>JBAMNC010000688.1:1345000-2017500 GCA_037902135.1 Cetoscarus ocellatus
AAAGACAAATTAAAATGATTCCTTTTGCTATTTGTTCTAATTGATTTTTGATTTCCGTCCCAACATGATACCCAATGACCTTGACCTTTAACCTCAAAGATCTGATGAGTTGACTATTGTGTCAGAGTGGATATTTGTGTAAAATCTGTAAAACAATCTCTTACAGCATTGGTTCAATGGCATTGACCTTTGACCAATGACTTACAAAATCTAATTATTCAGTCAGAGTGGATATTTGTGCAACATTTGAGGAAAATTTCTCAAAGCCTCTAAAGAAAAAGCTCTAATGGATGGATAGTCCAAAAACATGATGTCTCCAGCCTTAGTGGAAAAAAATGCATCTAATTTAATTGACTATTTTCTCGTAAGAAACCAAACATATACCAACAGTAGAAGATTATAATTCAATATTTCCATTTTACGTGTTGTAATGCATATGGCCTGTGTGCATGGTGTTGGCCTGGCAACTCAGGTTCAAGTCCTTCATGCTTGATTTTATCATGTCGTCTTCATGTTAACAGTTTATTGGCATTTGATATTGACTGACGGGCTTTGCTGAGTGAGGGGAGGGACTGCATTTAGCCCCAAGCCGGCCAGCTCCCCACCTCTGATCTAAGCAAATAATCCAATACTCAACACATTGCTGCACCGGAGCAGGCAGTCCCTTTCCCCCTACACGTTTTCTCTTGTCAGCATCCACCTGATAATGAAGCCTCAGTGAGATAAATACCATTTCCTCCCCGTGATTGAGTCTGCAAGCCCAGGAGTGGCATCTGAATCCAAAGAAAATGGAGCTAAATGAGAAACGGAATCATCTTAACTTCAAAAGCGTGCTTCCTGCTCACCTTGGAGTGTGAAATTTGTAGCTGCAGGGGTGGCAGCGACTTGAAAGTAACCAAATATGAATTTTCTTTTACAGCTTTTCAGATCTGAGGAGAATAAGAGAGGTGTTTACTGGCTTTTGTCAGCCTTGTTAAAATGTAATTACAGACTCTGATTGTGATTCTCCTTCTTTTGTTGACCGTGCAGATTATTTTTCTAAGTTTAGCTGAAAACACTGATTAATATCGACAAAATATGAGATTTTGTTTCTTTGAATTTATTTTTAGACACTTCTTTATATTGCTCCATGTTGCTCTATTATTTTATCTGTATATATTTATCTTTATTTTTCTTACATAAAAAATGAAAGTATTTATCTATATACCATCTATCGATATGTTGTCATTTCTCCAGATCTGCACAATAACAGAAATATGCTATATGGGTTATAAACAACATGTTTTACTTTCTGGTTTGTGATTTTCTGTTTACATGTGGATTGTGTTTGACTCTGTTGGTTTTATCAATTGATTTATTGATGAAACTGTCAAGGCTAAGGGACATAGGAAAGCAACTGGAGTCAAAGACAAAATCGGCATGCAGACAATAATCTCAAAACATTAACATACAAATGTTTTTATATGAATGAAATTAAATAAACATCTTGTGCAAAAAACTGAAGATGAACTGAGGAACTGTCTCTTCATGGTTATTCAGACTGACTCCCTGGTCAAGAGTGCCCTCTGCTGGCAGTATGTCAGCACAGCTCTGTCATTTGAGTCTCCTTTAATTTATGCAGTTTGAGTGGCAATGGCAACAGAGCAGCCAGTGTCCCCTTTTTTTCCACAGTCGCTTCCTTCAGCCCCTCCTGGGGAAAAACCAAACACTCCCACACATGTTGGCAGATATCTTGTTGTCGACTGAATTTGTTTTCCTTCTGCCTAAATCCTTCCTCCCTCGACTTGTTTTGCCTCCCTCCAGGAAGAGATTTCAAGGAAGTGAAGTGAAGAGGAATCATTTGATTACGAAAGCCTGTGTGAATTAACAGGATGATCCTAATTAAAGAAGTCAGTCTAATAAACAGCAATCAGATCATTCAAAACTTTCGTCTGGGGCAGAATGGGCAGTGGTGTATCACAGGTCATATGAAGGCTACCTACTTGTTTTCTTATTATTCTTCATAGGAAAACCTACTTTAAAATCCCCTCTGATGCAAATGGTCAAGAAGCAAGCTGTATTTTTCCCCAGATTTACAAAGGCATGACCCAGTGTATTCAGCCCCTTTTTAGCCAGCAGTCATTGTTTTTTCCCAGTTTGTTGGATGGGTAAGAATATTGGACTGGGCCATTTAGAGCTAAAACAGTACAGGTCTTAGTCCAACAGAGCTGTCATCTGAGGTATCTGACAGACAGTCTTTGTTTATCATTGCTATAGACACATACTATCCCTTAGCAAAAGGAAGTATAGACCAATCCTACGGCTGATTTGTGGGCGCCGCCATTACAAGCAGCCGCCATTACTGCGGTGGAACAGCGTGTCTACTCCCTCTGCTGTCTGAGCAGGTGTCTGACTTTACATATATTTCACAGATTAAGGATTTTACTCACGTCAATTATCTATTTAAAAAATAATGTAAAAAATGTGAATTAAGGTTAAGAGTTCACGCTAGACTCTCATAGCTGACCAACCTCCAGAATTCAGTCAAAAACAGCTATGGAGCATAAGTAGCGTCCAACAGCAACAAAACAGACAGAAACACAAACACTGATCCAGTATCATGTCTCACAAGAGCAAGGCTGGAGCCACATATTTCAGTACAAAGTTCACCTGAGTTCAAGACGATAAACTGAACCCAACCTCAGCCCGAGCTGACCATCCTGTTTCTACAGCCTGTCTCTGAACACAGATTACACACGACCAGAACTCCAAAATGACTGGAAAAATAATTCCATCTATTTGCTTGCAAGTTGGATAGAATAGATCATTTAGTGTGACAATCTGCTTCTTATCTGTCTTTTGTTTCATTTAACACATTAAGCAACCAGTAGCTTCAGTAAACTCCCACTTAGCCCACAGCTTATTAGCTCTGATTAGCAGCTCACAGCCACATATCCTTCAAAACACCAACACAAAACTCTGCATTTTAAATCAACTATGTTGCTCACCCATGTATTTGCTTTGAGGTATTACCCCTGTTATCATCAAGTTAACAGCCTTCACTGTTAACTTCTTGTGCCACACTGAGGATGCTATTCAGTAACTACACCTCATGCAGCACATGTGCTTAACAGGAAAACCATGGTTTCTGTTCTGTGGATGAATTTTATATAACGAAGGAAAACATGTCTTTAAAAGGACCCACTGGTTTATGCTGCAGGTGATCCCAGAATGCTTTGCAAATCTCTCGAAAGTGCAAACCAGAAGGTCTACTTTTAAGAGCTTTTCTTCTTCACCATTTAAAATGTGTCCTCAAAACACACACATTAATTTTCTTTTTAGTAAAAAAAACACCTTATGGAGTGAAGTTTTACTAAATATAGTTCTCAATTTAAAACTAAAAGAGACAGTGAAGGCAGCTGGAGGACAGTGGGTCACTCATGTCACCTCTTGTGATTGTTTCATAAAGACCTGAGTGTTTATCTTAAAAACAGTATGTGCAGAGAGGAGAGCACAGTGCATGCAGCAGTATCAACGGAAAACTCAAGAGTATACCCACTTCTCCAGATGATGTTTAGCCTATTTTTGCACATATGTTCTCTTATATTCAGAGTTAAAAAATTCAGATGATCAAATCAGATATTCCAGTGTCTGCAAAAGCTGACATGCCATTCAAAAAGCCACCCCTGTAGGATCTTCCAGCCATTCCTTCAGACAAATCTCTCTCAGCAGGATACCTTGAAGCTGCTTTTTTATGTTCCCGACAGCACAAACATCAGTTTCTGGGTCACAAAGAGGAAATGAGAATGAGGAAACAGAGAGGGGAAAAAAGAAACATCTTAAGGAAAAACATCACACACCTGTCGTCTGTGCTGCTTGTCTTCACCACAAGGTTTCATCCCAGTCCTGTCTTTGAGAAGTCAAAGGATATCCTGCATTTGGATGCTCCCAAAACCTGGATATAGTTAACAAACACAAACACTGTTTCATATGTGTATATAGTTGTTGTTGAGTGTATATTTGGATTATTGCTTACAGTCAAATTAAGCCTAGTTTAAACGTCATTGCCAGCTTTTGATCAGACCAACAAAGTTTTACAAACCCCGATTGCAATGAAGTTGGGATGTTGTGTAAAACATAAATAAAACAGAACACAATAATTTTCAATCTTTACAACCTATAGTCAATAGAATATACTACAAAGACAAGATAGTTTTTGTTTAAAGTGATAAACATTGTTTTTTGTAAATATTCAGTCATTTTCAATTTGATACCAACAACATGTTCCAACAAAGCTATGACAGGGGCATGTTTACCACTGTGTTGCATCACTTCTCTGTTGAATAACACTCAATAAGCATTTGGGAACTGAGGATGCTTATTGTTGAAACTTTGTATAAGGAACTCTTTCCTGTTCTTGCATGATGGACGACTTTAGTAGCTCAACATTGCAGAGTCTCCATTGAAGATGTAGTAATAAACTGTGTGGACTGGCAATGGTTTTCAGAAGTGTTCCTGAGTCCACATGGTAAGATCCTTTACAGAATGATGTTTTTTTTCAATGCAGTGCCTGAGGGATCGAAGGCCAAGGGCATTCAGTGTTGGTTTTTGGTCTTGCTGTTCACGTGCAGAGATTTCCCTGGAGTCTCTGAATCTTTTGATGATATTAGGGACTGTAGAAGATTAAATTCCTAAATTGCATGAGAAATGTTGGTGCTTTTGAGAACAGCCTTTTGGTATTCTTCTTTCATACCAGTCATGACACTCACCTGTTTCCAGTTAATCCGTCTACCTGTGGAACAGTCCAAACAGGCATTTTTTTGAGGATTCTTCAACTTTCCATCCTTTCCTTTTGCCGTTGGGAATTGATACGAGAAATGTTGAGCAAAAGAAAGATGTTGATTCCTCAAGTAAGTCATTAATGATTCTCAGCTGGAATTGCTTTTTATTTCCCGTTCCAACTCGGTAAAAATAACACTTTTAAGAGCTTATATGACCTTGAATTTAATCAAACTACAGACCTTTTAAGACAGAAACCATGTGAACTAAAGAACATGTCAACAGGTAAGTTCCTAAAATTTCAGTTCTCACATAAAGGTTTAAGAAATGAGAATTAAAAAATGATTTTCAGCTGAGAAGGGTTTGTTAGTTCTGCTTAACTCTGTAAAAATGTATGAGCACATCATATAGATATTTATGGCTTCGAAAGATTCTGGATTTGTCAGAGTCATAGGTCCATATTAGTATGAAAAAGGTCTAAGATTACAAAGGAATAATACTCATAGGATAAATCAAAGACATAAGTTGACAATAACACAAAAGCAAATTTGTTCAGCGCTTCCATCAATAAGAGCCACCTTGTGTGTGGGCTGTAAAGTGCTGTTATGATTTTATTGTCTAAATTAATTAATCAACACATCATTTTGTCCTAAAAAATAAAATTGTTCAGTATTGAACCTTTGAACACTTAAGTAAAAGTAAACAGGATTTACACTCATCCATCTGAGTAAAGGATTTCCTCTTTGAGTCAAGGATTTGCATTCCTGTAAAAAACAAGATTGCAAATCTTGTTTGCATTCAAATATAAATATAAATGCCAT
Source organism: Cetoscarus ocellatus (assembly GCA_037902135.1). Classification (NCBI taxonomy): domain Eukaryota; kingdom Metazoa; phylum Chordata; class Actinopteri; order Labriformes; family Labridae; genus Cetoscarus; species Cetoscarus ocellatus. Next base: position 1,350,580 of record JBAMNC010000688.1, read on the forward strand.
CAAAATTCAGTTTTATTCATTTTTTTCCTTAAGCTGTGCTGCATGTTGGAGAAAATCTATCATTTTGATTTTATCACTAACCTGCTTGCTCGAGAATGTAGCTGATTAATGTTGAGTGTTGATGATTCCTTCTTAATCTTCAAGCAGATGACCTGCAAAACACCAAACAAGTGTCGGATTATGAAAAACAGATAATACACAATAAAATAACATGAGTGTTACTGCTCTTACTGTAAAAAATGAACTACTTAGCATTAAGTTTACATCACCATAAGACAACTTTTAAACAGTATCCTGCCAGTAAGTTGTGTGTGAGAGAGAGTAAATTCTAGGACACACTTACCCTGCAGCCTGACAGAGAGACAGATAACCTCTGCAGCAAAGTCATCTTGGAGCAGTTTAAGGAGTGAAACATGAAAGAAGTTTATCCCAGTGTTAGAGGATTATTCTCACAAAGTCAGAGGGCTTTTTCCAGCCTCAGAAAGCTTGAGAGGTTGTGCTCAAATCTTTATATGATCTGGTACTAAATCACATTATGCATTATCGACTGTTTTTAGAGTGGCGGTCAAAGGCAAATGATAAAGATGTTCACTCAGACAACAGTTTGACTTAGTATTTATCTTAGAGCTCTTAATGGTTAAATTCAGTCACTCCAGTTAATTAGAAAAAAAGCCTGAAATAGCCTGCCATACCCGTGCTTTCTGCTGGAAAATTTGGCAGTTTTACCTGGTTAAGGGATCAGCTCCCTTCACTTCATTAAAGCATTTTGACTTACACATTAAATAACACAATATGGACAAATGTCACAATTTAATGAAATTTAGACATATCAAGGTTTAAGTTATTTGTCAATCAGCATGTACAAACCCTGATTCTAAAGTTGTGATGTTGAGTAAAACAAAAACATAATACAGTGACTTGCAAATCCCTTTTAAAATCCCAAATTGATCAAATTCATTATTTTTTAAACAATCACTCATTTTAAATATGATGCCTGCGACATGTTCCACAAAAGCTGGGACAGGGGCATGTTTACCACTGTGCTATATCACTTTTCCATATAATGGCACGCAATAAGCGTTTGGGAACTGAAGAGGCTTATTGTTGAAGCTTTGTAGGTGGGATTCTTCCTCATTCTTGCTAACTGACCTGTTTCTCATTGTAAATATGTGGCACATTATGGAGCGTAAAGTCAGTGTGAACAGAAATATCTTGTCTTTGTGATGTATTTTACTTAATGTAGGTCAAAAGGATTCACAAATTTTTGTATTCTGACTTTTTCCACGTTTCACAACACCACTGGAATATGGGTTTGGATGCAGAACTGCCTTTAGCCAAGGCCTGATTACTCACCTTTATAATAAGATAGAATTTGTATAAATTGCATATTAGTGGAATGAGCAAAACAGCAACCGAACTCGGTCTCCAGTTCGGAAATGATTCCAGGACTGAGACCAAATAATGCTGCATACCCGAAAACACCAGCTTCCAGTTGCAGGGGATTTTGGCACTATTTTAGGGTGCTACCCACACATGTAGTTGCGTTGCTCATTCCACAAATGCACAATCCATACGAGTTGTACCTTGTTGTAAAGGTCACTGATCAGGCTTTACAATGATATAAAATACAATACTTATGAGTCATATTAAAGGGGAGAGATAGTTAATCAAAATAATGTCTCCAAACATTTTAGGAGGACAGTGATTACAACAGTGAATTCTTAAGACAAAAAAAATTAGGTTGGAACATAAACCACAAAGTCTGATTGTGGCTGATTTTAGTGGACTAAAGAAAGTAGTCAAGCCTGTAGATAGTAATCAAATTAAATGAAATCAAAAAATAACTTGTATTCTGTGTCACCGAACACCAAAATTGTTTTCCGTAATCTTTCATGGCATAAAACTATGTGATTTATTAACAGCTCTACTAAGCTGACTTATACAATTTAAGAGCTGTACTGAGTGTAGCTGTAGCATTTAGAAATAAACAGGAAGCAGCTACAGTTAAATCAGGTTAGTTTATGCTCAAAAACCCTGATTAGGCCTTTAATGATCTCCGTTTAAATACATCCTTAATCACATGTGAGTCCTCTCCACATGTGCAATCGTCACTACAAGGCTTCATCTTGTGTGTTGAGCCACAGAACAAAATTTTACAGCTTGAAACATTTTTTGTTTTTTAAGTGCACACTGATTATCTATTCTGCCTGCTGGAAAAATCACCAAGAAATAAACATTAAAATGGGTTTAACTGTGTCCCTTCTTTGTCACCACTAATCCCTGTCATCAGGAATCAGTGGTGACTGCTCATCTCCTGTGCATTTTGTGACATCAATGCAAACCTCAATTGAAATCCTTGTATTTTATCAAAGCCTTTGACTGAACTAAAAGCAAAACACATCCATGTCCACACAGTAAAAAGGTAACATCAACTCATTTTGAGCCAGAGAAAAATCCTTTTGTGCAGGAGCAATTCTACTTATACACTCAAACAGCAATTTTCTATCAGAAACACTGTTTGAATAAAAAAAAAATATCAAGCTTCGATGGGGTAAGACTTAACAAGCCTATCATTTTCAACACTACCTACAGGAATAAAGCACCAGCGTCTGTAGGTGCTTTGTGACTGACAGTCTGTATTAAATTCAGATGACTCACTGAAATACTGAGCATTCAACTCGAATATTACCTTACATAAAACTGCTCTTTAAGCATTTCATTATCAAATATTCAAAGATCCAGAAGCAGCCATAATACCGAAAACCTAGAAAATAAAAGTCTGTTTCAGACTGTTTTTGAAAAGACAACTTTGACCTCTAATGTGCAAAGCAGGGAGTAATCTTATAACTCTGAAGAGAGATGCACTGACCTCTGAGAAGGCCATCATGCTTGGCTGACTGCGATACCAAAACGAGGCTTCTTCAGGCTGTACTAAACACACAGATACACTCTCAGTGGTCTGGTTCAAATTTAAGTACAGACAGAAAGAAAGCCTGCTACAAATATCTGCTGTAAACTAAATTTACAATGTAACACCAAATACACCATTGCATGCTTTATACACAAAAACACAATAAGGTGCAGGTATTCTAAATTTTGTAAAGTTAGAATGATGTCACAGAGTTTATTTTTCTATTTTTGTGATTTTACATAGTTCAAACTGAGTGATCAAAAGAAAAATCTAAACCAAATCAAGTGTTTGGACTTTGCCATCAAACTAGCATCAGTTCCCACAGGGTAGGATTTGGTAGGATTACAGTCAGGTGTACGATTAACCAGTTATACCAAACAGCTGCTGATGATCACCATTTTCACATATATGTTGTAACACAGTCAATAACTTAAAGAGTGGATAAGGGCCTTGACACTTGGTAAGGAACTCTGCTACCAAGGTGAAGTTGTGAAAGTTTTATATCAATAGTCATACACCATGGCAAAACTGAGCTGCAACATGACACAACGTAGTTATACTATATCAGAAAGGTCTCTCCCAGAGGAGCGGAGGGGAATCAAGATGAGCTGTTCAAGACCTTTTGAGAAACAGGCAACACTGAGGTCTGTTGATGCAGTGGTCAGCCAAGGAAACTTAGCCAACAGATGAGACACATCATGATTAGTGCCCCTTTGAAAAAAATGTCCTGTTATATAATCATCTCTGAGCTGGCAGAAACCAGTGGGACCCAGGTGCACTCATCTACTGCCCTGTGAAGTCTGGCCAGAAGTGGTCTTCATGGCAGAACTGTGGCCAAAAAGTCATGCCCCTGACGAGGAAGCACAGACAAGCAACTCAACTACACATGAAAACAAAATATAATGTTTGTAGCAGAGAAAGAAAGGTTTTTCCTTTGTATTTTCAAAAGCGCTCTGTGTTCACACAGAGACCATGTGAAAATGCATGTTCACACGGATCCGCGAGGACGATTGAAAACGCTGTCGCATCACCTCTACAACCCGGACTGTCAGCACTGGCGCCCCCCAGGGGTGTGTCCTGTCCCCACTGCTCTTCTCCCTCTACACCAACGACTGCACCTCCAAGCACCCAGCTGTTAAACTCCTGAAGTTTGCAGACGACACTACCATCATCGGCCTGATCCAGGATGGAGACGAGTCTGCATACCGGCTGGAGGTCGAGCGGCTGGTGTTTTGGTGCAGCCAGAACAACTTGGAGCTGAACACGCTCAAAACTGTGGAGATGACAGTGGACTTCAGGAGACAGCCTTCGTCACTGCTCCCCCTCACCATCAGCAACAGCCCTGTGTCATCCGTTGAGTCCTTCAAGTTCCTGGGAACTACGATCTCTCAGGACCTGAAGTGGGAGATGAACATCCACTGCATCCTGAAAAAGGCTCAGCAGAGGATGTACTTCCTTCGTCAGCTGAAGAGACACGGCCTGCCTCAGGAGCTGCTCATCCAGTTCTACACCGCTGTCATCGAGTCCGTCCTGTGCACCTCCATCACCGTGTGGTTCGAAGCAGCCACACAGCAGGACAGCCGCAGACTACAGCACACAGTTAGGACTGCTGAAAAAATCACTGGAGCCCCCCTGCCCTCCATCCAGGAACTGTACTCCTCCAGAACCAGCAAGAGGGCAGGGAACATCATCAGAGACCCCACTCACCCTGGACATAACCTGTTCTCCCTCCTCCCCTCTGGCAGACGATACAGAGCCCTGCGCACAAGGACCTCTAGACTCAAAAAGTTTCTTCCCTACTGCCATAACTTTCCTAAATAGCTGAATGTTGGACCTATTGCAGTGCTAAACGTTTATATATTCACCTTCACTGGCCACTGATTCAACTGCACTGCAATGTGTACTCTGCACCAGTTTGGACATATATTTATTTCTCTGCACAAATGTACATACATATAGCATATACACATATTTTTCTATTTTTACTGAGTGTACATATTCCTCTCCATTCAAATTAGGTGTGTATATATATATACATATATTTTTCTAGTATGTTTATGTTTATTTTTGCTGCTGTTATTCTGTGAGCGATACCACCTGCTGAAGCCAAATTCCTTGTATGTCACAAACATACTTGGCCAATAAAGATGATTCTGATTCTGATTCTGATTCTGATGACAGGCCAGTAGTTGGCAAAGTAGGTTTGTAGTGAAACAGCAGTGTTAGAGCACGCATATGCTTTACGGTGAAGACAACTTTTCACAAATAACAACGGCGAGTGGACGCACAAAGACGCAGGAGTCTCTTGTCTGGACAACAAATCTGTCTGTATCTTTTTGTCTGGATAACAAACCAAGCACAGTAAGCAGCACAAATGTTGCTCGGTAGACGGCTGAAGCTGTTGCTGTTGTTCCTGGGTGCATGTGAAAACTCTCCGTTTTCGGTCCTTTTTCGCTGTCGCGTAAACAGGACCTGAGACCACATCCACCTCCTGAAAGGGTGCGGTCAGACACATCCTGTGAGGATTTGCACTTAACCAGCCTGTTTCGAGTATGGCTGAAACACAGGGCGTGTAAAATTGAAATATTTAAGTGGATTTGAGGCAAGAACTTATTTTCTTTGGCATTCTGGGACCAGGGTAAACTCGTTGGAAAGTAGCAAAATATGTTATCTTTAACAAAGACAGTATCTTTTGGAGGAGACCTGGAGGAGTTGAAAACTTTTTAATTTTCACATTTTCAAAAAATATGTCACATTATGTCAACAATCCAAAAGAAAATATGTTTTACCCGAATGTACAAAAAGTGAACAGGGATGAATGAATGAGTATCCATCTCTTAAACAGACTCCTCTGTGTTCAACACATAGGAAAGAAATCTGAGGATTGTCCCGAGGCCAAAGGGTTTCAATGATTGCATGTCAGTCTGACTTTGTAGATATTTCTCTTGGCTTTCAGTGCAGTACAAATCAGGAGAGACTGTCGTAGACTTTGCAGTGCAGGTACGCCAGCTTCTGTGCCCTGCTTTTCCTCAGCATAGGAAACCACTCCTGATAGCTTAGCTCTACGACCTTGTAACCTGCCAACTTCAACTGCCTCCTCTTCATCACATGGAGCCCTAACAGCCGCTGGGATTGATAGCAATAGTGGTTCCTGCTGGGGACCTGGACAGCCAGTTTGATGATGCTTTTAGAGTCCTGAGGGGCTGGACCAGGACTTCTTGGCTTGGTCAGAGCTTCTGTCAGGTCACCGGTCAGCTCCAGCCCTGTGTTAAAGAGTCTCTCACCTTCATCTGGCTCCATTCTACGAAGACATGGAGAGTTTAATGTGGGAGGAGGGGTTAAAGGTGCTGTGGTCTTTTTGGTGTTTATTAACTGTGTTAAGAGATCATCTGTTAAAGTCACTCCTAAGTTCTTTTTCCCCCATCCTTGGCTTCGAGGAAATTGGGATAAACTGTCCTTATGCGATAAAGCAGATGAGGAGGACTCGGTGTTCACAGGTATGGGCTTTCCAGTGGAGTCTAGATGTATTTCCAGGTCGATGGAGCGGGTGTGCGGAAGAATCATTCTCTTGAGTACATACTTATCTCCTCCAAGCAGATCCTGCAGCGCAGAATCTGCCTCCAGCACCTCTGGTTTCAGGCAAACATCCGATTGAGCAAAATTCCACAGCATTTCTGCTACCTGCTCTCTCAATTCAGGGCTCAGTCGTGGGCCACTCCAACAAGGTAACTCCAGAGCCACAGCTCCATCTAAAGTGAGCAAGTCCTTTTTCAATTCCAGCTGTGAGGACTTGAGCGCTAACTTGACAAAGTCAGGACTCAAAGCTAGCTCAATCAAGTCCTTTGGGAACTGAGACACAAAGACCAAGCCGAGCAGACCAGTTAGCAGATGCTCTGGGTACCGCATGAATTCAGCTTTCCTTTGCCTCAGGGCTTCTGTGAGGCTCGGGTACAAGCTCGGGCTCTGAACTGGTTGGAAACCCAGTGTTCCAAAGGCCCACAGCAGCTTGCACGAGTCTTTACTCCTGCAGTTAACAACAAGAGAAAGAACTCTCTCAGCGATAGCCCTTAGTATGTCATCACTGTAACAATGCATTGCTGAACAGGTTAGTGCCACATGCATCAGGCCCTGGATCCCAATTCTGTGGGCTCGCAGGGGAACTTCCTGGGCCATGGCCTCCATCCACGGCCTGTGATAAATGTAGTTAAAACGCAGAAATTTCATTACATTCACTATGGCGAAGTCACTCATCTCCTTTACAAAAGACTGAGCTTTATCAACAACAGAAGTCACTAAGCTCTCAGACACTGAAGTCTGGGATTTAAAGAGCCCCAAGCACACAATCCCAACCTCCTCCGGGTACATCTGTGGTAAGCCTCGCATTAGAAGCTGTTCTAGGGGACGGATCAAGTCTGATGGGCACTGTCTGCCTTCTCCCAGAATGTACACCAGCTGCACTAGCTCAGGGACTCCTATTTGTTCCAGATTCAGAATCACTGAATCATACAGGTGTGATAAGAACTGGGGGACCTGCTTTCCAATGCAGCGCCACAAGTCGGCAGCTAACAACAGCTGGTGTAAATCCATCTGGTAGGCCCGGCGGATCAGCTCGGCTTCATACAAACTGAGCACGGTGTGTACGGAGGGCATTCCTATCCTAACGAATGCCTGCAGCACCTCCAGCAGCTCGCGTTCAGTGAAGAAGCGAAGGTGTTCCACAGAATATCGGAGCAGCATAATGAAGCACTGGTTGCTCCTCACTGATAACATTCTGTGCGGGTGCAGGTGGCCGAGCTTGGTGAAAATGTGAGCCACATCCGATGGTTTCATGCTGCCCTTTAAAACGGCCACTTTTTTTAGCAGGAGTTCAGCCTCTCCCCATTTAATGGGAGGAGGCTGCAGGCTAAGGTCGAGGGTCAGAGAAGCATACGCTGACCTACATTTGTGGAAGGCACGTGTGTCTACTTCAACATCTGGCTGTGTGGCTTTTCTGTGCATCTGTGACACTGGTGAGGTCTCCTGTTCAGGCCTTTTGTTGAAGGCTAAGTCGAGCAGTGTGTTTTTGGAGCTGGAGAGGTGCCGCGAGCAACTCACGCTGTAACGATTGCTCTGTTGCCAGAAGGAAGGTGCGATAGCTGACAGACACTGTTCATCTTCCTCATTATCCGTGTGGCTCCGAGGGACTGCAGAGCTCCATGGATGATACAGGGAGGGGTTGTAAAGCAGCCTGTATCCTTCGAACACAGAGGCTTCCTGGTGTTGTAGTCCTATGTGCTTTTCTTCAGGATCATCAGCCTCTTCCAGCTGTTTGACATGCATGTGCTGGGCCTGGATGAAGGGCTCCCTCAAGCCTGGGAGGCAACGTAGCCTTGGCATCCGTCGACACAGCACACAGGCAGCCATCATTTTACCAGACTGAAAAGAGAGAGAAAAGGCATCACTTTTAAAAATAACAATTGAATCCAAAAAAACATGAAACCGTCAGGTCCCAATGGTCCCTTCTGGTGGCATGCAAGTCTTTTTAAAGTCATATTTCTAAAGATAATCCACAGAAAATGTTTTTTAACAAACTTTAGGATTTGAATCCCTGTTAGAATAGGCTCTTTGTAATCAAACTATTCACATTCAATCCATAGGGCAAAAAAAGGCCAAATTTGAACCAGGGCTTTCCATAAGCACCAGCTGCCAGCTAAATAGCCAGCCACTCTTTTCTAATGTGGACAAGGCTTAACCCTTTCATACATGAAATATTAAATAACAAATGAATTATTTTTTGAATGTTTGCTTTCACTTTCAAACAAGTTAAAATTCATGGCAAAATGTTTTTTTGTTTTTTTTTTCAGTATGTTACATTTTAGAGTTATGCATCCATCCACTACAGTGGACACCACGCATCAACATTATAGATGGAAAATTGATGTGGAACTTGAAATGAAATGAATTGAAATGGAACTTCATGTAGATCCACAACCACGTATATTTTACAAACATTTATCATGAATACATGATACGAATGTGACAAGAAATGAAAAATATCACGTGACACTGTCAGTCCTTCCTGCAATTTTCACCCTGTAGCTCTGGCTGGCCTTAAGTCTTTCTGGGAGAAAACATGATATTTTAGAGGAATAAGTTATTACAGGAAGTGTAATTACACTGTAATAATCCAAACTTTAGACAAAGTTTAGAACACATGACCCAGTAAAACTGGGTGATGAAAACTGAAATAAAAAAAAATAGCAAGTATATCTAACATTGATGTTTAATCAAACTATTTACTTTTGAACTATACCAAAACTTCAAGTAAAAAATACAAAATAAGATAAAACCTGAATGCAGGTATAATACACAGAAAATACCCTTTAATGCATAATGTCCACTGGAGTGGACAGATTAATTTTTGGTCAGAGAAAAAAATATACCAGAAAAGTATAAAAGTGTTCCTAACATATTAAATTAAAATATTTTTTTACCTGTCTAATTCTTTGAGAATAGAAGGATGTAAGACTTATTTCTGCAGGACGTGATGCATTTCCCCCTTTGTCGGCCATTTTAGATTTATTATGCAATATCTCAATATGACAAAAAGATACAAAGATCGAAGCTATCTAAGCATGCAGCTGGAAGGAGAAAATTGAAGTGGCTGCATTTGTAGATATTAGATATAAGTTAAATGTTGTGTCTGGAGATTAGGACAATTTCTGCAGATATTTACAGCCTTTAAAACAGGCATACATACTGGCCATATACACCCCTCATATTGGCTGAAATATTGGCAGAATGTATGGATGCTGCATACTGCTTCACCTTATTGTCACTGAATGTCTATTTTTAGAAAATTATTTTTTGTTTTCTTTGTTTCAAATCTGATTCCAGCACAAGTAAACTGCCACAATGTAAGGGACAGGACAATTGTTGTTAAGTGGATACTGCATACTTTCAACCAAAAAATGTCAGTATCAGTATTGGTGATCATGAGCTCATAAATACAGGCAAATCAGATACTGGCAAAAATCAAATACTGTACATCCCTACAATGCAACAAAACCTGTAAGGCTGATAATTAGTGACATGTTACAGACTGTAATGTTACCAATAATATCTTTAAGCATTTCAGATAGAAAATAGTTCATTTTGTGACTTTACAGCAGACGGGAAAAAAAAATAAGGTGCACCAAATCATTGACAAGTCCCAGACAATAATTCCACTAGAAGATTTTTCTTCTAGTTTTTTACATGGAAAAAAACATTCTTGTGTTTTGTCTCCTTGTGTTATCCAAGCACATCATATCCTCAACCTGGCATACTTTGGTTTACAGTAAAAAGTTCTGAAAATAAATTTTTCTGATGCTATCAAGTTTGCAGCTTGGTCTTCTGTGTTAGACTTTTTTCCCAAATGGGACGTAAGAGTTAAATGCAATCTTAAAAACAACAAACATCATTAGATGTGAGATCATCAAGAATTTTAAGTTTCTACATTTTGGTTAAAACTTGGGAGTATTTTCTTTTCAGGCTAAAATAACTTTTGGAGAGTATTCTGCCTGAACTTGAAGAAGTGAATTAGTGCAACCAATGGGAAAGATGTTTTCCCCGGACAGATGTCTCAGACTGGAAGCCATCTTTCAGCTAAATATATTTTGACTGAAATTCCTTGAGCATTGAAATTTGGCAGGAGCAAAGAGAGGACAGTGCAAAACAAATCCAAATGACCAAAAGGCAGCAGCTGATCTTTCATTTTTTTTCCAATTATAAGCCAATGACACTAAAAATGAACCGCTGGAGGTTCCCCAAAGTTGGGTTTCAGTTCTTGATGTTTGACAGATGGAGACGAAAGTTTTAGTACTCTGTTTTAAACAATAAGCTGGAGCTGAAATCAGTTAAGTAGATTTTCCAGTTTCATTATCATGTTCACAATTCAAGATATAAGGCTAGTTATACATTTCACCATAGGAATGACCTTATCTGTTTCTTAATTATCATTTCTCTGATGCAAGAGGCAGATAACAGTCATTTTAAAGGGGTGTAATCTGAAGCTATATATCAATATAATAAAGGGGTCCAGTTTTAATTTCATTTTTTAACAGAAAAGTTACAACTAAAATAATGATATTGAGTGAAGGTTGTTACTTACATGTGCACCATCATCTATCTCAGTAATTCAGAAATGGTCCATCCTGAAACCAAGAAGAATGACCAATTAAATACAATCATTAATTAATTATGCAACAAATGCCCTTTTTAGCAGGAAAAAGTACAAATACAAGCATTGTGCAAACATTTATCAGGGGTCAGTGAGAAGCAAGAGTCCACTCTCACTTCAAGCACAACTAAACAACACCTGCAGCTACTGCCTCTGTCCTCAAAAGATCCCAAAGACCCCGATAATCCAAGTCACTGCCTAACCATGCACAAATGTGTCAGATGAAAGCTTTACAAGACGGATCTGCTTGATGAAGGACTTGAATTCAGATCCAGCTGCTTTGCAAGGTTATTTTTAATTAGTGCTATCTAGTTTATATAAAATATGATAGTGTGCCAATTATTAAAATGACATTCTGTTGCTCCTATGAAACAGTAATCAATCATTCTGAGCTTTATTCATTGCTTAGGAAATAAAACTGTAAAATTTTTGTGACAAAGTGCTTATGGGCCCGAGTGTTAAACCTAATTATCATTCTACTTATTTATTTTATTGAAGGAGACTTTTATTTAATATTGTCATTTTTTTTCCATACAGGAAGTTTATTCTGATGTCTCATTCATACAGGCTGACACTGCACAGATGACTATTAATAGTAGTGCCTCCATGACAAGTTTCGTTTAGCCAATGGGACAAAAATTTGGCAAGGAACTAACTTTATTTTATTGTTTTGCGCATTTCTGTTTCAAACAGAAATGTCAGTCTTTATGGAAGGAATAGATCAGTTCAAGAAGAGGTGCAACTAGGTACTATTCCTGACATGCAACATAAAAAACTCAGTTTTGACTTCTGCAGAGATGATTTAAAAAAATATATATATAATATTATATTCTATATAAAGCCAATATCAGGCATACCTATTTTGTTGATGTGTGTTTAAGACAGAAAAACATTCAGAAATGCATTGTGTTTGGTCATTCAGTAACCGAAATATCAAGATGTCATTTTTGGTCCATACCACCGTACCTACATTGGACTACTTCCTTTGCAGAACTTAAGGCAACTAAAACAAACATCTAAGCAGTGACTATAGTCTAGACCCACTTCTATGTCTTGTACTGTGTGATCAATACTGGGTTACTGCATTATCTCTTTTCTAACTGCTCTTAATTTATGTCAGAGTTTGTTGAATTCTGACTTTAGTTAATTGGTTTTAGTTGCACATTTTGCTGCTTTACTTAGCCTTGTTCACTAAACACTGTGTTTGTCAGGTACCTGTAAGCTGCCTGACCTTGTCTTCAAGTCTAATCACAGCCCAAATGTTCATGATGTACTGATCAGCAATAATTACCATGAAGTGAAGTCCATATTATCACTTTGTTGTCACAAAAGAAATGTTTTAACATTTTAACATCACAAACACTGTTTAAAATTTTCCTTTAGCCTCATTCCATTATCATTACAATTCCTGATATCAACTTCAGAGAGATCAACAAAATTAAATACATGGTAGTTCCTGCAAACAGCACACATATATTAGTATGGTCTCGACAAACAATCATGGATGACCTGCTCAATCCCAAGTGCTATACCCTACATCAACAGGAATTATATCATTTAACATAAATTCATACTTTTAGAACAGTTTAACCCAATTTAATGGCAGTTCAACTAGATGCTGCTATATTAACATTAGTCCTCTCCAGTTTATGATTACTATAGATGTTAATGTTAACATTAGAATGACCTCTCTATCTGTGGCTGTATTGAATTTCTCCATAACAAAAAACCTTTATAGCCACAAAGACATGAGGACCCTCGTGAAACGTAGATGCCACATCTCAAGGGGCTAACCTCTATTCAGCAGAGACAAATATGATAATGACAGATTTATGGTCTGAACTTCCATAACTTTTTCATTATATATATATATATATATATATATATATATATACATATATGATTTTAAATGGTTCAGAGTAAGATCTGAAGAAACACCATTATAGATACTGTTACCATCTCAGTAAATAATTCACTTTACTATAAATGTGTGAACAAATTTTGGCATAAAAATAGCATGAAGTCATGCACATGTTCATGATGAAATACGTTACTGATACTAGAGTATTTACACCATCTTAACCCAGTCTTCATACATAAGTTAATGTTAGGGATGCAAGACATTGGATTTTTGTTGACAACCGATATGCCGATATTTGTGAACTCATTATCACTAATACTGATATTTTTGATCAAGAGCCCAAGCTGCTTACTTTACGAAAACTTACTTGTTTCTTTTCATTTTCCAATCTATTTTTGTAAGGAATACATGTCAAACCAGAAAACAACATTTAAGTCTTGAAAAATGAAACTCATGATTTTTAGATGTACACATGCAGTGATGATATGGTGCAGCAATACGGTATATTTGTGTATTTTGCCAATATTCCTGCCAATATGTATGGCCGATATAACAGGTGTAATATCAGCACTAATTTCAATATACCAATACCAATGTCATATCAATAATATCGTGCATCCCTGATTAATGCCAAAACCAAGTTGAACATGTTGATACATTACTAAGTCTTAAAAAAAACCTTGGACATGACAGTGATGATTATGTACCTGTAAGCTGCAAATCCCTGACCTTGCCTTCAATAAGAGCACAACACAAACGTTGTACTAATATCCAATAATGAACCTGAAGAGCAGATCTGGTTGCTAAACGAAGTTGATTTAATCTTACTCGTCTTTCCAGCACAGTCCTCTCGTGGAAAGCTGAGCTGCACCACGTACTTTAGGAAGCCAATTATTTCGGAGCAGTATTAAATGATAAGCAAACAGCCATTTTAAAACAGCTTGTCTTTCCTTAGGATGACAGCATACAGTGTGTGACAGTGGTTTCAGATAGAGGACATGTAACGTTACCAAGCACTGAAGCTCAAGCTGCTAAGTGTTAGCAACAAAACTTACAAAATCAACAATATAGAAAACTTAAATGCGGAGTTTCATAGCTATACGCACCTTAAGGTCCCCATTATCCCTTGAGGTCTGTTTCTGACGATAATATACATTTTAAACACATGTAGTCAAACAGCGGACACTCGTGTAGAAAGCAGGCATGCTGCAATCACGCAGAAGCTTGAAGTGTGATCTTCAAAATAAAATGCGATACTTTATTTTGCCACTCAAAGGAACCAACGGTGACTGGAATAAAGTCGAAATTCGATTAAATGATAAGTACTTTGTAAAATAATTGAATATTCAGAGACACTGTGTTTTTTTTATTTAATGCGTAGCGAAGAAATACATCGAATTTATTGTTTTACTTTATTTTGGTAGGTTGCTCAGACTTCCGTGGATAGACGCCATCACTGAACAAGGTACGACCTACGGCTCCCGGAAAGGCTCAAAAGTGGCGAGGCTGCAAACCGCGATAAAGCTCTAAAACTCACGGTTAAAAAAAAAAAAAAAAAGTTATTTTAGTATACTTTACTGTGTCTTCTTATCCAAAAAAAAAAAAAACACCATCGCTGTGGTTTCAGGTTAAAAAAAAGTCACTTCTTTGTTTATCTGAAAAGAACATCGACTCTGAAAAGAAAATGACTCTTACAGCAGGATTTAACAGAGTTGAATCTTGTACCAGGAATATATTTTTTATTGTATGTAAATTTGATGATTAAAAATTAGCGCATTAAAGAAACAAATAATTACATAATTTAGAAAAAAATGTATTCTTCAATTGATAATTTTGAAGTCAGGTAAAGGTTTAAAGACTAGAATAAAATGACTTTAATGTAATACTAACTCACATTACTGGAGACTTTTAGCTGATAATGTTCTACAGTTTTATTGTAACTGGTTGCTTTTACATTTTTGTGTTCTGTAAACTGAATACTTGGAGAAATCAGGATTGAAAACTTTCATTTTTTCCTTCAAGTGTTTGAAATAGGCTACTGGAGCAACTTTTAATATTACTTCTGCTTCCTCATGTATTATACTGATGTTGTTTTACCAAGTGATCTGATTTAAGAAGATTCAGCATTAGAGTTTTTCTGAACATTTTGACTGCTGTGTCATATATGTTTGTTTACTTCTGCTTAACAAAGTCAAAAACTGAAGACAAATAAACCCAATATATATATATATATATATATATATATATATGTAGGTATATATTTTTAATTCTTAAAAAAAAATCTGCCGCATTTGTCTCAATACAAAACTACTGAAAAAACTTTTACACAATTAATTTAATGTAACACTAAATCAGTTACTGGAGACTTATACTGATAATGTTCTACAGTTTTATTTTAACTGGTTGATTTGATGTTTTTGTGTTCTGTAAAATGAATACTTGGAGAAATCAGGCTTGGAAATTTTCATTTTTCCCTTTAAATGTTTGAAATACTGGAGCATTTTTTATATATTTTCTTATGTTTCTGCCTGTACTGTTCTTATGTTTCACAAATAAATCTGGTTCAGGGACAATTTGGGGCATTTCATTTAAATATAGTAACTTTAGTATGTATACAAAGGAATATTTTTGATAGTTAATGAAGATACAGCCTTAACGTCGAATTGAACTTCTTGAAGGCTGACTACTTCTTTTATGTAGGGTAAATCGGCTGCAGGACCTTCACTTTTATGTTGTGGTTTTTTATATTAATTATTTCTGAGCAATCTGGTATCAGACTTTTCTTCCTGCTGAATAAAGTCTAAAAGTAAAAATCAAATAAACTCAACAAAGCAAATTAAATCCGCCTTCTTTGACCCAGCACTTAAGTACTGAAAAACTTAGATACAATTAATTTAACGTAACACTAAATCTGTTACTGGAGACTTTTAGCTGATAATGTTCTACAGATTTTAACTGGTTGCTTTTACATTTTTGAATTCTGTAAACTAAATACTTGGAGAAATCAGGCTTGGAAATTTTCATTTTTCATTTAAATGTTTGAAATACTGGAGCAACTTTTAACATTTCTTAGGTTTCTCTGTGTACTGTTCTAATGTTTCACCAATGATTTTGTTTCAGGGAAAGGTTTAGATACTTTATTCCTACATAGTTGTTGTACATGTACAAATTAATATATTTGCTAGTGTATGAACATAAGGCATTGAAGTTTATTTAAACTTTTTGATTGCTGTGTCATGTACGTAGAATATCTGAGCTGAAGATCCTTCATTTAAAGTTGTGGTTTAATTCTGACAAATCAGACTTTCATTTTCTTTTTGATTAGCAAAGTCTTAAATTATAGACAATTAAACCAAACTAAGAAAACTTAAACTGCCTCCTATGACTCAACACTAAAGTACCTAAAATTTTACACAATTAATTTAATGTAATGCTAAATCTGTTACTAGGGACTTTTAGCTGATAATGTAGTACAGTTTTATTTAAACTGGTTCCTTTGATATTTTTGTGTTCTGTAAACTGAATACTTGGAGAAAACTAGCTTGTAACTTTAATTTTTTACTTTAAATGTTTGATATACTGGAGCAACTTTTTACATTTTTTATGTTTCTTCCTGTTCTATACTGTTTCGCCAAGGATATCTGAGCCGGACATCCTTCATTTTCAAGTTGTGGTTTAATTCTGAGCAATCAGACATTTATTTCCTTTTGCTTAATAAAGTCAAAAACATAAAGACAAATAAACTCAACAGAGAAAACTGAAACTGCCTCCTCTGACTCAACACTAAGGTATTGGGATAAAAAAAACTGAACATTAAATCTGTTCCTGGAGACTTTTAACTGATAATGTTGTACAATTCTATTTTAACTGGTTGCTTTGATAATTTTATGTTCTGTAAACTGAATACTTGGAGAAGTTAAGCAGTGAAACTTACATTTTTTCCTTTGTGCTTGGTATACTGGAGCAACTTTTTATATATTTCTTTTGTTTCTTCCTGAACTATACTGATGTCGTTTCATCAATGAATCTGTTTCAGAGAAAGATTTTAGGTACTTAATTTTAACTTAGTCGTTTTTGTACGTATAAAAATTAATATGTTTGATAGTTTATAAAGATGCATGTATAGGCTATATGAGATAGACAACCTTCATTTTTAAGTTTGTTTTTTAAATTTAATTAGTCATGAGTATACACACCAGACATGTTTTTTCCTGCTTAACAAAGTCAAAAAGTAAAGACAAATAAACTCCTGCCCCCTTTAACTCAACACTAAAGTACTGAAAAACCTTTACACAATTAATTTAATGTAATACTAAATCTGTTACTGAAGACTTTTAGCTGATAATGTTCTACAGTTTTATTTTAACTGGTTGCTTATACGTTTTTGTGTTCTGTAAACTGAATACTTGGAGAAATCAGGATTGAAAACTTTCATTTTTTCCTTGAAGTGGTTGAAATACTGGAGCAACTTTTAATATTTTTCATGTTTCTTCCTGTTGATGTTGTTTTAACCAATGAATCCGTTTCAGTGGAAGGTTATAGATACTTCATTTTTTATATAGTAATTTTTACATATACAAAATAATATATTTGATAGTTTATGAAGGTGCAGCATTGAAGTTAATTTGAACTATTTAAATGCTGAATATGTCAGGTATGTTGGCTTTATGAGCTGAAGGACCTTCATTTTTAACTTGTGTCTTTCATGTAACTTAATTATGAGCACACATCAGATGTGTTTTTTATTCCACTTACAAAATTTTAAAAAGTAAAGAAACATAAACTTAAAGAAAATTCGAACTGCCTTCACTGATTCAACACCAACCATTTCATATCATCAAAGACAACATGCAATGATTCTCTGACAAACATTTTAAAACTTTAATACAATTATTTTAATGTAATGCTTAATCTGTTACTGAAGACTTTTAACTGATAATGTTGTACAATTTTATTTTAATTGGTTGCTTTTACATTTTTGTGTGCTGTAGACTGAATACTTGGAGAAATCAGGCTTGAAAACTTTCATTTTTTTCCTTTAAATGTTTGAAATACTGGGGCATTTTCTTATATTTATATGTTTCTTCCTGTACTATACCGATGCTGTTTCACCAATGAGACTGTTTAAGGCAGACTTTTGATGCTTGATTTATGTAAAGTCATTTTTATATATACATTAAATTTGTTAGATTTTTGAAGATCAAGCATCAAAGTGGTGATTTGAACTTGCTGAATATATCTTGTATGTAGGCTATCTGAACGGCCATATCAGATGTATTTTTGCTTCCAAAGTATAGAAAAATAAACTCAACAAAGAAAACTTTAACTGCCTTTCCTCAGCACTAGTATTTCATCTCATTACAACAATATGCAATAATTCTTTAGTATATAAAAAATGGATCAAATGATTGGGAGAAAAAGTACTCTACTGATATTCTAACAGTTTTTTTTAACCTACAAAAATTTCTAAAATCTTAAAAATGAGAAGGCAACGGCAGTGGGAGCCTTAACACTTATTAAAGCTACGTCTGTATGTTTTTCTAGTTCTTGAAGTTCTTGAAAACTGCTCAGAAAAAAAGCCTGAAATTACCTTATTTTACAAAAAAAAATTAATTCCTGCTTTCCTAAAAATCTGTCCTCTTAGAAATCCCTGCAGTAAACTGTGTACAGTCTCTAATGAACTGTATTTTATAATATTTACAGTTTGTTAGTTTTAGTTAAAATAGTTTTGTCTCCTTCATTGAGTCATCAATTGTCGAGTAAGCTTTTGTTTTTTGATATTCTTGGTAATCTGTGTCCTTTCCTGTGCACAATTTCTGGCAGCAGGTCTAAGGGAATCTGTTCAGTTACATGTAAATGTCCACACGTTAAAGTAAGGAAACTGGCATTACATCTTACATAACTTAATTGTTCAATTAAAGGTAAATTTTGATAATTTACCAATCTAAATGATGCACTTTAACTTCTTGTAATTGTTTAATTCAGTTTCAGTGAGAAAGGAAGAACAAACGTGAATTGTTTGTCATCAGTCCATGCCCTCTCGATGTTCTTCATTATCTAATCTTTTCTTTAGTCATAAAACTAGAGTTTCATGATGGAAATGCATGGTTGGTTTGGAAAAAAATATTAATTTAATATACTTATTTCTGTTCTCAGTTCATACTGGTAACTTTAAATTAGATTAAAAAAAAAACAAAAAAAAGATAAATGTTTGTAAGTATGCATTAAATTTGACATTTTTAAGATTCTGCTTTGTAAACTCTGTGTGAAAAGGAGGGACACTTTGAATTGTGTGCTTCCATTGTTTAACTTCACACATGACTGAATCCAGGGGCGAAAGGTGAACTTTTCAGATCTGTGCTTCTGAGAGAGACAATTCCCCGCGTTTCTGCTTTAAGGAGGAGCATTCCTCACACCCATTCAGAGGGAGGAGCCTCGGCAAATGGCACTCCGATGGCAGTATCTTTATCTTTTTCTTTTTTCTTTTTTTTTGTATCAGTCATTTACTCTTCCGATCCTGGGAGGATCCAGATGTGACTGAAATCAAGTTATAAAGAAAACAATAAGAGAATCAATGCAAAAGAAGAGGAAAAAGCAAATTAATAATTAAAATCATAATAAACTGTTGTTTCAATGTAAAACAAAAAGTGTATAGAATCAAAAGGAACTGCTTTTAAATTTTTGTTTATATCCTGCATTTGAATAGTTTATGTAATTTGATTTGATTTGATTTGATTTTTGCTGGGAGGAAATGTTTAAAAAAAGGATACAGATTGTATTTTTCTGGTCACAAAAGAAATGTCAGTATTTGCAAATTTTGTGCCTGCATGGGCACAGAACAACCACAAACACTGTTTGAAATTGTGTTCATTTAATACAGAGAAGAAAACATACTTTCATCATAAATCTGATTAACTGTGGTTGCTTCAATATTTATTAAATGTCCTAAATTGAAGAGTTTCAACTAACTTTGTGTTTCAGTCCCCAAAAGTTAAACATTCAAACAAATTTTCTCTAGTTTTACTTTTATTTTTTTTTTTTGGTTAATTCGGTGATAGTAATGACCAGGATTATCACATGTTGGTATAATTTAATGAGTGTTATTTTGTTCTGTCTTTCAGTAGATTTTTGCTTATTTCAGTGCTAATTTTGTTGTTAATTTAGTCTCTGTTTTGTGTTTCTTGATTCATTTTGTTTTGTTGTTTCTGAATGATAAACAGTTCAGAGTACATCACTAAAGATAGTGCAAACACCTTGGTTATTAATCCACAATTTACTCTAAATGTGTGCATGAATTCATGCATCAAAAAAAAGCATAAACTCATGCATGTGTTCATGGCAAAATATCTGTAATATTCCTGCATTTACAGCATCTCAGCTCAGCCTTTATACATGAATTAATGCATAAACCCGGGTGTTCAGACATCATAAATCATGAATTAAGAAATAATGTTTATGATTTCTTCATGGCCAGTTTTAAGGATAATACAAAACAAGCAATCTGATGTTATTTAAGTGTTCATTATAATTACTGCAGCACAGTTATTTATGACTTCATTAGCCTGTGAGCCTTTAAATAAAGGGGACTACTAAGGCATCTTAAAAAATGAACATCATGAACATCCTCAACAACAAATGACTATTATACCTTAGACAATGCATTCAATAAAGTTTACAGATAGGAAAAACTACAACTAATAAAAACTTTTGTATATTACAGTTAGTTTGGTAAACACATAATTCAGTTTTAGTTGCATTTAGTTTGTTTCTTTGTTTACAAGAAAGCATATTTTTTTATCAGTCACTGAAAATGTTTGTTATATTTAAGAGTCAGAACTTCGACAATTAAAAACCTCATTTTACCAAAAGTGTCAGATGAAAATAAAGAGAAATGTTGCATATTACAAAGTTTAATAGATGAGAAGAATAAGACTGAAAAAATGTGAGGAATAAGAGATTTTAAGATCAAAATGATTCATATTTTTCTCATGACATATGCTATAATATTTCGTTTTTTTTGTGGGTACTAAATTTGTTAGAATTATTGAGTGTTTTTAATTGCAACATTTGTGACATATACTCAGTGGGATTGCATGTTTTTATTGCAGTTAGTTAACATTTAATGATTCTGACATTTATTTCTAATTAAGTTTCATTTGACAAAAAAAGTTTTTAGTTTTTTACATATATTTTCATTGATGATACTCTTGGTAATAAGGAGATAAACAGTAACATAATTTTCTTCAAAGTACAAAGTAATTTAAAAAGTACATTACTACGCCAACTGTTTCTGAAATAAGCTGCTAAAAAACTGCATGTTCAAAAGGATCAGTATTTAAAAAAAGCATTTTCTATGGAGTCACGATATAATAGAGAGCTACGTTTGTTGTATGAGTGGTTTAATTTATTGTAAGAATTATGATTTATTTTAATGCGTAGTGGTTTCAGACTCAGTTAAGTTGAAATTATTCTGTGAAAAATGTAAAACAAAAAACAAGTTATCAAACTTTTGGGGTGCTAACTTGAGTAACTCTTGTGTTGATGCTTAAAAATAAACCAGTTAGCTTTCTTAATCCTGAATAGTGATTTCGTTTTTCTAGTATTTTATGTCGGATTTTTTACCTCAGACATTTTTCCACCATGCTGGTTCATCAGCAGAGTAAATGAGGTGAAGCTGGAGAGGGTGACTTGGAGAGGAAGTAGTTGATTTATGCTAATGAAGGAGTTGGGGTTTAGCTACGCTGGCTGGGAGCCGCCCTTCATTCACCACATGGTTGAACCCAGACTCTACTCGCGCCACTTTCGCAATCTTACTACGATTCCCAAACTCCTTGCAAATCATAATAGGAGCACATGGTTGTGTTTTTTGGACTGTACTCCCTGCCCGCTTCACATTTCGTGGAGTGTTTTTTCCTCTTTTCTCAGTTTTGCTTGTACCTCTGCAACAGTGTGAGTAAACGGTAAGTCCGCACAAGTGAGTGAAGATGGTGGATTTTTTAGAGGCTAGTGTCTTATTACTCGGATGTTATTGGCAAGAAACCTGTTGTTAGCCTTTTCGGGGGATGCCTTAAACGCCAGGAAAGTGAATTATTCTGCACTGTTGTGACACTCGAGCTGTACTTTCGTATTTTCTGCAGGGAAAAACATTAAAATCGCCAGTTTCCGCATTTGAAAACAATGTTGTACGGGGCGCATGGCAACCTCTCCTCTATGGTTGGAGAATGAGGGAGATTTGAAAAGCATGTGTTGCTGCTGCACCACAAGTCGCTGCCTCGGGAAGTGAAACCACCCGTTACACTCTTATATAATAGCCTCAACTTAAAAGACTCTCCTGTTCATGTTGACATAGGCGTATTTGCAAAAATGGGGAGTTTTGTGTGTGTTTTTGCGCTGCGGTGTCCACTTAAAAGTGCCTCCAGAACAAAGCAGCAGCACATGGGGGCGAAACAGGCCGCGCGCGTTTGCTATCCCGAAAGCCGTTGAGTTTGCTTCGTGCTAATGCTACCAGTCGTTACTTGATAAATTAAGTTAAAAACACGAACAATAGCATGTGTTGTCGCAACGTGTGCTCTAGTTGAGTAAAATCACAGATGTTGATTGGTTTTCGGGTACATACACTTCAATGAAGCGAGGGTTATATCGTGTTGGATAGCCTTAGCCATGCGAGCTAACTTGGCTAAATTCATAGAATGCTCCAAAGTGAGTGTAGCGTGTTAGCCTGTGTGTTTGAGTATTTTTCCAACATATTATTCCTTAATACGGCGTATTTGTGGCGCTACAGTCAATTTGGAAGTATTATATATGTCTGACGGTACTCACGGGGTACACGCGTTAGCCCCACTAGCCCCACATGCTTGTTAGGACTGTTTTGATGGAGCCCTCGGGTACTACTAGCTTGTTGTGTTCTGGATTCTCACTTAACTTTGCAGTAGCTCTCATCATACGCTTGGTGCGCTTTGTCAAATCGAGCACACTCCACATGCACTCTGTTTAACTATCTGTGCACATTAAATTCCACGTTCTAAATTAAGTTGGAACTGTGCGTGTTTTTTTTTAGTCAGTGGTTGTGATTTATAAAACGTTAAAATTGCGACTCCTGGGCGCCATGTTAGTACGTGGGGGGAGGGGTATGGCAATGTGACTGGGAGAGCAAGTGTTGCTATCCACCAACATTACTGCTCCTTGTTCTCACTCGGGTCTTGCGTTGAACTTTGTCAAGACATTGCGACATGGTGTTTCATCATGTTAACCCTTCTTTTCGGCCGCACAACCTCGTTGAACTGTCACATATAAATGTTCTTTTTGCGTCAAAACACTAGTGATAGCACAGTTGGCGCGTTCTTGGATACCCCAGTCCATAGGTTATATTAGACCCTGTTCGGGGGGTGACGCACCTCCTTAAATTCCACCTTAGCCATCCTAAAATGTAAAACCATGTCCAGTTTCTCACTAGATTTTTTTAAGTGATTAATAATTGGAAATCTTGAAGTTTGATATTTTTACAAGGAAACACTAAATTCAGAATGATAACCCTAGGTCAGGTTGCAGTGGAAATCATATCCTTTACTTATAAGTGGCAGAGAAAACGAGTTGGTAATACAAAAACTGGGTTCTTGATGAGAAATTATGGGATTCAAAGCTCTTTAGATTTGCAGAATTGTATAATAGTAATATTAAAAGATAAGATATCCTTTATTAGTCCCACAGGGGGAAATTCCAAAACTAAAGACCCCCTGCTTCTGTGCAGGTTCTCAGTCATACATGTCATGGTTACCCAGTGCTGACCCAAGAAGCAACTGGACTGTTTCAGAGTCTTTGGACTTAAGAGGCCTTTTGGAGCGTATGTGAAAGTTTTCTTGAATCTGTACCAGTCCAGTTGCCACTTGCATCAGCATCTGGTCCCCTGATGGTGACACAGAAAGCTAGATCTGCCTGCCCAAAGTCATTAGAAAAAATGAAAGTAACAATTTCTTTTTCATCAATTTTACATAAACAAACAATTAATTAAGTAGATACAGTAACTTACCTAATAAAAATGTATTACAAAACATAAGACTTTCAAAAGCCTGACCGTCTTGCTTATGATTAAAACTAATGGGATAACCTGTGCTCAGTGGCCTCACATGTACATACCTTGGATGTGTAAAACTGTTCACCAAAGGTTTTAGATTTTTGCCCAGTGCACATCCAGTGATTAAGATGAAATGGAAATGTGTCAAAGATCAACCAGTAGATCTTCAAGGTGGTGACCCCCTGCTATGGTGTAAAATGTGATTGAGGGTGACAAATCCTGCTATCAATATGTTGGTGGTGTACAATACACAAAAGGTGAAAAATATGTCTCAACAATACCTTTAATGCAGAGTTACTCACAAAATGAGGTCCTGAAATGATAAAACACCTGTATGAGTAAGTTAATGTAGGAAAAAACAATATCTGTAATGGTATAAAACTGTTACTGCACATTACTATTATGGCTTTTACTTGAAGTCTCCCATGTGATGAAAAACTTCTTGAGGTGTGTAGTTGAGAGAATTGAAGTCTTACAACAAAGAGTTTGTTTTTATGTCACATTTGACTAAATGTCAGATCCTTCAATCACCCTGTCCCAAACACATAAATCTTAGACCTGTGAGCAAATGATGAAAAAAGTTTCCAAAAGCCTTAAACAGTGTTTAAGAAAGTCTCACATGCTCCAGTGACACTTGAGATTAAAACTGGAGTTTCAAAATGGTTGTTTTTCCTTTATCAACGTATTCATCCAAATACTGGTAGAAAATGGCATGTTTGTAAGGAAAACAAATCCACATATGACACATCTGGACAGAAAAATGAGAAGGTAACCTAATATGGGACAAAACAAAACGGGTTGTTTCACTTTGAGAAGCCCAATCTGAAATTACATGACATGTTTGTGTTGTAGAGATTCTGTTGTCTGACAGAAAAACAACTCCGTGAACTTAACCTGCTTTTTAATGTTGACAAAACAGTTATAACATGGCAGGGGTCAGTCAGTTGAATGAACTGCGAAGTGACGTAACACTCGAACCCAAATTAGACAGCAGTTTGCAGCAGTGTGGTAGATTGGTAGGTGGAGGATTGAGAAATTGATTCGATTTATCAGGTCATTGATTCCATAACAGGAAAATGTTTGTTACAACAGCTGGTTTTATAGCAGGTAAAGACACATAAAAAACACCAAGTCAAATGAACTTTTAAGGAGAAAAAGTAATTTTATGACACTGTTGCATTATAGTTCAACAATAAATCCCAAATGAAGGGAATTAAATTAATGGAACCAACAGAAGCTTAATTTTCTTGTAACAATGAGAAACATGCAATTGTGGAAAAATATGGTTAATTGATTCTTATCATACATTTAAACAGAAAAAAAGAACAGCAAACTGCCTACGTACCTAACAAGTTGTTTCTGCTGAGCACTGGCAGTAGGAAAGGATGTCAGATAAAACTATTCTAAAAATAACGTCTGTGATGATTACAAAAAGGAAATTATGTTGAAACAATACTGTACATTGAGGAAATACAAGATGAAATATTGAAATAGAAAGCACTCAGTATTTTGAAAGAGCTGATTGAATATGGCAGACATTTTTGAAAACTATGGAGGTCATTATCATCCCTGCATTTCTTCAACTTAAACATGACTAACACTACGTCTTTGTAAAACTGGAAATTGGGCAATTAATGATAAGTGCATAAGTTAAAAGTATATTCATATAATAGTTTATTGAAAAAGACCGAACAAGTGCACGCTGTGTTGTAGCTTTTATCTCTTATTTTGTTCTAATGGAAAGAAGCAAACTTTTTAATTGAAACTGATTTGAATTTTTAATTTCTACATTTTGTGCACACCTGGACAAATTATAAATGAACCTCCCGTTTTTCTAATGTCACTGTGTTGTATTTTGGCATTGAACTAAGCTTGCTGACAAATTGTAAATACTGCGTGTCCTCTGTCCTTGCAGACCCCTGTGCACAGCAGCCTCTCCTCTGGAAAAATCACGGCATTGTGGCTTTAAATGCATCCTTCACCCTCTGAATGCAAAGCTCTCTGTGAACAGCTTGAAGTCAGTGTAGTGTCAAAGTGCTTACAGTGCAGGTAGTTTTCTCAAATCTACTGCAGTGAAGGCACTTTCAGCACTATTCTGATGAAGGTAACTGGAGGAGCAGATTTATTCAGACATGGCCAGCTTTTTGAACCATAATACACATCTTTTTGGGGGACATCGCCTGCATCCGCAGCTGTTTGATTTGGTGTTCTGTAGCCTCTGAGGCTAAAAATTGACCTTATTTCCTTGAACAGACTTGATATTTGAGATATTTGTTGCCCTTTCATTGAAAAGTTACCAAACCATGCAGAGTTAAACTCGTTTTTTGCTTTCCATCAAGTGTTGTTATCTGACTTTCCTGGAACTAGTGCTTATGCTAAGGTGCATCTAGTGCAGATAGTGAAGTAGACTAGCACCTACTGCCCTAAGTGCTCCTTCTGGCATAAGGAGCTGGGATTGCCTCCTGCATATTTCTGCACTGTCAGTGTAAAGAGTAATAATATAGCAGTTCTCTGTTAGTTTTGCATAGTTGCGCTGCGAGAAAAATTAGTTGTGCAAATCTATGCAAAACTGATGGTGGCCTGTGTTTTCGTCAATGTGGTGTCCATCCAGCTATTTACAAAGGTTTCAGAAGTATTAAAGTGCTTATAGTGCAGGTAGTTAAATGTCATTCTACTGCAGTATGAGCACTTAAAGTACTCCTAGACATGTACGCTCCCCTCAAAACTGCAGCCATATGCACATGGGTCTCTGGTTAGTTTTGCTGGTTTGCTTTCAGCTTTTCTCTGTACTGCTGTGCAAATCCATGCAAAACTGATCATAGAACTGAAATCGGTCTGTCAGAGCTGATCCCTTTCTGTGCAGGTTGGGAGAGGTGGCAATGCTCTGTACTCGTGTGGTATTGCACTTGTCCCGGCCTGTTGAGGAAATGGGGAAATTGTCCTGCGACGTTAACATGTCAAACTTAAAGGATGAATGCATTGGAGTTTCTGACACTGATGTGGACATGTGAAGGAAAATAAACTGTTGGTCACCATCTTGTGTTGATTGGTCATTATCTCCATTAATGAAAGAGTTTTAGGCTTTGATCGCTCCAGTGTAAAGCGGTCATACATCTGTAAACTCAATATAAAGTGGGTGTATTTCAACTTTTCGGTAATGCTGTATGAAGGAGTGTCTGTCACTGTGAAAAGGTGAATTCTGAAAAGGAATTCTGCATTAATCAGTTTTTGTATTGTACCGAAAACCATTCGACCCTTTGCTGTTGAAGTAAATATAAAAATGTTCAACATAATTGGTCTTATCCTCATTCTGATTCAGATAATTATGTGTAATTTTCAAGGTTTCCACACGTCCTGTAAAAAGATTAACCAATTTTCCAGGCATGGAAAACATGGAAAATGGGGAAAAAAGTATAATGTCCTGGAAAGGCTTGAATTGTCCTGGAAAACTATTTATTTTCCTTCTACCTTGTTACTGCACAATAATAAAAAAAAATTAAGTAAAAATGTACTTGGTAACTTCTGCACACTTATACATAAAATATGAGTAGATAAAGTAACGGAAGTTAAGGAATAAAATCTCAAAACTCAAAACCATGGTGACATAAAAAAAATGAATTTGGGCATCTTAAACAGTAAATCAACAAAATCTGTTTATAAAAAAAGCAGAGTAAATAAAGATAAAATAAGTATAAACCATTAATTTATAAAATTAAGACACTACATAAAAGCCAGACTGAAAAGATGGCTAGCAGACAATGTTGATGCCCAAGAGTTAGAAATAAATACATTTTAAGGGGAGTGAAAACGTCTTGGAAAAAGATTTCTAGGAAAGAGTGGGAACCCTAATTTTGTTAAACACAATCAAAGTGTGTTGGAAATACTGAAGTACTCACATTACTACATTTAAGAGGGAGGCTAAAATTATCTTAAATACCTGTGTTATGATAATACATGAAGGAGAATAGATATTTGGGTGAATATTTAATAATTCGCCCCTAATTAAATAATCTGACTCAACCACAGGATGCTCTCAGTCCAAGTCAGGGAGAGCAACTTTGAGATAAAAACATTATTCTCTTTGCCTCAGGGCCAAATTGTTGGAAACATCAACCAAGAGTTAAATTAGTTTATGACTTAACAAAATAGGTGAGAACAGTTTTTTAGAACACTGTACAACCGTATAGGCTTGTTTTACTCTAAGTCAGGGTTCCCACGTCCTGGAAAACCTGGAAGATGATTGACCAATTTTCCAGTCATAGAAAACATAAGGAAAATGAGGAAAAAAGTGAAATGTCCTGGAAAATTATTTACCTTCCTTCTACCCTGTTAATGAAGAAAAATCAAACACAAGAAATGAAGTAAAAATGTACTTGGTAACTAATGCACACTTAGCCGTAGAATATATGAAGATAAAATAATGTAAGTTAAGGAATGAAACATAAAAACTCAAAACAATGGTGACAAAGAAAAAATGGCTAAATAAAATTTAGTCTACTTAAACGGTAAATCAAAATATATTTATAGAAAGCAGAGTAAATAAAGATTTAAAAAAAGTATAAACCATAAATGTATAATAGTGAGTCACTACATAAAAGCCTGACTAAACAGATAGCCAGCAGACAATGTTCATGCCTGAGCGTTAGAAATAAATTTTAAGTTCAATATGATATGGCGGAGATATTACTCATCAACCTTTAATCTTGTTTCTTAGTTGGCTAGGTTAACCTGAGAATTGCCCATACCAACATTGTAACTTCAGTTTATGTAAAACTGGAATCTGTGAGTGTCATTGCGCTATTCTATGATAAAGGTGGTGAAAGCGTCCTGGAAAATGATTTCCAGAAAAGAGTGAGAACTCTGTAACCTGAGTCAGACATTGGAATAAAACCTGTTTAAGATCCTTTTTAGTGCAGTGAATAAATTATTTGAATGTGAGTTAATTACTTTTTTATTTAAATTCATGCTCAGTTTTCATCAAACAGTGTTACGGGAATAAATCCAGCCAGTAACATTTAAATCCAAATAGAAGACTCAAGAAATTATCTGTTCAGGTTGGAAATGAAATGAAAGTGGAAAACTTAACATTTGCATATTCCAGTGGTTTGGTTTTTATTCATCCTGCTATGGAAACTCCATTTAAAACATCTCTTCCTCAATGGTAACTTTTTAAATAAAACTGAAAGTGCCCTGGGGCTGATACTGAGCTGGGTGGAGAGCTTCATGTGACCCTGGACTGTCTGGCCCCCAGAGAATTATGAAATCCTGGAAATGTGAAGGGAAACTTTTTTTGTGTGTGTGTATGGGGGGGGGGGGTTAGGGTATTTTACACTACTTCTGAAAAACATGCATTTTAAACAATGTTATGCACGTTCATGTTTCTCTGTTTTGCGAAAATCCACTGACAGAATTCAGGAGCCAAGGTGTCTAAGATGGTTTCATGAGGCTGGCAGCTGTATGGATGATAGGGACTCACCTCATTTTCAAAAGCTAAGAGACCTTCCAGCATCCATCAAGAAAAGAAGTGGCGCCTGTGCAAATGTAGTTGATGATTCCAGCTGTGTGTCTTGTATGAAAAAAAATAAATTTGAATTTGAAAGCTTGATATTATTTTCCAAGTTCTAATTTGGTACAGGTAGTAATAATCACATTTCAACATGAGGGTTAAAATCGATAATGAATTTAAATTTAGGTCAGTCACTGGTTCTTTTACCTGCTTAGTTCATGCCCAAACGTGTAAAAGCCACATTACCCCCTCCTCTCCAGGTCTGATCAGCCAGATTGATCAAAAAACCCCTGTGTGAGTGTGCAGGGCCTTCAGGTTTCTTGATGATGCAGGTCCTGACGTCCTCTGGAGTGAATATTGTCAATTTTTGAAAAAAGTTAAAATTTTACTCAAGAGTCAGTGATATCGGCCCTGACGCTGTCTGCTGTGAAAATGGTTGGTTTTTGAAAAAAAGTCAAAATGTCACTCAAGACTCAACGATGTCCGTCCTGTTGTCTGAAATGAAAAATGGTTGACTTTCGAAAAAAGTCAGAATTTCACTCAAAAGTGGATGATGCATGTCCTGACACCATCTGCACCTAAATTCGTTGATTTTTTTTATTCAGATGAATAAATGATGATGTACTGTCATGACTTTGTTTTTTGGAATCATGACCGGTCGTCTGCCTAACCTGGCGATGTGAGCACGACCTCCAGGCTTATCTTTCCTCAGAACAGACAGGACAGCTGTGCAAGTTTTACGACACACCTTGAGTGCTGAGCTTAACTCGGTGCTGCTCTGTGCTAAAGTTGATATCTTTTGACATGTGGCTCAACCGCTTGCTGTTTATGGGACCTGGGAGTCTGAATAAGGCCTTCTATTTGGGCAGTAAGACCTTCGATAGCACCACATATAGCCTTGTTACCTTGGTACATCTTTTCCATCAGCGTATCTCCTTTCTGAGTTTTTTTTTATGTTTTTCTTTGTTCAGCTTTGCTGGTGTGCCGCTCATCTGTAAACGTTCCTCACTCTGCTCAGTAGATGCTACTTTTATTGTCCTAGTTTTGGAGGTAGATGCGAGCTTGGTTTTACGTTCCATCTCTAAGCTATATGCAGCAGTCATCTTTTCCAAAAGAACTTCATCTTTAATCTTTGGGTCTTGCCAGTATGGCTTTAAATCAGTCCTTAAAGTGTCATCATGAAGACTAGTGATCACTGTTTGTAGGAACTGGTTTTGGGTTAACTCTGTACTGTACTTTAATCCAGACTCAACTCTCTCTCTGAAGCAAATAGCACTTGTTGTCTCAAGTCCATAGCTCGTACCAAAAACTGGATCAGAGTCTGTTTAGGTTCCTGAACTGCCCGAGTGAGAGAGTGGTACAGCTCTGTAGCATCTTCCTCTACATCTCCTTCATCATATCCCTTTTTTAAGGATCTTTATATTTGTCTTTCCAAACTGGCATATCCTAATTTATCTTTTTGATTTGGTTCTCCAATTTGTCCTGTTATTTTTAAATCTCTCCTGAAGAGGGGATGGACAACTGCAGAGTTTCATATGGGAGCAGTAACAGTGTCTGAGGCATTAGTTGTTAAGCTGTGCAGGCCTGTTTCATTTAGACCATTAGGTGCAGTTCCGTTTTCAACCACATGACGATGCTGTAGCGCCACTTGTTAGAGCAGGGATTCATTCTTGTTACCTCTGCCAAGGAGGTTATATTTTTGCCAGGGTCTGTCTGTTTGTTTGTCTGTCTGTTTGCAAGATTACGCAAAAACCACTGGATGGATTTACATGAAAATTTTACCAGAGGTGTGGTTTGGTCCAAGGAAGAAACCATTACATTTTTATGCTGATCCGATCAAGGTTGAAGTCACAAAAAAATATTTAATGGTGCATTCCAGTTGTACTGGGAAGTCGGGATTTCTGAGTTCCCAGTGGGAAATTCAACTGGAACGCCCCCTGAGGTCGGAATTTCCTACTGGCTATTTCCTTACGGCTAACAATAGCCTGGTAGATTGGAACATTTTTTTTCCGACTTTGTAACTGGAATGCTGATAACTCAGAGATGACGTCATTCCCAGTTCCCTCTTCCCAGTTCCAATGTTAATGGAATGCGGCATAAATATATAACGGCAAATCCTATTTATTTACAGCATTATGGGATTTGTAGTTTATTTGCAAATTGACGTCTAGTTTTTCAAGCTGATGTCACTACATTATATCACTTTATATCAACGATAATCACGCTTCTTGCAGATTGATATTTTTCATGCCACAATGTGCGTATAAAATAAATATAGGACTATAATGTTGGGTGGAAATCACAGTTTATGGGTGGAACTGAGCTGCTTGGCGGAGGTCTGCGCTCTCAGTGTGCTTTTCTAGTATTATTTTATTAACAGTTTTTGGGAGGCTGACATTTTTGTAATGACAGACAATGATACGTTTATTAAAGAAATTCATGACTGTTAAGATGGAAAATAGAAAAAAAATAACTTTATCTTGTATGTGCCCCCTGAGCCATAGTTGCCCACCCCTGGGCTGGACCACTGGGATCCACTGGTCCTGGACAGATAATTTAAAATACACCGGTGACATTTGGAGAAGACAGTGAATCTGGAATGAAGGCGGGGACCTCCCTGTCGTTGTTTGCCAACTGGGGGGAAAGATCATTTTCTTTTGAAGAGCAGAAACCTTGAGAAGAACCAAACTCATGTTGAAACAATTTGCTCCAACTGTCCGGGCAGAGATGATTGCACTGACGGAGATTTTAAGGCTGGAGAGCAACTGGTGCCCCGGGGGCCAGATGTAGCTAGTTGATTTCAAATTTTCAAAAAAGTGCAACAATAAAGATAAAAAAAAACAGCCATTATGTATATTTGTCTGAATTGTCACTGCAACACCCCAGTGCAAAATGCGTTACATGAAGAATTATGTCCATAACTGTCTTGGATAACTGGTTTTATTTTACTTTTTATTTTTTAAACAAGGAATCAGTAGATATGATTTCCCTATTTATCTAGTATTATTAATACTTCTGATTAAACAAAAGAATAAAATAATTGAAATATTCAGCAGTTAGTATCTTTTTATACCTTGACCAGGTTACTATTGTAGAAGAAACTGATAATCAGTCAGAACCACTGGTAAAATGAAGACAAGCTAAATTAACTAATTAAGAAAAAATAAATACTTTTTTGCACTGGAAAAGTGCCTTTTAATGGTGCCTGATACTGTGTTAACCTCATCAGTTTTTCTTCACTATTTGTTTGTTTTGCATTTGAAAATATAAA
This sequence comes from Cetoscarus ocellatus, assembly GCA_037902135.1. Classification (NCBI taxonomy): domain Eukaryota; kingdom Metazoa; phylum Chordata; class Actinopteri; order Labriformes; family Labridae; genus Cetoscarus; species Cetoscarus ocellatus. The sequence continues at coordinate 1,383,400 of JBAMNC010000688.1, forward strand.
TTAGATAAGCTAGTTATTGATTATATTTTAAACAACAGGTCAAAATTTTTGTTTGGCTTATTGATTTTTTTGTAACAAAGTTTCCCACCCCTGTATTAGGGATTGTCACCCCCTGCTGGCCATCACAAGGAAAGCAGCTCAAAATCTTTGTAGAGATTGAAGAGCATCATTCACTTCTTTTTAAGTAATTCTGATTTAGACAGGCATCTTTCTTGGGAATATTAAAACTGATTTACTGAGACATAAAAAATATGTGTTGGTAGTTTCCAAAAAAAAATGTTGTCATTAATTTTTCATTTATTTATTCATGTATTTATTTTTAAACGTCATTTTTATTTTATTCATGTATTTCAGATATCATTTTACCCTTTTTTTTTCATCTTATGGTAAAAAAAATGTTATGTTAAACTCAGCTTTGTCAAAATGTTGAAAATTTTTCTTTTGTTCATTTAGATATTGATTAATACATTACTTTTAATGGGGGTGTACTCATTTGTACTCATTTATGCTGGACACTGTATGTATGTATATGCAGGCCTCTAGGTTGTATGGTTATGTATATGTATATTTCCTATTATGATTACATTTATTGTTCTTATGATTCCTTTTCTTTGTTCCTTTTTTATATATTGGATATTCATTAATTTCTTGTCTCATTGCTTATTCATTTGTTTATACAGTCATTTATTATTTACATTTTTATATTTTTGTATTGGTTGTTCTTTCATTTCATTAGTCTCGGCTATCATCATTGTGACCAACTTTATTATTTCTGTTAGTTACATGATTTGCAGATGCCAGGATGCACACATTTAGTGTAACAAGTGGGAAAACTTTTGTTTGATTAAGCGCCAAAATCAAACAAAAAAAGTGTGGGGGAGATAAATATAGAAAAATTAACAAAAACTAAGTCATAGTAATAAAAAAACAAATAATACAAATACATTTTCCTCAGATAAGACAATACACTCAAACAGAAATAAAATACAACAGAATAATGAAGTAAATAAAAGCTATTTGATTTGCTCTAAGTATTTTATCTATCTATTCACATTTGAAACAAAACTTTTTGGCTCCAAAAGATATGTGTAGTCATTGTTAAGTGCAAATCAGACAGTAATCTATTTTTTCTGTATGTTTTCTGAACATAATCAAAATAAACAGGCCTTCTAAAAATGACTACAAACCTCAGATAAATCAGAGTTTCACTGTTTATTTACCACTGTTATAAATTAAAGACAGCAGCTGACATCAGTACAGACCCTCTATAATGAATCAGTCTGAATTTAGGATGGACCATGTCTTTACTAACCCTTAGCGGGCCCCTTCATGACTCTGGGCCCCAGAACTTTCTCTTCTATGCCCCCTTATGGGCAACCTTGGTAGTGGTAGTTGAAGTTGCTGGGATGAATTAATTCACCTTTAATTCATTTTTTACTCATGCAGCCTCTGATAAAGTCTGTTTGTTTACTCTCTTGGTTCCACTTTATTCATACTTCTCATTTTGTTTTTATTATTACCACTTTATTCTGCATGAAAAAAATAGATTTACTTTGTTGTAAATGTGTAATTCTCCACTGAGTGATGGAAACATGGTCACACACTCAAAAACCTTTTGGTGCATCCTGGACTTTATTCGAACACATTTCATCACTTGGACTTTCTCTTGTTGAACTCTGAAATGATGAGACTCAGTCACACTGTAGTACTCACAATACACACAAACACATCACTTTGCAAGAACAGACAGAATATATGAACATATTTGACAGACTTCTTCAAGTGTTTGTTTGTTTTTATTTTTATTTTTTCTTTTATTTGTGTGTGGGGGTTGTGGGGGCAGACGGGAAGGACAGAACAGGAGGGCGGGGCCAAAGTTTGACTGTGGGAGAAGCCGAAGTAACACGGGGAGAAAAACATGCAGACAGTAGATCATGAAAGAGGCCTGACAAACTGAAACAAGATGGCTTCAACTTATCAGGACTCTGATGGATCCACTGCGCTGCCTGTTTTTTTGGGGGCAGGGACGGTTACTGCTTCTCCAGCTGGTACTGTCGCCTGCATTTTGGTGTGACAAGTTTTTTGGCCTTCCTCCACACAGTGACCTCCTGGCTCTTGTGGAACAGTTGTGTGACTCCCTCTAGTTTTTTCTGGAAGTCGTCAGCCCTCGATGTCTGATGGTCTATCTCTTCATTTGCCCTGTCCTGCACAGCCTTGCAGATCTCCTCCCAGACTGTTAGTTTGAGTGCGAGAAGAAGGCTGCTGTCCTTCTGGGCCTCCAGCTCCTCAAGGGTGTGCAGCTGCTCACTCTGGATATTTTCTATCTCGTTGGACTTCTTCAGATGCTGGATAAGCTTTATTTTTATCCTAGCTTCCTCCGTTAGTTTGTCCTTGAGGTCCTCAAGCCTCCACAGCAGGAGATCCCTCTCTTCTTTGGTGGCATCCAAAGCTGTCAGCAGGTCCCGGTGTGTCATCATCTCAGCCCTGAGCTGAGAGGAAAGCTCACCATTCCTGAAGGTCTGCTCGTTAAGCTGCCTACCAAGGAGATCCTCACTGTTGGAGGCCTCATCTTTGAGGGCCTCCACCTCCAGAAGCAGGGTGCTGTTTTCTGCTGTGAACTCATCGGTCAGCGTCAGTGTCAGGCAGATTTCGTCCGTTAGCTCATCCTTGAGGCTGTTGACCTTCGAAACCAGCTCACCACATTCTTTTCTGGAGTCATCTAGAGCCTTCCCAAGTGCCAGATTGGCCTCCTCTGCAGTTTTGGGTTTGGAGGCCATATCCAGGTAGCTCTGTTTGGCTGCTTCCAGCTCTTTCCTCAAAGTGTCTATCTGCAGGTCATTGGAGGCCTCATACTTGAGGGCCTTTATCCTCAGACGCAGCTTGTTGTTTTTGGCTGTAAAATCTTCAGTCAGCCTCTGACTCAGGTGGTTTTCGTCTCAGGGCCTCCACCTCCAGAAGCAGGGTGCTGTTTTCTGCTGTGAACTCATCGGTCAGCGTCAGTGTCAGGCAGATTTCGTCTCTTATATCCTCCTCAAGGGATTTGACCTCCAAAACCAGCTCACCACTTTCTTTTCTGGAGTCATCCAGAGCCTTCTCAAGTGCCAGATTGGCCTCCTCTGCAGTTTTGAGTTGGAGGCCATGTCCAGGTAGCTCTGTTTGGCTGCTTCTAGCTCTTCCTTCAAACCGTACATCTGCAGTGTACTGCTGGAGGCCTCCTCTTCAGAGGCCCTGGATGTCTGAGGATCCCTTTCCTTCTCAATCTCCTCCAGCTTCAGATTCAGAGCCTCAGTTTCTTGCTCCAGAGCCTCTATCTTGTAGAACAGCTCCCGGCTGCTCTTCTTCTTCTTTGCAGGTGGTTTCTGCTCAGTTGCTGTCAGCTCACCGCTCTGCAGGGCGTTTACTTTCTCCTCCAGGGATCTGTTTTCAGTCTTCAGGGTTTCCTCACTTGAGGCTGTGCTCTGGAGTTCGAGCTGCTTTTTCAGCTGTTCGACCTCCTCCTCACTCTTCAGTCTCTTCTCCTGCTCCTCCTTCAACAAGTCCTCCAGCTCCTGGATTCTGTTTTTCTTGAAGGACCTTTTGTTCTGCTGATGGGGTTCATCCTGATAGGACTGATGGCGATCGCCACAGGAATATTCCTCCTGTCCTTGGAAAGTCAAGGGACCTGACTGGTCAGGATGCTGCCTGTTGTCAAACTGGCGGCTCCTGCTGTTGGTCCTGTGGATCGAGTAGTTTGGTCCATCCATGTTATGGGTGCGGTTGTGCTTTTGCCTCATGACTAGTTGTTTTCGATCCGTAGTTGGATGTAAATTTCTGCTACGATGTGTCTCAATGACAAAAACGTTCAGGGTCAATTCTGCGCTCTGCTTCAGTCGACTTCTGAAACTGTGGGGTTTATGTGAGCTCTGCTATTTACACTATCAGCAGCTCTCTGATCCTTTGATGTGTTGAATTCCATGGGCGAAGTCAAACCTGTTTCCATGACAACACAGAATAACTCAGAGATGCCTGTCATTTTAAAAATAAAAAAATGGCCGACTTGTCCGAAACATTGAACACAAAATCTCATTTTAGTGTTTAGTGAGTCTCCCAAAACATCAAAAATTTTCACAGTTTTTCCGAAGATAGTATTTGCATTAGCAAATGTACATTTGCCAACAATGGACAAGATCATGTACACGAGAGAACCATAGTCGCATGTGATAGCATCGATGAGACTATCAGACCCAGGGCCCTGATGAACCTCTCATCTTATGGTTTGTGGGAGGAAGCTGGAGTGCCTGGACAGAACCCACACGCGCAAACTCCACACAGAAAGACCCTGACTGACATGGGGATCAAACCAACAACCTTTTTGCTGTGACAGACGTGCACTCCCTGCTGGGCCATTGTGCCGCCCCAACAATGACTATGAAATTGATACTTGAAATTGTAAAAATGATTTTACCGAAATAACAGACTTGATTGCCGCTTGTAAAGCAATTGACTTTCTTCGAATTACAACCAAACACAACAGAGCTGTAACTGTGTAAAGATCTAAGACATGTTGACACCATTGGTCTTTTTGTTTTTGCACAGATAAACACCACAAAATTGAAAATGAAGAACTCAAGTGTATTGTTCTCATTATCGTGCATTATGATGGTAACATTGCTGTTGATATTAAAGAGGATATTATCCCTCTTTCACAATGTAAAATGAGCTTATGTTGGTTGAATAGTGTAGCTGCAGGTTAAAATACTCCCAGCTGAAACTTACATTGATCCTCCAAACCAGACGGCGTATCTCTGCATGTGATGGGTAATGACTTGGACATCAATTGGTTTGGGCTGATGAGAGAGGGACAGAGACATAAATCAAACACAGTTATTTTTTTTCCATCAAATTGGAATTTCTACCATACTTTCCTTGGTGCTTTCAGAATCAACCTGAACAAGGTGAATCAGATTTTAGATGTTCATGCTGCACAGAAGTTAGATGACGGCTCAAACCATTAAGGTTTACTGCAGCTAAACAATACCTCATACCTGAAGGTAGGAGATCAAAGTCTGCACTGAGAGGATGGTCAGGACACTGTATGATATCCTGAGCTTTAGATTTTACTCTCTCACAGAAAGTTTCAGACAGATCAGGTAGTTTTTCACCCACGACTTTACAGGCAACCTTTACAACCTGTTCAAGCCTCTTTTTACCTGATGAAGCAAGGCTCCCAAGCCAGGAAATTAAAACAAAGGTGAGAACAGACTCTACCAGGAAATTATAAAAGACTTTCATCAATTTAATGCTCACATCAAAACAGTTAAGTTTTCTGAGGAAGTGCAGCCACTGCTGTGCTTCTTAAAAACTGTGCCCATGTTATCACTAAATTTCTGCCTGTTGTCAGTGATGACACCCAGGTGCTTGTGGCTTTGAGTCCTGTCCTCTGTCTCAACATTTATAGTTTATTGAGAGCAGGTCAGCTGAACAGTGGAGTATGAAATCTTAAATCTATGTTAGAAATATTCTAAAGGGCATCTTCATCAGTCTTGAATATATATTTTAATTGTTCACATTTTTAAATGAAAAGCTTGTTTGGCATTAACAAAAATATACAATTAATCTGATTTCATTAAAAGCCACTCAGAGGTGTAACTGTTGTTAACATGAGCCGATCCAAGCGTTATTTGCGACTTTGTCCATCCTCTAATAACCTTAGTGTTCCAGTGCCATGGGGACTAGGGTCTGAGACTCGGGTTTGATTTGCACTTGCCAAGATAGGACTTCAGACTCAACTTGGACTCGAGGCTTGAGACTCATGCCCAGTGATTTTATTTGGTATTTCTGTTTCATGATAAATACAAGCGGCAATACATGCCATGTTCTCACAATGTGTGTAATCCTCTTAATCTGGTGCGCCAGCAGCCAAACTCCCACAGCCAAGCATGGTACTGTCACAGCTATGTTAATATCTTCTACTGTTTATGACGATAACAACAGTACATACTGATGGGAACCAAAGTGCAAAAAAAAACAACCTTCAGTATTAACTCAGTGGGGGAGACCACTGTTGGTATAGCCAGGTACAGCCGTAACATTCTCAAACCCCTTTAATGAGTTAGCTAAAATGATCACAAGTCTGCACATGCTCAGTAGTAAACATACGTGTTTTTTGTTTTATAAAAGAAATGAAATTGTCTGTCGTAATATTAGAAGTATTACAGTAAAGTATTAGAGTAAATGTGAAAGCGTTTGACTGCCAACTGTTATCTCAAAATGTTTATTGCTAACATAATTATTTAAATTACTTAATATATCTATATTAGTCAAAGCAACCAAAGGTAAGTTTAGAAATCAAGTTTATTTTGGTATTATTGATTTGACATGACTATTAGACTATTATTACACTATTTTAAAGATTAGACAAGATTGTTTATATACAGTTTCCAGCACTCATTATTTAGAAAATAGTGTAATTAGACAGTTGGTACAATATGCTAGCAGTGTTTTCTTTCTACCTTAAGTAACATTATTCTGTATGCATTTCAGTGATTTTAGTAAGATTAACTTATCAAGAGACAGAGGAGACTTGCAGCTACCCTTTAAGAACTTGAGACTTGACTTGGACTTGCCCTCAAAGACTTAAAACTTAACTTGGACTCGCCCTCAGAGACTTCAGACTTGACTGGGACTTGTCTTCAAAGACTTCAGACCTGACTGGGACTTGTCCACAAAGACATATGGCTTAACTTGGACTTCCCCTCATAGACTTCAGGCTTGACTGGGACTTGTCTTCAAAGACTTCAGACCTGACTTGCACCTCCCCTCATTTACTTCAGATCCAACTTAAACTTCCCCTCATATATTTTAGACTTCACTTGGACTTCCCCTCAGAGACTTCAGACTTGACTTGGACTTGCAATAAGTGACATTTGCCTATATCTAGTTGGTTCCAAATAAAATTGCTGTTTAAATAAACATAGGTTTCCTCCTTTTGTAAATAAGCTGCAAATTACTGTTTGTTCCAATGACCTTGAACATGTCTCACTTTGTTAAACCACATCTGCCATGAGAAACCTGACACCATCCCTGAGGAGGCTCTTGCTCTTGCTCCTGGGAGTTGGGTTCATCTAGTGTCTGGCTTTTCAATATTTTATCCTGGTTTGTATCTTGTTTGATTTATTCTGAAAGAAATGCTTGAATTCAGTACATAAAAAACTAAGCTGTCCAATACCAAAAAACATCTTGGCTTTTGAAGTAATCCATCATCATTTTCCTTGTTCTCCATTGGATTTTGGTCAATTCTACGGAGGCAAAAAAGGCAACTGACCTGCAACGGACAAAACAGTTATTCTGACAATAAAGTCATCAGCAAATTCAAAAAGCAAAAAACAATCATACTGCACAAAATACTGCCAGAATGGCCTTTAAATACAAAAGTTTTAAAGGCCATTCTGGCAAATGTTTGATTATTTCTGATGTATGAAATAGCAAAGCATCAGTCTGCATATTCTCACTGTTTTTAAAGAAATCAGTTGCATTTTCTGATCATGTCATCTTTGTAACAAAGAAGCAAAATTTTAGATGCTCTATTTTATGAATATTTTACAAATTATCATCACCTGTTTAGTTCTTTATGTTCTTTCCTGCATAAACCAGTTTCAGGGCAACACTGACCAGATTGGCATCATTGAAAGGGATCTGAACAGTGAAGAAAGACGACAGGGACTGGATGGAAACTGGCAAGGGCAAAGGTAAGAAGACACATTACCAATTACTGTGGGAGACAGATTAAACCATCCAGTCTTGAGTATAGACTGGATTATCAGCAAGTTTTGACCTTCCTTCCCAAATAGCCTTTATCCACTTTCGCATAAATGATAGTTATTTAGTCCTATAAAATTTATTCAAAAAGGCTTCATGCTGAGTGGTTTTATGCCTTTGTGAGGTATTCAAGTGCAGGGAAACTACAGTGGCAGGTTAAGAAGTGCTGTGGTGGTCTTTGTGGTAGAATAGGTATTAGAAAATTAAAAACTAAAAATTTCTTTAAAAATTAAAAATAAGAAGGGTATGATTGGGAGGCTGAATGACCTCTAACCTTGCACCACCAAATCATTTAAGTCAGAGTTGATATCAGGGGGAAGTTTAATGGACATCCCTTGAAACATCCCTGAGATATCATATTTAGAAGCAAAGAATGGATGTGATGAGGTATCATAAAGTAGTGACCATAGGATCTGATAACCTTGACCTATGACCTTTAAATCCAGTCAATGCATTACCTCAGTTGGATTTTTTTTTCCAGTTTGACAGAAATCTGCTTACAGGCTTACAGGTTACAGATGTAGCCACTTTTCCCCTTCCAGCCAAATTGCTGAGTTCCAACTAATCACCAGCCACTGGAAGTCCCCCCCACCTTTCTGAGGGTGTGCCTAAATTCTACCATAAACACACCCACCCACTCATGCAACTGCAGGGTGCCCCCATGTGTCCACACATGAACACATGCAGTGGGCTTCAGCCTTTGCCATTATTACCTCCGCCACGGAGGTTGTGTTTTTGCCAGCATATATTTGTTTGTTTGTTTTTTTGTTTGTTAGCAAGATTAAGCAAAAACTACTGATGGATTTTGCTGAAAGGGAGATGTTGGTAATGGGCCGACCTAGAAATGATTTGATTTCGGTGTTAATATGTATATTTGTCTGGATGCAAAAAAAAATCCCATAAGTTTAACATTGGGTGGAATTTATAAAAAATCTTATCTCTGCCATTTTTAACAGATTACCTTTCAATTGTACAGGATGATATGGGGTCCATGTCTCAAGGTAAATTTCAGCTGGATCTGATCCAGATTGCCATCACAACAAAACATTGAACTTTATAATAGGAACTCCCATTGATGACATTCAATAATGCAGATAAAACCAAAATATTAAGTGATGTTCCCAAAACTTGTTGTGTTCATACAACATAAAAACCTCCGTGTGTGCTGAGTTTGGTCCAGATCCTGGCACTATTGCGGATCTAGTTATCCAGAACTGTATCTTTTACAGGGGTGGATAAAGCCACTGCCAGAACTGAGCTGCTTGGCGGAGGTCTGAGCTCTCCGAATGCTTTTCTAGTTAGATTTATTTTGATCTTTCAGCTCATCAATTTTATCATTTAACTTCAATATAACTGACATCTTCACTCTCCAAATACTGAAGGATCAGCCTTCTCAACTGACGTGGTGAGTTTTTTTCATCTGCATCCATCGGCACGGCTAACTGAACAGATATCATCTAAGTCCACCACAGACAGTAAATGCAGCTTCTCTTCTATCTCCTGTGGTGGACAAAGTACTCAACTCCATTACTTGAGTGGAAGTATAGATGCTTCTGGTAAAATATTACTCCAGTACAAGTGAAAGTTGTTCAGCTGAATTTTTACTTAAGTTAAAGTACTGGAGTACCTGCTTTTTAAAATACTTACATATTAAAACAACGTTTTTGTTTTAATGTCAACATGTTGTTGTATTGTTTCCAAAATGAATTTACAGAACCTAATGACTGACAACCTCCTGAATGCATTGACCTGCTTCTAGAACCTGTAGAATAAAAAGCTTGTAAAATATGCTGTGGAATCATGATGCATCAATTACAAGATGGTCTTTTACATCCCTACATGAACCTCCTGATATTCACACTGTGCTGCATAGATTTAAGCTTCTGTGAGATGCTGGTGTTTCCACTTACTGAAAATATTTTTTTTTATGTAAATAAGACCCAATTTTAAGCACAATTGCCCTGTCTGCCATGATTTTGACCTCTTTGATATTATTTATGCCGACTGCCTCTGATGAGAGTATGACGTCCATTATTTGCAAAGCATGCAGAGCACAGTGGAAGGAACTGATGGGCAGTAATGATATTGATTCTCTACTGGAATTGTTTTTTGATTCCCACATGTAGATATGCTGTTTGATCTGATCATTTCTATTAATTTTTTAGGAAGTTTGATAGTAAAAGACAGAGATCTTTTCCTGATTTTACTGCATGTTGCAAAGTTAGAAAGTTAGCATCACAGGCTCGAGATATTCTGAACAATATCTGACATGAGGGAGAACGTTTAAGTTAGTTTAGCATCATTAACAAGTCTCTAAACGTAGTTTTACGGTCTAATAACTCACAGCAAGTGCTCAAAACAGTTAGCATAGGTCACAGTGAGTACATGACACAGTAATTAAAGCATATAAACATCTGAAACATTAAGAATTTAATTAATTATCCTGGACCATGCAAGAGGATGTCTTACCTCAGTGAAGTCCTCTTTTTTCTGTGCAGCACTCAAGCACAAGATGGTGGTGTTGCACCTTTTTTTGTCATAATTTAACAGCAACAAATCTACTCCTTCACATATGGATAAGAGAATTCTGGTTATGAAGTATCCTGGTTTTGAAAAGATTCAGCATGTGGTGTTCACATGCTCACAGAGAATATTGGATATTAATTTTCCTGTAAATGTGAGAAACAGCAACATATTTGTACTTGTGCAGGTGCCTGTGGGGTTTATTCTCTATGGCTGAATCGTTGCAGAGAGCTGTCAGAAAACAGGTTTCAACACCTACACTTCGGTTGCTTTGTTCTAATTCAGATGAAAAACATTACAAATCTGTATATTTCCTTTGGATTGTTTCATGTTTACACAGCAGTTTTTTGAAGCAGGTTGAGTCGCACAAGCGCTGTTCTGAGTCAAACAAAAGGCCAGAGCTGGCCATATGGCATGATGTCACAGCCAGTGTTGATGTGCTGTGCATTATGGGAAGGATTGGCAGACAAAGCTTCCCACAAAACAAAAATATAACTAGACAGAACTCAACCTCTGTCAAGGTAGCTCACATATTGCTGTTACACCTACAAGCACTCGTTCCATGACAAAGTAACCATGCAAGGACTGGTTGTGGAGCAGGTGGAGACTTTTACGTACCTAGGGATGGAGATGGACACCTGCCTGTCCTTTGGACCTCATGTGGACGCTGTTAACAAAAAGGCCCAGCAGCGCCTCCACCTGCTCAGGAAGCTCAGGTCTTTTAACATCAGCAAAAACATTTTAACTCTTGTTTACAAATCACTCATTGAATCCATCATCACCTATAACATCTCAACCTGGTTCAATTTTCTAACCGTCAAACACAAAACAAAACTCTCCTGAATATAAACCAGGGGCAGCAAAATCACTCAAACAGCCCAAGCCCCCCGTCACTCAGTGATGAGGAAAGCCACCCTCATCACTGAGGACCCCTCTCATCCACTCCACCACTCCTTCAGGCTGCTGCCGTCAGGCAAACACTACAGAACACCACTGGCCAGAAAAAACATCTACCTTCATCCCCTCTGCAATAGCTGTTCTCAGTAACACAAAGCACCGATAGACTCCACTGTTTTTTTGTGGGGTTTTTTAGCTTTTCTCACATGTGTTTATATGTTCTTATATGTTTATTTTACCTGCTGTTTTGTGTGTGTGTGTGTGTTTTTAACATTGTACATGTGTCGGTTTGCCTTCGGTGCCCAAGTGTAGATGGTGTTTTTAATTTAATCAAGCCGTGACAGAAGAAAAATTTCTGTTTTGTTTTTTTTTTAACTGAAACAGACAATAAAGTTATATCTATCTATCTATCTATCTAACTCTTGACCCTAAAAACCTATCCCTATGATTCCGAATCATGTTGACATCATTATTAGTTAGACAATTATTGAGCAAAAGAGATTGTTGACTAATGGCGGTTATCTGGATCACCACCAAAACCAAACCATTTTTAAGTTGGGCCATTACTGACATACCCTGAAATTTTCTGTGAAATCTTTTGAGTAGTTTTTGTATAATTTTGTTAACAAACAAACAAACGCAGGCAAAAACATTGGAAAAGCACCCAGAGAGCGCAGCTCAGTTCCGGCAGTGGCTTTTCCACAACCCCTGTAAAAGATACAATTCTGGATCACCAGTTCCAGAATAGTACCAGGATCCAAACTCAGCACATACATGGAGGTTGTTGTGCTGTATGAACACAACAAGTTTTGGGAACATCAGCAATCTGGATCCAGATGAAATTTACGTTGATGATAGAGACATGGACCCCATATTACCCTGTCAAATTGGAAGCGAATCCATTAAAAAATTGGCAGAGATATGTTTTTTTAAAATTCTGCCTAGTGTTAAATTATGGGATTTTTTTTTTATTTGAGGAATTGTTTGTATCCAGACAAATATACATATCTCCTGAAAATTTCAGCAAATCCCTCCAGTTATTTTTGTGTAATCTTGCTAACAAACAAACAAACAAACATACATACATCGGCAAAAACATAACCTCCTTTAAGTAACACTCAGGATCAAAGACAAAATATACATAAATGGTTAAAATAAATCTGTTCAAAACACACTGATATTGATGAAAAACAAGCTTCATTTACAGAAATAATTGATTCTGTACAAAGAAAAACATGAAGAAAATTACAACTCTATTCGCATTCTAAAAAAACACATTATAGGATCATACTAACATTTGGAAATGTCTGTGTCCGATAACAGACTTTTTGATTTTCCCCATTCACTATATTATGAAGTGCAGCCTGAAACCAAGGTGAAGAAGTACTTCATATTTAAGCATTGATATTAGTGTCATTATCATTGAAAAAATTACAACACAAATAAAAACTGTACAAATAGATACGTAAAAAATAAGCTAAAACTGTTTCTAGAGGAAAAGTAAAGCTCTTGTTTGATGGAAGAGTAAATTTACAGATGTCAAACAAACGCCCTTATTAGTTTATCAGCCCTAAATAAACTTTCCTTTTACATACTATTCACTTTCAAGTATCATCATTTTGATTTTTGCCTCCACAGCAGACTTTCATCATAACTCTTCCTGAGTCATTCCCTCCTCAGTGTTCAAATCCTCATCCTTCAATCCTCCATGTTCTTCCCGCCCTTCCCGTACTTCCACCACACCACCGTGAGGAAGATGGCCGTGAGGAGGATGAGGCAGCTGGTGACGAGGTAGGCAATGGGCAGGAAATGATTCTGACCTCCAAACCAGGTCAGCGTGGTCAGCACTACTGCCTTTCTGCCATGGAAGTGTTGCGAGGGGTAGTCTGAGGAGTTGGGGGTCAAGGCTGAAAATAGGCGACCAAGCTTTAGAAAATGAGTACACAATGGGGCATGTTTAGCCTATAGACTATAAATACTGGACTGATTCACTGTGATGTCTTTGACTGGTTTGTTGACAGGCTCCCATATGCTCTAAGTTCAGGTTTAGGACACATTTGAGTTGTTTTCTGAAGACAGAAATAAAGTTTTGAGTATCACCGCATTGCTAAAGAATAACGACGGGCTAGCAAACACAATCTTATAAAGACAGCAGATAAACTGATTCATTAGCTGGTTAAAAATCAAGTCACCAGAACAGAAACTTTCTCAATGCTAGGTCTCCACAGTTAGACAAATCTTCTATCATAAGTCTTCCTCCCATTTGACACATTTGACTTTAATTTATGTTCAAACCATTTTATTACTAATTAACTTGGCGTCAGTGAAAGACTTGAGACAAAAATCCAATAGTAGGACTAAAAATCTACACAGATATATTTGCATGCTTGTAAACTCCTCTGTTTCAGCCCTGCCTAGAACAGGATACTTTCAAAAGCAGTGCCTCATCACCCCCCTCTCAAAAAGGATGTGACTTGTTTACAGTGCTGTGCTCTTAAACAGGGGTCCCTGACCACTGGGTCCTGGACCAGTAACAGGCTGAAGGACCATTTGGCATTGGGCCATACAGAGATAAAACTAACGATTACCGCCCTGCCTTTAGACAAAAACTCAATTTTTGGAAAGCTTTGACCTTCAGCTTATCTGAAATGACCCCCAAAAATCTGGAATCAATCAGACAAATTCCCTTGGGCTAGTTTGTTAAAATGTTCTACATGTGTAAAGGCCCAAGTAGTCAAAGTTTGACTTTTAACCCTTCAGAGAGTAAAACGTATTTTTGCATGCATATAAACCCCTCTGTTTCAGCCCTGCACAGAACAGGATGTTTTCAAAAGCAGTGTCTTATCACACCCCTCTAAAAAAAAGCATGTGTCTTTGACTTCCAGTGCTGTGCTCTGATCACAGGGATCCCTAATCACTGGGCCCTGGACCAGTAACAGGCTAAAGGATCATTTGGTATTGAGCCATAGAGTGATAAAGCTAACCAATTACCACCCCCATTTAGAAAAAAGGGGGGTGGTAAATGTAGTTTTATCAGAATTTGATGATATTTCTTAATTTAATGTAGAACAAATACACTAAAAGAATTTCCAAATAAATGTACTTTTGCTCCTCCGACTACTGTTTGTTGTACAGATTAGCTGGTGTTACATACTAAAATCTGCAGCGGTAGCATCCACCTACTGCATAATCTGAATGTCCTGTAATGATTGTGAATGGGTAGAATGATTAGTCAATCACCTCCAGGTGTTTTGTCTCATGTTGTTGGGGTTTGTAGACAGGCCACTAACATTTTTTTAAGTATAGAAACAACTAAAAACTTTTGAATTAATGGCACCAGGGTAGAATTGGGCCATTTACCTTTTATATCCAAAGAATTTGCTGTGTGATGTAACAAATTTAAGCTTAAGTTTGCATGGAAAACTCTGCAGTAAAAGGATACTGTAGGAGATCTCGATGCTGTAGTTTCCCTTAGGTAATCCATTTTTAAAGGGATCATTCATTCGGTTTAAAACACCGTAAAGCTTCTTGAAGTTTGGGAAAGCTGCTTCTCTCATCCACACGATTAAATCCTCGTTGATAAAACCATTGTTGTTTGGGTTGAGCGTATCAAGCTCGTAAACTGGATTCCTCCAGTATGGAGGCTTTGTATTACCTGAAGACAACAAAAACAAAGACAGACAAATGAAATATCCGAGCATGGACTTAAAACTGAGACATATATTCAAGGTTTCAGCATTTTTTAACCTTCAAACTCTTGAGCCAGAGTCAAGTTTTCTGTCTTCGGGTTGCGGTACTTGATGTTTTTGTCCTGTGTACCAGGAGATGCCTGTCCGTAATAATGGGACGGGAACTGGAGAACCAGTGGTTCTGTGATATGTTATAGAGAAGGAGTCTGTGGAGGAGGGGGGAAGAGTAAAGAGGTAAGTAAGAAAAGACAATAACAATGAATTTGGCATAGATGGTGCAAGTGGTGCTCACCGTTGAACAAACTGTTAGCCACAGCTCCACAGGGAGCAATAGGGACTCCACTCTCGTCTTTATCAAAGGGGAAGCAGTATGAGCTCGGGCTCTGGATTCAAAACAAGGATAATAGGAAAATGTGAATGGATTTTTTTTTTAATTTAACAACGAAAAAAGCTTCAGCATAAAAAAATGGTCCCTTTTGTCCTGAAAGCTATGAAAAATTCCATTCTGGCCTGAAATCAGTAACCTTGCAGTGCAGCTGGATCCACCTGATTTAATGTCTGTAATCAGAGAGAGCCGTCTTGCCAAGCTCCAACCTACTACGACTGTGCTCAGTCAAAAGCTGGCCCAATCAGCATCCTTTAAAGCAGGAAAAGGCCAGAGCTATGAGCAAGACAACAGCAGGAAGTGAATGCTTGTACACAGATTAGCATAGATGCTAACAGCTGCAGTAGCTGTTTAATCAGATCTGGACCACATTTCTTTATTAAATGAAAAAAACAAACGCTAAAAGCACTTAATAGAAATAACATTTTTGCTTCACCTCTGACATGTTTTAGTGAGAGTTTTTCTGAAGTGGTTCACGCTTTGTAATTTAAACTGTAGCAGAAGCACCCATGTAGTACATGATCTGATTGGCCCGTGATGAATGTGATGGACAGAGCGATTGTCCAGTCACCTGCAGAATATGCTTTTAAAAGGTTTGCCCATTCCCAAACACTTTTTATAGTTGGGCTAGTGAAACATATTGAACAGCCCATCTGGTGTGTCAGATTATTAAATCAGGCCACAGCACTGAAACAGTCCTGCTGAGGGTCTTCAACTGTCTTCTTTGTTGTATTGACTCTGCTGTTCTGTAGATGGTGAACCTGAATGCTGCCTTTGACACTGTGGATCACAGGATTCTCTCAATATGCCTTGAGCATTATAAAGGTATTAAAGGCATTGCTCTTAAATGGTTCAGCTCTACCTCACTGAATGAAGATTTTCAGTCCAGATGGGAGAATACCCCACAGCAGCAGCTCCTCTTATCTGTGGGGTCCTGCAAGGCTACATATTGGGCCTCATCCTCTTTTCATTTAATTTGCTGACATTAGGCACAATTTAAAAAACAAACAAACATAAAATCAGTTTTAATTGCTCAGTAGATGAGATCCAAACCTATCTGCCATTAAGAACAATTGCTTAGAATCAATGCAACAACTGTTGGCCTGTTTGAAAAATGTTAAAATCTGGATGAACTTGAAATTTTTACACTTCAGTGAAGGTAAAACTGAAGTTGTTATTTTTGGACTGCCAAACCTGATTAACATCACAAGTGTTCTCAGCCCTTTGGCTCCCACTTTATTTGTAAAATATCTTGGTGTCATTTTTAATGGCTTATTGATCAAGCAGATCACCTCTGTTGTCCAAACTCGCTTTTTCAGGCTTAGACTACTTACAAAGGCAAAGTCTTCTTTAAATCAAAGTGGCCTTGATAGGATAATTTAGGGCTTTGTACTTTTAGGCTGAATAATTGTAATACAGTGAATGTTGGTCCAGATAAGTCTTCTAAGCATCGTCTGTGACTCGTGCAAAATAGCTGCTGCATGAATCCTCACTAGGATAAAAAAATGTAAACATAGCACCGACTTTAGCCTCTCTTCATTGGCTTCCAGTACACTGAGGACTTAGTCTTTAAGATTGGCTTGGTCCAACATCACTCTCAAGTCATGGCGAAGGACGATTCTCTTCTCAATGGAACTTCAGTTCACACCAACCCTGAGCCTCTCTGTTTTATTGTATTTTTAAATCCATTAGATTTTTCATTATCATGCTGGATTTTATGGCTCTGTTCTTATCTTGTCTACTCTTAACCGTTTTGCTTTCTTGTCCCATTTTAGCCCTTCTAGATTTTTTTGTTTTATTTCATATTCTGGTGCTCGCTAATTTTGTTTCTCTTCTGAGGTTGTCCAGCACTTTGGTCAATATATGTTGATTTTTAATGTGCTTCATGAATACATTTTGAATTGACTTGAGAATCAATGGTGCATTATTTCAGCAGCTGCTGTAAAACTTTTTGCTCTACATTTTATGATGGCTGCAGTCCGAAGAATAAGGAGAGACATTATCAAAGATTGAGATAAGAAGCAAATGACAATAAGATAAGATAATGCAAATGTGATGAACTGTCTTTATCAGGAAAATCATTATTACACACCCAAGTGTCGTGAAAAAAATAGTCCAGGAGTCTCAGTAATTAACCTGACATGCCAGATAGACAGTTCAGTACACATTATGCAGCATATATTCACCATCAAGGAAACAGCCCATATAAAGTGTTCAGGGAACGCAGAGTCTTTCAAAACATATCCGGAAGGTGATTTAACTTTTGTTATATCAGTCACATTCAGGATAGGCCAATCAGATGTTGCAGTAGGTGGGCACTAATGCTGCTGGTGTAAAGTAAAAAAATATGGGCTACTTCATACAGCAAACTCTCCAAAACATTTTTTATGTTTTATCACAAAATGCTTTTGGCGTTAGTTGTTTTTCATGAATGAAGACATGCAGCCCAAAACTGAAAAAACATCCACTGAAGTTGTTGATCTCTGTACGAGGAGTCGCTTCCTGCTGGCTTCCAGCTCGTTGCTATAGAGTATGAGTGCATGCACTATAGTCACATTGCAGGAAGTGCAATAAGTCCATCTTATCTAGAGAATGGACCATGGTACATGCAAAGAGTGGCCATAATAGTTACCTTTAGTGCACATTTGAACAAATTTTAAGACATTTTGAGTCTCAAAAAATTGTCCTGATTGCAAAAACCACCCTCAGCAGCACAACATGGTAAGCCAAGAACTAAAATTATATACTTCTGCTCAAGTATAATTAAATTAAAAATGTTAAATAACTTGTCCTTAAAGTTGCAGAGTTGCAAGTCTTGAGTTTTGTGTAGAGTTTTTAAAGAGACATGTATATGAAATTACTGTCAGAGGGTTGTAGCACAAGATGGAAGAGTTAATGCGTTTACATGGGATTAAAGATTAATTAAAATTACAGTATGAAGAGAGACGCTATTAACCTGGAAAGTTTCCTTTAAAAATCACACCATAAATATCAGGAGGAAAACGTTTATCACTTTTTCCGAACATCGCTCAGCCCTAGAATGATGTGTCTTTCATCTGCTTCACAAAGTGTCCTCATTTTTTCCTGCTTTTTCAAAACAGTTTGAACAAAATGTCTTGAAAGGGCAGTCTGCTTTGAAATCTTTGCCTGGAGAGACCTTGCAGATGTAGTATAACTACCTCGTACCTTGTCTTATTTCTGTGCTCAGTCTTGGATGATGTTTGACATCTGGCATTAAATTCCCTTCAGCAACCTACCTTGGTAGCAGAGTTTGGCTTGACTCATTATTGTACAGGCATTTTTACACCTTTGAACAGGGGTGGACAACTTCGATTACCAAGAGGGCCACAAACAGTTTTTTTTCAGTGCCTGAGGGCTGCACTGTTACATACTGTCGGGTACTCTTAATGAGGAAAAACGTGTATAACAAACAAAAAATAGCAAATATAAAGCTTCAAAAAAGGCTTACATATACATTTATATATTTTAACTCAAACACAATTAAAAATGTACAGTTTAGTGAACATATGACTGAAGCCAATTTAAGCTTCTTTAAGTGCAATTACATAATGAATGACTACAAGTTTTTAAATCACAAATATAATACCTTCACCATTGTTTCCCAATATAGTTTTTACTAATACTATGTGTTATATTTTAATGCCTCCTAAAATATATTTGGAGATACAATCATAGCAAAGTCAGTTCTTGAAAAACAAAGAAAGTACCAGCAATCTAAGGTTAGTAGAAATATTTCATCACCCATCCTAACTTGTGCATTTTGTAGCACTGTTTACTCATGATGTATGATATTTAGCAGTTGTTGTGTTTTCTTCGTATTTTCAATTTGGGTTTTTTTTTGGAAAAGATTGTTGGGCCGCACTGAATGAGTGGGTCCCTGATTGTCAGTTGCCCACCCCTGCCTTTGAAGGTTGTTGTTTTAGGAGGTTTTCACATGTACAGCTCGGTTGCTTTGTTCCAATTCAGTTGAAAAAAGACAACAACAAAAAAAAATTGCATATTTCCTTTGGATCATTTCACGGCATTTTTTTCAAAGTGGGCTGGATCAGACAAAAAAAAGGCAGGGCTGTCTTTACGTCATTATATCACAGTCAAAGCTGCTATGACTGCGTAGCCTGTGCATTATGGAAAGGAAGCTAGCAGGCTAGGCTATCTACAAAATGAGTTGTTATTCAATAGAGGAGGTCGAATGTGTTATGAATGGTCATACAAATAAACATACTTATTGGTGTGTAACACAGCTTGGGATTTGAATGTAAACAAACTCTGAGCACGAAAAAGACGGGTATTAAATGCTAGCAGATTCTTACAGCAGATCATAGATGACACAAGTTAGCATGGTAACTTGTCCCACTGTAACCTCATAGAAGTGTCCATCGGTGACGCAGAAAAATAGAGAGCAGCTTTAAAAAGGATAAATTCTCCTGCTTGAATGATCTGGACTAAATTCTGTGATCAACATCAGTTGATGTTGTCAAGTCCTGTGATGATGTGACCTGTTGCTACGTTCATGGTATGGTGTGCCTGTGTTAACTCGTCACCCTATTTGTGCAAGTTGCTGGGCCGATTGTGTCCATTCTGATTGGAAGCGAGCTGAGACGACCTAATTTGGGAAACTTCAGTGCAAATGTTTGTACTGAAAGAGGGATCAATTGCTGCGTTAATATTTGTTCATACGATTCATGCCAAACAGGGAACGTTCACTCGTATCAGAACAGCTCTTACACATGACCTAGGTGTGAAAACTACCTTTGTTTTCCTGTAAAATTTTTCATGCTCTTTGTGTTGAAAAATCATCCATTTGTTGGTATTTCATTCTAATAACGATACTGTCAACTACACCAAAACATCATGTACCCACCTGAAGTTTCGACTTCCTGCCCAGCATCTGTGCGTCATCCCTGGAGTCCATGTATCTGCGCAAATTCTGATGGAAGTTTCTGAGGCCGTAGTAGAAGAAGACATCTCCCTGGAATAGCAGCAGAGTAAATATCATGAACATACTGACTTTAAGCCTTGACCTTCTGCCACTTGACAGCATAAGCAAGTGATCAAACTGATTTTTCACATTTAAATTTGCAAAAATTGTTACCTTGAATGCTTTCTCGACAGACAACATCACTGTGCAGGTGCAGGATTCATCAGCGTTGCTCACATTTTGTCTTTTTTCAAAACAGATATTACATGTCCCAGCCTCCGTGTAGTCCAGCTGAGACAAAGAATGTAGACAGAGAGGAGTTATTGCATCTGTTCCTGTTTACCTCACTCTGAACGTAACCTTTGAGATTGCTTCACTTTGTCACTTCTTCTTTTATAACATTTATGGACCTTCAGTAGGGTTGGGCAATACATGGAGATTTTAAGATATGAAAATCTTAGTATGGTTCCCAGATAGATTCTGTTTCCAAACACAGACATAAGGTAAGACAAAATCATTACATTAATACATCTTATCTTATTGAAAAGATAGATGTAAGGTCTAGTGTTCAGTTAAAAATGTTCATAGTAAAAACCAATCACTGAAATAAGTTCATCAAACACAGTTTAATATATCTGAAATGTTAAGGTAAAATAAGGTTTTGTCATTTACTGCTTACTCCCATGTTGTTAAATACAAAACATAAGCCGCTACGTAGAACAAACTCTCGACAAAACATGTTGAAACTGGAGCAACAATATCCTTTAACCCAAGAAACGTGTTCAGTGTTGTTGTTTGTTTTTCATTTAATTAAGAAATGTGGTCCAGATCTAATAAAACTGCCACTGAGGCAAAAAAGTGTCATCCCTTATCTCTGCACCACTTTAGCTATACAGAGTGGTGCAGGGATGGCGTATTTTTGTAGTCTAACCTGACAGTTAGCATCGCACTGGTTCCCTTGTCTAAAATCTATGGCATTTTTCACTGTGTTTTGGATGATTTCTGTTACTGACCTCTATGGTGAACAAAAAATTACGAAACGTACATGATCTGCTCTTTGAGGCAATCTCAACAAACAAACCTACTTTTCCTGATTTTTTAAGCTTAAATATAATCGTGAGAGTGACAATATTAGAAAGCTACTGCCGGACTACAACTTGATGATTTGACTTAGAAGCAACTACAATATTTCCAGTTTTTAGCATCTTATTGTAAACTCAAGTTTGAGTATTTCCTCTTGATCGAGTGATCTGATCAAGTTTGTCCTCATGACTGTGGCAATAGTGAACAAATAATTGATTTTAATAAATGATTAGGGATGCTTGCCGTAAGGTTCCCAGCCATTTTTTTCGTCCTTGTAAGCAGTTCGTTAGCAACCATCATTTCAAAGACACAACAATGGTTTAAGATTCAAAAGTGGGCAACATCAGATACACTTTATCTCCCATCAAACAATGAAACAGCAATTAGTTTGGGGGTTTGGGAACCAGGAAGTACTAAATGCTAAGTCACTTCCACTTATTTGGACATATTCCTGCACCACTTTTCAGAGGAATCACAGTGCATTATGGGATGTGTAACTTACTCATCCAAGGCTTAAATATGTACAGTGTTTTTGTCTATATTTACCTCATTCTGGTTTCTAATCCCGTTTCTGTGCAGAATCAAAAGTTCAACTGTCATGAGTACTCAGGAAGGTTGGATTGGTAAAACTGGCTTCTAGCGCAAAGGGCTGCAGAGGTAAAAGAGCGTCATCTGGCACTTACCACTAGGTGGAGCTGCAGCACTGGCTTTTTAAGGTGATTCCCTACAAAACTACAAATGTTACATCCTAGGAAAAAAGAGATATTGATATACATTGTAATATTACTTTGGACTCCTGTACAGTACAGTAATTATCCAAATCTCTTAAAACATCTTCAAGAGTGTCAGTTCAGTGTTGCTCTTGTACCATGATACTGGAGAATACTTCCCCTTGCACAACTGCCAGGATAATAATATAAAGGTATGTGGACAATTTTTTTTTTTTTTCTGATGAGCTTGGACTTTTAATTTCACTGTTTGGGAAGTGAGAAACATGTAATTCTTAATTTTTAAGCATCTGTGACCAATACGTTACCATTGATCAGCAATGTACTGTATTGATTATATCTGGATCACATCTGTTTTATTCAGTGTCTTGGGGAAGTATTTTCAAATTATCTGGATTATAAGTCTGTTTGGTGCTCAGTGAGTCTTTCTAACTTACAGACACAGTGGAGTAGCTAAAACAGGGATGGGTAACTTTGGTAACCAAGAGGGCCACATTAAAATAATCCTCATGGTCAGATTTTGGTAATTTGAAGGATAAGGACTGATGTATTCGCTGTAATAAGAGATTACATTATCAACATTTGCTTATTTTAAACACAAATAAGCTAGTAATAATAATAATCATGGACAATTATTAATCTGCTAAGCAGAAGACTTCAGGTCAATTTCATCTATTTTTTTTCAGTACAAATTAGAGCATTTACCGGTTATTAATGAATAATTTACTTAGATCTTTATTCCTATATTGAAAAAAAATAGCTTTGTTGAAAAAATAAGCCTATATTAGCTTGTTTGTCAGGGAAATATTGCTATTCTTGAAGCTGTCATGGCAGTTTTTGTTTGGCTTTCTAAATGAGCATACATTTTTTAATTTTAATTTTAAAACATTAATCGAATAGGAGGGCCCCAAGAGCCCCCAAAACTGCCAGTTGCCCACCCCTGATGTAAAAGCATAAATCTGCATTTTACCCCTCTGGATTTACTGTCTTAGGAAGGACTCAGTAGAACAATAATTTGGAGTTTTTTTTCCTTACCCCTCAAATAAATTGCATAAAAAATATCTCTTTTATTCAAAAATTAAAATTTCACCTGGTGAAAACAAGAAGTTGGATGTCTCACACTTTGTAAGACTTGAAAAAATTAGGCTGTCAATCCGTGGACAATCAGGAAAGTTCAGTAAGATTTGGAACTCATTTTCTGTCCTGATTAACAGCACACAATTTACTTTTACACCAGACTGAGCTGCTGATTGGATAAATTAACATAACATGACATACTAAGGTCACTTTATAAAGTATTTTATTTTGTTTATTTAACCTTTTATTTAAACTCGGTCTACATATGCTTTGTTTGTCCCAAAGTCTGTCTTGTTATGTGCTGGGGAAATGTACCAAAAAGAGGAGGGTGGAATGGGATTATTTCTGTTTCATTTTACCAGAATTTATTCAATTGCTTTATTGCACAATATTGTTTTGTATTCTTTGTTAAAACAATAAAAAAAATAAAACAAACAAACAAGAAGTTGGGAAACAAGATAGCTTACTTCTCCATAGTGTAAAGAAAAGAGAAGTGTTTTTTGAAGTCCATGGGAGAGTTCACTAAGTCTGTGACACCGTGTAACAGCCATCAGTTGTAGGAGTGTCTTTACTTTGACCTAAGTAATAAAGCAGTGTGCTTTGACCACTCCTCATGTAGTGTATCTACAGTCACATGAAATATACTGTGATAAAACTTTAGGTCTATACTACCCAGCCCTAGCCTTCACTCTTCCTCACACATTTATATTCATGCTGGATTTCACACAAGTGTAAAATAAACACTTCTAAAACATAAAGGTAACAACGTCAAAGCCGCTCACCTTCATTTCCTGTGTACTCTGCACTGTGAGCAGCAGCCACACTCCCAGCAGTAAACAGATCGCAGCCATGAAGTAGAAGAAAGGCAGAACAGTGCTAGGTGTAAGCATGGGGGACCAGGCAGGCAGACGCTGCTGTTTGAAGGCAGAATTATCCGGCCTCCGAGCCAGGGGCCCGGGCTTTCCCCCCTCTTTACCCATGAGGAGCCTTCTGCTGGAGACAGAGGAACAACTACGACAGCCGGAGAGACCAAGAGTGTGTGTCAGAGTACACGCTGCTCTGTCTTCTCTTCCTGTTCCTTTTCTTTTTTTTTTATTTCAGCGGTATCTCCCCTCGCGTGCACACTCACGGACACACCAACACTGCTTGCCAAAAGATTTTCCCAGCAGGCCTTGCGGAGCAGGGCCGACTGTTGTGCTATGTTACTTATTAACTACAATCCTGCGCTTTACAACTTCTTTCTGCTCTCTGTTAACTTCAGTTTTCATTATCATTTTGTTTTTGTTCTGAAATCCTACAAGAAAAACTGTTCTCTTATTTACTTTCATTAAAATCACACTCAGATATTCTTATTATTTGATCTTTTTGGCTTTTGTTGATGATTTTTTCCCCTCATGCTGATAAAAAAAATTCCTAATCAAATGGACGCTGTGATAAGAAAGACTTCTTATTAGACAAGTGAACTCATGAGCTCATATTTCTCAGTAGGAGGGACTTCCCAAGGCCGCACTGAACAAACAAAAAGATTGCGCTTTCATTCTGAGGCCATTTATTCTATCCATCACATCGGGACATCACATCAGGCTACAAGAGCAACAAAAAAACGCCAAACATTTCACAAAAGCTCTGAAAATATTAAAAGACCAGCGAGGTGTGGCTCAACAGTTTGTCAAAACATGTCAAGGATTTATCAGCAGACAGGAAAGTTTCCAATGCGTAGTTAAAAAAGTCCAATTTTCACTTTGTCCTCTTTGCAGTGACTCAGGATACCACCCTCCAGGAGCTTGAAGAAGTCCAGTTTGATCTGAAAAGGATGTCAACAAATGATTAATAACACATCATTACTAAATCAGAAGACAAAGCTCAAGAAACACAAACTCACATACTAAATACAATGCACCCTCTACAGCTGTTATTATCAACTGGCTGCCTGAGGGCTACATCAGGCCCCACACAGCCTATAATCTGGCCCTCAAAATACTATCAATTTACCAATACTATCAAAACCATTATTAGAAGAAATTCAACCAGGAGTGTGACTTTATTAGTGTTGAACCCAGTGAGTCAAACTGGTCAGAAAAAGGATGAGAACTTTCTGCTAGGATACTAATCGTTCTTTCCTTGTTCTGTCAGTAAAAAGTTGAGACAGGGTTTTTTGTGATTTACCCATTATTTTGCCTGCCATTGGAACAACCGTATCAAGTTTATTCTTCTGTCTACAACTCAAGTGAACATACCAGGCAGAAAGATGGTAAGCTATGACACTTTCAACAATGAATTTGTACACTAGTTCTAATATTTGCTGACCGATACCAAGGCCACCAAGTTTTCTGAGAAAATGAAGTCACTGTGAGCATTTCTTAAAAATACACACAGAAGCTAAACTGGCTGTCCAGGACTGTGCCAAAATATGTACAAATTTCCACAGTTTTAACAAGTTGGCTGTCAAGTGCAACTGGCTCTATTTAAAGACCTTTCCTGCCCAGATAATTAATTCTTTCGTTTTGGCTACATTTATTTTTAACAGGCTCGAGCAGCACTGTGTTTGCTTGGGACAAAGAAGCACTTTCACTTATAAAATATATTGTGCAGAAGTTCAGCAAGAGTCATATTGTTAGCATACTAAATTAAACTACAGCTTTGGTAATTTTTCTTAAATGTATTTGCAACAAGGAAAATAACACAGGGGAAAGAACATAGCCTTGGGGGCAGCAAGTGCTCACTGTGCACACATCAGACATGCTCTCACCAACTCAGACCCTCTGTGGACAGCAGGACAGGAAACCCTCAATGCAGGGCCCTGGATTTATGTTAAAATCAATGAGCCTTTTTGGGAGAATATGAGTTAATATAAGGTTATTATACCCTTTATTGTACTATTGATGGACCCAAAATGAACCACAAACTTCAGCCCATTACTTTTGTGGTTACTGACCAACACATTTTACTCTTAATGATCTTATTTGTTCTTTCTATCATTAAGATGAATGGAACCCAAAGAAAACACTCTTTCATTCATTCAAATGCTATTACCATTACAGTCCAGCAGGGGGCAGTACCTCACCTCAGGAATGTCAGCCATCCTCCGCAGCTTCTGGTCCCTCCAGTTCCAATCCAGAATGACATATCTTAACGCTCGCAGGTTCAAACCCTCTGAAGAAAAAAAATTAACATCATAATAGAACAATAAGCCCCGCAGTGCAGTAAAGTTCAAGATCTGATGCATGTTCTCGGCACTCACCTTTCTCGATCAGAGCACTTATCCTTCCTGGCGTCCCCACTCCAATGTGTGTGACTCCTTTCTGCAGCAGCTTCACCTGCTCCTCCACCTGTGAGCACAAAGGAAGGAGAAGATTTTAAACTCATCAACATGAACAAGCCTTGTGCTCTGGAGGGAGTCCCTGTCTTCTCTGCTACCTTGATATGTTTTGCGAAAAGTTTTATCGCTTTGGCTTCACCCTTGAAGGTTGTCAGTTGCCTGGAGATAAAAAGAAAAAGAAATCGCTCAGAAAAAAACAATTAAATACTCGTGTTATGGGGAAAATAAACGATGACTGCGTATGTGGCACTTACTTTATAAGCTCGATGGTTCTCAGAGCAGAGCTGCAGACGATGAGAATAACCACAGAGCTTTTTTCTGTGTGCTGCTTCTGAATCTTCGCCCACTTTGGACAAACTGAGGAAACCAGGTAAAAGCATGAGAGTGAGCTTTGTTCACATGTATAAGTCAAACGTCGGGGTCGGACTTCACTTTTTAAGCATCATTATAGCCCCATCTGACATGCGTAAGGTTTTTGGCCATGTAAGCCCCCTCTAAAGTAGACATTTGATTGATTGATTGATTGATATCTTTATTTCAATCATGTATATGTCAATTTAAAAACAGTTAAAAATCTAACTGATCAGCAAAAAATTTAAATAAAGCAAGACAGTAACTTGAATCTGCAATTTCTTAAGCCTCTCAGCTTACATGAGCAAAAAGGAGTGGGAAGAAGTAAAAACGTATTGAATTCTAACCCTCTTAAATACTATACTTCCTAACTGAAATTACTGAGACACTTCACAGCCTCCTAACAGAAGGTTTAGTATATCTACTTTCCAGCTTTTAACAGTTTCCCCCTCTGTTGCTGACCAAGAGCATAGAGCTCTTTGCATGCTCAATAGCCATAAGCGTAAACAAACCAAGCACCAAAGGGAAAGAAGAGTGAAGCTGGTGTTGTCAGACGGCACCGTGGGACAGATAAAAAGTTTGTTTAGCTCTCAAAATAACATCTCTGCCCTTATGATGTGTCACAGAAGGGTTACCACTACAGACTGAAAAAAGTTGCTAACATAAGGTAAGGGACTTGAGAACTGAATCCAACTCAACATCATTTACCTTTATGCTTATAAACACCTTCCAGTGGGGCTGACAGCTGAGCAGCCAGCATGCCCCGTGTACAGGACTCTGCAGCCAGGGTGACTCACTCTGGGCCTGGACCCTTGCTACATGCCCACTTTCTCACTTCCTTTCTGCCCCTTTCTAATGTCTCAAATCAAGGCTGAATAATAACCGGAAATAGTTTTAAACTAGAAAAGCACACAGAGAGCGCAGACCTCCGCGCTCTCTGTGTACACTGAAATGAAGTAAACAAATAATAAAAGGGTGCTGCAATGAGAATAAAAACACTAAAAGGTAAAGGTAATACGTTCAAACAGGGAAATAAAACACTTAAGAAGAACTTGGGAAAAAAGGATACAACAAGACGATAAACTACTAAAAGATAATTCTGAAGTTAAAACAGAATAAAATAAAACCTAAATTACTAAAACAGATTAAGATGTAGGGTTGAATGATTTTATTGAAAAGATCTTATTGTGATTTTTCTGGCAGATATTGTGATTTCAATTTCGATTCACGATTTTCTTCAAACCAAGCTTCAGTTCAATATTCCCAATGTTCACAGTATTGACAACAGTAAGGAAATCAATGATGAAAAAAGCATGTAACACATTATGCTTTATCTAATATTGATGATAAATAATCTGTTATCATTATTTAAGGGATACTCCAACTTCTACCCCTGACCAAAGGCTTTGTGTTGTTGACCTGCTGAGCAGCACTTTCGCAGCAGAGATGTGACGTTCGCGAACGAGTCGACTCTTTTGAACAGCTCTTTAAAGTGAACAATGAGAACCGATTCGTAGTTGTGATTGAGTTGTTCTTAAATACAAATTGCCTGCAAACTTGTAAAATAGTTTATATAACAGATCCTGGGTCAGTCAGCACTGCTGCAAAAAACTGCAGCTTTGGCGATCACTTGATTGTGTTGTCTGAAATTGCGATTTCGATCCGAAAACAATAAATCTTTCAGCCCTATTCAGATGAGCACATTAAGTTAAGGTAAAAGCCAGACTAAAGAGGCAGGTCTTGAGTTTGCTTTTAAAGTTAACTTCAGTTAGACAATGCTGATGTTTGTCGGGAAAAAATTTAACGCCAGACCTTTGATTCAACAGGCTTGTAAATGGCGGCAAGATCTGACCTCCGCTACCCTCAGTTCAGGCCTGGACTCATGTCGTACGACTTGAGGCACCTTTTTGGGGACAGCCGTCTTTCATCCTCTAGGCACTGTGTCAAAATACGGAGACCAGCTGCAGCTGCACATGGTGAAGTGGCATATATGTTGGCTATATGTGGCGTTTGTAGAGTAACGTCGTAATAGGTTTGTATAACTTTCAGCAGCGCTACACTAGTTAGGCCAAAGTTCCCCCAAATGAGTCTGCTATCCATGTGTTACATCTAGCGAACATGTAAAATCTGTCCACAATTAGTCAGGGGAACGCCGGGAAAGCTCATTCTCCACCAGCACAGCATGTCTTTCCACTTTAGATACACCAGCCTGCTTTAAATACAGCAAAATTGACTCCAGAAATGTTCTTTCAACAAAATTTTGATGATTTCTCAATGTTGGTCGATGTCAGCTATTAGGTGTTGATATGTGAATTTGCATTAAGGAAGTAATCATGTTGGACAGGAGATAGAAGCAGCCTCAAGCTGCAGTCACAGCATAACAGACTTTTTGCTGGAGAGAGTTTTAGAGATGACGGAGCCACGTGGCTGAAAGCTTAAGACCCCAGAGGTTAAGCAGGTCAGAGGAACAGTGAGGAGGTTCAAGAAGGAATGCCACCACAACAACTATCATGATGATAGCTCACTAGGGCTGAAAGATTTACCATTTTTGGATCGAAATCACAATTTCAGATAACACAATCGTGATCGACAAAGCTGCAATTTTTTGCAATGCTCCTGACTGACTGGTGAGCAGGTCAACAACACAAAGCCTCTGTTTAGAAGTAGAAGTTGGAGTATCCCTTAAATAATGAAAACAGACTATTTATCATCAATATTAGATGATGAATAATGTGCTATGTGCTTTTGATCATTGATCATTATACTGTAAACACAGTGAACATTGCACTGTAGCTTGATTTGAATCGAATGGAAATAGCAATATCCGCAAGAAAAATTGCAATTATATCTTTTCCTAAAATCGTTCTGCCCTAAAGCACACCACCGGTTAGTCTGGCATGTCTGTATCAGCTTAATTCTTTGGCCCTGCAATAAACTGATCTGACACAGTGGGCACAATAACAGACCAAAAAAAAACAAATGGACCCCTGCATAAAAGTCAGAGCACCACTCACCTTGTTTTAGGTAGGAGGACAGGCTGTGTGTTAAGTCATTACTTGTCAGGAAGCAGGAGTCTGTGAGATGACAGAGGGCAGACTGTGACCTCAGTGAAACAACACAGAACATATTGACAGAGCTCAGCGAGACAAAAAAAGACTCACCGTTCAGTGTGAGCTCCTCCTGCTCGATCACAGAGCGTTTGTCAGAAAAATACTGAGTGATCAGGCTCTGCAGGTCTGAAGGAGAGCCTGGCTTTGGCTCAGAGGAGGACAGAACGTCTGTGATTGTCTTCTTTTTCTTGAAAACAAAATAAAGAAATGTGAAGTTATGTGCACAGTCAAGCTCCGTGAGTGTAGTTCATGTGGAGGCCAACAGGTGTCCCCATATGCTCACCTTTCTCTTCCTTTTGACTTTTGGTGACTTTTTATCCTCCTGCTCTGTCTTCTGCGGGATAATACACTCTTTCTGTAATCAGAATAAGAAGCAAGGCATGCAAAACACAGGTCAGAATAAGAGGCATGTTAACATTTGACCTTTTGAACTGGATGATGTCATAAAGGTCACATGTTTGCGAAAGTTTGTTTACAATCAAGACGCTGACATGACATTTTCTTCTGTGCTTAGGGTAATACGATGCATTTGAACCATTTTTCTGAAAATGACTTGTGTAAACAACTAACCCATTACTTAAAGGGTTTGTTGTAGTTTTTTGAAGTGGGGTTGCTGGAGGCCCATGGCACCGGTAAATATGATTTCCAATAATCATATTTATTGGGGGCAGACGGCAGCCAGTACATAGCAGAACATGGTGCCTCGTAATTTACCCACTTATAGGTTAATACTCCTCAAAAACCTGTCACTATGTTACAGTAAGATTCTTTATGGTGTTAAACCTTTTGACAAAGCCCCTGTGTTAAAAATGAATTTGTGATGCAACAAGAGGCAACTCCCTGCATTAGATCAGGTCAGAGTGCTGAAGGCTGCAGCAGGGTAAGGTAGTGGTCACTGGAGCACGAACCGATATAAATCTAACTTCCTGGATATTACGAAGACAAGTCACTCCTGCATTTATCCTGTTTTAAAGCAAAAGTAACAGCCAAACTTCTAATTTCACTGCATGTCCTCATGTGACGTGGGCCTTCGCTATATTTTTCTTGCTGTTTGAAATATGAACATCGGGACTCACCCCTCTGCAGCAACAGAGCGCTGTGTTTTTAGAGCCCATTTTACCGATCAGGACTACGACATGACAGCACTTTGAAGCCCTGCCAACGTTTTAGAGCTCTGGTGAAAGGCCAGGAAGTCCATGAGGTCTCACACATGACAGCGTTCAAGTTTGTTAACATGGGCTCACAGTTCCTGCATCTGCCCCACCAGGTAAACCTGTCCTGCTCATTTTAGACTCAGACTCAGCTTTAGTGTCATTCAAACCATATCACAACGTAAGAACAAAACAGTTACCCCAGACTCAGGGAATGCAGCAGGAATTATATTTAAATAAGCAGGATAAAAAAATAAATAAACCAAGATAAAGTATAAAATAAAGTAAAATAAAATAGACATCTGAGTGTAAAATACAGTATTGCACAATATATGGCAGCAACAACTTAAGGAGGTTGTGCAATAGTGCAAGTACAGCATTACACAACCGTTCTCCATCCCTCTTTCTACCTGTGACTCAATCTGCAAAAGTTCTTCCTCTGAGTTTTAGTGAAGTTAGTGTGAGTTGTTTCCTCAGACTACTTGACCAGCTGATGGCGGAGCGATACATAACCCCCACGTCCCAACATGAAATATCGTTCTAAACACAGGGGCCTTGTCAAGAAAAGTAAAACACAGTAAAGAATCTTACCGTATCGTATTGTCGAGTCAACAATATTTTTGGGGTAACTCAAACCTCTAAGTGGGCTTTCAGTGGCACCATGTAATGCTATGTACAAGCTACTGTATGCCACTGGATATCTCTCCCCAGGGACAAAGCTCACAAAGTCCTTTATTAACAATCATATTTACTGGTGCCAGGAGCCTCCAGCAACCCCACTTCAAACCCCCCAAACTAACCCTTTAGGGCAGGAAAGTCTGGATTACACGGTGAGAAAAGGAAAAGGCACATCCTCACAATGGCAAGCCAAAGTCAGAGTTTGTTTTTCAGTAAATTTTCTGTCCATGACTTTTAAGTGTTTAGGTCTTAATCACAAAGAATCCTGATACACTGTGTTTGAAAATCCTGTACTGATTGATGAGAGCATTTCACTTAAACATCAGACGTGATGCTCTGATGATTTAGGCTTATAAACTGACATTATTGAGACAAAATCTCACAATTTAGCAAAATAAATCAAGGCAGAAAAGAGTTTTCTTATCAAATCTTATATATAAAAAATGTCTAATTGAAAACTGTTACACCTGAAGGGTTTAACAATCATTAATACCTTCTCGTTCTTTTTCTTCTTTTTCGCTTTAAGCTTCTTCTCTGTTTCAGTGGTCTTCCTCTTCTGTGCTTTTGTCTTTACTGCTGATTTTTCTGCTGGCTTCTCTTCCTCATGTTGCTCCTCTTCACCTTCAGATGCCTCTGAAAAAAAGAAAAAGAAAATTCTCATTATTTTGGATTTACTGGTCAACTTAGAACTTGGAAAAAGATGGTTTTGACAGATGCCAAACCTCCATAGCATCCTAGAAACAAACACAGCCTCCATGGATACAAGCTTATGTCGACAAAATTTGTTGGCACTTGAACCGCAGATCTGGCATTAGCACAGTTAAGTATTAAGGACAGAAGAGAAAAGAATCAGATATACTCAAATGTTCCCTGAGATAACAACAATGCAGAAAAGCCTCAAACCAGGCATCTGGTTATATTTAGCCTCTCTGTTGCTACCACTTCTCCGTGCATACCTCTCATCTAATGCTATGAGGTCATGCTCAGACCCTCTGGCATATATGCAAGCTTGTTCAAAAGACTTTAAAACAGATGCCAGATAGAAGTGAGTAATAAATCGGAGGGTTTCATTGTCCTTTCTGATCGTGTATTTATTAAAACCTTGACTTTTGCTTTGTAATTCTCCCTGTGGACCTGTGGTAACACAGAACAGACAGGCTGACATCATCTTAATTTCTTATAAAGTAGACGTGGATTAAATGCGTCACAAGTGGACGACAGTGCTGCAGTTTGAGTTTGGTGAAATCTTCATCCTTGTTGATTTGTAACTTTGGGAAAGTCCCCTGAGGCCAGTCTTTAAGGGCTGACATTTCAGGATTTTACTTCTTTCCAAAAGCCAAGCAGCAGTATCAAAACAGGTGGTTTTATGTGAGGACACACAAATAGAAAGAGACCGATCACTGTTCAACAGAATTCATTGTTGAGCAACCTCACAGAGATGATAACCCTGTTTCCACAACACCAATAATCAGATATGTCTTTTGTTGTACAAACCGAGTCGTCATTTTTGATGCTACAACATTTCATATAACTACATTCACCAAGGACGTTATGTTTTTGCCGATGTCTGTCCATTTGTCTCTCTGTCTGTGTAGATTTTGGTGGTGATCCGAATACAGAGGAATTTTTTAAAGGATTGTAAACATTGCGAGTCAGGACAGCTTTCCACGTTTTTAAAAACAACTTAGGCAACAATGTCAGAAATGCCTTCTAGTTGAGACAGAAGTGCTTCGAGAGCACAAACCTTTGCCAACGCATTTACCATCAATGGCTGTCCAGATGGACAGGCATGTATCCCTGATCCAGGGTGGGGTCCAGAATAAAAAAATGGATCTGGCTCTTGATCCAGATCTTAACTGTGGGTTTCCGTGAACATAATATATGACATACATCTGCATGAACAATGAAGCATTACTGACATCGTAAGTAATGTTAGTAATTCTTGCTGACGTAAGTAATGTCAGCAAGAATGCCCTATCTCACAATGTTTACAAATCCTTTAAAACATTCCTGGATACCAGGGCAAGGTATTTCCAGTGACCTCTTGACGCAGCCAGTAATGACATTGACTGTTGACCACTGCACACTGCACAGATTTAACCAACCTCCAGAATGGGCAAAAAGAATTACAAAATCCATTGACTGTTTCATTTTGAAAGACTTAAGCCTCCACAGTTGTAGACAATGAAGGCTTCAGATTCAGGAGACAGCTTATGAAACTCATTTTTAAAAATGAAAGCTAAATTATGTGAACTATTGTTTCACTTACCAATCATTTTACTTTCTTGAAGTCTCTGAACTACTTTTTCTGAGCTGTCTCTTGATGTCACATACACAAAAGAGATTGTGGTAAATCTTGATACAAGCACCCTTTGTAACAGAAAGAGCTTTAAAGGATAAGTTCGGTTTTTTGACACCTGGACCTCATTTTTAGGATTAAATACGCTCGTAGACTCACCCAGACAATTTTGGCGGAGCTCGGAGCCGTTTTCGAGCAATTTAGATCCATCCGACGGCGTTTTTTTCTCATGACGTAGTAGCAGACAGGGCCAGAAATCAAAGCCCCTAAATTAGACATTATCTGCTGCGAAACTCACTCCTCCTCTGTTGCCATTGCCGTGCAATGTCCACAACAACACCACCAGTTAGCCCCCATTCGTGGACGTGCAGTAGTTGCTTGTTCTCTGGCCAGCTGTTCGGCTCTTTCCCTCTGCATCCTCCTTTCAAATAGCTCCTCGTCAGTATATTCTGGCTCAAAACGATATAGGCATCCGTTATACTCAAAGTCGTCTTCAGACACTTCTACATCGGATAAATATTCCGCCATGTTGCACAAAAATAGCGGTGTAGCCGTGTAGCCTAGCAACAACAGCGGCTCTACTCAGCTGCGCTCTTGCGGTGCATGTCTATGACGTCACCAAAAGTTACCCATCCTTGTAAAGCCCTGGATGACCATAACAACAAAGTTGAGCTGACATGGTGATAACACTGGCCATCCATTTATAAAATGTAGCTGAAATGAGCGAGTTTCACAGCAGATAATGTCTAATTTAGGGGCTTCGATTTCTGGCCCCGTCTGCTACTACGGCATGAGAAAAAAAACACTGTCGGATGGATCTAAATTGCTCGAAAACGGCTCCGAGCTCCGCCAAAATTGTCTGGGTGAGTCTACGAGCGTATTTAATCCTAAAAATAAGGTCCAGGTGTCAAAAAACCGAACTTATTCTTTAAGAATCAAGAGTTGATCTGAATCATAATTGATTCTGAATTTAAATTGCCACCTTCATAATCAATATTTAATCTTGACAAAGTGAAAGATCTCAAGTGTCTATACATGTGGCCAGTCTCTTACATTTATATGGGCATTGACGGGTGTCACTCAATACTAATTAGGAAAAGCTTGGAGCAACATGACATTCATCTATGTACGAGCATGAGCGAACAACTCAGCAGCTTCAGAAGATTTCATGAATCGGATGAATGAAGTTTAAGAGCAAATTTCATTTTAAAAATCTTGTTGATCAGTGAAGCCCCGTTTGCATACATCACTACCCAAACATCAGCTCCAATGAGAACAATTTACAGCAGAATGACGGATTGAATAACGAATGAAAACACAGACGATGAAATGCATGATTTTAAATATATAACTTTGCCCTCAGAACTCTATATTATTGTAATTTCACTTCAATTTCTTCTCAAAGCCTTGTTTCTAGTCTCTATCAGGTCCTTTCTCTCCTAACTTCCTCACCACACCCAGTATCTCCTTCATCCATCCCCCACAGACCTTCATCCTTGTTTGTTACAGTCATCTCTGCAGACATACAATCTTTCTACTAAGGACCAACCCAACTATTGATCTGCTCGAGGTAACGTATCCTGTTCCCTTCCTCTCTCTGCTTGTACTCATCTCTTTCTCTCTTGTGCTGGTCTGTTGGACAGTGAGGATACATAGATGTGGAAGAACAAGAAACATAAAGGGAATGATAACAGATGAATGAGGACTTTTGACAAAAGGATCATAAATCTGAAACATCAGGGTCAACAAATAGCCAATGAGTGGTCGAGGCCCGACTGTGTTACAGCAGGTTGGTGATTTTATGGATACGTTCATTGTTTGTTAATCTGCTTGTGAAATAATGTTGTTTCGAGTCAAAATGCAGAGCAGCACTGTTTTTAGTCTTTTATATGATGCTTACATTGTGCTTTAAATTTAGATGAATTATGTTAGTGTATTAACTGTGTGTTTAAAAGACATTTACTTTGTATTTACCCACTCAAATCAAAGTTCTCAGTTTCTCATTTTAGCATTACAAATGCAATCCTGGGAAGTGGAATGTAAGTCATGTAGCTTGTAGCATGTCAAGCTGTCTTTTGTGTTGTCTGATGGAAACCAAAACCGGAAGCCTTAGTCAGAAAACAGACCATGGTGCAGGCAACTGACAAAATTCATTGTAGATACAACCGTGTAACGTGTTAAATGGAAACTTGCAGCTGATTTCATTCTTTCTTTAGCCTTATTATGAGTACTTGCCATATGTCCCTTAATTAAAAAATGAAACAAGGGGCATTCATTAGGACAGCTTTCCTCTTGAAAAATAGTTCTAACTGCTACAACCACAGCATTCAGCATCCCAAACTGTGAACTTTCAGAGCTTAGCAACATGAGGCTGCCCATGGAGAGTTTGAACATGGTCAGAAATGGTAAATAGCCCGGTTACTAAAATGCAATTTTAAAAGCTGGAACATGTACTGCAAAAATAAGAGGATTTATAGAGAAAAGGTGATAAAAAATCATCTCTCTTAAAATGCATGTATTGAGGAATTTCCCTTAAAAATCGTAACATATCGTAGACAGGAAAATTTTGCAATATGATTTTTCCTGGAATCATTCAGGCCCTCTTCACAACAAATTGAAATTACATCATTATCACAGACAGTAGCCTCTACACTAAACACAACAAAAGTCTGCATGTCATGACTAATGACCAGCTGACCTTTAAGGTTCATGTGTCCTCAATTGCTCGGCCTTGTCGATATGCCCTCTATAACATCAAGAGGATCAGACCCTTACCTGACAGAACAGGTAACAAAACTTTTGGCACAGGTTCTAGCAGGTTTTCGTGCATCGACCATTGCAACTCCCCACTAGCAGGCCTCCCTGTACAAACATTTAAATCTCTGTAGATGATCCAGAATGCAGCAGCACGTCTGGTCTTTAACCAGTCCAAAACAGCAAATTGCTCCAGTGTTAATCTCTCCATTAGCTTCCCGTTGCAGCTTGCATCAAATCCAAAGCTCTACTTCTGGATTAAAAAACAGTAGCAAGAACATCTCCTGCCAACCTTGAATCCCTCAGCCTGGTTTTCACTCCCCGCTATGCTCTGCTAGTGAATGGCGCCTGGTGATCCCATCTCAGCATGACTCAAAATCACCAAATAGTGGAATGAGTTACCCACTTCCATTCAATCCGATTTAATGAGGTTAAGAAAACTTGGCTATTGAGAAGCGGAGACAGTGGGCTGCCTGGCTTAGGGAGGCATATCCTTTACTGACATTAGGGGAGACTTCTCAAATCGACTGATTGAGCACACATTTTCTGATTGATGGTAGAGGTAGAGGAGGGATTTTTCACATGTACCCGGGTGTAGGCCATGGACACATTTTATTCTGCAAAATATGCAACTGTTAAGCTCTCAAGAAAACCATGGTGTAGCTTTGAGTCTTAGAGGGACGTTGTAACTACTTAAAAATATTAAACCATAGTATTCATCAATATTTGTTATGTTTACTCAGAAACAAGTTTTAATATCTGAAAGAACTTATGCTGTACAGCCACAGGCCTCTCTGATCAGCTAAAAATACTAAATTGAAGACACAAAATGCAGCAGACGTTTCTGCTTTTGTACTCAATGGTCAATAAAATAATCTACAATACCATAAACCTGTGTGTTCAGAAGTTAAATAAACCCTTAGCTTGGTAAATGTGCTGATGGTGCAGCTGCTCTGATGTTTAGCCCAAAGCACATCACTGATCTTACAAAAGGTCTCACACACACACACACACACACACACACACACAGTGTTCAAAGAGTTGTCAAAAGACGCTGTAAAGGTGATCAGATCCTGATTCAGCAGATATTTAATGTGGTGCAAGATGCTTCGACTCAAAGCAGACATGATGCACATATTTTTGTACGGAGGTCAAAGAGTGCAGGTGACTTCTTCCGGTTGAGGGAGAACAGCTATATTTTGCCTTCGTGCTAAAAAGTTGGACCAGGGGATAACTTTTGTGGGGTAATGTGGAAGTTTTGAAAATGCATATCTTTTGTTTTAAAAGAATGAAATATCCGTCCTTCAGTGTAAGATTGTAAGAATGAACAATACTGAAAAAGTGCATTATATCTTACTTTTAAAATAATGTGGATTTTTTTAACCTCAGGCCTGCACTACTTAAATCAAAAAGTGATCGGCATTATTAATTTTCAGAAATCAAGTGTGATTAAGAATCTGTTGACCCTGATTCTTGCATTTGCATCATGAT
The DNA here is from genome assembly GCA_037902135.1 of Cetoscarus ocellatus. Classification (NCBI taxonomy): domain Eukaryota; kingdom Metazoa; phylum Chordata; class Actinopteri; order Labriformes; family Labridae; genus Cetoscarus; species Cetoscarus ocellatus. The sequence goes on from JBAMNC010000688.1 coordinate 1,421,671, forward strand.
ACCCTTGAATTTAGAAAAGCCTGACTTCACCAAACAGTGTTATAATGTGTAAAAAAGCTCAGAGAGGTGAAAACATTACAAAGGCAGCAGCACAGCTCCTGTAGTGACAGTGATTGATAATTAGCAGCAGACTCTGTCTTTGTAAAAGCTATCTAAACACTGAGTTTATTGATGGAGCTCCAAAGTTAAAGGAGCCTGAGGGGCCAATTAATGTAAAGTCATCCAATCTGCACCTCCAATCTGTCTGCAATTAGCACCTGACTTAACAGAAAGGGCTTAAGAGATTCACATTGAGAGGACTTTGTCTCATTTATCACACGAACAAAGTACAGCAAGCAAACTTAGTTGATGCATTTTGAACAGAACATCGGGGTGCAATGCATGTAGTTTTAAATCAACAAGTCTAAAACTCACAGGAGCACATCCTTAACTAATCCTTATCTATACGGTACAAATATAATTAGAAAATACACCATTGTAAAATAGTTTATGAACTCTTTTACTAAGTTTCTTAACAGGATAACTCAAAAGTAATGGACAGATTGTGATTACATCTTCAGGAACGATGGTCATGACACAAGGAAGAAGGATTTTTTTTTAAGGATTTGTTAACAACACAAGATAGGGCAGTTTTACACGTTTTTGACAAAAACTCATCCCACAATGTTGGAAATGCCTTGGTGGAGGTTTATGCCAGTCTAGTACCGGCACTCTTTTACTACGAAGCCACACTGGTGTAAAGTGCAGAATGTGGCTTGGTGTTGTCTTGCTAAAATAAGCAGGGACGTCCCTAAAAAATTGGCAGCATATGTTGCTCCAAAACCTATATGCGTCTTTCAGCAGTAATGGTGTCTTCACAGATGTGCAAGTTACCCATGCCATGGGCACTGACACACTCCTACACATCACAGATGTTTGCTCTTGAATTTTGCTCTGATGACAGTCTCAGGTCTGGGCTCAGGTCCAGAGAAGCTGGCGGCTTTTCTGGATAATGCTGATATATGGCTCTGACTTTGCATGGTAGAGTTTTAACTTACACATGTAGATGTAGCGACAAATTGTGTTAACTCACAATGGTTTTCCAAAGTGTTCCTGAGCCCACATGGTGATATCTTTTACAGAACGATGCTGCTTTTATTTTTATTTTTATTTAACATTTATTTAACCAGGTTAGTCCCATTGAGATCAGCAGATCTCTTTTCCAAGGGAGACCTGACCAAGAATGGCAGCAAAACACAGTTTCAACAGTCACACATGCTCAATACAAATTGCGTGTATGTTGGTTTGGGCCTTGCCGCCAACATGCAGAGATTTTTCCAGATTCTTTTAATTTTTTGATGATATTATAGACTGTAGATGATGAAATCCTTAAACTCCTTGCAACTGTATGTTGAGAAACATTGTTCTTGATATGTTGGAAACAGTGTAGTGAACCTTGCCCCATCCTTGCTTCAAAACGAGTCTTTTGGGGATGCTTCTTCTGTACCCAATCAGGACACTCATCTGTTTCTAAAGAACCTGTTTATCCGGGGAACGTCCCAAACAGGTGTTTTTTAAGCATTCCTCATCTTCCTCAGTCTTTTGTGGCCCCTGTCCCAGCTTTTTTTGAACATGATGCAAGCATTTAATCCAAAACGAGTGAATATTTGCAAAAACACAAAAGAGTTTTTTAGCTTTAACATTAAATATCATGTTGTTGTAGTGCACACAATTGAATATAGGTCAAAAAAGGATTTGTAAACCACTTTATGGTGGTTTTTGTCTACACAACAGTGTCCCAACTTCATTGGAATAGGAGTTTGAAAATTTCGACAAGGCTGTCATGAAACCAGTATTTTGAATTTCAATAAGATAAGAGCGAATAGCCAGTGGATTAGTAAACAGGCAGTAGTATTAGTTGTAAAAATGGTAATAAATTATTTCTTAACGTCTTTACAGGCAGTGTAGCTGCTTAACATACACAGTTTTTCAGGGCATAAAAAGCATGCACATATTACACAGCAGAATCTTTCATTATAATAATTAAAGGGACACTGTGGCTATTTTAATACCCTTGGATACAGTATAAACATATCACCGCTCAACCCTAGTGTCCTCTAAGGTTACAAACCACTTATGCCCCGGTTGTCTGAGTCAGCAGAAGGAAAAGAGTTTGCTTTTAGATGCACTGAGGCCAATGAGCTCAGATAACCATCAATCAATAAAAGTCGACTGTGGCTTGAGAGATCAGATGCTGGGAAATGGGTCTGCCTGGTCATCTTTAATGGCTGATCAATAGAGGTGACTGGTTTTAATGGACCGTCGATGGTAGTGACTGGATGTGATGAGGATCTATTGACTGGTTTCAGGAAATGCTTGATTGTTTCAGTTCCAAGTGAAGAGTGTTAAGATTTGGTTATTAGTTTTAAGGGATTATGTGCTTGTTGTACAAACTGGCGCTGTCTACACAAAGGGTTCCAACAGGACCTCAAAAACTCTTAATTACATCTTCATTTTACCCCATTAGTCTTATTTTACAAACCACTCTGGCAAAGTGGAACAATAAGACAAACCAATAACGAATTTTATCCTCCTGCAGTCCTCGGTGTCCTTTGATTCATTATTAAAGTATGATACTGTTTCTTTTGTGTGATTCCTTCTTTTAAAAACAATATTAAACTTTCCATGAAATCAATGCAGTGCCTGTTAAAACAATCAATAACTCATCTAAGTACATGCACTATGGTCTGATCTTGGGATACATTCAGTGGGATGAGTGCGTGTTGAAGTTATTGGTTTCAGAGGCCTGCAGCTTCCTCGCTAAAGCCGCAGTTTGAGCATGTGTTATTGTTAAATCAATGGGGGCTTTAGGCTCCATGAACAAAATTAACAAGCAGTATATAGTGCAATGTTTGAAGCAGAAGGAGAGGACACCGATGTAGTTTTAAATTCAACACTTTCAGCTCTCTGCTTGAGTTTTTTCTCACGTTAACTGGTGTGCAAAGTGATTGGTAACCCTTGAGTTATTTTTGCTTTCCTTAAGTTATCCTTGCAATCATTCGGCTTTGTTGAAATTATTCTTTCTCTAAAAAGGGCAGAAAGTTTAGATTTGATAGAGTCTAGATTTCATGTCTGTGATCAAGCAGATCCATCGTGAGGGTGATGTTTTAAGGTCAAAGAGGCAGTAGTTACAAGTGTGGGCTGGTTGTGTTGAAAGTGAGACGAAACTGCAAGCCTCTGACAGGCAAAAATTCTGATCATCCATCTTCCAGTTTGTCTTTAAAGTTTCTGCCCCTTCCCAACCACTTTTTATGGGATGTTGCCCAGATGTACTTGAAATACATCCCATGATGCAAAACCAGCAGCAACGTGCATTCAAGTTGTCCTCTTATTTGCACCGTTTCCAGAGGTGTCAGAGGCAAATAAAAGAGAAGAGGGGAGCACCTAGAGTCAATGGGGAAGCACTGAGAGTGTGAGCTTGCATTTGTGAGTATGTAAAACACATGCGTGGCTCTCTCTTGCAGTCCCCCAAAAGCATTTTACACCGTAGGAGTTGACAGAAAGAACTTTGCAATACATATCTGCTTGTTAAACTTATGGGATCATTAATTTTACTTTAGCAACAGGACAGAAAGAGTTTAGTTGATGGTGCAGAAGGCAATCGATGGACTGAAAGGGCAAAACGTGGACAGAGTAAAGTTTGAACCAACTAAAACTCTGGCTATCATTTTTCTATGATTGTTCTGAGGTGAAGGCATGACTAGTTCATGCAAAAAGTGTCTAAAACAATCCATGTGGTGTCCAACCCAGCCTGTGCCCATAGACTGACAGTTTCCGCTGCCCTTCAGCTCTGACACACGAGCTGATTGAAGGTCTAGAACAGTAATTATCAGCATATTTGTAAAAAAATATGCTGATAATACAATAGTGTACAATAGTGAATTGTGTTATATTGTGTTTTAAAGGCAGCATTTTTAGTGGCCTGAGCTGCCATTGGAACGTGCAATCTGCATCCACATTCATCCCAAAGACCTGAAAATTTTGTTAACAGCGCAGGCCTCGACATTATAAATGGTGCCCTGGCCTCGAGTCTGTCAATCTTGCGTCCTGGCATTACAGCAACTTACACAACTTCACTGTGGTGCTTTTGTGAAATGCACTGTGAGACTGATCCTCTCGTCATTGCTGTCACCTCAGTTACTACCTCTGAAATCAGCACATTTTTTTCCCCCTTATAATTCCTTTGTGACTTTCACAGTAGAGGTGAAACAGAAAAGTGGTGACAGGTCCTGCCCTGAAACACAGCTATGATTAAGTCTATAAGCTAAATGAAATTAATTTCTTTGCAGTTTTTGCATTATTTGATACTTAACAGAGGTTAAATGTTATGAATTATCACTTATGATACAGTTTAATTATTTTGATTGTCCAATGTCACGCAAAAAAAAAAGTTCCTTGCTTTTAATGTTGTCAGAAGGGGTTTGGGGAGCAGAAGAACATAGACACATTTACTAAGCTCTCATTTCACAGAAAAACTGCCCCTTAAAATTCACTGAAATTTCACTGTGGTCATCTCTGATATTTGTTAATATGTATAAATAAGCAAATATAATACACAGTGCAATACACAGACGACTATGGTCTACTGTCGCACAGTCCTGTCATGTTTATATATTCATATTGTAAATACTGTTAATGTTAACAGTGTAAATTCCTTGGCTTGTTCATGGTCTCACTTTACTTTAAACTTTTTAATTGATTTCCTTCATAAGGAAGTTGGAGTATAGCTTAAATATTCTGCATGTTGCAACCTGCTTTCTTATTTTTACTTAATTTCTAAATAATTTTTATGCTCTTATCTATTTTTAATGTCTCTCATCTATTTTATTGCCTTTGATATTCCTTGCTAAGAGCAACTGAAACAACAAAATTTCCCCTTGGGGATTAATAAATTATTTCTGATTCTGATTTCTGAAAATACTTTGTTTACTTCCTTCGATTTATGTTTATGTCGTAGCTAAACAACCTCCACCTACATGTGTTGTGCTGATGCCATGACTGTTTTGAAAGTCAGTTCCAAGGCCTGTAACCTCTCCTACCCCCTCCAATCAGACACCACTTGCGCAGCCGATCAACCTCAAGCTCATTATCATAACCTCCCGTAGCGTTCCTGCCCACTCAGATCTGAGCGTTTCCAAAGAGGAGCGAAAATGAGCTGCATTTTGTCTCTGACAGAGACAGAATTTTTCATTTTTTTGTTCAACTTAAATCAAATCCTTGCTTAATAAACACAAAAGATATTATGTAAATGGCCAAACAGACCAGGAGCTGGGACTGTCAAGGCTGTTGTTGTTGTTGCCTCTGTAAAAAGGGAATCGATCTACACCATTTTCAAGTGATTACAAAATGATGGGAGCAAACAGAAGAGCAAGAATAAGTGTCTAATTCCTAAAAATGTCAGCCAACTGCAGCCTTTTAAGTATTACTGTCCAGTGACTTTCACCTGATTGACTCTGGTCATCCTGTCTGGAAGATTTTGATTAACACTGCAGACAATGTCACAGACACACTGCTAATCAGGGGGTTTTATAAATAAAACAAAGCTGTTAATCTTTCGCTTCAACCAAATGAGGGAAATCTTTCCAACCTTGCCTCAACAGTTTATTTGTCTTACGTAATGTGGATTCTTGCCTAATTACACTTTAACGGTTTATCACACTGCTTCCTTTCAGATTTACCCTGCTCTGCCTCCTTTCCCCCTCTTACTGACACATCTAATCCTGATCTTGTTCTTTCATTCCTCTCCTGCTGTTTTTAAATCCCCAGACAGCAGGTATCATTTGGATGACATTTGAAACACTTTCCTCTCTCTCTCTATCAATCACCGCAGCTCTAATACAACACACATGGAATCCTAAATCTGATATCACAGCGAGGACAGGGGTTAAATGTGAGAAAAGTGCACGCCTGTCCAAAACCAGAGACACCGGTGGACAGAAAATCAACACTGAACGGTAGAATTTCACATCTTCATCCCTCATTTCTGTCAAAAGCGTCCTGCTCGACAAAACAGCTCCCAGAGGGCAAAGCTTACATCACAACCGAACAATGTCGACCATATTTCATGACATCACTGACCACCAAATGGCGTTGTTTTTCTTTTCCAGAACTATGATTACCGTGTGATTTATGGAGCCTTGTTACTAGAATGTAGGACAGACCACCTACAAGGAGAAGTGAGCCAAATACAATAAACAACCAAAAACATTGTTTTGGAGAGAAGGAGCCAAATTCATAAAGATGTAAATGTAACGCCAACTGTCAATGCTTTATGGATACAAAAGAAAGAGTTTTAATACGCACAATAAAAATCCCAGAACAGCTCTGCATTACCTCATACTGCCTCACTTTTTCTTTCTCTTTCAGCCAACACACAAAAAAAACTTCATTTAAAGCAAACCAAAAAACTGTGAGCTATGACAGTGTACAACTGTAACCATTTTGGAGAACTGACATTAAAAAGACTCTCAGCTTTGGATGAATTATACAGCATTCACGCAGAATCAACCAAAAGATTGGTTCTCTTTTTATCTATGAATCCAAAATTTTTGAAATCTAGTCAACCACTTTAACCAGCAGAAAACTGCCAAATGTGGCACTTCAACTGGAGAAACGCCGATTAAAAGGGAAAGAGGCATTTACATGAGAAAATAAAAATCTGCTCTGTTTTCTAAATCAACTAGATAATTATCTCTGAATTGCATGACACATGTTAATAATAAATGGGCATTTTTTGTGATGCTGATGGATAAGCCAGTGAGCCCCATGTTCAGAACTCCAAAACCAGCGTGGTTTCAGATCCAGGCCTGGGCCTTTTGCTGCATGTCTTTTCCCCACTCTCTGGACCTCTCAACAACTCGAAACACCAGGGGTCATTGACTACATTTCTACAATTTTGTTTCTCAACATAAATTACATTTATATTTTGGTCTGATCAACTTAGAATTTATATTTTTCTGAACTGTATGTGTTTCTAAGTAGGGATGCACAATGTTGAATTTTTGCAGATTTCCGATATGACGATAATTTTCAAATCATTATTGCCGATAGCGATAGCAATACCGATACCGATATTTCTGGGCAAGAGTAAAAGCTCTGTTCTGTACAAAAATTGACTTTCAGTGTTACGGTATGTTTTTGCGAGGAAAAGATGTAAAACAAGAAAAACAGCATTTAACTCTTGCAAAAATGGAACCCTTGATTTTTAAATGCACCGATGCAGTGATGAGAAGGAGCAACAATATTGCACATCTGTGTAATTTGCCAATATTCCAGCCAATATATGGCTGATATGTGTGGCCGATATTACTGGCTGTAAACATCTGCAAAAATTTCATAGTGGCCGATACCGATACTTAACTTGTTAGGCTGATATCGGCTGATACTGATATCAAACCAATAATATTGTGTGCATCACTAATTCTAAGTTTTCAAAGTGAGATCAGTCCCTATCAACAATACTGCTGCCAGCCATTTGAAGTAGTTGCGATATCTTGGCTACTTCTTCCTGGAGCTACTGTGTTGTACATCACAGGGTATCTTCCTCACAAAAATGTACTAACACTGAAAGAAACAAGATCATTTCTCTTAAGTACAGAGCTTGTGCTCTTAACCAGAATTATCAGCATATCAGCTAAAATCCACTATCATGTGTCCCAATTTATTACAGAATATAATGATATTTCCTTGTTTCACATCTGTTTCTTTGACAAAGAAGCTGTCACACTGAGTGCAACAGGTCAGTTTTAGTCAAGTAGAGACTCCATATTCTTGACAAAAAAACAAAAACAAAAACAAAAACAAAATCGATATATATATACTAGGGCTGTAATGTGTTAGTCGACTGGTCGACTCATTGGTCGATAAGTGCTGGGGCGACCAGAACTCTGATTGGTCGACCAATCGTGGTTTTTTTTCCTCTTCAATTTATTTTTTCCTGTGGCGATTTACAGTCATCAGGAGGAACGTACCAAGTGCTAATGGGGGTGTTTTCAGACCAACGTCCGGTGGTCTGCTGAGTATTTTTATTGTGAGCATTGTCCTCTACCGCCCGCCAAGACGCCGTCCCCGCGCAGGAGGGTTTCCCGTCAGAGTCGGACTCCCCCCACACTGCCAAGACACGCTCCGCCAAACTGCGCCGAGCCAAGCCGCCCCCGACAAGACGCGCTCTGCCGAGCCGCGCTCCGCCATGCTGCGCAGAGCCCCCAACCCTCCTGCGTCCCCGAAACCCTCCTGCATCCCTGCGCAGGAGGGTTTCCTGTCAGAGTCCTCCCCCCCGCCGAGCCGCCGAGCCGTGCTCCGAGCCGTCCCCGCGCAGAAGGGATTTTCCGTCAGAGTCCCCCCCCCCCCGAATTAGTCGACAATTTCAGTGTGTCAGTCGACCAACAAATTCTTTGGTTGATTACAGCCCTAATATATACATATATATATTTATATATGTGCTAGCAAAAATGAGTTAAAAAAAATTGGCATATAAGATATTTAATATTGCACATCCTTAGTGCCTTAAAGAGGAAAACAAAAAGAGTGATGCAGTGCCAAACGTTATGTTTTCAGTACACACAATATAGCAGAAATAAAGACCCATTAACAGTAATTTATGTTTATCATCAAAATTAAAGATGAGACCACTTAAGCAGAAGTGAGCCAAGCTGACAATCTAAGCTACAACAGTAAAGTCTCTGGCCATGAAAATTCAACAGCTAACACTTTAAACAGAGCCTAGAGTCATTATGGAGAGTCATTAGAACAGTTTCAGTGAGGAGGGTTTATGTTAAAGTCATTAGTATGAAGCATTCAGCAGGACATGCAGCATAACCACACTCATAATCATAAAGACCAACAGGGCGAGCGCACAGCATTTCTGGTGACTAAATACTTTTATAGTCTGTTCAACATCTCTCCACTCTCTCTGTATCTGTTTAATAACTTTATATTTTTTTTACTTAAGAGCAGTCTGACCAATCATGCCTGCTGTGCTCTGCTCACGCCAAAACATACATCAACCAAACTGAAGGCCATAAACAACTCCAGGGTAGAGACCAAGCTGGCCCCTCTTGGCAGGTGGATATAAGGTGGATTTGAGCTGCTTATGGAGAATGATTATCTAAAGAGCAGGGGTCTCACTCTGAAATTACCCAGAGACCAAAGGCAAGGTTGTTTACTCTGCAGGGGGCTCTTACCTCTGCTCTTTGTACAGTGATGTAACCTCAACACAGAGACAAAAGTGTGGGTGCTCCTGCATATATTTTCTTTATTCAACGATATCACATGTAGGGATTGGGCAGGACTTTGAATAAGTTTGGATTTCACCTTGGAAAACTTACCAGAATAATTTTTTTTATCTATTACAGCATTATCCTCGTCCTTCTAACCTAACACTGGGATGAGAGAGGTGAACAGTTCAGCTTTACTCTCTCTCTGCAGCTCACTGTCACCTTCCTAACCTGTTTATCTGATCCAATTGTATCTATGGGATTGGATCTAAATCCCCTTTGTTACCAAATTATGCATCAGGTTAAACAGAAAAAAGGCACTTTCACTTTACTCTGACTTCAACCAATTAAAGGTTGTTTTGTTTACAGCTTTAAGTTTTGTTTTTTTCTAAAGTACATTTATGTTCCGAAGTAAAAAAAAAAAAACGGTGTCTGGGTGGCTTATATTGGATCTAAGGTGTCCTAACTTTTTTTTCATTGAGAGCCACATTAGAGAAAAAATTAGGACAAATGTGCCACCATAAAATACCTCATCTTTAGAAGTTGAAGCTCTGTGCAACTGAGAGCAGTAGATACTGACAGCTTGTCTCCACATTTAGACACAAAACAAGAGCAAACTGCAAAAGGCTGCCAAAAATGTAGGAGAACTGCTGCTCAGAGATTATGCGTGCAGTTTGTTACAATCTTTAAACGAGAGGCCCAGAGGGGTTTTATGTAATACACTATAGTTGCAGAGCAGTGGGGACGGGGGCAACGACAACAATGACAAGCCCATGTTGTAAAAAGTATAACTCACCATAACAGGACCAGAGGGGATCATTGGCTTGTTTCTAAACCTCAATAAAAGAGACAGTCATGAGGGCTCACTCTCTTTTTATCAGCTGCTTAAAAGTAACATTTATGAATGCAGTCAGCTGAAAGTCACCAGTTGGCATTGTAACTACTAAAATCGCAACACCATCAGGGCACAGAGGAAAATGCTGTAAAAAGTAGAGGTGGGCAAAATAATTGCTAAATCTGAATCGATTCATTAAAAAAAAGAAAAAGCAATATTTAAAAAGGCATTTGTCCTCCTATTTCAAGCATCTTAAAATGTGCTGCTGATGCTTTTTGTCTGCACAGGCTTTAATAGTACACTTTTGTAACCAAGGTGCGTGCTGGTTCTAGCCAGTTGTGCTGCTACAGTTAACTGTTAGCTTACTGTGTAGCCCATTAGCTAGCTGCATCCCCTGTTAGCTTGTTGGCTAGCTGCATAGCCTGTTAACTTGCAGCACAGTCTGTTAGCTTGCTGCGTACTCTGTTACCCTGTTAGCTTGTTGCCTAACCCATTGGCTCACTGCATCCCCTGTTAGCTTGTTTGCTCATTTTGCAGTCAAGCTACACAGACAGATATGTGAGGATCTGGTCATCCTTTCAAAATAAAATACCCTTTGGTCTTGTTTGTTGAAAAAGGTGAAGAAATTAAAAAGGTTTATTTCTATACAGCCTTGTACCAAATAATATATGGCCTTTTACTGGTTTGTGGCTTGCTGGTTGGGGACCTCAGCTTTAAACTATGTCGATAGCAAGGAAAATAAGTGTAACTCGAGCAAGTTACTGCAAAATGTACTTGTCTTCATTCCTCAGTCAAGCACAAGCTTCATGTCCTAAAGCAGAACATAGAACATTGTGTACTAAATGAAAATAAACCATGAGCCACGGTTGGCATTTGGCTTTAAAGTACAATGAGGGTCTCCCAAGAGTAGGGAACCCTGTCATAAAAGTCTAGACTCCATTTGTGCTTCTTAAACTAATGCAAGTGCAAGTACAGCATATTGCTTCAGACAACAGAAGGACAAAAGACTCTGTTGGGGGCAGAAAGGTAAGAAAGAAGGATGGTGACTCAGCTTTCACTCAGGTAAAGTAAGACAAATTGTATGAGGAAAGGTGTGATGTGCAATCATTGTTCAGCATTGCGATGACAATAATTCCTGTGGCAAATAATTAAGTACAAGTTATGTGTGCTTATTGCTCTTGAGTTTCTTTCTTTTTATTTCATCCAAACATACTGCTTACTGATATGTTACACCACTCCAAATAAATGGTGGGGGAAACTAGTTGTATTAATGATCTACAGGTCGGATTTAGTAATATACTTTACATGTTTGCATTCAGCATATGCGGTACAAAAGATGATGACCCTGTAATGGGCCTTTCATGGTATAATTCCATTAAATAGGGATTTCAGCTCGAATGTGTCAGCTATAAACAAGAATTCACCTTACTCTACAGATGCCATCTGTGTGTCTGCAGACCATGTTTTGTTTAGAAGAGAGTGCAGTAAGTGAGACAGTGAGAGTAAGTGTTCTTAGTTTATTCTAAGGACAGCCTGCAGCTTTAAAATTGCAGCGGTGCAGGAATGCCAGCTGCCCTGTTCAGATAAATAAACAGAGGCAGCCAGCCACATGTGCAGCTACCAGCCTGCCTGCCAGAGGACGGTCCCCACGGGGACGACCCTGGCAACCATTACTGAAGCTGACTCTGGATCTGAGCCAGAACTCACGTTTGGAGGCATTTTCACAGGCTGGCATAGTGTGGGAGTGTGCTGAGGCATCAGTGTGCTTGTCTAGACACTATGAACAGCCTAAAAAAAGCACTCAGTCTAAATCATGCCATGCAATGTGTGTGCATGTGTGAGGTGTTCAGCCCTCATCAGTATGAGTCAGTGACACAGGAGTGCTTGCCTAGGCTCAAATGTTCACATTAATGGCACCATCAGGTTGGCACTGAAAATTAATTTGTGTCAGCTAAACACTCATTTCCAAAGAAAACAGCCCTCAGGGTGCACCAGAAAATATGACCACCACCCCGCATCAGCTCTGCTTCATGATTGGCAACTCTCAGCTGAATTAATTCAGGCTTCAGAGGGTTTTCTTTGGCCTAATATCTAATCCTGCAGTAATCATTGGAGTCATGGTTGCTTCGATTTTGATAGAAGGATCAGCTGCCTGAATTTATTATACTAATTTGTTATCAGCAAGTCCAGTTAATGCACCAATCCAAGATCCTAGGGGGGTTGTTCCTAACTCTCTATTCATTGAAATTTCCCTTCTTGTATCAATTGCCCCCTCGCAGTCTGTTTAAGGCTATAATATTTACGTTCCTATGATGTGTCGCTATCCTAGGAAACTACATGGGGGCGTAATGGAGGGTCAGTTTGACCTTCCCATTTGTTCTGTCACTAAAACAGTATCAAAAATTAAGGTGAGAGGGGAGCACACAAAGCCAGGTGGGGATCACAGCGCTGTGTATATGTGCATTTGTGCATATGTAAAAATTGGGTGGTCCTCGCTATGTCAGGCTCCTGCAAAATCATACTGGGGTGTGAATTGTTGCAAATATAACATATTTAGGTCATGACAGCAGCACTTTGTTGTGATGATTTTGCATGTATGCACTGAATACAACAAATAAAAAGCTGCCACCTTGCCTTGCACATAAAAACACTCACCCACCCATACACAAATACATTGCTGTCAAAATTAATATCAATCCAAAATGTTTTGGTGACTCTAAATTGCTCTTAGGTTTGAGTGTGTGAATGGTTGTCTGTCTCTACATATCTGTCCTGTGATTTGATACTGAATTAGTCCAGGGTCACTAAATGTCAGTTAGGCTCGACTCCAGTTTCCTGTAAGGCTGTCACTGTCAAAGCAACTGGCCCATTATGAAAAAACCTGCAGACCCATTTGTTGTCCTTTCCCCCAGCACAGTTCAGTGGTGCCTTTTCAAATGCTCAGGCCATTGCTCCCAAATCCTCCTTGGCAGGCCCCTCACCAGAGATGCAAAAAAGGCCATTGCGGACTAGATTGCATGCTTTATATGCAAGGACAGCCCCACTGGTGTGGCCACAAAAGAGGTAAATAGTAAAACTAAAAAGCACTCAGAGAGCACAAACCTCCCCTAAGGTAGCTCACATATTGGTGTTATATCTATCAGTAATAGTTCCATGATAAAGTTAGCATCATAATGATGATTCATTGATCCTGAAAACCCACACCTAGCACTTGGAGTGATTATTAGTTAAACAGTTATTGACCAAAAAGATCATTTGCTAATGGCAGTTATCTGGATCACCACCAAAATCTAATAATTTTTAAGTTAGGTCATTCTCATTATCTCCGGAAAACTTCAGCAAAGTCCATCCAGTAGTTTTTGCGTACGCTTGCTAACAAAAAACAGACAGACAAACGGGGCCAATAACATAACCTCCTTGGCGAAGTTAATGATCTAATGGAAATGCTTCACGTCTATTGCGGCTGGGGAGGGGGGGGCTTAATGAGCATACATGCTAATAACATAACATCAGCAGCATTATGCCAAAAGAATTATAAAAACAGTGGTATCAGCTAATTGTTAGTTTAAACATCAACATCAAGCCTGATTTTACAATCAGTGTACCAACAGTTATTAACATGTTTGTAATTATCAGGGTTTAGCTGAAATGTACAAATCTTAAATCTTCTTTTTCAACGTCAGAGTTGTTCGAACCTCGCCATGTTGGGTGGGGGTGGGGGGGCAGACCACATGTTGGGTACCTAAAAAAATAACTCAGTCTTTTTGTATTCTCTGTCATTTATCCTTTAATGTAATTTTTTTATTTAGTTTTTGCAACTGTTTTCGTAATTCTGCTGCTTTTAGGTTACTCATCACTTTTTGCCTCTACTGCTGTTCTTCTCTTTGTTGTTAACTTTAGTATTTGATTGACATGTCCCTTTAATATCCCACAATGTGATAATCTTTATTTACTTGCTCCTTGTTAAGCATTTTTCCCAACACAATAAATAAGAATCAACTGCACGAGGTGAATTACCCTGAGTAAAGACCAACAACAATGTGGTTTAACTAGAGTGTGCCCTGGCATGCAGAGACAGCAATTTGTGTTTTTCCACCATTATTTTGTACACTGCTTATTCGCAACCAAATTACAGTACAAGGGGTAGAAGATATTTTATGGAACTCTTGAGGGGAAATTAAATTGGCACTTGTTGCTGTTTAGATATATTAGATATAGGCACATGTACAAACAGGATCTTGTGGACACGCACTTATAAAGAGGCTTTTAAGAGCAGGCTACTCATAAAGATGCCTGAGCAGTTGGGAGTTTTGTGCCTTACTCAAGAGCACCGAAGCAGTGTGCTTGGACCTCTTCCACTGACAAATCAATTTCCAGACTTAGCTAGACCAGGATTTGATCCAAAAAGCTTAGCATCTGCTAACAATCAAATCTTTCAGGTTTAAAACTTTTTAACCCAAATACCCTTTCGTATTCAAACTAAATAGGACCTCAAAAGGAAATACAAGCACCAACTTAAGCCGGGATTCCACTCAGTGGTCTAGTTTGGTTCAGTACAGTTTGGTAATGTTTAGAGCAGTAAGCCCTGATCTCAATCGCATTTCCCCTGCTGGCCAAAACCGAATCCGAGGGCGGTGGTGGAAACCAGAAGAGAAGGTTAAAATCAGCCCATCAGAAATCTCATTTCTAGTTTTATAACCAGAAATGGAGGTTGTGTTAGCTACGTCCAACTTTGCAACAATGGCAAGAAAGGTGTGCACCTCTGTAGATGGAGCTTTGTTCCATGTAGACGTTCTTTATAGCAAAAGTGGCGGAGAAGTCGCTCACTTGTGTCCACAGGTGATTTTACAGTGTTTTCATTTTAGTTGCTGTCGCACTGGAAGCAATGATTCTTGAGACTAGCCAACAATGTTTTAGCTCCACCTTTGGGGGTCAACTCAGTTCACCTGGCAACCCAACAGAAGGGTGCCAAAAAAGTGGAACAACGCAGATCAGTTATTTGTGTAAATTTCCCAATATTTGACATTGGAAACACCTATGATTGCGTACCGTGCAGAGCAAACTGAAGCAGACTGCTTTGTGAAAACAAAGCTTTATAAGGGCACTTTGGGAGTTTGGTGCCTTACTTGTGGGGCCTAAACACTGCTAAAGTGAACTTGCACCTCTTAAGGTGACAAACCAACTCTTGGACTCGGTGCAACCATGATGTGAGCCAAAGCACTTGGTATATGCTAATGATTAAATCTTCAGGGATTTTTTTCCTCCTGAAATACAGTATCCTCTAAAATCCAAACAAATTGTTACCACAAAACTATCTAAGGCTGCATTTCCGATCAGTGGTCTGGTTTGGTTCAGTACAGTTCTGTACAGTTTAGAGCAGTAAGCCCTGATCTTGCTTGTGTTTCCGCTTCCAGCTGTACTCTAACCTAGGGGTATATGCTGGAAGACAAGGTCATGCCAGCTACATCCAACTCTCCAACAATGGCAAGGAAGGTGTAGACCTTTGAAGTACTCAATGGAGCACGGCTTCCTGTGGAAATTCGTTATAGCAAAAGTATCATGTCACTCACTGGAATCCACAGGTGATTTTAACATGCCGCAGTATACTGTCCTCATTTTAGCTACTGTTGCACTTGAGGTGAAGATTCTTGTGACCAGTCAACACCATTTTTAGGTCCACCCTTGGCGTCCCTTGGTACACTTGGCACCCCAACAAAGGGTTGGCAAAAATGTGGGGTGGCACAGGTCAGTGATTTGTGTACCTTTCCAAATATCTGACAGTGGAAAATGCTGATAATTGTGTACCATGCGGAGCCAAACTGAAGCACACTGCTAGGCGGAAATGTAGCTATTTAAGGATGCCTAAGCAGTTGGTAGCTCTGTGCCTTGCTTAAGAGCATCTTGGTAGTGCAAAGGAAGTAGATTTGCACTCCCTAGCTGACAAACCAATTTGCAGACTTTGTGTGACCACGGCTTGAACCATAGAACCTGGAATCTGCTAAAAATTAAATCTTTAGGGGTTACCTTTCTGCCTTTACATACAGTATCCCCTCATATTCCAACACATTAGTGCTACGAAAGAAAATATGGGCACAAACTAAAATAAACTCTATTGCTTGCTCCATATAGACAAACCTCTGGCTGAACCTATTTTAGATTAAGATGGCCTCTCACTCTAAAACTGCAACCACTTTTATCTATAAATCTGCTCTTCTCAAGGCAAGGAACACCAAATCAATAATGGAGAATGTGATAATTTTAAGCTCAGTTAGATGTATTTATTGAGTGGTATAAGATGGTTGGGAGACTCAGATTTGTAATACATGAAGTGAATTGTAAGTAAGTCTTGCAGGCGACCTAATAAAAAGGATAACTCCTGTCTCTGCCTGAAAACAAGTGAAGTAAAGTAACACAGGGACAGCTTCATCCGTCTTCCTGATTGATACAGAGAGCGAATTAAGAGGAAGGGAGGGAGGTTGAGATCATCACTCCTTCAATACAGAGAGCGAGGAAAAATACTTCTGTCTATACAAACACCATCTCTTGAGACAGAGAACACTCCAAAACATGTTACAAGCTACAGTTTTAGTCAGCTACAGGCCTGCCGTCTGTTTGCTGCTTGTCTTGCACAATGTTGGTCTCTTATGTACCAGTGTTCAACTTGTTTAGAGATGTTCAAGGTTGCTCTGAGGCCTTGGTGACAACAAGCAGATGCTGTCTGTCTGTGTAGAGGAGGAGGGAGAGAGAGAGCAGGGCTAAATTATAATGGGAAAAACTATCAGGCCTTAAAAAGTTGAACATCGGTATCAGTCAATATTGAAATTTATGCGGATATATGGAGTTGATAAATTGGTCATATATTGGCAGCAATATCAGCAAATTACACAAATGTGCCATATGTCTTCATCTTATCATCACTGCATGAGTACCTTCAAAACTTCAGAGTTTCATTTTTCAAGATGGATTTTTTTTGTCTGTTATACAACTGTTCCTTCACAAAACATCTGTTATGAAGACAGCAACAGCTCAATTTTTGTAAGGTAAAGACTCTTGACCTTGCAGTGCAGATGGACCTGCCTGATTCATTGTAAGAAATCACGCAGATCCATCTTACCAAGCTTTAATCTCCTACTACTTCACGGCCGAAAGCTGAACAACCCAATCAGGGAAGAGAGGCGGAAACTAAAGTCGTGACGACAGCAGAAAGTGACTGCATGTTTGGAAACAATGGCAGCTTCTGAAGCGATCTCCGTGGATGGGGCAATATCTGTAGTTTTACAACAAATGGACTCAATTTCTTCTTTAAAGGAGCAAGGAACGTCACGTAAAGTTTTTCTTATGGGAATTCATGTTTTTGTTTTTCCCCCGAACGGGGGAAACTGGGAGAGATGTAGAAATCCTCTGGACGTTGCCAGTTAGTCTACGGTGGTCATGGTTACTCAGCGATACCTGGCAAAATATGCTCTCCTCAGAAGTTTATGGATTGTCGTTGACGAGGTTCATGTCACATAATAGTGGTAAATTATGCATCAGTGTGGGATAATTTAACGTAAGATGATTAAATTCTAAGGACTGAAACGAAGTTTAAGCTAACGGCTAACAACAGGGTCTAGCTGCTGGGTCATACTGTGGCTTGACATGGATTGGTCTGTGACAAGCTGGACTGGCAGAACGATCGTCATGAGACATTTTCGTGAAGACATTTTCTATGGGCTCTTCTCCAGATGGACTCGTGAAATATTTCCCTGGCGGATATATGGAACTGTCCGTCTGGCGTGTCAGGTTAAAAGACTCTATGCTCTCAATGAAAAATACTGGCACCAGCAGTAATTAAATCTATGTTTTGTCTATATAAGATCTGTAATATTCTTAAATACATTTAAGAGGTTGAAAATCTCTCCAGATTTCTGAGCTTAGACCATTCAAGAACCTCTGGTCTTGGTGACTCAAAGTCTTGGTTTCCATCAAGCAACAAAAAAAGGAATGTTGTTGTATTATATAGTTTTCATAATCCTTTATGATTATCTGTGCAAGATGTAGGATTAAGTGTAAGGTATACAATGCAGAGTTGACATATACCTTTGTGTATTTTTGTATTATTTCCTGTCTTGGCTTCATGAATCAAATGAGGGGCACATTGTATGTAACAATTCTAAAAATGTTTGTCCTTTCTGAAGGAACCAATAATATGTAAATACAAAAAAAAAAAAAAAGCAACAAAAAAAGGCAGCATGGCACGCTTTGGGACACATGCCTAGCAGCGCACACCCTGTGAGGTGATTGTTGCACATATTCACATCACAGTTGTAATGGTAAAAAGACACATTCTTCAGGCCTAAGAGAAAGTTAAACTGTGCTTTCCTTTTCTCTAACAACAGCAGTAAAAAAGCTCAGAGGAGGTCTTTATCCCCGTCTTAAAACAACTGAGAAAGTAAGACCTTTAGTCATAACAGTTAACAGTTTGCGTGATTGCTTTATGTTATTTCCCCAAAATGAGAAACACAAGAGTCTTTAGTCACTTATCTAGTGAAACCTGACCATAACAAGGGAATAAAGGCGTTCCTGGCCACTGTGAGAGCCTGCACCAGAGCGGCAGAGCTTTGGAGCGGAGAGATGACCTCATCCTTCACTAATATGAACCTGCTTGCTTTCTGTCTGAAAGAGAGAGAAACAAGTCAGAGGAAGCCGGCTGGCTTTAACTGTTTAGCTGAAGTGATTTGCTTCAGCAGCCCTCACACAAACCCATCCACCAAACACACATCTCACTCTCATATGGTCAGTAATCACAGTCCCTCTTTCGGGCGGCTTTTAGGCTGTTTTTCTGCCAAGTTGACAGTGATTGCTGTAAAGAAAGAATCTGAGATGACATAAGCCTCACTCAAAGCCATGCCAGCTGCAGGCCTATCTGTTACACTAATGCTAACTGTTATGACATGAGGCCTCCTCACTTTGGGTTAGCCAATACAGGCTTATATAATCTAGATCACTGCGTCTTTCATTAGAGACAAACAATAGCCACTTGTGCTGAAAAGACAAATTGTTTGACCTCATTTAACCTTTTTGGTCAAAAGCTCACATTTAGTTTTTGTCTCCATGTTGTGCTGCCACCACAAATCGTTTCTCATTCTCATGTTTCTTGTAGGTGGACTTAAGTCATTCTGCACCCACTTGGAAAAACAGCAAGTCTTGGAAATGAAGAAGTAAAGGAAAACACCAAAAGTCTCCTTTCCATGCCATCCACCCCACAAGAAAATAAAAAAGGACCATAGAGGAGCATGATGAGAGATAAAGCAGAAAAGCAGAAGGGCAGACGTATGAGAGAAGTCCTGTCCCGTGATGACTTGTTATTTCTGCTCAGTATTCTGGAAGGAGAGCTACAGGTAGGTTAATGTGTTCATGAACATTTAAGTTATTCAGCAGTTGACCATTTCTCAAATGTAAAACCCAAATATCAAAAATGAAAGATGTCTGTGTTATTATAACTGCACCCAGAATGTTTAGTCACTAAAACTAGCACAAATTTTGGGATATTGTATAAAAGATTGATTGATTTAAATAAACTGCAATACGCACAGTCCATCAAAGCCATTACTTGTAACTAGGGATACCCTTTTTGCTGCTGATTTCAATTATCGATCATCTATGATTGACTGCTGGAACCAGACATGTCTCGCTGGCTTTCACTCCTACAGCTCTGCCGCTGTTCCGATTTGGTTACAAAACTGCTACAAATTTGCCTATTTCTAGGGTCCTATAAAAAATCTGCGATCACGAAATCGCGGAGGGAATCACGAAATTGGACATTAAAAGCGGAATTCAATATAAACACGGAATATCACAGAAATGGCCGACATTTTACGAAAAAGCTTTTTTTTTTTTGACTAGAAAGGAACGTACTGTATCTCTCGGGAAAATGCTCTGAAGGGGACACTGAGGCTGGGGACAATGCACACTTCACTCCCAATATGAGAAAAACTAAAACGGAATTTGGGAAAAAATAACACAGATTTTATAGGGCCCTACATTTCTCTTTGACTGTTTCATGTTCACTCGGCTGTATTTGAAGGGAGCCAGATCCATACAAGGAAGCTACGCTGGCCTCACATCATTACGTCACAGTCACATGACTACAAGTTGTGCTCTGCATTCTGGGAAGATAGTTAGCAGGCCAAGCTAACAACATAACAAGTCGTGGTTTAAGAGCAGAGGTCAAATATCTCATGAATGATTTAACAGATATTTATCACTGTTTGACACACCTTATGATATAAATGTAAACCAACTCAGTGCACAAAAAATGGGCTTATAAAGTAACTCTGTGGGGTCCAAAACATTATCATTAAGAAGTCCTTCATCATCAGTCTGGTTGCCTGGTAGCCCTAATGCAATTATTATTACTACTGCTGCTGCTGCAGTGTAAAGACTTCACTCATTAACCAGTTTGTGTCCGTTGCTGGGTTGATCGTGTCCTCACTGCAAACAGACCACTACGGGGTTGATTGGAAGCAAGCCAAGATTATATTTTTCAGGCGAGCTCAGCATGTTTTTGCACCAAAATAGGGAACAATTGCTGTGTTCATAAGTATTTAAACAAACCATGCCAAACAGGCAACGGCCACTTACGTCAAAAATGAATTATGAAAGATAACCAAACAGTCCAACCAGTTTAACAAGTTGGTTTAACTAATTCTTCATAGCTTTCATAAATACGGGCTTCCAGTCCTGTTTTAAAGCTGTAAGAAAACTGTAATACTGGCCCTGCCACAATGAGCTACTGTAGCTCCAGTTAATGGCAACTACTGTGCTGCCAAAATGCCATTCAACTTTTAAGTAAGAACACTGAAAAATCCCACTATGGAACATGCAGACAGAATTGATTCCATTCTGTAGAAATGGAGAATAAATGTATGATTTGATCTAAAAAAAAAAAAGAAGATTATGTTGTTTGCGAGGCTGCGTCAGGTTGCTCTCATACACACACTTGACAAAAGCACCAGGAAACCACATTCAGTCAAGCATTTGGATGTCCAACTGTATGGAGGACAAAAGGCTGGTGAAGTTAGCACTGCTTACTGTATATGTCGGACACACTCCACCTTGCATGCCAAGCTCACACTGTTTTCTTTCTTTTTAACTATTTTGTTAACTTAAGACTTGTTGGCTTAAAGAAATTTTAATTCATTCCCTGAGAACATCCATTGTATAAGAATGGGTAAGTAAATTGACTCGAGAAATGTTTATGGTGGTACTGATAGAAACTTGCACCGTTGAGGAGCCTCAATAACAGTATTGTTTAAAATCTGCAGTTCCTGAGAAAAGAGACACTTTTACAGAGATGGTAGAGGGCTACTCTTTTTCAATGGCAGTGGAATCAGTAAAAAAATGTGTTTTCATTATCTCTACCCAACACTTGCATGACACTTTTTAAAATGTACTTGTTTTCTCTGTAGGCCAGAGATGAAGTGATTGCTGTGTTAAAATCTGAGAAGACAGATCCCACTCTACTGGGGGCCCGATACGGTTTCGTTGGACCAGAAAAGGTGCTCCGTGCCCTGCAGAGAGACTCCCCCCAGGCGCAGCAGGACCACCTGCAGGATGTGTACGAAAAACCAATTGCTGAGGTACCAACAGTCAATAGCATGAAAATAGACTCCAGATGGAGCGGATAATCAAATTTAATGAGATGAATGCATTACTGTCTCACAACACAGCATCTATTACCCCTGCTTCATTGCACAAATTTGTTATTTGCACTACAGGTGTTTTATTTGCTGAATCTATTCTCCTGCAGAGATTATAAATCTGGAAATTAAATGACTGTTTCTCTCATTTCTACTTTTATCTTCTAAGGGAACAAGTTTCTATCAGGAAAACTTTTACACAGCTGGGTCTCTTAAATACATCTAGGGACTTGTTTATCCTTTAAATCACATTATATTACTGGGAGTTATCTTAAATATTAAAAAGCTCAAGAAAATCACTGAACAGCTGTACGCCTGCAGGGCAAGAAGAAATCTGGTGGACATAGATTTCAGCTGAACTATTTCATACACCTAAAAGAAGTATGGTTTTGGTATTTCATGAGAAGTTGTGGGAAGTAGTTTAAGTATACAATAGTCACTTTTGCCAGAGGATTTATGGTATGAGTTGAACATGGTAACATCTCTCAGACTGCAGGGAGTATGACTGGGATCTTGAGATCTTTAGGCTCAAACATATTCAAGCAACACATAATTCCAGCATGCAAAAAAACTTTATTAAATGAAGGACATAAAATACACTTCATCCTGGCATTTTACTGTCAAAAATAGACTTTTTAGATTGCTAAAAGGGTGTCTTTTTAGATCTAAAATCTTAGTGTGCCCTTCTTTTGTTTAGAGTGATTGATAGTGCCATCATCAAAATTAGCCGGCAGAAAATTGTCCATCATATAGCCTTGTAAATCACAATGTACCACAGTTTGGCACACAGTCGGCCAAGGTGAAGTTCATTCTCATATTAAGTTACAAAATCCCAGAGCATATTGGAGCATTTTTCCTGTTAGGCTGAGGAATCAAAGTGGACAGCAGCAGAACAAGCTGTAACAGTCTTACAGCTGTGTGGTTTAAGATCCAAGAGAGAAGAAAGTCTTTTAAAAAGGAGCTTAGAGGTGGCAGCATAACAGTCTGTCCACCAGTACCCTGACATTAGCTCTGATATAGGGCTGGGCAATATCACCTAATCTCAGTATCACGATTAATTGAAGCTCTTACCTTGATTACGACTAATGAATGATTATTTTATGCTATGCTGGAACAAATTGGTGGCGTTACGGACAGTCGTCGAGATGGTCTTCCTGCAGTATTTACACTTAACTTCTTTCTGCTTGATGTCCTCTGCACAGAATCCAAAATGTGCCCAAACAATGGCGACAGCATTTTTCTTGGCTACAAGGTCCTCTGATAGATTGGTGCTTGTCTCCTCCATGTTGGCAGCGTGTCACTTCGCTCTTGGCGAAAGCGAATGCAGACTGTATGCAGGGGGCGCGGTCACACGACTTACACTGGGAAAATAATCAAAAAGATCGACATGAGTAGTATTACGTCAATTAGAGGGTCTAAATGTCGGTTTCGATTATTTTTCAATTAATTGCCCAATCCTACTCTGTTACGTTTGGGCTTTCAGAATTTTGAAAGTATTGTTTATTTGTAAGGATCTTTATGACAAAGAAAACACATACTCATTAACTTTTTACTGTCAAAGAACTTTTTATTAGCGATAATCTAAAACCCATTTCAAAAATCAATAGGCTTTTTTGTCACGTGAACCAGCACAAGCTAACTTCTGGGTTGGTGGTTAGCTTCCTATGAAATTCTTGGCAGTTGTGATTTCTGTGAATTTGTTATATATAAGTGTCAGGTCACGCTGTTAAGACACACGTTTTGCAACAAATCAACAAGTTGGTTCTCTGTTGCTTACATACATCTAATATTATGATTTGCCTTTACTCTCCTTGCCATGACTACATTTGCTCTTTTTGTACATTTGTTCTGGTTCATGTGACAAAACACAGAAGACGTGCTCAGCTTCCCTCAGTGCACGCCACACACTAGGATTTTTGATCATAAATATTAAACTTATTTGATATTAACAATTTCAATTCAGTGTGTCCCCAATCCTCCCCAGAGAGGATAAAATGACTCTGAACACACCTCAAACCACAGGATAATCAGGGAGGATAATCTTTAGAATCAAAAGAAAAACTGGCCCGAGCTGACTTTGGTCGGAAGCAGGGATCCTTGCTAGACTCATGTCGATTACCTTGTAATATCTACCATGCTTAACCCTAAAAAAAGACACATTGAGGAGGACTGACTCTATTTTTATCAGCTGCTTAATGGTGCCATTTGGGAACACAGTCAGCTTGAAGACATCATTTGACACAGTAAGTGATGAAACCACTACATCTTCTGGGCATGGAGAAAAATGCTGTAAAAACATCCTTCATGCGGTGCTGACAGTGTGACTTTAATCCATCAATCATCAATCCAACCTGATCAGATGATTTTATGGATGACTGATGGTTAATTTATCAGTGCTTACCCCTGAATCTAGGGCTGATCGATTTTAGGAAAAGATCTAGTTGTGATTTTTCTGGCAGATATTGTGATTTCAATTCGATTCACAATTTTCTTCAAATCAAGCTTCAGTGCAATATTCACTATGTTTACAGTACAGACAACAGTAAGGAAATCAATGATCAAAAGCACACAACACATTATTCATCATCTTATATTAATGATAAATAATCTGTTGTCATTATTTAAGGGATACTCCAACTTCCACTCCTAAACAGAGACTTTGTATTGTTGACCTGCTTACCAGCACTTCCATAAATGCAAATTGCCTGCAATTTTGTAAAATAGTATGCGTAAAATAGGTGACACAACAGATCCCGGGTCAGTCAGGAGCGCTTCAAAAAATTGCAGCTTTGGTGATCACATGATTGTGTTGTCTGAAATTGCAATTTTGATCTTTAAACATAAATCTTTCTGCCCTGCCTGAATTGAATTATTCCACATCAGAAAGTTAAACACTCTTGTGTGCCTCTAAAGTCCTCCAGTTACACACATCATGCAGAATCAAATATATTTACAACTATGTCAAAAGCACTGTTGGGAGAAAGCGTGGGCACAAGGTACAGCAGTGAATTTTTCTCTGGTTGTACTTTTTGGGTCATCACAGCAGTAATGGAGACAGAACGCCTTAGTGTAAAGTCTGTACAGTCAGATATGTGAGGATCTGGTCATCTTTTCCAAATAAAACAATTTGGTCTCATTTATTAAAAAAAGGGTAAATAAGTAACTTAAACAGGTTTCTCTACAGCCTGGTATCAAATGATCTATGGCTGGTGGTTGGGGAACCCTGGTTTACATTCAAGTTTCTTGATAAAAAGATGTTTCATTTGTTACCATCACTTTTCTTACCTCTTTTAAAGCACCTCATAATCCCATCTTGTTTTGCAATGTTAGACTAATTAACCTGCCTTTATCTCAATGCTTGGCATGGATTTCAATGCTGGATTAGGGCTGTTTACTAACCACAAAGCTTTGGGGATCTTACAATGGTTGCATTAAATTGAGGACAATAACAAAGTTGCATCAGCAGCAGTACACTGGCTGACAGTTATTTAAAGTTGAAAGTTGAAGGTGCTATACTCTTGTTCAATTTGATTCACAGTGATAATGAGCTTAAAACATCCGCTCATATCTAATAACTTTATTAGACAATCATTTTTGCATCAGTGATCTGATCTAAATGACTTCACAGGACCTGTGAGACTGGAGAGCAGTTTCAGCCCAAATTATTGAGTTTGGATTTTGGAAGATGTGGATGTGGGTCCTTGTAGAGCTGGGTTTTGATTACCATTCCTACAATAGAGTATGTTCTGGATTTTTTGAGTATAATGTGATTGATGTTCAGCAGCAAACATAGGATCCACAGGATATTTGAATTAGCCCCTCTTGTGTACTAACATGCACTATGGCCCTGTTTACACGACAACGTTGTCACCAGAAATGGAAAGGTTTTTCCTTTGCATTTTCAAAAGTGCTCCACGTTCACACAGAGACGTTTTGAAAATGATGCATGTTCACACAGATCGGCGAGAACGACTAAAAAATGCTGTAGTGTGCATGCCAGGCCAACTTTGGTAATGCAAGTTTGTAGTGGAACAGCGGTGTTACAACACGTGTATGCTTTTCGGTGAAGACAAACTTTTCACTAACAACGGCGAGTGGACGCACAAAGACGAAGGAGTTCCTTGTCTGGACAACAAATCTGTCTGGATAACAAACTGAGCAGAGTAAGATGGCCGATGCAGTTGTTGTTCCCTGCACGCTACCTTCATCTGAAAGAGTACTGTGCACGTGCCACAAGTCACCGTTGTCCCTGAAAATGCTGATTCCTGTTTACACAGAGATATGAAAACATTTTTAAAACTTTTCACTCTGGACCTTGGTTTCAAAAGTTTGCAGATTCAGACACTCCAGGCCCCGTCCTCATGTAAA
This sequence comes from Cetoscarus ocellatus, assembly GCA_037902135.1. Taxonomy (NCBI): domain Eukaryota; kingdom Metazoa; phylum Chordata; class Actinopteri; order Labriformes; family Labridae; genus Cetoscarus; species Cetoscarus ocellatus. The sequence continues at coordinate 1,447,809 of JBAMNC010000688.1, forward strand.
CAGAAGGCGCAAATGCAACAAAAACTCCCTGTTTTTGGCCATTTTAGTTACCGAGTAAACAGGATTATGTCAATGCTCATAGGGTACACTCATATCTGTCCCCTCACTTCTTCTTGTTTTCCCTTTTCTCTGCAGCTCAACCACTTTGTGGAGGTTAACAGACGCTCATTCCAACAGATGCTGGAGCATTTCCTGGAGGCATCTCGCTCCCACAGCAACGTTCTGGGCAAGCTAGAGGAGCAAGAGAGGAGCCACAAGGCTTCAATCCATGAGAACAACTGGCTGACCACTCTACTGGAGCAGGACAGACAGAGGTTGGTGAACCAAACCCTCTAGTTCCAGATGAATGCCCATGCAAAGATTTATATTTTTCAGCTCCCACTAAATTATTGGCTTCGGTTAAATCTAGACCTGCAGAAATATCTATGCCTCTCAGGATCCCTCCTAATGTAAAAGAGATGAGGATTTACAGCTAGTGCAGCAGAGGCAAAGGGATTAAAGTAATTCAGCGCTCTGGAACAAGCCAGATCAGAGTTCTGTGATGTACACTTGTGCAGGCTTAGATACTTTTAGTCTGTGTGGGTCTGTAATGCTCTTCATGGCTGAGAGCAAAGGCGCTCTTGGCTGCTTCAGTTCTCTACCAACCCAGTGACCTCAAGACTGTACTTAAAGTTCCTCCTCTTAGACAAAGTCCATTACATCCTTGACTTGGTTAGACCTTGTGGCTGTCTTGGCTCTGTTCACTCTCCCTTGTAAATAGACAAACATATTCCCCCATGCAATTATATGTACAATCTAAATTGGCACCCTCTTGACCAAGTCAACAGAACCACACAGGGAAGAATGAAGCCTGATTCTAAACTGAGTAAATGACTGAGGCTTTTCTGCTGGATGGAGAGGTTTGCAAACACAGAGAACATTCAGATGTGGCCTTTGGGTTTAACTAGGTCGAACATGACAGCGGTTCTCGTGTGCAATTGAAGGGCAGAGGACAAGGCCGTCGTGATGAAGTTTCTGGTCGTCTCGGCTCATGTACCAACAGAGTCCACTCTGTAATCTGGCTTTGCAGAGATCGGACCGGCACTGGGCTCATAGCCTTGGGAGGAGACTATTTGTCTGCATGTGCGAGCCAAAGTGAAAAACACTTTACTGATCTACAACAGGCACACGCACAATTAAAGGCCAAAAATAGTCATGCCAGCACTGATCAAGTTTATGAGAATTCAGCCTATCCATATACAGAGTGGAAACCCAAAACATGCACACAGAAAGGTTTTGAGGTTCATCTTGGCCTAATGATGATTAATACATGAGTAGACAGCATGTCTGTGGTGCAGGGTGAACCCTGTGAGGCTCATACATTCCTCACTGCATGAACAGAGGATTTTCATCTCCCTGCCAGTCTGCCCAGCTTCATTAGTTCTTTTCAGGACCATGTGTTCAAATACAGCATTTAAACTTATCAAATATACAAAAGTATGGATCATAAAATTCTGACATTGCTGCTAAGTTTGACTGTCTGAGGTATCAACAAGTCTTTGTATTTAGCTTGCACAATATGGGAGACACATGGAATGTGCAATACCATTATTTAATAATTTGGTAATGATATAAACTGCAACAATTAAAAGAAAGATAATGAGTGCTTATGAGCTGTTTATTAGTGTTCTGGCCCACATTTTTCAACCTTTTCGAAAAAACACTTTTAGTTGCAACATGTTTTTTCCAAATCTAAAAGAAAGCCAAGACTCTTTTTCTTGACTAAACTGCCACTAATAAATTAAAAGGTACTTTAACACCACTTCAAGCTTCATCTGACAGCACCAAAAAGTGTGAGAGCAGGGCTGTTATAACATGACACTTTAATTGACCAAAAGAAAAATGTTGGTTTAATTTATTACAGTAAATTCATACTGTCGCAATGTGTTTATTTTGAAGGCTCATATTGCAATAGCAAGAAAATCAGAATTAACTGTGCGGCCCTACTTTGTATTTAACAGAAGAAAATGACTTCATATGACTCTGTTTGTCTAACCCTACCTGTCCTGCTTCTTATCAAGTGGCGACTATTTCACTTCTCAGCCCTAGTCAACTGGCAGGACATTGACCTGCAACAGTGCCATTTGTTTCCCTCAAATTAACACAGATTTTTCATAGTTGAATAAAGGATGTTCCCTGCTAACTTACTGTACAGTTTGTTAAGAGGAAACATTTTCTAAAAAAATATTTAAAAAGTACCACTTTTTTTGAAAAGTCAAAATGGTTTGCCAAGTCTCAATAAAGTTAGACATGTTGGACACACTGGCAGCTCCTTTACTTACCTCTTGTTTGAAATAAAGACTCTTCAATAAAATCTGCACTCTATACGATGAAATTTGAACAGCCTGTATTTTGGTTTAACTCAGGTTTATATATTCATTTTTGACGACAGCTGGAGTATGTTTGCAATCACTTTTGTTCCAAAACAAACTGAGTTTTCACAAACCAAGTACCCCTGATCCACCTGATTCTCAGTCTGCATGAGACGCTTCTTTCACTTTAAGGCCCCTTTTCCCACATGGGCCCTGTCTGCTCTGACTGGTTGACTGGCCAACACTGTGGTAATTGGTCAGTTTAGTCATGTTTGGTGCCATGTTTTCAGAGACTTTGCATTTATTCTTGGGTCTGTGCTCTGCACTTGTCTTGCCCCTCCGAGCCTATAGGTTTAAACTGTAGATATAACAATGGTGACATCACACTGGTAGGTCGGTTAAGGTGCTCTATTGTGTGGAGAAGACGTGTTAAGCACACTAAAGGGCATGTAAAATTTAAAAAATAGAATAATATGGGTTCTTACAACTGACGTGAGAATAAACTGTTTGCTTACATCAGGGTAGTAGGGCTGCCACCTTATACTCAACACTCGAATCAAGCATGGGGGTAAAAATCTGTTCCTGAAGTGTAAATAAACATTCGGAAATAAAATGATCAGCTAAACAGCACATCAGGGCACCCGGAGCAGTGAACCACATGATCCAGCAATGGGCACTCCCAGCGCAACCCAGTCAGCCAGTGTACTCTTGACCTCAACAACAGCTGCATCAAGTCTGCCAGAAAACAACAGAAGAAATGGGCACTGAGGAAATTGAGTACGGGCAAAGCCACTCTGAGTGGACAATCACAACACCAAAAAATTTGAGAAGCGCCATGTGGAAGCACGTTGGCCACCACTGTGTACCAATTATGTGCAAAGTAACTGGCCCACCTCGACAAAACCATAGGCCTATTAGTCGGCCTTTCAAACCTACAGTCCAGTGGTGCCTGACACGTTAATAACCAAATATCTTTTCGTGACAGCACTACAGGGCAGTTGAGCCAAAGTGAGGGCACATTGACCGGAGCTGCACCGAGTCTGTAACTATGGTCCCAACTAGTGGTAAGTGACTGCACTAGAGGTTGAGCATGACATTTGATCCTAAAGTGTCTATATAAACATGTCTAAATACTATTCAACCTAATTTTATTTCTGGTGCTTAATTTTTACATGAAATAAACATGTACTTGCTGCATGTCTGTCTTGCGTTTTACTGAATTAGAGATATTAAGCTTAACTGGAAGACAATGCAATCAAAGGAACTTTGAAAGACTTGTCTGGCACATCAAGTATTATCACTGGGGAAACATTTACGATAGCTCCTTCATGCAAATTTCACATCAGTCCAAGCAGCAACACTCCTCTATTTATTTGAATTTCTAAGGCACACTTGAAAAGAGTTTATTTCCCCCTCTTTGTGTTCCCAACTGCATTTCAGTGTCTTTGAGCTTGGCACAAACAGGTTTAAGCTGAGTCACTGCTTGCATTTATCCACAGGGTAAACAACACGCTGCACATGGAGATACGCCTGTCCCTTTCATCTCCCTCTTCATCCTGTCCTTCTTACATCCCGCTCTGCAGTAGCCTAAATATTTAACCAAGAGAATTCCCAACTCTACTTCTTTTTAACTATCTTTTATTTTGCTTCCCCATTTCTTTTTTAAGTGTAAGCTCTGAGCCAAAAGAGTTACTCAGCCTGGTTTAAAATCAGCACCCTTCTCTCTTACTCATCCATCCAAAAACATTTCTCCATGAGGTGCCATGTGCAGAGCAGATGACCTGTTTTAGCAGCAAACTATACGCTAAATTCCAGTCACGGCATATAATCACTTTATGCCACAGAAAGATCCCCATTGCGTGTCAGAGGACGATTACATCCGCACATCACAATGCGGCGATCTGGTTGTTCCAACCTCAGCTATCAGAACATGCTTTGAGTCCGTGTGTGCGTTTCCTGCAGTGTGTCACCAGGCTGACAGCGTCTCAGGCTAAACCACGCACACATGTTCAGCACACAAGAGACATCCACGCTCTCATCAGTTCATTGAAGTTCTGAATCACAAACTCTTCACAGACACTATTGTACACCCACAAGCCACTTTTAAGTCCCTGCATGTCCTCACTCTGCACTGATGTGGCCTCTTCATCAATATATCATCAATATGGTTATACTTGTGCAGATGTTTTGGAATAAATGACTAAGACGCTACGCTCCTGCACCTCTCTGATGCTCCATGGTGGTGTTTTTGGATATAAATGCACACAGTGACTACGCTTTTACACAAATCACAAGAATTTACAATGCTCCTCTATCTTAGTTTAGTACACTTCAATGCTCTTTTTTGGGGTTCAATGTGTAATATTAATGACAATATCCTATCAGCCAGTATTTCCAAACTTGTATTGGCCATACTACTTAGCATATTTCATTTCTCGTATGGAGCAGCTCTGAACAATATAAGTGTTCAATGAAGTGCTCTATCATGTGGGGGCAACATGTTAAGCACACTAAAGGGCGTATAAAACTCAACATGCCACAATAAAGGCTCAAAGCTGCTGTGAGAGTAAACCCTGTGTTTGTTTACCTCAGAGCGGTAGAGCAAAATTGAGGGCACATTGACCAGAACTGAACAAAAATAGAATAACCTAACATTGCATTTTTTTTGTGTGTGTGTGTGGAACAGCTACTGTGAAAAGAAAAAAGAAAAAGAAAACTGCATATGTTAAATAAGAATATTCAATTCAACAGGCCCATTTTTTTTCTTTTTTTGGTCTTAAAATACTTTGTATTCCAAATCCTATCCAGCAGATGTAGGGCCACTTTAAGGGTTTCAGCTCTGACAAATATCCTGTTAACAATGAAATTATAGCTGTCCTATCCTAAAACAATCTAACCTTGAATTTTGTAGCCATACATACAAAGTTGAATAACGTTTTAAGACGCAAGAACAAAATCTATTTAACTTCAACAGCTTTATTATGGACTTAAAATGATGAAGATCATTTACATTAAAAAAAATATTTTTTGTTATAAGGGTTTCTCTTTTGAGGAAACATCATTTTGCCCCTTTCTTACAACTAAAATTTATATGCATGTTTACAATGCAAATTTTCCTCAGAGTCCCCCTTGTTTTACCAAAGAAGACTTAAGCCAACCTTGGACCTACACTGAAAAAAGTCAATATACTGCTGTGAAGTAAACTCAAATTTTAAGATTTTTTTTAATTAAAATTAATTAAAAAATGGGTTGACACACACATCCTTGTGCAGAGTACCTTTAAAGAAAGTATCACCGTGCTGTTAAATCATTGTTTTGGGTAATTTATGTTACTTTGACCACCTCAAAGCTGACTTCCTTTGGAGATGGAGTAAATGGGGTCAATATGTCTTTTCCAATTCTTCTCTGGGATGTTCACAATTAAGGCAAAGCATCACAGGGGTGTAACTATGTCAGCCTGAAATGGCAGTGTGAAAGGAGCCAACTTCTCATCCAGAATACTTGCTAATACTTGCTAAGCTAACAGGAAGAATCAATACTCTCTGGTTAGGTCAATCATGGTGACAGAGTTTTTCTGAAGACTGTGTTCAATGACCAAGTAAACTTGGATATGCTGTAGCGGAAACCCACAGCTGTTGTGTCCATCTCTCACACTGAAATCCGCCATCTGCCTGCTCAGCCAATAATGTGTCAGGAGAAGATGTGCATTAATTACCACAGGAGTCTGGCAGAGCACCACTTCAGAGCAGAACTGCTGTTATGTTCGCAAGCTGTTGGGCTCATTTATTACCTGTTCTGAGCATATGAGGTCAGTTCAGTTATTTCCTCAGTTTTATTAAACTTGTTGATAAATGAAGAGAATAAGGTCTGGGGAAGCTACATTTCATTATGCATCTCCACTATGCCTTTTCTCTGACCCTCTTCGAGTACAGGAGTTTTTTTATTTGAGGTAGAGGCTGAAAAAACTCAATATCTCCAAATTACACCCCTGGATGAAAATAGGAGCTCTGACAACAGTGGAGAGCTCCTCTCATATGAAGGAGAATATTACATATTGGCCATGTTTGTGGGCTTTCTTGGAGTGGAATTGCTTTTGAGGGATCGGATCGTTCTTGTAATTGAGGACAAGCACAGCAGATGCCAACTCCTCCTAAAAGAGACACTGGACCTCATGAACTCTGGTTTTGGGAGTTGGTCTGCGGCAGAGAGTCTTAGGGGATGAGGAGGATTTCATTTTTACATTCCACAACTAGAGAAATATCTCAGCTTATCAAGTCTGTATCTCAGAGAAAATATTTGGGCCAAAGCAGATTAATTTGAGCAAGCTGATTGTTTTTAATTAAACCCCCATATCCCCCTTTTGTTGCAAACTGAAAATGATTTTCTTCGTGCTGAAGATTAAGTTCTTATCAGGAAATGTGCTTGAATTAAACACAGCTAATGGTTTGTTTCTATGAATCCTTAACTCACATTCATTCTGTTTTACAGACTTTTCAAGGATCCTTTCAATTGCAGTGAGGAACAGTCCATTAAAGTTATTAAAATGATTAAATAAGTTTAAATGTTGATCGAAATGGAGATTAATCTTATCAATTCGATTCTTTGATTCCCTCATTGATTCTTTACATTTCTGTGTGGACCAAAACAGGCCTGCACATGTTTGCTAAACCAGCTGAATCACGGTCTTAGGCCAACCTTGCAGTGCAAAAGGATCTGCCTGATTCAATGTCTGTAATCAGGCACATACATCTTGCCAAGCTTCAATCTAGAATGCTTGTTGATGGTCCAAAGTGGGACAACTCAGTGTATTGTGGCATATCTTATCATCCTGCCTGTACTGCAATGTGTATCATAATGCCATATTCTGGCTAATAAGCACCCCTAACTGATGAGAAGATCATTAACCATAAAGTATGATGCCTCGAACTACCTGGAACCCATTCTGGATCCTCAGATGAATCAGCATGAGAGATGTTTTTCAACAGCAGCACCTTTGCTAACAAAAATCTGCTAATGTTTTCATGGATTAACTAAACAAAAAATTGAAGGATTTTATTTCCCTGAAACTTAAAAAACCCTGTTGTTTCAGGTGATTGCAACCCCAGACACAAGTTAAGAGTAAATGTCATCAACCAAAGGGACCTCTGACTTTGAGAGAGAGAGATCCAGCTTCCTCATTAATCAATTAAAGGATAAAAGGGAACGCCAAGCAGAAGTGGAAAACAAGCGTTACCTTACTAACCCTGCTAACTGGCAAAGCAAGTGGCTCTGAATATCAAAGCTGCATAGTTACAGCTGGTTTCAGATGAAAAGACAAAAACTTGCCTTAGTTTGTCAAGATACCTGAATTAGTGACATCATGTACAGCTCTTTTTGTATCAACGTACATAACTAACAGTGTTTTGAAAGTATTTCCCTGAGCCAAGAATTTAAGTCCACATTTGGCTTCAATGGAAAGAGCATGTCTAAGTGTGTCTAATGACAGTAAACATCACAGCACAGCGCAGGAAAGCTGAGGCCTATTTTAAGCAGGGACTAAAACAGGGGTGCATAGGCCAAACGGTATCCAAGTGGATTTTTAGACAAGACACTTCAAAAACCTGGTCTTGGGACTTGTGGGATTAGGGGTGAGTATTTCCCACAGCCTCAAAGGTGACACACATACAGATATATAAGTCATTATATGACATTTATCGCAAAACACACAAATTATGTCTCTAAAAATGCTGTTAAAAATGTTTCCTGTTGCTCTGGGTAACAGAATTTTCTCTTTAAGCCATTTTTGAATAATTTATATAAAACCAGGAGATAATTGGGGTGCTGGTTTGGTGGAATAGTAAACATTCAGGCACGACCCGTATATATGCTTCTGCCGGGCCAGGGTTTGAATCTAGCCTGAGGCCAGTTTGCAGAATGTCCTCCCCTGCTCTCTCTCCTATCAGCAAAGGCACACAATACCCAAAAAATCATCTTCAGAAACCACAAGATAATTGACAAACTTGCCACCGAGAGACTAGAGACTTGACTTGTCCTCAAAGACTTGAGGCTTGATTTCGACTTGTAATAAATGACTTGGGCCCATATCTGGGTAATATTCCCAAAGGAGTACTTTACTAACCTGACCAGGGTTCCCACTCTATTCGACAAATCATTTTCCAGGACTTTTCCAGGACGTTTTCCAGTGTCACATAACCAGCTGAAGTTACAATGTTTGTGTGGGCAATTTTCAAGTTAATCTAGCCTTCAAAAAAACAAGATTAAAAGTTGATGACTGATATCTCGAACTAGCTCCACTGAATCATATCGAGCTTAAAATATATTTATTTCTAACTCTCGGGCATGAACATTGTCTGCTAGCTATCTTTTTGGTCTGGCTTTTATGGAGTGTCTTACTATTAGAAATTCATGGTTTATACTTTTTTGTTTTTAAGTCTTTATTTACCCTGCTTTTTTATAACTATATTTTGTTGATTTGCAGTTTAAGTAGCCCGAATTTCATTTTCTCATTTTCTTATTATTTCTTCTTGTCACCATTGTTTTGAGTTTTATATATTTTAGCCCTTAACTTGCATTATTTTATCTACTCACATTTTATGGCTGCATTAGTTGCCAAGTACTTTTTACTTCATTTCCTGTGCTTGATTTTTGTTCACTAACAAGGTAGAAGAAAGGTAAATAATTTTCCAGGACAATTCAAGCTTTTCCAAGACATTTTACTTTTTTCCTCATTTTCCATATGTTTTCCATGACTGGAAAATTGGTCAATCATTTTCCAGGTTTTCCAGGACGCATGGGAACCCTGCTGACACACCAGACAGACCAATTGATATATATGATATACTAAATATATATCTCACAAACATATCTGGCAGGTTATTGGACGTTCATTCCATCGATCACATTCATTTCAGGCGAATCAGATAATGCAGTACGCAGGCACTACTGCTGCTGTATAGAGTAATAAACGTCAGCCACGTCACAGAACAAAATCTCAACAGACCATGTTGGAATGGAGAGAAACACTCTTTCTATCGAGAAATGTTTTCAGTGCGGTCATTTTTTTATTTTTAATTCAAAAAAGAAACGCGGTCCATATCTGACAAAACTTGACCGTGCAGCTACAGGCAAAGCACAATATTTGGAGACTGGAGCTTTGCAAGATGTATTTGCCTGATTACAGATGATGAATCAGACGAATCCAGCCGCACTGCAAGGCTAGAACTTCAAACTGCTGTCACAGCATTTGATGGCCAGATCCCCACACGAATCAGCAATGATCAAGTATTGCTATGTTGATTTTGTTTAAGCACAGGCTTATCTGGGATGATGATAAACTTGTTGATATGTAGTGAAATCTATGACCTTTCATTTAATATTCTGCACCACAATCATTCTTTAACATTTTTGGTAGCAGGATCGTTAATAGCATTGGTATCGATAAAATCTTATCAATTCCCATCCCTACTGTTCAAGAGAAGCAAATTTAACGTAAATTAAGGTGTGATGGTTGAATACAGCCATTGATTACATGTGGATATAAGATATTTGAAGGTAGTTCTTTATATCTAGAGTCAGCATTACAGAAATTTGAGAAGAAATTACAACACTAATAATTCTGAGCTGAGGATTCCTCTGACATTTCGTGTTGACAGAGTGTCAGGAGGAGCTGCTTGCTAAACTCTCACTGATGCTTCTAACCTTTTCTGCTTTGTGTTTGATTAAAGCTGGTAAATCTGGAGCTGAAAGGAACTTTCAATAACCGTGAAGACATTGTTTGCACATTTATTAACTGCGTGCTTGTTCTCCAGCTCTGATGTGAATCGCTGAAAAACGTGATCCCGTCTTTCAGCCAAAGGAGGCTCACAGCATTAATGAGGTCGGTCTTTTATTGTGGTGAAAAATGTTGGCACTGTTGAGCAAGCTTTCACTGCTCTCTTATAAGATATAAAGCATCCATGGCGAGTTCCAAGCCTGGTGTTACAATCCTCTCAAACATAAATGTCAGGAAAAGTGAAGTTTAAGTGGGTCTTTTTGGCTGTTTTGGAAGTTCTTGCTTGATGACATCATGACAAGGGGGAAATAGTTCTTGTTTAATTGGGGACTAGATGGGCTGCCTGACAGAGAGAAATACCACTGGAAGTATTTTTCCCAGTGAAAAGTAAAACTTGAAGCCATAATGCTGGTAATCGTTCCCGGAGGGCAGCGTGCGTCACCCATAGACATACATGTTATTTTTCCCCCTGCTGCACCGGTGGTACTATCATCCAGTCAGCTAAAATATACCCTTTGTTTTTTTCCATCATGTTTTTTTGTGGCTCTCGTTGTGTCAGATGAGAGAAGCTGTGAGAATAATGAGAGTATAATCTGTCTTTCCTTGCTGCTCCACTGAGCACAGAGATTTGAATCTTGTAATACCATAAGAGAGAGCAGGGATACGGGAGAAAATGATGGTGACAGAGGAAGGTAAAAAATGGGGTTGCAAAAAGAAAATTGGATTTTGTTCCTAAAAGCTGAAACAAAGTAGGTATGGTAAAAAAGAGGGGATAACAACCTTCAGTAGGTTGGATGTATACCTGGTCAATAAGCTCTTGTGCAGCCAAAATTCCAATGGTTGAACAACTGCCTGTGTGTCTTTAATAAAAGAGAAGCACTTATTCCATAATCCACAGCGACAAAAGGAGCACCGGATAGTTTTTTTAATCATTGGCTACGTTTACATGAGAGCTTTAATTCCCCTTTAATTCAGAATAAAACTTAAATCCTCTGTAAAAAGATTAAAAATGACCTTGTAAACACCTAATTCCAAATGAAAATGACCATTCCAAATTAAACCTCATTCCAAAGTAGGCAGCTGCTTTGTTTTGATTTTAAGTCCAAATTGAATAATTCCTCTATCATGTATACCTTCATTCCGCCTTAAATTAATTCCGGTTGTTCTGCCCATGCTCTTTCCCTTGTCCTGTCGCACATGATGCACATATTCTGCGCTGACGGGAACAGGATGGCCACCTGCAGCAGGCTTTGGACTCGAGCCGAGACAATTTATTTAATTAGAGCCTTAGAAGATTTGGAAATAATGAAAAGAGTGGATGGACGTAAGCATAAAGTTTTAGTGTCGAAGTTAGTCGAGGTTTTCCATGACAGAGACGCTGGATACGCTGAACTGGAGTTTGTTTTCTTCCGGTAGACGTGAATACGTCCACCCCCTGTCCAATCAGAACCATTCCCAACCCCCAGACCACGGAATTGAATTAAGGTGAATAAACGTGTTTTCCATGTAATCCTTTCGGAATAACTATTTCCATGCAAACGCAAAGGAGAATAGTTCAATTCCAAATTATTTAATTCGGAATACTAAACTCCGAATTAAAAAACATCATGTAACCGTGGCTACTGATTGATTTTGTGTTAGAAACAATGATTATGAATGAAACTATCCATCCATCCATTATCTTTTCAGCTTATCCCTTTCGGGTCACAGATGTGGTATGACCCAGCTGTCATTGGGCGAGAGGTGGGGCACACACTGAACCAGTCACCAGCCAATTGAGAGATGGACAACCATCCATGCTCACACTCAGACCCAAAACACCAAACAACCTAATGAGCATGTTTTTGGTCTGTGGGAGGAAGCCGGAGTGCCCTTAGAGAACCCACACATGCATGGGGAGAATATGCAAACTCCACACAGAGAAGCCCTGACCGACCCAAGGATCGTAACAGCGACCTTCTTGCTGCGAGCACTACCTGCTGCACCACTGTGGCACCCATGACTTAAACTATTTTCATTTATTTACTACGTCTCTGTTTATTGAACCATCATTCAAGCCATAAATTTAATCCAGTCAACTTTATTTATAAATCACAATTTAAAAACAAATTTACCAAAGAACTGCACAGTGACTACCAAGCAGAATTAAAACAGAAATATCCCTGCAGTAAGCATTGTGCTATGTGCATGTGAGGAATAGCATAGGTTATATACTATCGCATATAAATTATACTTGCTGGTTATTTTAGTCAAGATTGTGCTAAAATGCATTTCCCAAGCTATATTTAAAACCCATGTAAAGAGCCAACATCCAATTTTGTAAATTCCAAGTTTATTTCTGTTTATTCCCATAAATTCCCTTTTATTCCTGTTACTGTATTTTCTGGACTATAAGTCACACTTTTTTTCACAGTTTGGCTGGTCCTGTTATAGTCAGGTGCAACTTATATATCAAAACATATATAGTCTAACATGTTTTTAAACGTTAATTCATACTGGCTGACATGAACCAAGGAGTAAATATTATCATCTACAGCCGCAAGAGGGCGCTCTAGGCTTGCGACAAAATTGCTGCTCCTGTACCACTTAAAAAATGAACAGAAACATTAACTTAAAGACAACTGAGATAGACTGAACGCAAACAAAATGTCCCCCAAAAAGAACATCCTACTCTGCAGATTACAAACTGCAGGTAGTAAAATATGCAGTCGAAAATGAAGAAAGCTAATCATGGACTGAAAGCAAGATGGCCAGAGCTGGTGGAACGAGTCCACAGAAGGGAATTTGAACATTATGCTGCCGGAAGAGACTTGTCGACGATTCAGTTACGTCTCCAGGTCCTGATAGTTGTGAAGGAGATGAATATAAATGACTGCAGTTGGGCCTTCTTGGTGTTATCGCTTCATACAAGGCAACCACCTCTCTATCAGCGCACTAAATAAATGCGACTTATAGTCCAGTGCAACTTTTATATGTTTTTTTCCTCTTAATGACGCATTTTTTGACTTATGCGACTTATACTCCAGAGCAACTTATAGTCCGTAAAACACGGTAATTCTCGTTTATTCCCATGGAAAGTTTCCATCTTGACAAATCTTGGAATTGTGTAACCCTATTGCCCATACACACCCGTACTGTCACAGATTAGGTTGATATAGTGATAACCTGCATCTGTCTCCAGCTCGACAAACAATTGATCGATGGGTATAATTTTATTTGTCAGATTTATTTCTTTGATTGAGTATAGCGCCAGAAAAATTAAAAAACATAAAAGAAGCAGGGAGAGAGAGAGAAAGAAAGAGAGACATATGGATATAATCGAGACTCAATGAACTGATGATGTCATCTTACAGTCAGGTTATCAGGCCCCAGGCAAGGCAGCAGCAACACACAAAACATGTCTGCTCGTACAACATGTGGGAACACCTACCACACACACAAACACTATAATATAGTATGCGTGCTTCTAAATGAGTTACAGGTCCTAGAACATACAAAGTTAGTCCCAGTACTTGAGAGGCACAGTTAACATGTTTGCTCAGGCTAATCCTGCAAAGCGAGAGTTTAAGCCTCTCCAGTTTGATTGAAGCTTTTCTTTACACACACACACACAAACACACTCTGTCCTTCCCATTAGCCTCTTTGGCATGGCTACACAATGACCTCATCTGGAATGGGCTGAACTCCAGTAAAAACACACACACACACACACACACACACACACACACACACACACACACACGCTGTGTGAGCACACAGCGGTAGAGCCTGTACAGTCCCATATAAGGACTTGCTGATGATGTAATGGGCGCCACTGACTTAGAGTGAGACTCGGTGTGAGGAGCGCCTCTCATAATGTTTGGTTTTCCGGATGGAATGTCCACATCACTGGGATCTCCTGGAAAGGGAGAGGTGAAAGAGTAGAGGCTTTTTTACTCTCCGAGGATTTTAAAGGACGGAGGCCAACGGCACGGCACAGGTAGGACTGGTGACAAGTCTTGTGAACTGTGGAAAGATATGATATGAATTGTGAGATGTGCATTACTTTGAATGTTGCATTTAAACTGCACGAGTAGAGGAAGTATGAAAATGCCGAGTTAATAAAACATGTACGATTAATTCAAAGGGCATCTTACTTGAAGAAATCTTTTAATATCTCAGTCCAAAACTTTCCAACAAAAAATCCATGTGAAAAAATGTTATTTACCTGAAGTTATCTTCACCTGAGGAATGCTTCTAGAACTAAATGTGTTTTAAATGTCTCAGCAGGACCTTAAAAAACTGCTCCATGCATCCATCTCCTCTTGAGCAGATTACTGGAACAGTGTCTTTACAGGTCTGACTAAAAAGTCTATCAAACAGCTTCAGTAGATTCAGAACACTGCTGCTCGAGTCCTCACGAAGAACAAAAAAGTGGACCATATCACTCCAGTTCTGAGGTCTTTACACCGGCTTCCTGCCTCTCTGAGGATAGACTTCAAAATACTGCTGTTAGTTTACAAAGTGCTGAATGGCTCAGGGCCTGAATACATCAGTGACCCTCATTTTACCATAGTAATTGCTCAAGTACAGGTCTGCTCTCTGTCCCAAAGAATCAGAACCAAACATGAAGAAGCCGCTTTCAGTTTTTATCCTTCACATGTCCGAAACAAAACTCCAGACAACTGCAGGTCTCTGCAACTGCAACTCTCAGTTCTTTTCTATCGAGGTTGAAGACTCATCTGTTTACAGCTGCCTTTGTTAGATTATTTATTTAAAGTTTTAATGACTGTTTTAAAACCAGCACTGCATCATAACATCACAATTTTATTGCCTTGTTAAAATTCATTTGAGAAACTATTTCAATTACAACACTGCAGAGTAACTTTTAAAATGATTTCATTTGGAGTTTTAATTAAAAAATAATTCCTCCACATTTTAGCCTTTGTTTAAATTTTTCTTCTTTTGTACTTTTGTTATAACTTCTTTGTTTATGTTGGTTTTATTCTTATGAATCTATTTTTTTCCTTTGCCACTGTGTTCAGATGTATTATGTGAAGCACTTTTAATTGTCTTGTTGCTGAGAGATGCTATACAAATAAACTTGCCTTGCCTTGATGACACTTTGTTTATTAAAGACAGCAAAGCAACAAAAGAAAAGACAAATTAACAGAAAATGATGGTTTAATCTAAATTTAACTCAATTTCCCAAGATTACAATTATTTATTTAAAAACATGACCCCTGGAAACATGACGCTGATGAAGGCTGAATGATGAAACATGTTCGTCGTGCACTGTTAAGTTTTTCTTGTGAGTTGTTTTTGATATGGGAAGTCATTTTTTGTGTTGGAGGGTGCTCCATATTTTTCATGGTTCATGTAACTAACCGAACGCATTTTATCTGTCTTGAAACAATTATGAGGATACTCTGAATGTTTAAATCCGACAGCTTCAAACTAAATTTGAAGTTTTCGTGTTTTTTAACATATCCCTACCCCTTACCTAACTCGAACCTTGCACTAACCTAACCCTGCTCTGATACTTCCCCCGTGGCATTAGCAGCTCTCCTAAAACTTATTATATGCCTGTAAAAAGGACTTCAATGTGATCATAAAAATATACATCCAAGCATGAACTGAGAAAACTGATAATGAGAAAACTGCTCTAGGGTTTTAAAAAATCATCTTGTGTGTGCACTCTTATGAGATGTATAATAGTGACGATGGGCTGTAGAGGGACCCCTGTGCTGTGACACTTAAATGTATGGTGCCTATTTAATTAATTTGTCCATTGCTAGTTTGCATCTTGGGGATTGTGAGGAGTGACAGCACTGTTGTAGCCATTCTGTAATTACACATGGAACAGGGGGGAATTCCTGCTTCTCCTTGCTGGAAGTGGGGTAGCATTCGTTGTGCACAGGAGGGGGGTGATTGGGTGCAGCGTTGAGGGTACTCAAGGGTAGTGGAACTTCTTAATTAACAAACACTCCCTGCCAGGGGACCATCTGCTGTGAGTGTCGGAGGCAATGCTATGAGAAGAGTGCAGAACAATATGGAAGTGCATTGAAACATGTTTGAGGCATTACATGCATGCTGAATTGTGGTGGACACTGATATTAGGGATGCACAGTATTAACAGCATGATATTGATATTGACTTTAAAAAGTTAATGAATGGTATGAGCGGATATGACCATTTTCACATATTGGGCTACAAACATCAATAAGTTTACTAAAGATCACCTGATACTCATAACAAATGCTTAACAAGCTGTTTAGAATAAATGCTAAAGGTCACTGATCCACTCACCTGTGATTAAAAATCTGATGTCAGTGGCAAATTGAATTAAATACAGTGCCTGTAAAATAGCTCTGTCAGCTAATCTGCTCCTGCTGCTGTGGATCAGTCATCCATCTGAAGCAGCAGTAAAATCACAGCAGCTTGGTTTACAGTCCCATGACTTAAAAATAGTCATACAATGCTCAGTTCAGGTTAAAACCAGCACAACAAAGCAGTGAAACATAAAGATGCATTAACAGTACTGTAGGTACTGTCCTAATGGCCCCATTGGTAAAATGACTTCATGGTGATGATTTTGGGGTCTGGTTGGTAAAAAGTATCAGTATGAGCAGCTAAAAAACCTACTTTCAACAATCCTATAATATACAAATGTACAATGGAATGAAGTAACTTTTTTCCCTCCTGTTCCCTGAAACTTTGAAGAGTCTTCAAAACATCGGGGTTTTAGAAAAAGGCCAGGTTTATTTTAAGCACTTGACAAGAATGTGATGTGATGTTGTGTGTCTGTCGTTTTGCAGCTCATCTTTGTAAAACTCAGGAAATTTGTTGGGTTTTGCGTAAATGTGAACGGGGTTTTGGTGTTTTTAATGACAAAGAAGAATCTTGTGTTACATATTGGTATCTGCTAGACCTGTGTATCTTCAGTAGTCTTACGATTCAATTCAATTTAATTCAATCCTGATTATTAAGTTAACAGTTCAGTTCAATTCAACATCAAGATGCATCACAACGCAACACAGCGAGTAGCATCCATGATTTTCCATATTACTGCACCAGGCAACTTTTAAGCTAAAGAATTACAGTTAGATTATTATGAGCTCATTTATCAATAAGAGATGGCTTTTGTGATCAACTGCAAGCTAAAATGTGTTTTCATTGTAAATCATCTTCTCATCTTCCTGTAGTTGTTTCTTCCTCTGGGACAAAATTGATACAGTAGTCTAGAAGCAGCCTCTGCAAGATTAAATGATTATTAACTGTCTCTGCATCTATGCATCTTCATCTACATCCACATTACAAGGCATTAATTAAAAGATTATATTTTGAAAATTCCAATATATCTAACCATTACGGATTGGACTTGATATTAAGCATCTAATTATCAATAACAAATGAATACTCTGACAAAATGTTTATCTGTGAACTTCTATGAACTGTTTCCAGTCTTTCTCTCTTTCCCTGTGCCAAGGCAGCGTCACTTTCCACGTCATGTGACTGTAGAGACCAATCAGGTCTATCAAACAGTCACCTGCACCCTCAAGCTTTCACACAACACACATAACATAGTTTTGTACCAAACTGAAGTAGGAACTACTCAAAGAAAACACAATTTCATGCAATGCTACTCTCCACAAAATATTTCAAAGCCATTTTTCAAAATTAGAATTGATTGTGTTAAGTTTAAAATGATTGATAAATCAGTGCAACACTGATCTACAAGTTTTATGTAGTTTTTTATTTTTGTTTGTATTTATTGAATAATTACAATTTCATTAAAAACAGACGTTACCTATGTCCTTAATGGTGGACTGTCTCTTAAATTTATTTTCTTAGAACCAAAACTGAACTCACTTGAAATGCAATGTAATTAACAAAGAAGTGTTAAAAACATATCAATTTGAAAAAGCCTGGTAATGCCCATTACTACTTACAATGTCAAAGATCCAATATCAGTCCTCTATATCTGATACACAATTGAGTGTGGTATGCAAATCTGTTAAATGATTTGTGGAAATTGTGATTCAGATTCTTCTGAAATAGAATTCAAATATTCATGCTGGAAATGCACAGCTGAAGGAATTATAAGCATAAAAAGTGAAACTATTTCAGAAAACACACGACACCCTTACGTCTGCGTAGATTCTCATTCATCCAGGTCATGGTCATTCTGAAGATTCAAAAGCAAGGCAACTGGACTGTGTAGAGTTTGTTGGGAAGACGTTTCACTTCTCATCCAAGAAGCTTCTTCAGTTCCCTGAAGAAGCTTCTTGGATGAGAAGTGAAACGTCTTCCCAACAAACTCTACACAGTCCAGTTGCCTTGCTTTTGAATCTTCAGAACACGACACCCTTATTAACATTAATGTCCTGTTTTTTTTTGACAGGCTGAAGCTCCTGATTGTAAAGGAGAGGGAATACCAGAAGATAAAGGAGAAGAAAAGCGAAAAAGACGTCTTGGCTCTGAAGGACGAGCTGAATAAGTTGAAAGCTTTTGCACTGCTTGTTGTTCAGGAGCAACAGAGATTGAGTGAGCAGCTGGAGGATCATCAACTTTGTGTCAAGGAACTGAATGTCATCACTGACAACATCAAGCAGGACGTCAAAACTTCCCACCCTTCTGCAAAGAGGGGGGATCTCAATCACCAAGTTTTCAACAAAGGCCTGAGCATCATGACGGCTCCAAGTCTTCAGTCAGAAGTCGAGGTGCTGCGAAGGAGGGTTGTGGAAATGGAGGGAAAGGATGAGGAATTAATCCGCATGTGGGACCAGTGCCGTGACCTGGACCGCAGGCTGGCAAGGGAGATGAGCTACTGTCGCAGCTTGAAGGTGGAGGTGGATAGTCTGACTGGCAGAATCAGCGAGTTGGATAGGATTGAAGAGGCTTTGGGCAAGAGCAAACAGGACTGCGCAATCCTGATGAGTAGCTTGGAGCAAGAGAAAGAAGTCAGCAAGAAACTGTCAGCAGAGCTCAACAGCCTGAAAGCTAGAATGAAGGAGCTTGAAGCTGTTGAGAGCAAACAGGAAAAGAATGAAGCGGTGATAAGACAGGACCTCGCCAAGCTCAGATCCCTGACTGTTGCTTTGGTGGAGGACAGAAAGACGATGGCGGAGAAGCTCAAGCAGGCTGAGGAGAAGCTGAACAGGAAGGACGGCAAGAGGAATGAACAAAGTAATCTGGCAACAGTGACAGAAAGACTGAAAGAGGAGATGCAACAGGCACTGAGGTGTAAAGCAGAATTAGAGGGGAGGATTCGGGGCATCGGAAAGGAAAAAGAAGAGCTCCAAGAAAGACTAAAAACAGAAGAGGAGAGGAACAGAGAGCTGCAGAGCAAAATGGCAGTAATGAGAAGCAGGTTGCAAGTGTTGGAGAACAGGAAAGAAAAAGAACAGAAGTACGCGCACAGTTCTATCTCGAACAACACAAATCATCGCTGCCAAAGTGACGACAATAAAGTCAAAGAACTGACCCAAGAGCTTGAAAGTCTGCGGAGGAGACTTCAAGACAAGGAAGTGTTGGAGAGAGAGCTATTGCAGGTGGAGGAGGACTTTGAGTCCCTGCAAAAGAGGTTCAAGGATGAGCAGAGTAGGTCCCAGGCACTGGCGGAGGAACTCGAGGCTTCAAAGAGGGAGCTGTTGAGGTACGAGCAGGCTGAGAAGCAGGACGTTAACCAGGAGCATCTTCTGCTTTGCCGTCTTCAGAAAGAGCAGGTTAAATCGAGACTGTTAGCCAGAGAAGTGGACTCTTTGAAGGAGAAACTCCAGAAGCTGATGGGGACTGAGGAATCGATCTGCAGGGTTCAGACGGATCACTCCATGCTGCAGAGAAAGCTGACCCTGCAGGAGGGAAGAAACAGGGAGCTGGCAAAGGAGATGAAGGAGCTGAGTAGCGAGCTTGACAAGTACAGACAAATGAGGAACTTCTCACCTGTTGCAAATGGAAGACACTATTCTGACCTTCATCAGACCACCAAAGAGGTGCAAACTGATCTGGTAGACAGCCCGCTTCAACGCAAAAACGTAGAAGAAGAGAACGAGGCGGAGGACCCAAACTACAATGATGAAGTCTCGAGCAGAAGAAGCTCTCTTGTCAACAATCTCAACAGCCTGAACACTGCAAATAACAACATAAGCCCATATAGTAACCACTCAAGCAATGGCATCGATATGCACCAAACATCAAATGGTGAGGTGATGATGCTAACCCACACGCCAGGCCAACCCTTGCACATTAAAGTAACGCCTCATCATATGCTGAACACAGCCACTCTAGAGATCAGCAGCCCCACTGGAGATTCTGCTACATCTTACACCAGCACAGCAGTCATTCCAACAACCAGAGCCTCACCTAAACAGAGAATCACCATAATCCAGAACTCCCCTCACCATGCAGGAAATACTAAGACCCCGCCTTCAAGCCCTGACCGCACCATCTCCCCCACAATATCTCGAGTGCTGAGTCCAAATTCCCCACGCTCCTCGACTCCTGATCAATCCCCGATTCAGATCGTCACTGTGCGGACTTGTTCTCCAGAGCCTGGAGAGGTCAGTCAGTCTTCAGTCTTCTGCAAGACACCGGAGCGGCAGAACAGCTGGCAACATCAGAGGGCCAACAGCATAGACACGAGTCCCAGTATCATCACCACAGAGGATAACAAGATCCACATTCATGTGGGGAGCCCATACATCCAGTCTCTGAATGGTATGACCAACGGTATGCCACAGCCTGTTGGGCCGTACTATCTCCGACATGAGCAACGGACACAAGTGCTGGCCAATGGCTGTCATGTCAAAGGTGTTGGCAAAATAACAAGTAGTATTACTTTTTCCCCGGCTTCCTCTCCAGCTTCACATTCCTCTAATATTACAGTGAGTGGCCTTTGTGATTAGGAGAAACCTTTTATGTTAACATGCAGTATTTAGCGTCTGTTACCTTCTTGGACTACTGTTTTTGACTACACCGCATCTTTTGAGCTCTGACAGTAACTTTTGGGGTTCATTTTGGTACTCCCTGATGTTAGTGATAGATCTTTTTGAAAATAATGTCTTATACATCTGGAAACTGGGGACATACATTTCAAGGAAAATGTCTCAAGAAAAGTCAGTTTTTCAACTGAGTAACCATGTCAGTGACCACTTACCTGTGCAACAACAGTTAAGTGAAAACAAGTCCTAAAATTACGTGGGTGGAAGATCAAAAAACACCCATAGTAACACTATTAGTTGCTTTTGCGTAGCACTTTGTGCTTTAAAATATTTTAAAAAATGAATTACGATTTTCATGCTCAAATAATAGGACATGATAGCAGGGCCATGTAGCTTTGGGCTAAAACTGGAAAGGACAGATTGGATAAATTGTGGGACCATTGCTGTGCTGTCTGATTATTCATACAGAAGCAGTCAGCCAGTGTTTACAGATTTCTTACACATTCACAAGCAATTAAAATATATTTTGAAAGTTGACTGCCAACTCAGGTAGCAAATAAAATACACTATTAAAACATGATGTCAGGTTTTAACCCTTATTGTAACAAGATGAGGTTGTTTGCCAAGTTACACAGGACTGCACCCAGGCTGTCTGTTTTATAAAGTAATGATGCCAATCTGTATTTTGAGAGGACATTATTTTTATGTTTACTTTGTTGGCCATCGGATTTGAACTCCCACAAGTTGTTACCAGTTTTCATCCAATAAATCATTCAAGATGATGTTTTCCCCATTTACAGCCAATCATTTGGATGGATTGCTCTTAACAATTCTGGGAGAAATGAATTTCAAAAAGATGAGGCGATGTACATCAAATATGTGATCTTGATGCTAACACATGATGGAAAGTGTCACTGACAGGCTAACAGATTTAGCATTGCTTAGAGTTCATTCAAACTTGATAAATACTCGTTTTTTATGGACTGTCTTAGGTCAAATACGTCTCTCAATCAATGCTTTGAATTTAAAAATCTGTAAATAGATCTCTCCAGAGTCAAGAGAAGCTACTTAGCTCAAAGTTTGTTTCGTATTATCTCTCAAGTCTTTTCCTGCTTTCTTATTTTCATCACCATCATCACCGTTGGCATGTAGATGGCCCCGGGTCTTAACTGCTTGGAGGGAATCTGTGTTCCAACAGTTGAGGGAAGTCCTCGTTATTAAGCATGATTCTTAGGGACTGTTGTTTATCCAGTTCTAAAACTTCATCTAGTTTCCTCCAGCTTATCCCCCCATCAAAGAGCACTTGCTTTTGGACAGCATCGTTGCTCATTTGGTAGACACATAATGTAGTCCAGATTTTGGATGCAGCAGAAGTGTTGAATGGGTTGGGGATTTTGTTTTTTAATGGTGGAAAGCAAACAGCTTCCAGACGTACTACATCCATTGCCTGGTGGTTCTTCAGCATGACAACCAGGCAATCATGAAAAGAATGAAAAATTTATCTACTTTTGGGCTAAATGATTCATGAAATCTTATTAGATGTTTTAAATAAATAAGAAACTCTTCGAACATTCAAAAACCATTGCCCGATCCTTATTTAAATAGTGTCCTCTGGACCAAAGAGATAATTCTGCAGTCTTTTTACTGTCAAACTTTTGTTTACTGTGAATCTTTGGCTTTAAAAATCTATCTTAAAAGACCGTTTCTTCAGAGGGCTGTTACTCCCTTAATGTCAAGAATAGAAAAATACTGTAAGTGATATATCAATCATTTTTCTCTGATAGTCTTGTTTACTTTTTTAGGCTGTATGTATGATGCATCAGTATTAATTTCGGTCTGTTTTATTACCACCTAAAAACTCCTCCTCCTAGTTTCAAGGAAAACCTCTATTCTTTGTAAATATCACTGCATTGATGCCTTGGTACTTGTCATACTGATCTAGTTAATTTGGAATGTAGTTAGTGTCCGTAAAAAGCCTTTACTGAATGTGTTATTAGCACCTGTGTTGGAGTTAGGCAATAGATCACTGCCATTGAATGTGTAATATCTTTTCATATTTTATTCTGTTTTATTAATGTTTTTCCTGTTCATTAAAAGTGTTTGTGTTCATTTTGTTTATTCACCTTGAATTCTTTCGGGAGAGGGCTGCCATCTCTTCAGCTAACAGATTGTTCTCTAGTTTAAATGCAAAATAGTTGGAATCAGAAGAGGGAGTTCGAGATGGTAGAGGCCTTGTTTGATGTTTTTCTCCCTCCAGGGCCGAATACACACTGCACACATCAAACTCTTCAAAAAAATGGTGAGACTTTCATCTGTTCATTAGCCATATTCTTTTAATATGTACAAAGAAATTCACTGGGATAGGAAAGGTTTGTGTTTGCTAAGTTTGACACAAAGGCACAGTCACACTCACACGGCCAAATTCCTCAGGACTGGGTGTGCGTGTGTTTGAGTGTGAAGCCTTCATCAAATAAGCACTGGAAAACTCGGCTCATTTTTTCTGACACAATAAAACTTGGAACACCTAGAGGTGATGGGGCTGTTTGGGTTTTATGATGGCTGGAGTACCAAAAGCCTCACAACACTCAAATGGAATAATCAGAGCCTAAAAATAATATTTAATATTTTGACACTGGATATATGAAAACACTTTATTAGTGCAAAAAATATAAATGACATATTCTCATGCCTTTTCTCATTTGCCACTTATAAAACTAAAGGCTCAGAATTCATGTCATTCAGGGTCAGGGTTTTCGTTTCATTATTATTTCCCACAATTTCACTCAAAATAATATTAAGAATACAATTTCTTAAAAGCACATACAGTGTTAAAGCAGGTCAAGTAGTTCATGGTTTTTGCTGTTTTGGCTGCACTGAAAAAACTAAAATATTTTATTGGCTTGGATTTGTTAGGTGAATTTGACCACTAAACTGAAGAAATGATATCAAACATGATTACATTTGGTATATCCTGCTCTTTTATGAATTGTTACATGTCTTACAATGAGAGCTAAATCTTAAATAGTTGTTAAAATTAACAGACTGTAGGGCATACAGAATACAGAAAGATTAACTACTCCAAATATTAAATGTAAGAAAAGTAGGGAATTCAAATGTTAAGAGACAGAGTGAATAAAAACACTTTGGAACAAGCGTTTTGTTTGCCTCACTATGAAGTTAAGTCATCAAAAACGGCGGTAAAGCACTTTAGATTTTTTTTTTTTTTTGTATTTTTGTGTCAAGAAAATTTATCCTCAAAAGTAACTTTAGCAAGGTGTGAGCAGATGGATTACTACAAGAAACACCCGTCCATGCATCTATACTTCTTATCTCTTTCAGGTTGCCAGCTTAAGCGCCATCTGATGGCGTCACAAGAGGTAACAGTGGACAAATAATACGTCTCCAAAAACATGCCTGACCACACAAACAGTTTGTGTGGTCAAAATTACACTGGTACGATGCAAGGCTCATATTGAGATGAAGATAAAATCACATTTAGGAATGCATGATATTAAAAATTTACTCAAACTTGCCAGTTCAGTTCATGTTGACAGCCAGGAGCCTGTTTGTGTTAGAAACTGATGTGAAGCAAGAAAAACACAATTTCATTCTTAAATAAATTATACTTTTCAAAGTGTACATCCAGTGATAATGAAGTATACTTTACATAATATTAGAGCCAGTATATGGAATTGGCAGTATATGCCCAATCTGTACGAACAAATTATTGCCTCAAACACAAGCAAAAATGTTCATATCTGCCTTGACAGACGATCAGTTTTTCAGTCAACCATTCTCGACACCAGTATTATTTCGATAATATCATCTAACCCTAATCACAATTAATTGCGCAGCCCTATCTCAAACTAGTCGGAACCTATTTTCAGTTGATTCTTGTCTCCAGTCCTCCTTAGTTAAGTGTTTTGAGTTTTAATTTTGTCATAGTCTTACTTAAATTCACGGTTAACAGCATCCATTAAGGATAAGTTATTTGTTTAATAAATTAGTGACTACTGTCAAACCTAACATCTAAATGACAATGTTATACTGGGATTTTACATCTGTATTTGACGATGTTACTGCCGATATATGGGATATATAGCCAACATGTATGGTCGATGCATTGGCTGCCAATTTAAAAAATGTCAATACTGCTGATAATGATATTAAACTTTTTAGGTCAATATATGGCGATACTGGTATCATACTGATCATATCATGCATCCCTGTTTTTATTGTATTTTCTTTCTTAATTTGGAGACAAGAATGGCGGAAAAACTGTCCTGGTCTTACTATCTGTACAAAATTTAGAGAAAAAAATAGATCTTAGTCGAACATTTATTACAAAGAATCTTGAAGCTTACAAGGCAGCCATTCAGAATTGAGTGCAATTATGTTGTCAAATGTTAAGTTCATTTTCCTGGACCCGTATTTTTGCACTGCAGGTCATTGATAAAAATCACAATAAAGGATCTTCTTTCAAGAACTATTTTGAGGCAAGCAGACCAGTTTTGTTTCAGAGGTGGTTGCGAGCAATGAAACAATACTTTCGAAAATTAAAGGGGAGTTTGAAAAGTAATAAATGATCTGATGAAGAGAGGGGGTTGATTCCCAATTCAGACTTTTCAAACTGTGATGGTTCAATAGTCAGCAGCGTCTTTACCTAACATTTTAGTATCACATCAACTTTCTTGAATCCATACCAGAGGTGATGCCAACAGGACAAGGCATCAGGTATAATCACAATGGAAAATCAGAAAGTAGAGGAGAAGAGACAAGTTAATTAAGTGGACATAAATTTAAGCAAACACTAGTTTAAAGTGTCAAAAAAACTGACATACCTTTAAATCAAGGGGTAGCTCCTTTAAAACAGTTGACATGAGTTACACATAGTGGAAAGTGTAGACAAGTTGTTACATGTAAATCAAAATTTGCTGACAGCACACACAGGGACACAGAAAGTTTCCAGCAGTGGAAACAGTGGGCAGAGAGCCCACATTACAGGTATATGATGACAAACACAGACACACACTCACAGTGACTTCATCAGCTGGCAAGGTGAAAACCAGATGTGGTATATAATGACGGTTTAGGTCTAACTCTAGTGTGACAAAGTCCTCATGAGAATTAGCATCATTAGCGTGAGTGTTTGACCAAAGGACATTTCGTCATGAGCGTCAATGCTTCTCACAGACTCCTCCAATCTAAAGAATGATTCAGTGTCAGTCTCATGCTCTGTCTATCAGACTTCAGCTTCTCTCTTCTGTCTTGTCAGTTTCAGACAGCCTTGGAGCATTTTCTGAGCATCTGTTTGATTTAAACAGAAATAAGGATGTGATGTCAGCCAGTCAGAGTAAAGGGACAACATACAACATACAGAAAGCACTTGGAGAGCACAAACCTCTGCCAAGGCAGCTCACATATTGCTGTTACATCTATAAGCAACAGTTCCATGACAAAGTTACCAACATAATATGGTTCCTTGATCCTGAAAACCCACATTAGCACTCAGAATCACGTTGACATCATTATTAGTTAGACAGTTATTGAGTAAAAACAATTGTTTGCTAATGGCGGTTATCATTTCTAAGTTGGGCCATTACCAACATCTCCTGAAAACTTCAGCAAAATCTGTCCAGTAGTTTTAAGGTAATCTTGCTAACAATCAAACATACGCCAGCAAAACATAACCTCCTTTACAGAGCTCCACAGAACTGCAGACATTTTGATTTGGATTTGATTGAAGCAGAAGCATCAGGCTGCAGATGTTTCCACTGATACAATTTTAATTGCAGTTAATCTTGACAAAAAGTACCTGTTGTATGTGTAATTTATTGTGTTTCACTGAACTAACACTATGTGTTAGGCATTCTTTATATGAGTGTCTGCTTGTTGTTTGCAGTAACTTTAGCCCTATTCACAGTGCCTTAACGCAAAAGTGCCACAACAAGGCTACTTTAAATTTTCACCTCATGATTTTCACATTAATTCTGTGAGGCCTTAATATCTGTCAATTTACACTGCAATCGGACTTGGACGCGTACGACACAGTGCATGCTCCCACATAAATACAAAAAAAAAAATCACACACAAAAAAAACAGAGACGCTCACTTGTGACATTCCTGTCTCCTGCTAAGTCTCAGAGTCTCCCTTTCTTCAAAATTATGCCTCTAATATGACCTCTGAAAACAGAGCAAAGAGGAGTACAACTCAATCCCCCCATTCTGTCTCTGCAGTATTAACAATGGAGGTGGTGCATCAGAGGGCGTAAGTACTACTTGAAATGGCAGCATGAATGGGGTTTTTGTTAAATGTGCTGCTGCTTATCTTGGCCAGGACAAAAACCTAAAAACAGATTTTTAGTCTCACTGAGTTTTGTTTTCCTTATTAGGTAAAGGCTAAATAAAGGGTAAATAATTAAAAACTAGAAATCACTATCAGCAATAGTTCAATGATAAAGTTACCATCATAACATGATTCCTTGACCCTGAAAACCCACACCTAGCACTCAGAATCATGTTGATATCATTATTAGTTAGACAGTTATTGAGCAAAACTGATTGTTCGCTAACGGCGGTTATCTGGATCACCACTAAAATCTAATCATTTCCAAGTTGGGCCATTACCAACATCTCCTGAAAATTTCAGCAAAATCTGTCCTGTAGTTTTTGCGTAATCTTGCTAACAAACAGACAAACAAACATATGCCAGCAAAAACATAACCTCCTTGGCGGATGTAATAACAAATTTGCAAAATGAGCCATGCTAAGATGAACCAATAAGTGCTAGAAAAAAGGATGTTGTATTATCTTTCCTTAATGTGATACAAACTGCACAGGAAGTTTGTCTAAATAAATGTGTTGAGTTTCCACAGGCTTGAATATATTTATTCAAGCCTGTAAGATGCTTACAGGGGTGCCCAATATCATTTGAATTATATTGTTAAAAGGTTGAATAACAGTATCAGCAGATATAGAATTTCTGCCAATATCAGAGCCCTAAATATCAGTCATATATATCTTATGTATGGTCTGTACTATTGGCAGAATACTAAATTAGGGCTGAACAATATTGGGAAAAATGATATTGCATTAAGGAACTTTCCAGATGTGCAGCACAGCACTAAATAGCAGGAATGCCATGTGTTTGACATTGACACCCCGATAACCTGTGATGGCCAAACTTTGTCACTCGGAAATCCCTAGAAAACAATAAAGAAATCAATAAAGAATCCAATCAATAAGCAGAATCAGTAAAGGAATTGGTGTCTGTAAAATCATATTAATTCCAATCTCTAGAACTAACATTTGGATAATGGATGAACCATATAATGACAAGAATGTCACCCATCATTTCATCCTTAATAAGCATTCAGTCACATAAGCATGAAACCTGTTAACTATCATAGCCGTTTGTTGGGAATGAAAGCCCTTTGGGGGTTTTACATGACACCAAAAAATTGCAGTGTTAGCTAGAGAGTGAGTCATTTCTAATGTTAGCTTGATCTGTTTGGATGATGTGAAACAGTATAAATCTAAGCTTCCACTTGGAGTATGATGTCAGCTGAAAATTGCTGTCAAATCAAGAGCAGTGGTGAAAGCCCAATGAATCATTTATAAGTGCAAAATAATAACATTGATAAATACCTCACAAACAAGCAAATTCAAAGTAATAAATCCTAGCAGCTACTTATTTCTCTTCTCTCTAATCAGGTTCCACTGAGGTTTCTGAAGAAGCCTGGCCAAACAAGGAGTCCCAAGGCCAAAGGATTAACTAATAGAAAAGGAGACTGAGCTCCCTTGGTGCATACAAGAAAAGCACCCAACAGGCCAGAGATTGCACAACATTAAAACAAGTAAATTTTGCTATATATAATGTACAATGTCATGAAGGCAGATTGCCAAGATATCGATGTGCCAAAGGCTGGGCAAAATCTGAGATATTAAAGATGTATTTATCTTCTTGGGACATTATCAGGTGGAACTAAATCATTTCTGTCAGTTTGTTGATCTAAAAGAAGAGATGCCAGGCATATTGCTAAGTAAAAAAAAAAAGTCAACTTATGTTTACAAGGGCAACACTGACAATAGAAAGCTTACTGACCACAAGATGATCCATTTTAAATGTTTAACATACAGTACATAGTTACATATATTTTTAGTTGTTTTATGTATTTTATTTGAGGAGCATTTATATTGTAAATATTCATAATGGCAACAAGTGGCAATGGCAAGTCCTTACCAATTTCAGGTAACTTGTTGAATTCAGTCATTATAATATTGCAGAAACACTTCAAACGTTCACAAATACTTAGACAACATTGAAGGGATGAGGCTAGACCCTATTACAGTCATGTGAAACTTATTTTTAAAAACTTTGTTACATATTACATAAATTTGACTACATTAATGAGTACATTTTACGATAATGAGCCATATATTATTTGGTTGAAATAATTGTATTTTTTTATTTGTTTGTTGAAAGGCAAGTAGCAAAAAAAGAGCTCCAGCAAAACCTTCAATTCAGGAAACAACTTTATTTTTTCAAAGCTTTTCACGACCAGAGTAAAGCTGTTTCCTGAACTACAGCTGATGCTGAAGCTTTTTTCATTTCTGTAAGATCCTTTCAATTTTTAGGCACCTTGGAAGATGGTGAGATTGTGCCAGAAATCTGACTTTTGTTGAGAGGCATGTCATGACCCCTTGTCAGTCTCTCCACCCCCACATTAAGAACCACTGGTACAGAAAGTTCTAACAGCTTAAATAAATGAAAATGGTGACATTTTTTTTAAGGAAAATGAGAAAATCTGACCTCCACCTCAC
Organism: Cetoscarus ocellatus; assembly: GCA_037902135.1. Lineage (NCBI taxonomy): Eukaryota > Metazoa > Chordata > Actinopteri > Labriformes > Labridae > Cetoscarus > Cetoscarus ocellatus. The sequence continues at coordinate 1,477,676 of JBAMNC010000688.1, forward strand.
CAAAAAAAGAAAAAAAAACAACATTGCAAATAATCCAGGTCCAGGCACCCAAAATGGTTTGCAAAATATAGAAGGCTTGAATTCACAGGGATAGAAACATTAAAAATCATGCCAACACAAACACAAAGGGAGTAATTATTGTTTCAGCACAGGCGAGGGCCTGCAATGTTTCCCACTTTGGCCTTTAAAAGGCATAGTATCATGATCAGTTCAAATACAAGTCAAAACATATACAGATATATACAAACAAGTCCTTAACAGGAAAAAAAATATATATATATACAATTCAGCTGAATCACAATTTTATTTAAATTATAGAAAAGTCCATGTTCCTTCTATATAGACAAACATAAGGTTAGTATTATGCACCAAAAATATATAGATTTGGTTTTTTTTTCATCTTGCCCAGTGTGTCATTGCAAAAATAAATTGTACAGTTGTCCTTGCTTTGTTGTCCTATGTTACCAAGTTAACCTATTTTTTTTTTTTTTTTTTTTTAAACTGCCTCATTTTTAGGGATGGGAATCAAAACCAATTCCAGTTAAGAATCCACAACAACTCCATCAAAGAATCAATATAGTTAGTGTTTTTGCTTATACATGACTTGAAAATCAAGGACACCACACCCTCATGAGAGGCAGTCAGCAGGAATGAAAACAAAGAAGTAAAATATGTGGTATAAGGCAGACAAGGGGCAGGGGTGGTCAAAAGTGTGGTTTACTTTTTGACAAAAGCACTTACTGGACAGCAATTAGAGGGTGGAAACACCAGCAACTTACAGAGGCATTATCAGCACAACACTGAATATCAGTAATGACATGTTTGACAGTGTTGCCATTGAAAACCTGTTGAGGCCAACTTTTCCCAAACTAATAATCAGCAAGAATCAATAAGGGAATCGTTGAAGAATCAGATCGATAAGCAGAACTGATAATGGCATTAGGATGATTAAAATCTTATCAATTCCCATCCCTTCTCATTTCACTCTCAACCAGTGGCATTTTAATTAAAATAATCTATCAGTGTTTACCATTGCTTCTGTTGTTTTTAATGTTTTTTTCACCACTTCCTTCGAATTATGAATATTGTGATTAGTGCTGGGAAATATGGCCTTAAGTTAAAAATACTGTTGGATTTTTTCCACACAAAACTCAATTGTTGATTTTCATTTTCCCTCACAAGGAAAAAGTAAACTACCTATGACATAGAAATTGCATCAAAAAATGTTAAGCTATGCTTTTATCAAAATATGTCACAAAAGAAACTGAATTCAAGTGTATCCCGTAATTTTGTTTTTATGCATATATGGGGCTTGTCTACAAGAGTTGAAACAGGCTACACATCATTCGAATGGTTGTACATGTTAATTCCAGTTATTGAGAAATACCATTACAGAGAATCAGGTTATCAAGTGTTGGGGAAATTGTCTTACACCTTCTTTATTTATCTTTGGCTTAGTCACTTGACATTGTCTGCAAATTTGTAATGATAAAAGATAGAGAAACATTATAACTGAAAACGAGTCTCTTACTTAAATGTTTAATATCATGTCTTAATATTCTGTTGGTCAATGCATGGGGTCTTTGCTGCCCAGTGTATTCAGGTCAATAATCCTTGAAGTGCATCACTGCCCTCTATTGGTTATCAGAGTGTATAAATATAACCAAGGAGAGCCAACAACCTCCTGTGTGTCCATGCCAAGAGAAGATGAGCAGTATGGCAGAATGAAAGCATTTAAGGTGTAAAAGAGACACCGAACTTTAGTGCCCATGAAGAAACAGGCCATGACAAACCGTGAGGAAGCAGCTGTGATTTCACCACAGTCAGGCTGTTCGAGTGTCGACATGTAAACACACGTGTTAACACATGCTGCTGACAACAAGCACTGCTACCAACACTCTCCAGCCCCGTCCTGACAAACCACAGATTAGATATGAAGGAGATGGCTCTTCGTAGTTACCACGGGTCACTATGGCAACTGTCACTGGCGGCTCACGTGAAGAAGTCAAAAGTGCACGAGCTGTTGTAGGCTAACCAACATTAGCTTACAGTTAGCTCCGCCGGCAATTTCCGCGAGATACCTCTAGATGAGCTACAGAAAGTTAGTCTATGAGGATATGAGAAGCCCGGCAAGACAAAAAGACACATCTACACTCAAGCAAGGGACAAGAAGAAGGTAATGTACCTGAATTATCCTCGTGTTTCCACCACTCGTCTCCTAAGTCGTCCCCCATTTTCCTGTAGCGAAAGCCAGTCCAATCCAAATCTACCGCTGAGGGAGAGCGCAGGGGTGTGTTCAAGAGCAGCACGATGAAAACTTACAGCAGAGAGAAATGGCTGAGCACAGACACTTATCAATCTCATATAACAGTCAGCTTCATTAATTTAACACCCTTTAGAGTAACACGGTGCTTTACAACATGAAAATAGAGACATTAAAGAGGAAATAGTCCACAGATATAGCAGTAACATATTTTAATAAAGTTGGTAAAACACTCTGTGAAATTGTACAGATAAATTCAGTGCAACTAATAGGAACTAAATGCAAACACAGTAAAAAAAAATAGCTTAAAATAATATAAAATCACTTAATTTCAGTTAAATCTAAACTCCCAAAATGGATATGTTCATTTGGTAGATTATTGTTGACCTTTCATACTTCTATATTGGTGTTGTTTTTTATGATGGTGGAATTGATTACCCACCCTTACAATGAGGTGCAACTTTTAAGCATTGTGCATTTGTGGAATGAGCAACACAACCAAACAGAAATAATAAACCAAAACATAGAGCTAGAGTTTACTGATACACCAGTTTATCCCAATACTTTGTGACCCAATACTGTTTGAATACTTTTAGTGCAATATCTTGATATTTTATTGTTCAAAAAGCTGTTGAAGTTTGAGACATTTGTCTTGTATTTTAGTGCAGCATGGCAATAATTTCTCTCACAGGGACAGACAAAGTTAGGAAATGTTGCAGGGAATATGTTTATCTAAAAAAAAAACACTGATTCGAAACTGCATGTATGCAATATTAAGGGTTAATGCTCTAAAAGTGTTTTTTTTGTTTTTTTAAGTCAATATGTATTGCCGTTTTTTAATTTTGCAATGTATGGTATCATCAACCATGTATCCTGGTACATATCAATACACATCCTCTACATATACACAAACATCTATCCATCATCTGTACCGCTTATCTCTTTCGCGGCAAATCAGAGTCACCAATTAACCTAAGAAGCTTGTTTTTTGGTCTGTGGGAGGAAGCAGAGTGCCAGAGGAAAACCCATGCATGCACACTCCATACTTATAAGACCTGGCTGACACAAGGAACCAGCAACCTTCTTGCTGTGAGGCAGGGGCACTACTTGATGCTGCATATGTGTATATGTATAAATATGTATGTGTGTGTATATATTCATATATCTGGAAGTGTGGTAGCTGGTTTGAGGAGGAACCATCACTACTGTCACAATTAGGTTTAAGTTTCATGAACTTTTGTTTAGGACAGACCTGTTATCAGCAATTATCAGATAAATCACATAAGCTTTTAGTCAAGGGAGCCACTGCAGTACTGACTTCCTAATTGGCCTACAAAAATATGTTATCACCACTCCATAGGACCTTAGGCCAATCTCAGGCAGACTTTAAGGGGTTGTAGGTGAAAACAAAATGGTAGTTTTGGTGTCAGCGTGATGACAATAATGGTGGAAAAACAATAAAACATCCTGCCTTGCCATGATATAAAAAAATCAATTGTATTGGAAAAGCCCCCTTACCATGCTTAAATTTGTTAATTCTCTCAGGCTCTTTATTCAGTATCAGGTAAAACATATTTTTAAATCACGTTAGGTTCAAACGTTGACCTTTCTCCAAATTGCTGGTGAACATAAATTACAGTGGCTCATTTTATTTCGTAAATGATGCTGAATAATGTTGTTGCCATATAATTTACATTACAAAACACATCATCTCTTCTTCTGTCATCGTAGTTTGGGCGGGATGCTCCTTTTCTCTAACACAAAGGAGAAGAGAGAGAACAGACAGAAGAGGAGGAGGACGTGTTTGGAATAGTGCCCTCTTCTCTGCAGCTGTAGCGGAGAGGAGGGACAGGTGCTGTGAGAGTAATTGCATGCTTTTTTGTCCTACTGTTGAAATCACACATTTCTGGCCAGTGGAGGCAATGAAATGTCTGATTAAAGCTTTGCCACCAAAAAAAACCTACAGACTGATTACTGAGGGAATTATAATGGTTCAGATTGGTTGTGTAGTGTAGCCCTTTGATATGGCATAAGAAAACAAGAGAGTGAAAGGAAGGATGCAGTAAACACATTATGCTGGAGTCTGCCAACATTCAGGCAGGACAATGGGATGTAAATGGCAGCTTTGTACATAATTAAGAATCATTCCTGTAAAACACAGGCCTCCTTCTCATTTGTCATTTTTTCTGTTCATCTTTTGGCTGCGTTTCACCAGGAACAAGAGGCTGGAGACCACAGGAGAACTTGTAAAAGTTTGAAGTCTGTTTGTCCAGGGTAGAAAAAATAGTATGTACACAAAACAGGAGATTTTACAATCTCTTATACCTTTGAACCCCTCATAAAACAACCACTGTTTTCCATTTTGGTATTGTAAAAGGGATACGCCAACTTTTTTTCTTTTTGTGTCTTGCCTCAGTCCCGAGTCCATGGCGGGCAGATAGACACCATTCTTTTGACTGTGTGCAGTAACAAAAAGAGATGGCCAAAGCTTGTCCACCGCTAATGAGCTTAGTTCAAACACTGGGAGTCAATGGGTATTGCTAGCCTGCCTCTGTGTACAGTCATCAGATAAACTCTTCAGCAGCTCTCAACAATCCTGTGTGCTTGTTGTGACATTTTTTTCTGCGTTATGTGGTGTTATGTTCTATTATCATCATATTATCCTCTTCTACTCCTTAACAGAGGCTTTATTTTGTTGACATAAGCATCCGCGGTGGCTTGCGCTAGAGATGTGACATTCGCTAACGAGTTGAGTCTTTCATATTCTTTTAAGAAAACGATGAGAATCGATTTGCAGTTGTGAGTGAGCCGTTCGTTTGTGGGCCATTCTTAATTGGAAATGGCCTGCAAAGTTGAACGACTCACTCACAACAGCGAAACAGTTCTCATAGTTCATTTAAAAGAATCGTTCAAAAGACTGGACTCGTTCGCGAACATCACATGGCCTTCTCTGCCTTGTTACTGCACACACAGTCGAAAGAACGGTGTCTATCTGCTTGTCATGGACTTGAAACAGAGGCAAGACACAAAAGAAAAAAAGTTGGCGTACCCCTTCAAGGCAGACACATCAAAAAAAGCAAAGTTTTTGGTGATGTGACCCATTGGAGAACAAAGCTGGTGTCAAGTAGAGTAAGTGGAGTTAGCATCAATATCTGATGATTTGTTCAGTTTAACCTATCTTTATAACAAGTAAAATTAAGAGTAAGATTGTTAAAATGGTGTAAGTATAACATTGAATCAAGAACTCAGACTCTCAAAAACCTACTAATGTACATTGATACAGTCAGAGAACACAATCACCTTTAGTGACGTTACATAAAGTGGTATAGAAAAAAGAGAAATTTTAGCAGCCTCGCTGAAATTAGGCACTTCTTTTTCATTAAATTTTCAGTCTTTTGAAAACATTAAAAATCAAGAATGACCTTATGTAACAGACAATATCAGACAAGGTTTTGTATTACTGTCAGAATATATTGACCAGAAAATTGTTCTTAAAAGCTGGGGCGAATGTGTATGTTATTAATGATCAGCTTATGGAGAATATTTTGTTTTTAACTTTTTTGTGTAACAGAAACAATAATTCATAAACTTGGCTTTTGGCTCTTGGACATATGATGAGCGTTTTCCACAATATTTTCAACACTTTGTAAACCACAAATTGATCCATCATGAGAATAGTGGCCCTCAGCCAAGAGAAATGTCCCTTACATAATCCACAGATAAATCACCATTTAACACCCACATTTAAACCGCTTTTTGTTCAGATGAGGAACAAAAGATAAAAGATTTCAAAGTGTTTAAGGGGCAGGTAGGTGGATGTTGTTACCTTTGGACAGAGTCAAAGAGTGGGTGTGAACTTCTTATCTAAGTCTTGGCAAGAAAGAAAGGGTCCTAAAATGTCAAACTATACATTTAAGCTCTTCTGAGAATATGTTAGAACCAACTGCCAAAACTTCCCCTCCTGTGAGCAGATGATTCACTGTGTAAAAATCTGTTATGAGCAAGTTTTAGATCATTTTTAATGGAATTTTTGCCTAATTTCTCCTAAAATGCTGGCCTGCTTGTGGTACCATTAGTCGCTAAAGCTGCTTTCCCACCAAAATTAGCGTGGAAACACAGTTTTTTTAAACCCGCTAACAATTGGCAAGTGACTCCTTTCCCATTGCCAGCAGACCCAGGTCTAATTGCCAACAGATGAGCTGCGTGGCTGTTTTTTTTTTCCTCTGGTGCGTCAAGCTGATGTCATCACGTTGATGACATCATCAGCACGCTGAAACATGGCCATGTAAACATTGGAAAGGAGCATGGAAGATGAGGACATGGTGGTCAACTGTCTTCCATACTTTGTACTTTTGTCCCTCTTAAAAAATGTGCAAACTCAGCGCAGACTGAACGACATTCAAGCGCTGATGATATGACGGCGGATGGAATTTGTTGCTGAGATGGCAAAGAGTCGCAGAAGTTACAGACGGAGGAAACAGGCGCGATTTTATGCCGCAGGCACGTTTCGCCAACGTCATCCCGTAAATTAGCATGTTCACCCGGGTGTGACACTCCCACTGGAAGCCCGATCGGAGGCGAGCTGATAAAAATCTGTGTTTCTTGCAGGGTCAGTCAACCCGGGTCTGCATGCCGATTACAGCCTGTCCTTAGAGTGTCGCAAGATTTGACTTTTTGTTTGCTCTTGTACATAGCTCTGGTTCTTGTGGGCAGCCTGGTATTATTGGTGTAAACAGCCTGCATGGACCTACAAAGCTTCATTTACAACAATTACAAATATTTGGCCTTTTCTTTAGCCTCATTCCATTATCAGAAAATGCGATGCCACATCTCAGTGGGCTAACCTCGAGTATGATGAGGACAGATTTATGGATTGTCGCTAGTCCCTTTGTCTCTGCCTGGATTGATACATCTCTGGACAAATGTATATCTACATATATGTGTATCTATTAATTGAAGAGTGTGGCTTTGGCCTGCTCAACTGCAAAGTGCCTTAAGATAACACTTGTCATGAGTTGGCGCTATACAAATAAAATTTGACTGATGAAACACAGACAACAAAATGCTGCAGAAACATCTGAATGCAGACAAAAGAGTCTAGAAAGTTGTAAGAATGCTGAAAGAAAAAGAAAAAGAAACAACCATCATTGTAATTAAAGGCGGACAGCTGTCTCTTCAGGCCTCTGTGATTGCACACTGCAGAGCATTGGTGTTAATGTGTTTATTTTGATGTAAGCAGCTGTTCCTCCACTTTCTCCTCCTAATGATCACAGAAAAATTTGTTATTTTTGGTTGCCATTCTCTTCTTCTTACTGAGTTTTTTCTCTCAGCTGGCGAAGGAGAGAGAGAAGAGACCGGACACAGACTAATTATGGCTTTGGAAATGTTCAGTCCTAATTACTACACTTCCACAAAGGCATCTATTTCCTACTCATTCTCATGCCATGCATTTTCACAAAGATAAAAGTGTCCCCTCTTTATTGCTAAGGTGTACAGGGATTCTTTTGAATTCTCTTGCATTTTTCAACCACTGAGGGACACGTCATTTAAATTGAGTTAATTTAAAGCTTGTCTTTCTTCTCTCTTAACCCGTAAACATATACCTCAAGTGAACAATTTGGGATTGATTCTGCAAGGTTGGCGTCTTCATTCCAACTCAGAAATTCAAAAACATTTGAAGCCTTAGTTCATTTTTGTTTCTATGGTGTCCTTTCCTTTTTTTAGAGATGATCAGAAAAGGTCACATTGAAGCTTCATGAAACATGACTTGAAATTCTTAGAATTTTATCAGAATATCAAAGTTTAATCTGTCATTAAGCACCCTTGAAAAGTTGAGAAAGAAAAATCATCTCCAAGTATTAGAAGATCTTGCTCTCAAACAGCTTATTTTATAGTTGAGATGGTTTTTCAGGATGTGGGCATGGTTGCTATTGTTATGGCGTGGAGCTGATTGAGCAGCAGTACAGTAGTTTTGTTGCCTTTGAGTGGGCTGGGCTTGGTGTTTATTTTCTTAGCAGTGGGTTATTTATTGCATCATAAATGCATCTACCCAGTTTCTGTGCGCCCTCAAAACTTAACTGCTGATATTTTAAAAACCCTGCAAAGATCGATCAATCAATCTTTATTTGTATAGCGCCAACTCAAAACAAGTGTTATCTGAAGGCACTTTCCATCAGAGCAGGCTGAAGACAAACTCTTCATTTTATAGATACACATATATATGCACATACACAAATATAACATACACACACATAAATCCAAATCCAACATGAATCCAGGAAGGTGCGTCTGTTGGGGACTTACAGTAAAGTCAAGAAAAAACCTCTGTTTACCAGTTGGAGATCATGAGTAGATCCAGTCACATGTTGAACAGCCATCCACCAAAGCTGTGTTGGGTGTGTGGGTGAAGGAAGGGAGGTGGGCAGAGACAAGTGGATTGAAGTAAGAACTAAAGCTTGTGACAGATCCATGGGCCAACCATAGATCTGTCCCCATCATATTTGTCTCTGCTGAATATAAATGTATTAAAGGTTACCCCTTTAGATGCAGCATCTGGTTTTCAAGAAGGTCCTCTTGTCTATGTGGTTGCAAAGGTAGTTTTTATAGAGGAATAATCAACAACTAATCTAATATTTACACCAACATCTTTGACATTATAAGGTAGAGAGGGCTGATGTTGATAATACAACAGCATCAAAAAAAGATCAGTCTGAAGATTTTTAGATAGCTAATAGTATGTGTATATAATCATAAATATCTGATGAAGAAAGTTTTTTGTTGTAAAAGCCCTTTTTCAGATACATGTTGTAAAATTCAGAGATTAAAAAAAAATGTCATAGCCTATTGGCACTCATACCTCCACCAGTCTGTTACATCTTGAGGCAAAATGATGATGATGCTTTTGCATTAATGCACTGTGAAAGGGCTAAAGATGCCAACTTATTATTTACAGGAACTCTGTATTTATGCTCTGTATTAGTTTTCAAAATTAAACTAGAAAAGCACTCGGAGAGCGCAGACCTCTGCCAAGACACAATTCTGGATCACCATTTGCTCTAGTTTGATGGCAGAGTCTCCGCTCATGTCTGTCCATGTGGAGAACTCCTCCGTTGGCATTGCAAGGGAAGCTGGGTAACGTAGTGATATAGGCTTGAAAAACACTGAGTTTTCAAATAAACTACAATTCCCGTAATGACGTAAAGGGGGCAGAACCCTCACAGCAACCGAGGAGAAATGAAATTGGATTTGCCATTATAATTTCAATGTTTTTTGTGACATCAATCTGGATCGGATCCAGATGAGATTTATCTTGATGATAGAGTTATATTATATATATTATGGAGTAAATTTTGAAGTGAATCCATCAAGTGATGTCAGAGATATGATTTTTGATTTATGATTTACGGCCCAGTGTTGTGTTATGAGATTTTTTGCAAATTTTGGGAATTTTTTGCATCCAGAAAAAAATGCGAATCGCCACCAAAATGTAATGGCTTCTTCCTTGGACCAAACCAGACCTCTGGTAAAATTTTTATGTAAATCCATCCAGTAGCTTTTGCGTTATCTTGCTAACAGAAAAACAAACACACAAACAAACACACAAACAGACCCTGGCGAAAACATAACCTACATAAGGTAAAGATTTAATCAAACACACGCTTATGCTGCATCAGCCTTTACTAGCCTGGTCCGACCTGATTAAGGTCAAAGTAAAATCTGTTTGGATTGGTTCCAGATGCACCTCTGATCAACAACAACAAAATCATAAATTTGTCAGTTTACCAGGCTTGTTTTAAGTTCCCTAAGGCTTAAATATCAAGGTAGATGACAAGTATTCATTTTTATCTGACTCATTGTTTGTTAACCTTGTCTCAAAAGTGCACTCTAATCCAAGGAGACTCAGGCATTTAGGAGAACAACAGCAGCCCTCCTAATTTTAATAAGGCATTAAAAAACAAAGAAACGATGATTCAAATAAATATGAAATAAAAATACTGTAACTGTCATGTCAGTGTGCCAAAGTTGGAAGGTAAGGTCAGAGAGGCAGTCAGCGTTCTGACAGCGAGTGTGTGACCAAGTAAGAATAAACAGGGAGTGACCTTGAGCTCTCTAAAACTTCAGCACAGATAACTTCCCACACACGTCTGCAAGATACCACTGTATTCATGAGCATCTGGCTGAGCCTGACCTGAATAGAGATGTGCCGCAACCTAAACACACAGCAAACATTCGTCTGTAGCTGCTGCCATCTCCTATGTGTCCTGTTGCCATGGTTTGATGTCCATTTATGGGGTTAACACCAATATAGACACATTTCCATGTACAAACTGAGTATTATAAATTTCTATGCGTTATATGGTTGATGTAAGCAGTTTGTGGCCATTTGTACTCAACTACCCCTCTGTACATGTGACATGAGGTTAGCAGTAAGACAGAGGGTGTCTCAGAGCAGCTATAGTCATGGCGGAGGTCCCAATTCCTGTCAACCTCACCAACTGTCCAACCACACGGGTCAGGCTGCACCTGATGGAAGTTTTAAGGTCACTGACTTCTAAGCACTCGGAAGTAGTGACGACAGCTGAGGTTACATCCTGACATGATGTCCAGGTGAATCTTTAAACTTTCAGATCACCACTGCTCAGTTTGTTTGGCTCATAATTCCTCTTTAAATATGTGAGGCCGGCACCGATGTGGAGTTGTCACGTTTTTGTTGATGGCAGGACAAAAGTGCACACAGGGCTGAAGTCAGAAGTTTGGAAATGCTGAGGTCATGTTTATCTGCTGTCAGGGGCCTATCAGTATGTTTACATGCACAGTTAAATTGAGCTACCTGACTACTCAAAGCGCTATTACAATGCAGCTCATATCTATGCATTCACACCCATTCACTCTTACTTACTGATGGTTGAGTATCAATAAAAGCTGCTTTCATTGATGTGACTTGTTCCTCGTTTGATGGAGAATAAAGAAATGTGATGCCGATCTGATAAAGCTGTCATGTCAGTCAAGTTTTCTTTAATTTTGCATATTCATGTCTTTTGTCTTGTCCTTTCTGTTTTATTTTGAAATCACTAACCCTTGTCTCAGTTCCACATTGTTCCTGCCTCCCCTGCCACCGTCTTGTCACACCTGCCTCCTGATTGTTTCACTCCCCTGTTTCCCCATCACCCCTCATTACCTCTTGTATTTAACCTCATGTCTCCCAGTGTTGTGTGCCAGTTTGTTGTACCTCACAGTCTTTGTCCCAGCATTCATGTCAAATCTTGCCATGCACTTGTGCTTTTTTTGCCTTACGCTTTGAAAACCGTTGCCTATTTGACCTCCGGTGTTGATGTTTTGCATTTGTGTCCGCTTCTTTTGTGCCTCATGTCATGACAAAAACTGCTATTGTAGCTGTTAGCATCTATGCTAATCTCTGTCCGAGCAGTCACCTCCACCACTTCCCCCTCATATGTTTAGTTGCTATAATAAAATGTTCTATTTGGATACAGAAATGATACATTCTGTTGGTGTTTTTTGCTGACTGAATACTGCACATAACGGTACAAAGTAAAAGCATTCAAAAGCTCCAGCAGATGGACACAGACTCCTGTAATGTAAAGTTTATTTTTTTGACTTTTTAAAATTGAAGTAGTTTTGCTAAAAACTACAAATGTCATCCATACATTGACAGCCTCCGTTTCAATTGTGAGAATCGGTCAGCTGGTGTGAGCCGTCTGCCCTCTTGTGTTGCATGCTTGTATCTGTTTTTTTTTTCTTATTTGTTTTTTTGTTTGTTTTGTTCATACTTTTTACAGTTAATCTATACAAAAAATTCATTTTTTTCATTAAATACTGATGTAATGTCATTAAATACAAGGCAGCACCTTGAAGGCCTACCTAGTGCGCAACAGGAGCAAGCTGAAGACAGAGCTCAGTCTTAATCTACAGCAAGGAGGAGTTCAAGGCCTGCTGTGGTGCTGAGGACCTTATCCAGTTGTTCATGGAAAATAATCTTGGAGAGGTATTTTCAGAGACTGTTACTCTCCTAAAGATCCTCATCACCACACCCATGACCACTGCAGAAGTTGAGGTGCTTCTCAACCTTAAAAAGAATCAGAACTTTCCTGAGAAACACCATGAACCAGCACAGGCTGAATGCACTGGCCATGCAATCAATGGAAAAGAGACAGAGATATTGGACTTCAATCAGAGGTCACTGAGAAATTTGCTGCCCAGAGGGAAAGGAGGGCAAAATTTCTGTTCAAATATTGCATTGTTCAAAGTAGGTTGTATCGTGATTATGTTTTGTCTTTATTAGTTTTTTTTTTCACTGTAGTATTGAGTGCTTCTTTGGTTTGTTTCCTCCAAGGCTGCACCCCCCTTAAAATTTTTGACACCAGCCGCCACTGTTATGATGGTAACTTTATCATGGAACTATTGCATATAGATGTAACAGCAATATGTGAGCTACCTTGGCGGAGGTTTGCGCTCTCCCAGTGCTTTCTAGTTTAAGCTGCTATTGCATGGGAATGGACTATTTTTGTGACCTATCAACAAACAGTAGCACTTTTAGCTTCACCCTTTATGGTCGATTCAGCACACTTGGCACTCTAGTTTAGTGTCAAAAAGTGAGATGGCACAGGTCAGTTATTTGGTACCTCTTGTCCTCAGTTAACAGTGTAAACACCTGTAATTGGATACCGACCAAGCACCAACTGATCGCTTGGTGGAGACGCAGCCATGCTTCCTGTGCTGAGGTTTTACTGGTGGCCTGGGTCCAAATCCAATCTGTGCCTCTTTTCCGCATCAGTTCCCACTCTCTTGTGGGCAAACAAGTACAAAAATAAGCCAAATAAGACTCACACAAACATCTTTGTGAATTTGACTGCTGCAGAAACACTCAAAAGCGTTGCATGATCTGACACAATCCAAAAAATGTCGGGTTTAAATGCATCTAACAGAATAGAAAACGCTGCTGTCAGAAGTTTCAGCACAGTTGTTCTTCTTGACCTTTGTTCTCAAGAGATCACACATTTTAATACCAAATTTGTCTCATTCACACCTTTTGTCTGCAGCAGATGGGACAGAATCAAGCCCTCCTGTGTGTGAGACCTTTGTGGACACAGTTCCCAGAGACTGTCCAGTGCATGCAGAATGAAATAACACCCTGTCTACTCGGATTCTGGTAAGCGACAGAGTGATTGTTGTTAACTGTACTTCTGATGGCATGAAGGGTTAAAGGGCCACCCACACAGTTAGCTGGTTAGCGCCAAATATACATGTTTTTTATCTCAGCACTGAGGGGACAAAGAGGCACAGGACAAGGTGAGAGGGGACTCGAGGGTAATGCAGCTGTCAGAAAAGACCTTGCTGCTTGTGTGGCGTTGTGTGACCAGCCAGAGGAAGGCCAGGACAGGTTGAGAACAAACAAACACCTGTGTTATTTTCTAAATGAGAGGAGACTACTGGCATATAAAACGCTTATGCAATAGTCTTTTGTAACTGTTAGACAGGGTCAGGATTTGAAACAAAGTTTTTACATCCTGAAATTTGAAAACACACAGACCTTTACCTTTTATAGAGGAAGTTTTCTCTGCTCTGTTGGGAAGGGATAAGATACTTAATGTCTGAAAATAAATTAATAAATTCAAAATAGGGCTGGGCGATATGGCCTACAAATAAAATCCCAGATTTTTTTCCACGACACTCGATTTACATGAATCAAGTTTTGCATTTATGTTGTAAAAATATACTCCCAAACCAAGCAGATTTTCCCTCTTAAAGTTAAAGTGTGTGTTATTAAATGTTGATTATGTAGTTGAAGTGTAGGCAGGTTTATCTACATTAACACTGACACTGAGGTATTTTCACAGAATTTTAACATGAAACAAAATTTAATTATATTTTACAAAACAAATACAAGCCTATAAGATTGCTTCTGCAAAACCTGACAGGGCCTACCATCATGAAAACTGTAAATTTTCAGTGTTTTTATTTTCAAACATTGCAACAGCTTGCAATTGGAGTCAGTCAAGAAAAAAGTGTTGATTTTTTAGTTTTTCAATCTTCTGCAGAAAATAATTTGAATTAATCTATTTAACCGATTTATTGCCCAGCCCTAAAGAAGCAACACTGATCCATCAGTTTAACCATCCAGTCAACACCTCTGTTATACAACAAAGCAGGCACACAAATAAACTAATTTTCAAAATGATACGTCTATACCATACATTACACTTCAGCTTCTCACATTTTAATGATTTCTTAAAGTATTGTCTAAATGTCTTGATAGCTGAATATTAAATACAAATGATCATCATGTAAGTTGCTGTGCTTACCTCTTAAAGAAGAGCTATTACACTAATTTTTATGCCTTTATATTTGATTTTTGGACTTCTATAGAGCAGCTACACAAGGTTTCCCACACAGAAAGGTTTTTTTGGGACGCTTTGCCTCTCGCTGCATTGCTTCCTTGTTTTTCCTGCTTCCTGCGAAAACAGTCTGTGTAATTTACTAGCCCTCCTCCATGTACGCCTCCCACTGAGCCCACTCTGCTGTGATTGGTCACACTCCCGAGGACTTCCGTAGGGGGAGGGGGTAGGCCTAGAGCATCTGCCTGGTCATGGCCATGTAGGGGAGTCCGGCATGCATTAACGTCACTGGGACTACACTGTTAAAAAAAGACTGTAAAACACGGCGTGCAGAGCCATCCAGAGCACCTTGCAGGACTCACTTCCAAGTGCATGAACTTCATTTTTTGATGCTTTGGCATAGTTTAACATGAGTGTCTGAGGTCAGAAAAGAGGAAAAGCATAACAGTTTTCCTTTTTAATCTTCTCTAGCATTAAGGTTTCAATCAAAACGATATCTGTTGTTAGTGTGTAAACAATGACATAACATACTTTTGAAAGAATCTTAACAAACACACAGGAAACAATTCTACAAAAGCCAAAAAAGGGGAGCAGCACACATGTTAAAGCTTGATGCTCTTCAGAAGCATCAAATCTTCCAACCCCTCTTTGTCAGCTGCTTGTCAGGCTATCAGTATCCATCAATAGCAATTGCAAAGGAACTCAGTGTGAATATTACTGTATTGGATTTAGGCTCTGAAAAGACCAAACGCCTCGCTGGCTGTCTGTCTTTATCGATTGAAAGTCAACAATAGAGAGTTGACATTTCCACAGATCTGATACTCTGTTGTTACAGAACTGCAAATTCTTGTTTCTCTGTTATGTAACAATTCACAGATGGATTGTTTCAGGGCAGCTGGGACATACTGCTCTGAATCTGTTATGGAAGACTGAAGCTGTTTTAAAGAATAAGTAAATCAAAGACTTGAATATGTGTTTCAAAATCAAATTTACTCTTAAGTAAATTTTTATAGGAGTCCCTTTGAAGCTGCATGCAGAATGTTAATTGTCTTGGACATCCTCTCTCTCTTCACAAGATCTTTAGAAACACTCAAACACACAAGCACATGGCAGGCAATGTTCCACCTTACACCTGAGGTTTTGTGCTAAAGAGTTGGCTGCTATTTTGATTAATTTCACCAGAAAATTAAGTTAATGTTTTGCTCTGTTTTTAATAATTTTACAATGTCTTAGCAAAAACATGGGAACTTCTCTGGGGCCAATAGAGTGACAGTGAGTGTTGGCAATGAAAATAAAATTTGAACTAAAAAGGGAACATTGGCATTGAAACATTTATACCTTAAACATTTACATATCTATTGAAAAAAGGATTGGCACCAAAAAAAGTTACACAGAAAAATAAAACAGTCATTAAAAACTTGCAGTCTTGTGAGTTCAGTATTTTGCTTTACTTTTGACATTTTAGGCTTAATTTTGTGGTTTCTTTATACCAGTCCTTAAGGTTTTTAATGTCAGTTTTTTATGATGTCAGTAGTTTTTCGGTTTGATGCTTTTCAGTTTCAACTCACTGATTTTCAGTTTCAACTCACTGATTTTCAATTTCAACTCACTGTCACTCTTTTGGAGTGGAGGAGAGGGGTTTAACTGTCTAATTTGCATACTGATTCAGTATATTCACAGTGGTGTTTTTCATTATGTTAATAAGGTCTTTCTCTTGTTTTGCATACCCAAGAATTTCAAGGTGCACATAGCCAGTAGTTCAAGAGAAAAACCAGACAAAATCCACATATCCCAGAGATTAGACTGTACATGTTCTGCTCAGCAGAGTTTTACAGGTTCCACTTCCAACTTGTCTGACTGTGGTCATTTTCTGTCACTCTTTTAGCCCCATTCACTTCAATAGGTAGCCAGTAGTGAGCTAAAGACATCACTTATTAAAAAAACTTCCAGCAGTTGTGTGTGAATTCCCAACCTTTAATTATATAATCAATCAATCTTTAATTGTGTAGTGCCAAATCATAGAAATGTTATCTCAAGACACTCTACAATAAAGCAGGTTGAAACCATTCTCCTTATACATACACATAAACATATATATACACACTACTAAACAGAACATGAATCCACCATGAGTACAGCACTGGGCAACCCGATGGATGGCCTACGGTTACAGTGGCAAGTAAAAACCTCCGTTTAGCAGCAGGAAATCTTGAGCAGAACCAGACTCATGTTGAACAGCCATCTACCCAAGCTGTGTTGGGGTGTGAGTGGGCAGAGGTAGCCAGGTGGGCAAAGACAAAGTGGCGAAAATAAGAATTCATGGTGGTGACAAATTCATACCATAAATCTTTCCCCATCATATTTGGCACCACTGAAGTGAAAATTTTTAAAGGTTAGCCCCTTGAGACGAGGAATCTTGTTTTCAAGAGGGTCCTCCGCTCTATTTGGTTGTAAAGGTAGTTAATTAGGTATAACCAAGAGTAACCTTGGGTAGAGAGATTGTTTTAACATTAATATCAACGGCTATGATGATTGAGAGGACACTCTGTGTGACTGTGAACCATGAGTTTTATCCTCTTAAGGGCAGTCTCAGTATTTAATAGCCGTACCTCATATATCGATAACATCAACTCTCTATCATCCACAGCAGTTTTTGGTTTATGAATATGACTTTAGGGATTATTTGTTTTGGGGTAATTTTCAACATTATGGATCATACAAGTAACAGATATTACGATGTATTAAAAACAATCATTGCACTAAAGGCATGTGATTCACTCATGAATCCCCTGAAGCTAGATCTTAGGCTAAGAGCCTCCATGTTTGTAAGGTTAATATTTCAAAAAGACATGAACTATGAGCAGTACAAAATTATTGAAAGTAACCACGATTATTATCCTCTTTAACCATAAATCAAAATATATATAACAAAAAACAGTAGGGAATAAAATGCATAAAAATTTAAAGGGTTTCTGTATGGACAGGCAACTAAGCACAGAAAGGAGAAGTGGTTCAGGCCTTGAATTTTAAGTTCATTTTTGTTAATTAGCCTTTAATAATGAGTTGTTTTGACGAAAAGTGTTTTAAAATTGAATCTGTTCCTCTTCTAAGTTATAAATCTTGCACAGAATACATTTAAAGTTAAATGTTTAACCCTTAACTTTATAATTCAACAGGGCACAGTGAGTAAAATACATTTTTAACTAATTGCTCTTATATAGTGTTATGGCAGCTACCCTTTTACTGCTCATAAAATAACAATATCTGCATGATTAATTTCAAATGGACACCACTCCCATTAATGCATAATTACCAGGATTCGTAATCGTGAAAAAGCATACATGTTAAAGCTCTTACGGGCCGCCCAACCCCCTGCGCTACGCTACATACTTTATGTAAATAAGTAATCAGTCATGAATACATGAGCTTAGTGAGATATCACACATGGGAATGATAAGACGGGGGAATGAGAGAATGAGGGGAATGTGAAAGAGAGCGAGGGAGGAAAAGAGAGGAGGGATATTGAGTTTGACTCAGAGCAAAGCAGTAAGAGGGTAAGTCAGGGTGTCCCGCAGGTCATGAATAAAAGACGAAAGGAATAATTTGGGCGATTTGCAGCCTGGCACAGTACGTCACACTGTGGTTATCAAAGAGATAAGCAAGATTGAACAACATCTCCCTCCCTCAATTCTCAATTTTTCTGTTTTTGCTTTCACTCTTACTTTACATACACAGTCTTTTTCTGTCCCTGCTACTAACAAATGTAAATTGTTGCCTGAGATACAAGCAGAACATTATCATGGCTGTCTTAGGAGCTGTCAACACGAGGGATTTGTGTGGTGCAAATTAGCTTGGATCCCATCCTTGGAGAAGTTATTAGCTCCTCACTAACGCCCCCTGTAATGTTTCTATGGGTGTGTGTGATGTTATCAAGCAGATCTCAGCTCCATCAGTACATCATGTTCTACTCATCAGAAAAGGGAAATTCAGCCTCTCACACTGAGCGAACTCAAATTACCTGACTTCTATTTCAGCCCAAAGAAATGAATGTAATTTACGAGCTTGTTGTGTTGGAAGGCTGTCATGTCACAAGCCCAATTCATACTGCAGCTACAAGGCGTAATATTTACTCCTCTGTGACGTTCGCCTCCACTGTGAATGTCATAAAGAACAAAACAGGGGGACGTGGAGACCCCCTCTTCGTTCCTTCACCAGAGGTAGTAACAGAGGCGTGATACTGGAGAGAAGGAGGCTCACAGACTCAGTGGGAGACAGGAGCGCTGCGAGAGAGCGTCTCTGCCTTAGGTGATGTTTACACTACTTCGTTTTCAGCCGAAAAAGGGGAGTTTTCATTGCATTTTCACCTCCTGTTTACGCAAGACCGATGCCCGGAGTCCCTGAATCTGCAAACGTTTGAAACTAGGGTCCAGAGTGGAGGATTTTAAAATGTACCACTGCCCGGCTTCATGTCAACAGGATTCAGTGTTTTAGGGTGAAACGCTGACGTCGCCACATGCGCAGTACTCTTTCACATGAAGGCTGCACGCGCATACCAGGAACAACAACAGCTTTGGCCATCTACCGAGTAACATGTATGCTGCTTACCTTACTCGGTTTGTTATTCAGACAAAACTATCCAAACAGATTTGTTGTCCAGACAAGAAAGTCCTGCATCTTCATGCGTCCACTCTCCACTGTTGTTTGTGAAAAGTTTTTCTTCTTCGTACGTGTGTTGTAACACCGCTGTTTCTCTGCAAACCTACATCGCCATCTACTGGACTGGCATGCATGCTGCAGCATTTTCAGTGGTTCTCGTGTCTCCATGTGAATGTGGATTGTTTTGAAAATGCAAAGGAAAAAAACTTTACAGTTCTGGTGAAAACGCCTCTGTGTAAACGGGGCCTTAGTTCGTATGTGAGCATGTACCGTGTCACGCACATCCAAGCCGTATTGCAGCCTGGATTGACAGGTATCTCAGCCTCGTGGAATCAATGTAAATGTTTTAATGTAAATACAGAGGAGCCTCGGTGCAGTGCTTTTGTGGAAAGGCACTGTGAATTGGGCTACATCTTTATGGTGGCAGGGGTATGTCAGTCAAGTACACCAAAATGCTCTGCTTTTAAAGAAAAAGTGTATGCAAAAAGGTCAAACACAGCTGCAAACAGCCACAACACAAATGCTTAGAGCATTAAAATGCAATTGGCTTTTACAAAACCCAAAACCAGTGAAGTTGGCACGTTGTGTAAATCGTAAATAAAAACAGAATACAATGATTTGCAAATCCTTTTCAACCTATATTCAATTGAATACACTGCAAAGACAAGATACTTAACGTTCGAACTGGTAAACTGAGTTATTTTTTGCATATATTAGGTCATTCTGAATTTGATGCCTGCAACATGTTTCAAAAAAGCTGGCACAAGTGGCAAAAAAGACTGAGAAAGTTGAGGAATGCTCATCAAACACTTATTTGGAACATCCCACAGGTGAACAGGCTAATTGAGAACAGGTGGGTGCCATGATTGGGTATAAAAGCAGCTTCCCTGAAATGGTCAGTCATTCACAAACAAAGATGGGGCGAGGGTCACCACTTTGTGAACAAATGCGTGAGCAAATTGTCGAACAGTTTAAGAACAACATTTCTCAATGAGCTATTGCAAGGAATTTAGGGATTTCATCATCTACGGTCCGTAATATCATCAAAAGGTTCAGAGAATCTGGAGAAATTACTGCACGTAAGTGGCAAGGCCGAAAACCAACATTGAATGCCCGTGACCTTCGATCCCTCAGGCGGTACTGCATCAAAAACCGGTATCACTGTGTAAAGGATATCACCACATGGGCTCAGGAACACTTCAGAAAACCACTGTCAGTTCGTCGCTACATCTGTAAGTGCAAGTTAAAACTCTACTATGCAAAGCGAAAGCCATTTATCAACAACACCCAGAAATGCCGCCGGCTTCGCTGGGCCCGAGCTCATCTAAGATGGACTGATGCAAAGTGGAAAAGTGTTCTGTGGTCTGACGAGTCCACATTTCAAATTGTTTTTGGAAAGTGTGTTCGTCGTGTCCTCCGGACCAAAGAGGAAAAGAACCAGCCGGACTGTTACAGGCGCAAAGTTCAAAAGCCAACATCTCTGATGGTATGGGGGTGTATTAGTGCCCAAGGCATGGGTAACTTACACATCTGTGAAGGCACCATTAATGCTGAAAGGTACGTACAGGTTTTGGAGTAACATATGTTGCCATCCAAGCAACGTCTTTTTCATGGATGCCCCTGCTTATTTCAGCAAGACAATGCCAAGCCACATTCTGCACGTGTTACAACAGCGTGGCTTCGTAGTAAAAGAGTGCGGGTACTAGACTGGCCTGCCTGTAGTCCAGACCTGTCCCCCATTGAAAATGTGTGGCACATTATGAAGCGTAACATACAACAACGGAAACCCCGGACTGTTGAACAACTTAAGCTGTACATCAAGCAAGAATGGGAAAGAACTCCACCCGAAAAGCTTCAAAACTTGGTGTCCTCAGTTCCCAAACGTTTACTGAGTGTTGGTAAAAGGAAAGGCGATGTAACACAATGGTAAAAATGCCCCTGTGCCAACTTTTTTGCAATGTGTTGCTGCCATTAAATTCTAAGTTGATGATTATTTGCAAAAGAAAATAAAGTTTCTCAGTTTGAACATTAAATATCTTGTCTTTGCAGTGTATTCAATTGAATATAAGTTGAAAAGGATTTGCAAATCATTGTATTCTGTTTTTATTTACGATTTACACAACGTGCCAACTTCACTGGTTTTGGGTTTTGTAAATAAATAGAAACTGCCAAGAAATAAGACATAAAACCTATGCAAACTGCAGCTATAAATGTGAGTATATAAAGCCTAAATGCAAGTAGCCACAACACAAATGCAAACAGTTAGCGAACAAATTCAAGAAATCACAACAAGATTAAAAAAACAATGAAAGACCATTGCCAACTGCCATAACTGTAATGTAAACTGCCATAGCACAAATGTGTGTTACCACAAGACAAAATATAACTGTACAAAGCCACAACACAAATTTAAGAATCACAACAGAAAAACATAAAGCCACAGAACAAGCACATACAGCCACAACAAACGGCCAAGGCATAAATGCAAGTAGCTGTGGTACAAATGCAGTTGATTATTACACAAAAGTGAACTGCCAAAAGACAGATACAATAAGCATTAAAACAAGTGCAAACAGAAGCTACATGTGTGTGAGTATACAGCATAAATACAAGTAGCTTCAACACATATGCAAACATTCATTTTGAACACAAATGCAAGAAACCAAGTTTGCAACCAGACGCAAAGCCAGTGCCAGATGCCACAATTTGAACGCAAACAGACACAGCATAAATTTGTGTGTTGCGGGGTTCTTCCCGGAAATATATATAGCGTAGTCAGGAAGGTACGTTTTCACAGTTTTTATTCACCAATCTCCCAACAGTGTCAAAAAATATATACAGGTGCCAGCGAGAAAAAAAACCCAAACTATTTACAAAAGCTATAAACAAAAAAAATTAGCAATGGCTGCACTGGGTTCTTCATCAACCTCCAAAGTCTGCAAAGACAAAAAAACAGCAACACAGACCATATCAAAAACACTCACAATCAATGGTTCTCTGTGCTCAGGTACCTACCTTCTACTCCCAACTATCCACACACAGCCAAAATGGCTGCCCTTTTAAATCATAAGCCCCTCCTAGTGGGCGTTGACAAAAAGAATAATCAAGCACAAAATAAGCATTTATTTCACATATAAACATTCAAAAATGCCTTTAAACCCATTCATTAAATAAGAAATATTTCTATTATCTTTTCCCCCAATTCAAATGTTTTTTGTCAGCCTCTCTTACAGCAGAAAAAACACATAATTAGGTTAAACACATGTGGGGGCCATTTTCCCGCCAAGTGCCCTTTAAAACCCCGGAAGTAGGTGCGCATCTGTTTGGCTGACGGCGCATCTGACAGGGGCAGCGGGGAGGACAACTTGGCGTCTGTGGTGAGTGGAGTGTTTATGTAGTGTGTATGTGTGTGTAGTATGGCGAGTGTGCACCCTCGTGCGTACTACAAAACCTGTAGGGTGGTGAATCCAACTGGCAAAAAGTGACCGCTGCGGTGGACCGGAAAGGAACAGGGGAAAGTTTGACGTGTAGCATGTAGCGTGTACCGTGTGCCGGTCGCGTATAGTGTATGTGTGTGTGTGTGTGTGTGTGTGTAGCGTGTAGCGTGTGTGTGCGCACTCTATCTTCACTCAGTGACGGGGCCGCTCCGTCACATTGTGCCACAAATCAAACGTAGGAAGACACAACACAAATTCAAACAGCCACAGCATGAATGCAAGTGGTCATAGTTCAGATGCAGTTGATAAGTAAACAAATGAAAACTGCCAAAATCTCAAATCTATGCAAACAGCTATTACACGAGTGTGAGTGGATACAGGATGAATGCTAGTAGCCACAACTAAAAAAAAAAAAAAAAAAAGAAAACAGTGGGAATACAAATGCAAAATGTCCTCATTTTTAATTAAAGATGGCGTTTCCTCAGTCCTCATTATGTTTTCTGTTAGAATCTCTTCCTCATGTCTTTGTATGTGGGTGTGTAAGTGAGTGTGTGTGCTGTATGTGGATTGTGAGGGTGGGTTCTATTTTTCATTGTATTCAGTTTTTTACTTTTTAATTATTTTCATTTATTTTGTTTCTTCATTTCTATGTGAAGCACTTTGTGCTACAAAATTTTGTATGAAAAGTGCTATACAAATAAATTTTGATTGACTGATTGAAAACAGGATTGCAAACAGATGCAATAACAATGCCAGCAGCCACAACCTAATGGAAAAGCCATCGCACAAGTGTGTGAAGTTACAACACAAAGGCAAGTAGATGCAACATAGATGTACATGAGTGCAACATGAATACAAGCAGGCACAACAAACGGCATCAACAAAAATGCAAATAACCAAAAAATAAATGCTAGGAGTAGCTGCAAATATGAAAAAACTGCAACATAGTTGAAGTAAGCTGCAAAATGCAACTAGACACTTGCATTAGTGTTGTGGGTGTGTTTGTGTTGTGTTTTTTTGTTTTGTGTTTACATTTGTCTTGCAGCTTTAGAATTCCTGTTATTGCTGTCTGGTTTATGTTTTGACTGTTTGTGTTGTGGCTTTCTGCCCTTGTGACGTGACAACTTGCATTCCTGTAGCATTTATTTTTTGCTTTCACATTGCAGCTGTTTTCATTTGTCTTAACTGTTAATGCAAAACGTTTTGACTACACATTTGTTGGACAGCCTCTGGCCACCATAGATACGGAGCACCGGTGTGTCGCCTTGTCTTATAATGCAGCATGAAGGACGGAGAGAACGGAGGGAATCCTTTATATGTACGGCAGCAATTTATTTCCTGATCCAGGTGCAGATAGTGCCAGAGAGAGACCATGCTATGGTTCTTAAAAAGATGTCCCTTAGAAGAAGATTTGTCTTGTCACTGTTCAGTGCAGGTCCTCGCTGCTTATTTCCATTTTACAATCACTTCATGAGCAGCTGTGTCCATTGATAACAAAGTGATGTATTTGTGCGTAATTGTGGGATGATGGGAGAACATAGAAAGACTCATAACTGCTATATGCTCATTCAGAGACTGTTATCTACCTGCCTAAATATTCCATGAATGTTATCTGAAACCCGTGCATAGAGATGTTGAGTGTCATGCAGTATTCTTCCATGATGACTAAAAAACACAATCTGAGGAGTTGGCCCACAAGCTTTAGCTGTAGGAGGGAGCATTTTACAAGTAGCTGAACAAAAGATTTGTATTATTCTGCCACTCTGCTGTTGATGATGATAAGAATAGGAAAAGCACGAGGCCAGCAGAATCCAACAAGAAATAGCGCCACATCCACATGACATTGTAAAATAGTTTTAATACCAAAATCAAGTCTGAGACTGCAACTCTGTTACTTTGTTGCACAATGTGCTTTGCTATATTAATCCTCTATAAGTCTGCAATGACTTTTTTAAACTTTGGATGCATTTTTTAAAATCTCCTAATAACAATAAAAAGACAATATGCTTGCACTTTTATTGTGCCCCCCAAAACTTTTTAAAATTAGTTTTAACCAGAGCTCCTTTTCCACATTTTATTAGATGCTTCTTATGTGGTAAAATAATTATATGTGAATATTTTCACTTTTGGACTGAACCCCCTATCTCGAAATCACTTCTTTGCTATATACTAAACACTGGGCATTGCAGTGGGGGTTAGCTTCATCCAACAGGCAAAATTTCCATTACAAAGGTAGTCTAGGCCAACCTGACATGCCAGATGGCCAATTCAATATATCTTACAAGTCCATCTGGGAAAAGTTTATTGAAAATGTTTGGGAATTGACAGAGCCTTTCAAAAGCAAATCTGACAGGTGATCGGACAGTCATCAAGTCAATCGCGTTTATTACGGGGGTGGCACAGTGGCACAGCAGGTAGTGCATGTGCCTCGCAGCAAGACAGCTGATAATTTGATGCCTTTGTCGCACAGAGACTTTCTGTGTGGAGTTTGCTTGTTCTCCCTGTGCATATGTGGGCTTTCTCTGGGCACTCTGGCTTCCTCCCAGAGACAATAAACATACTCATTAGATTGATTTGTGACTCCAAATTGCCCTTAAGTATGAGTGTGAGAGTGAATTGTTATCCATCTCTCTATGAGGGCTTTCACACCGGCACAGCTCCGTGCCAGTTCCGGTTCCCAAACCTAATTATGAACTGGCTGGTGTGTTCAGACCGGAAAATAAGTGGTTTGGAACCTGAAGAGTTGATTCCAGCTCGTGAACCATGACATCATTGGTTGGCATGTTGTATTCTGTGTTGATAAAATGAGCAGGAAGTCGAGGACGCACACATACTTTTTACATATCAGTTGCCTTCTACATACGTCTTCTTTGTCTCCTAATCATCAACAGCTGTTGCGTGCTTGACTGCTGGATGAAAACTAAAACCTTCAGTCAAGCAACAAACGCTTTTAGAATATTGATGGGATCTGCCTTTTGCCAGTTGGTTGTATACTTCCACCTGAGTAACATGGAATAACGCCCTCCCACTTTCCTTCCGCTTAAACTGGTATGACCGCAGGCTGGTTCACTACAAAGCACCAGGGTCCTGAGGAGCCAGCATAGAACCGGTCCCAGAACCAGAACCGTGTTGGTGTGAAAGCCCTCTATGTCACCCTGTGATCAGCTGGCGATTAGCTTTCATCATTGTCTTCATTGGAGTAAGAGTAACCTCTGCTTTTCGCCAGTCCCTCACGAGTTTCTCACTCACTCCAAACTTTATTTCTGCTCGATTACTGCTGCATATTTTACTACCTGCAGTTTGTTAAAATATGATTTTCATTTTGGGGGCATTTTGTTTATGTCTAGCCTAGCCTAGAGCGCCTTCTCGCGGCTGTAGACATGAATATTGCTCCTTCGTTTATGTCTGTCAGTATTAATAAAACATTTAAAAACATGTTAAATGATGTATATTTTGATATGTAAGTCGCACCTGGCTATAAGTCGCAGGACCAGCCAAACTACGAAAAATAGTGCGACTTATAGTCTGGAAAATATGGTACAACCTGAGAAGGCACAATAAAGCTCTTTAATTTACAGTCCATCAGCTGAGAAACTATTGCACTGAAGAATTCAGTTCCACTCTTTAAAATGTATTGTGTTTGATTTTTTTCTCAATCTAAAAATAACAAACGATGTCATTAAAAGATGCTCTGAAGAAGCAAGGAATCATGGGAGATTTGTCCTCATTGTTACACTGCCTTCATTGCTCCTGAAAATCTAAGTGACGTGACCCATGCAAGAATTATGATCAGAGAAAAGGTTATGTATAAAAGTTGTATTCACATGACATTCAGTCAAGTTTTTACACACTATGTCATTAGATTTAAATTAGATTCTGTGAATAAATGAAACATTTCCTCCTCCTGCATCACCCTGTAATACAATAAATCTGATCCTGATGAAACAATACTTAAAGAAAACAGAAACCTCTGAGTTTGGACGGTTTTGGAAAGTGTAAATACACAAATCAACAAATGAATGAAGAAAGATCAAGGTCTTTTAAATAATTTTGAGGAAGTATTGTACATAATGACTCCTCCTGGTACACTCAGTGGATGCAGGGGTATACAAGGCTATTGTAGTTGTATGAACATTTTCTTTCAGCCTTAAATTTAAATTTTATTGTATCATGGATAACTTCACTTTGACTCATAAATCTATATTGGTCTTGTCATAAAGATATTTAATAATAGTTATCCCTCTTTATCCATCTTATACCTGTATATTTTGGTAACAGATAGTCTCTAATTAATGACAAAAAGTGAGTATTCTGCCAATGCAGTTTTGTTTGAATCTTAAAGTTTGGATTGGGGTTTAATACTGTGCCTTGATTTTTGTCCTGAAATGTTTATCATAACAAATGTTACTTTTAGTAACATCCGTAAGTACATAAATAGGGATGATATTCATCCAGTAGAGCAAAATAAGTTGGCTGTCAGTGTTGTTTGCTTCAGTGGAACAGTGCTACTCCCAGACTGTACCTCCGTTAGTATTTGCCAGAGTTAATATGGCGTTATGTCAACATTTCCTCCATGAGGGATCAAAAATTTGCTTTTCCAGTGTTCAAACATGGGAAAAGTCCATTTATGATTTTTAAGGGTGCTGTGCCTCACTTTAAGCTGTGTAGAAAATGCTGATAATCTTTCTGTGGCATGACAACCTGAAATCACGCAGCTCTCACTGCGATAAACTGGGCAAGCCAAACTGCAGCCGGATGCAGAGATTGTTTGACAGATCTACAGACAAATCAGAGATGCAAGCTTGGAAAAAATGTCTTGGTCTTTTTCCAGTTATGGCCCTTTTCCACCAGCCCGCCTTGGCCCTACTCTACTCTACTCTACTCGGCTCTACCCGGTTTGCGTTGCGTTTCCACCAGCACAGTACCTCCTAAAACAGACCAGTTTTTAGTACCTACTCTGCTCTGGTTCTAAGCGAGCTGAGTCGACACTAAAAGGTGACGTCGACCGACTGCTGGCTACTGATTGGTCAGAGAATGTCGTCACCGATGGGTCTTGAGCGCGATGCCCAAAACAGGACTGCAGTACATACACTTTGTTACTTTATGGCAATAACTTGGTGCCATCACAATGTTAAACACGGGGCTTTATCATTACGAGCTAGCTAACAAGCTAGCGGTAGCTTCCATTAGCTTACCCTCATACGTCTTTTCTTTGCAGCCCAATTGCTCTCGTCCTCGGCTTCAAACTGTTGTATAGCTTCCAAAACTCTCCTGTACTTCTCAAGGGTATTTCTTCTCGCCGCCTGCAGCCTTTTTCTGCTTTCCTCATTGTAACAAAAAGCCACAGACCGAGCAGCAAGTATACTATTGCCTCCAAGTCCTCCATTGTTTTGGTTGTTGTGTCGCGCTCAAAATGACATGAATGCAGTGTCGCCCAGCTGTTTTACAGCGCCCCCGCCCCCACTGGGTAGGGGACCGGGCTGGTGGAAAAACAGACCAAAGCGAGTAGAGTAGAGCCGGGTAGAGTCGGGGAAAGCCGAGTAGAGTAGGGCTAATGGAAAAGGGCCATTAGTTAAATTAGGGACAAGACAGTCCAAAAAATGGGATTGTACCAACACGGGACATATTGGTGTTTTTTGGGTTATTTGTGGGGACACAGGACACAAGGCTTGAAAACGGGACAGTCACAGCTAAAATGGGACGGGATGTCTGGTCAACTTGGATTAGTGCGATTAGCACACAATTGGCATACTAGTGCTTAGCACTGGTTATTGGTATTCTTGATTAGCACACTAGCAGTTAGTTAGCCATTTATCAAATAACCAAGGACAGGTCGCTAGTTGTGAACAAATTCAATTACACTGTTATTGTATACACACTCAACTTTAGCTTTATATCTTCAATAAATTATATTTATAATCAGTATCAATAGATATTTAGTCTCTCTCTCTCTCTCTCTCTCTCTCTCTCTCTATCTAGAATATACTACAATCAAAAGTTAAAACAACTAGCTTTTTTAAATAGTTGTGTAGATCTTTCCCAATTTATTACAGTATATTGTAGTTGTTAAATATGGGTGCATTTTTCTGAAAACATCAGGTTAGATATATACAGCCAAACTAAGTGCAATTTATTACCTCAGTTTCTCTGAGTAGATTTGTTTTTTTGTTTTTTTTTACTGAACTGTAGTCCAAAGGGTACTTGCTTTTTATCTGTTGACCTAAAAATTGTGTTTATAAGGAACTTGATAACTGAATTAGTAATATTTGACTTTGAATGTGACTGTATGTTTCTTTTTGGTATTCATAACTTTTTCTTACCACCCAACTCGTCTTCAGTTGTGACTGTTTTAAATTCTTTTACTGCAGAGAATCATTTCTTTAGGGGTTCTGTTTTGTTTTGTTCAATCGTCTTTTACAAACAGCCACCATGTGAAAAGCCTGATATCAAATTTGACATCAAATCTAATTTGAAGAACTCTCTTCCTCCACCTCCTCCTGCGGTATAAGAGAAGCTCTTTATGGATGATAAAAGATAGCGCTCTGCTGCTCTGGCAAACTGGAACTAATCATGTCAGATTAGTTTCTTGGCTTGAAGGAGGTGCAAATGGAGAGAGGGAGGCTTGGCAAAGACAGTGGAGAAAATGATTTTAGGGGACTCAGTGTTTATTTCCCCCTCAGCAACAATGGAGCAGCTTATTCACAGAGCTGCCAGTAGATGGAGCTAAGATCCCCTTAATGCTTTATTGGCAGCTCTGCAGAATGTGTACATTTGTGTGCATTTGTACATGTCAGCTGTATGTGTGTGATTTTTAACTGACACTTTGAAGCAAGCCGACTGAATGGTGGCTTGTGGCCCAAATCAGGCCTCTCAACAATCTCTATTCTGGCCTTTGAGAAGAGGAAACAGAAATGCTTGTTTTCTTTAAATGTTTCAGCTCAGTGAGCTTTTTATGCGTAAATCTGAACACAGGAGAAGAAAGAATCCAGATTTGTGCAAACTTTAACACCATCCTTCTTCCTTTAATAGATTAGAAATCCCTACTTCATTAAACATGGTATATAAAAAATAAAATCCCCAAACCATTACCACTACCACCATTGTCACTACTACTATACACAACAACATACAAGGTTAATGCGCACAATGGTATGTTAAAGTTCCCGGAAAGACTAAAAAAAAACATGAGTTCTTATTTCAATCTATGTAGGGAGACTGTGTGATCAACCAAGCCAAACAAGTATGATAAAAGATATATATATATGTTCAGCATTACTTCTCAATAGACCATTTATAGACACGTCTAACATGACGTCACTCAGTTCTGTAGATGGCAGAAGTACTGCTGTTGTCAATGGGCTAGAACGCATTTTAGCCAATATTTACTGCAAAAATACATTTTCGAGCCACTAAAATAACAGCAAGTATCATTATCATCATTCTTTTTATTTTATTTTATCTTTTACTTCATTTCAATTTATTTATTATTTTTCACGATATATTTAATTTTACACATTAACCTAACCTCCAGTGTTTACTCATTTTAAACCCTTGAAGATGGCATTTCCAAGGCATGTACTGGGTACAACAATGTTCCTGCTTTATTATTGTCTTTTATTTATGATGCATTTCACCAATACCGTGTATGGATTGCGGGGTGGAGTGGGTTTGGGTCATAATTCCTTTTCTCTTATTTTAATCATCTGGCTGTTTGTAAAGCACTTTGTGCTACAGCTTTTGTATGGAAAGTGCTATATAAATAAAGTTTGATTGATTGATTGACTGATTGATTAATACAGGACAAGTATGTCATCGTCGTTGTCAAATGAGTCTGGTCACCTTAAATAACCTGAGAAACAAGAAAAAACTAGAAAAGCACTCAGAGAGCGCAGACCTCCGCCAAGCAGCTTCGGTCTACTTTGGCGAAAATAGTCCTGTCTGGCAATGTTAAAGAATCCTTTAAAAAATTCCTGGATCCAGACAGTGATCCGGATCACTCCCAAAATTTAATCAGTTCTTCCATATCCCATTTCCGACAATTCCTGAAAATTTCATCCAAATCCGTTCAGAACTTTTCAAGTTATTTTGAACACAAACAAACAGACAGACAGATAAACACTGGCAAAAACATAACCTCCTTGGTGGAGGTAATGAGCATACACTTATACAAAGGAGAAACAACGCTGCCCAGCAAGATAGCATTAGCGTTAGCCCACTAAGTGTCTCTGTTGCATATGATAGTTTAAGCTGACATCACATGCGAATAGTCGATATCATGAAAGTTGAAGCTGTAGTCTTTGTGAAAGGATTTGTCCATTAAATGAGCTGAAACCACACCCAGACAGTCCTCTCTAAACTTAAAAAAAGCTACAGTCTGATAAAGAAGGCTTCATGTTGAGGTTAGCATTGTCCATGTGTCCAGACATGCTGGTAGCTATCTGGGCCCATTTATGCGACCCTTCAGGGGCACATCCATTTCTGTGGTCAGGCATTACAGCCTATGCATCATTTCCATATCATGTTTCCCCAGTTGCTCATCATCATCTTGAGAGTGCCTCATCAGGTGAAAAGACCTGAAGGTCACTCTGGTGTGAAGGTTGAAAAAACAATTGAAGTATCAAAACTTTTGCTGTTGAGTGTTGCTTACGATGTTTCCTATTGTTGTCTTCCTATTGTTTTTTCAAAATGCTCAGAGGTCATGGACAATTCCAGCCATTAAGAGCTGAAAGAAGACGGTGAATTAGGAAAAAGCAGAACATGAGGAGACCAAGGGCCAACGTGAATTTAGCCCCATATGATTAATATGCTGTTGAACTGATATTTTCTCTATTTTTAACCATTCTCTGTTAACCGTAGAGATGGCTGTGTGTGATCCCAGCAGTTTCTAACATACTTAGATCAGCCTATCTGGCACCAATAACCATGCCACATCTAAAGTCACGTAAATCACCTTTCCCTCAGTCTGATGCGTTGTTTGAACATCAGCATGTTGTCTCAGCTCATTAGAAATTTGTGGTAATGAACAGTTGAATGTTTGTATCTATTTAAATGACTGGTGAATAGGGATGGGAAATTATAAGATTTTATCATTACCAATTTATAATGTTTCTACGTATCGATGTAATTCTTTGACAGTTCCCTTATTGATTCCTTTGGATTTTCTGTGTGGGCAAGTCAACCTACATAGGCTTTCAGTGGCAACAATGTCAAACACATGCCACTACAGATATTTTATTCCAGGCTGCACAGTTAAATGCCTTTTCAAGTTTCACCCACTAGACATGGAGTGAATGTCTTTTTGTCAACAGTTAATGCACAGTTCTGACCACTGCTGTCTCCTGTCTGCCATGAGTACTTCATTGACTTCTTTGTTATCGTTTCTGGTACTGATGTGAGTATGACGTTTAAGCCCCAGTCACACATTCCCGTTTCTCATGGCAATTGTGCACAATTGTCATGATCCTGATGAAATGTGCTTTGGTCATGGTGCATGCACTACTTGATCTGGATCAGCGTTGTATAGTTGTGGACGAATGCCAGGGAATGGGGAAGGGTCCCGACTGTTTTGAACTGTTCAAAACTGTTGTGGAGAATCACCGCTCTCAGTATAGCAGGGTGGAAGCCTAATGCAGTCCTAAGGCGAACGGTATTAGCGTGGCATGTACGGCGCTCAATCGGGCTGATCATGGCTCAATCCAGAAAGCTTTCTGAAGACGACTGACAAGGATGTATCCGTTTGTGCCCCGACTGTGTCCCGTTCAAGGCAACGCAAGCGATGGGGCTCAATTGGGGCTTACGTGATGCAAACTGGGCTGGAACAGGACTGACGTCGTGTCAGCGGGATGAAAATTCATGGAATCCTCGCCATATCATTGTATTGACCTAATTGAAGCAGGACGAACGCCCCCGAAGCGCTGTAGAAGCGTGACTCACAGTGTACTTACAGGGTGTGTCCGGGGGGAGAGACAGTCATTTCTTCCCGTGTCATGCCGATCAAACCAGCCTTGCCAATCGTGTACAGTCGTGCACAATCGCCATGTGAAACGGGAATGGATGACTGGGGCATAAGCAAATTGACCAATGATTTCAATTCCTTTAAGGATCTGTCATTGATTCTCAACTGGTATTGGTTTTCGATTCCCTTCCCTACTTGTGTGGGGATGTTTCATGTTTATAAACAGTTGTCTGCTTTGGCTTTACAGAGACTTTAAGAAATGCATCCTTTTTTTTTTTTGATTGTCTGGGTTGCGATTTTAAGAGTATAATACGCCTCACTTAAGACATTCTGTCACAGCAGAGTGAAGTTTTTTGATTCTGTGTCTGAAAGATTTGTTAACTACATATTTATGATTTCTAGATGTGCTTGGCTCAAAGAATATGAAAAAGGATTCCTCCTTGACACTCTTCAGTTAAATTAATTCCTTTTAAAATGTCTTGAATATATTGGCTTTTTTATTCAAGGGGTTTTAGGAGAGGTGACCTTTGCTCATGTAAATCTGTGTTTTTGTGTGTTTGAGTTCCTCTGTTCTTCCACCAGCAGTAGGTCAGTCTTATCATTTCCTGGGCAGCAGAAGTTTCCCTCTTGAAGCTGTTTACTTTGTTTGAGGTCACAGTAGGACAGGACCTCATGCTCGGAGGCAGACTTCTTAAAGCAGCGTCTCTTAAGGCCCCTGCAGTGATCTGGCACTTCAGACGCTGCGTTCGGGGCCGAGTTAGGGGGTTAGTTCTGCTCAGTGGGACCGGAGTTGGCTTTTTAGGCAGGGCAGGCTTGTCTCTTTCTGTATTTTCTGTTCCTCATTCACTATCTTCCTCTCTCATGCTTGCCCCAGTGTCTGCTCTCCCCTCTCTGTGTCCCTCTCTTAGTTTGCCCATCAGCCCTCTGGCCCTGAGGAGCATCTGTGCCCCTCCTTGTTCCCCATATGCCCTGTGCCTTTAAGCCTGGCCTCCGAAGCTCGAGTCGATAAGTAATTTAACAGCAACATGAATTAACAATCTCCTATTTTCCATCACACCAACAACCTGATGGTGGATTTCACTCCTGACCTGCTTCTCGGATTTTTTTTGCACTTCATGCAGTTACGCAGGCAGAACATTGGATGTTGGGACCTCAACATGTCAAAACAAAGACAGAAAGAGGAGTTAGCAAAAGGCAACACGTGGAGCTGGTTGGCCTGGTTTGTAACATTTTATAAAGCAGTGGGCCTGATTCACTACTAGGACTTTCCATTTGTGGTACCTGCTTTGTTCCTCTTGACTCTGCTTGGTTTTGGTACTTGGCACTTAATTTTCCATGACAGTATGTGCTAGATAATACTGCCTGAATGTGTATGCTATAATTTACTTCTTTAACTTCCTGCACTGTAAACGCTGAACTCAGTCACAGTTGTTTTAAAGTGCCCATGTTTTGCCTAAACTTAGGTTCATGTATTCATTTTCGTGTTCACATACAGAGTACTACCACAGGAAGGTCCAGTCCGCTCCAATTGGTTGACCTGTCTACTCTGTGGTAATTGATCAGTTCAGTTCTGCTCAGCCCCATATTGCCAATGACTCTGCATTCATTCTACTGTTCGGCTCTGCACTGGGCTTCCCACTCCAAGCCAATGTGCTTGAACTGCTGATAAAATTGTAAGGATGTCTTATTAGATGGTCTCTTCTGGGGCTGTTTTCAGCAGCTAAATAAGGGTGAATACCAATAGAAGTATATTGCAGGGGATTTTGGCCCTTTTTTTTTTTTTTGCCGCTACCGACACATTTAGCTGTGTTGCTCGTTCCATGACTGCACAATCCTTACAAGCTGGACCTCATTGTAAAGGCAACTAATCAGGATTTCCAAAGAAACCAGTTGTTATTATCAAAGGGGAAAATTATTAACTTATGTAAAGTTTCCAAGATATTTTTGAAGAGTTTATAACTCCTGCAAGTTTAGTTGGCATAAAAGTTGCACAATCCTTTTGTTAAACAGGCATGAGCCATTGTATCAATTTATACTGGAGACCACAGTTCAATTGATGTAAATACTCTCCAGATAGGCACTTTTGTCTCACAGTTCTGCAATCATTTACTCCCTTAATCTTTCAAAAGCTTTTTTGTAACTAGGCCTCAGATTTCACAGTTATCACACCAGATCTGTAGATCAGGTCAAGTCTTGTCAGTTTTACAGAACCAGCCTGGGACAGCTTTCCATAATGTTCAGAGTTCCAGTCATCTGGGAGAGTTGTTCTGCTTCTCTTGGCTGCTACTCTTCTGTTTTGAGTTTTAAAAAAGAATATTATTTATTATTATTATTGGCATATCACAGTATTTGATTACAGTCTGATACAATAAAAAGGTAAATTGCTTTGTATTTCTGCTTTTAGACTTTCTATCACATTTGTAATAAGAATGTTGTTTTTGTATGTGTTTTGATTTTTTGCCATAAAGTGGGTCCCCATGCAAGCCCTTAAGGGGTCCTTTTGTCCTACCTGTGCTTTGGTATGTCCTTGTATCTTTCTGTTGTTTTAGTCTTATGCCTTTTGCATAAATCGGTAAATAAAATAATAAATAAATTAATACATTTAAACAGAGGACACCGAAATTAAAAGTAAAGCCTTGTTGACAGTACTAACATTTGCTGAAAGTTCAGGCCAAGTGTTGATGCAAATTAACTGATGCTTTGCCAGCCTAATAAAATAACCTATTTTCCGACAAGAAATAAAGACATTTTTGCATACTAAGGGAAAAATATTACCGTTTTATCAAAAACTTTTTTTCAGGTTGAGCTAAGGTTTGATCTTATAATTTGGTTCTTTCTTTGCTCAGTCTCAAGATCCAGCAACACCTCTTAATGAGAAATAGCGACCTAAATTTCATAAAATTTCCAGCTATTAAAAATAATTTCATAAAACATTTACCTGAGCCCCTATGGAACAAAATATGACTGAAAAAATAGCCATAATAAAACAAAGATGCTTAAAGCCTTTGGTGGGTATCAAATTACATATTTCAATCCTTTTCTGATGACAATAAGTACATTTGCTAGTTCTCCTTAAATCACAGATGTTAACAATGTATCCTGAGAAACCATTGTCTACATATAAACCATTGTCTACTCATTACAGCAAAATGAAGTAAAATAAAATATACACAATGAGGGCTCATGCATTATTGACTTTATAGCGACCCATTAGAAAGTGTTAAGCCACTTAATTTTGAATCACATCTGACTGCAATAACGCTTCACATAGATTGTAATTTATCCTTTTTTCAATTAGTGTTGCACCTGTTTTTTTTTTTTTTACTTTAACTAATCGTATCTTCCAACCATCTCTCTAAGCCAATCTTCTTGTAACTGTCAAACTCTAAAACTGCTTTGTCAGTTCACTGACATGTGCCATTGCTGATAACTCACTCTCTTAGTCTGTAATTCTGCTCTGATTATCTTGTTTTTCTCTTATTTTGCAGCTCACATGACTGAGATCCGTGCTGTGATATTACTGCATAGCTTATGATTAGACTATCTCCTTTAAATGATGATGTCATTCTGTTATTGGCTGCTTAAATGATGTCAAATGGGGTCATCATTTAATTATGCTTAAAATGCTTCTATTAGTCTTTCCTGATTAAAATGACAGAAAATAGGCCTGTGTGATTGGATTGGGTGTGGCTTCAGATGGGAGAAGAGATTGACTGAAGTGTTACTTGTTGGAGATAACCTTAAAAAGGAAAGAATTGCTGAGGGAAAGCATACGCCAATACTGCAGGCAAGATGATTGAGATAAAAATAGCAATTGAATATGAGCAGTTTAGAGAAAATAGATGAATGAACACAGCAGAACCTCAATAAATCTGCTTTCTTCCAGATAACCTAAAAATGAATTAAGAAACTAATTATCTTGTCTCTCCGACTACTCAAAGTGCTTTTACACTAAGGTCACATAGCCTTATTCATACCCATTCACTCTCACGTTCACTTACTGATGCTATGCAATGTGCATCGGAATTAGCTGACACATCCAAGCCCTCTTAAACCCATTTACACGCCACTGATGCAGCAGTGGGGGCGACTTGGTGTTAAATAAATGGTAAGTGGACTTGAGCTTCTATAGTACTTTTCTAGTCTTTGACTACTTAAAGCAGCTTTACAGTGCAGGTCATATCTACACATTCACACCCATTTGCTCTCACATTCACTCACTGATGGTTGGAGTTTCTATGTCAGTTGTCCATCAGTATCAACAAACACATTCACGCACTTTCATGCCCATTTACACGCCCCTGACGCAGCAGGGGGAGCAACTTGGGGTTAATTGTCTTGCCCAAAGACACATCGCCATGTGACAGCTGAAGCTGAGCTCGAACCTGCAATCTCTGATAATCAACAAAGCACGCTATCAGACTGCACCACCAATGCTGAAAGGACACATGGACGTCACCGAAAAATAATCAGACCAACTGAGGAGTAGGTGGCAGTGTAGACTCAGTCTTTAATGGCTTCGTCCAGGACTTGAGGATGACCAGTTAAAATTCCAATCAAAACATACTTGAAAGTTGGTTTGGTAGCTGGGGGGATGCATGCGAGTTTACTCCTTTGCGCCCTTAAGGGTCCCATATCCTAAAAACTCAGTTTTATTTGCTTTTAAAGTTAGAAAACACCCGTTTTCTAAACTCGTAGTTCACAAAGAAATGCGCTGTGCCTCTCTAAAGAAAATGCCCCTTAAATCGCTTTGTTTTTTTACTTCCCGGGGTTTATGATGTAATAGCTATACAGCCTCCACCTACATGTGTGTTTTCTGCCCATCACAGCAGACACCATGACTGTTTTGAAAGTCCACAACGTGGCCTAAAACCCTTCTCCCCTCTCCCATCAGATATTGTTTGGGCAGCCAATCAGCACAGAGCTCATTGTCATAGCCTCCTGTTGCCTCCCCACCCACTTAGATCAGAGTGTTTGCAAAGGAGAGGGAAAAAGAGCTGCATCTGATCCTCTTCAGACATTAAATTTTCAGTGTATTTAACTGAAATCAAATCCTTGCTTAATAGACACCAATGACATGATGTGAACCATCAAACAAACCAGGATGGGACCTTTAAACTTTATCCCATATGAACACCTACAAATGTAGGAAGTGTAGAAAACAATAGCCTCAAATCCTACTGCCATTAGTGGGGAACCTATTCAGGCTGTCACTGAATGTAAGTATCTTAGCGTTGTGCTATATCACAAACTCAAATGGGACAAATAGACTGAAAGGCTGACCACAAAGTCCCAGCAAAGACTCTTCTTTTTAAGGAAGCTTTTATCTTTTAATGTCAGCAGCAAAGTGCTCCAATATTTTTATTCTGCTTTTATTGAGAGCGCCCTGTCCTTTTGCATTACCTGCTGGTTTGGAAATGCAACAGAAGCACAGAAAAAGTCCTTCAGGAAAATTGTAAGAGTCCAGTAAACCGTCAGGTGTCCCGTTTGCAAATATGGAGTGCATTTATAAACAGAGAACATTAGAAAGGCATTCAGCATTGAGGGTGATGGTGATCAGAGACACCCCCTTGCCCCTTCATTTACACTGTTGCCCTCTAGGCAGCGTTATTGTGCTCCTCTGTTCACCACAAACGGATCAAAATTTTCTTTTGTTCCACAAGCGATTTACATTTTTAAATGAACAATGATAGCATGTCATAAGTCTAGCTGGTCTAGACCCACCTGCCTGTCCATCACTTATGTTTTCTTTCCTTTTCTCCTGTGTGGTAGTGCATTGTTTGAGTTTTCTAGTGATGTTGGGGTGTTTTTATTTGTCTATTTTCAACACTGTATCACTGTTGAGACTGTATTTTGTTGCCAAATGTCTGTGATTCCTGCGACACCCCAGTTTCCCTACAGGGACAAATAAACGAACTAACTAACATAATTTCTTGATTATAACACACACTTTTTTGCTTTAAATAAGCTCTAATTTTTCGGGGGGGGGGGGGGTATTATACACGAGTACAAGCAAAATACTTAAATATTTTGTCTCACCAACATCACGATTGCAACACATCTGATACAAAAAGCAGAAATATTCTCTTTCTCTGCGAAATATTCCCACCAGACTTGAGAAATTCTTATTAAACTGACTGTTAAACTGTTCTAATCAAATATTTTGGGTCTTAATTAGTTTAACTTTGTGTAATCATCGTTTAATTCTCAAGTGTTACCACTCACTGGCAACCACAGAGCGCTGCCATCTTGTGAGCAAGGGGCCGCAAAATAGCTGTGCTGTGATTGGTCGAAGACATTGACATGTTGATAGCTGCTCTGTGATTGGTCGGTACACTATGACTGAGCATGCTTGGGCAGAAATCAAGTAACTGCGCATGCATGAAGCAAAAGGTGTTTCCGCATCTGTTTGAGAGAGAAAATCATGTATTCGTTGTCAAAATACTGAAACTTCATTGATTAAAACTTTGAATAAAGGTAATTTTTGAGTTGTCTGAGAGAGTAAGGTTTGGGCAAAATTTGGGTACGTGTTATGTTCGAGTACAGTGTTTTTCAGGCAAAAATCGTAAAAATACGGGGTGCATGTTATAATCGAGTGTGTGTTATAATTGAGAAATTACGGTAACTAGATAACATTGCTGGTGGTGCAGACAAGTCATCAGAAATGATGAACGGCGAAGTGCTGACCTGGCTTGTGTTCCCTGACCTGACCTGATTGAGAAGTACTAACATCATTGCACTTCCCCAGTGAATTCAGTTATCAGATGTTGGTCTCTGCTGCCTAACAGCTGCAACTGCTCGACTGGCGTACATTTGATGTCAATACATACCCTCTATAGGGGTATTTAACCTGAACAGTGTTTTGATGTTTCCAGTGTTGACTTACTATTTTGAGAGTATTTAGATCCTTTTTAAGTCCCTCAGTGTAGTGGCTGTGTGTTTGAGTGTACACATTTGTCAGGTTAAGAACAGAGGTAAGTTTAATTGCTGTCTGAGTTGATCTGTCGTGATACATGATATCTGTAAGTATTTGATTAAAGGGAGTATGTTTTTTTTGTGTGAGAGTCCGAGGACGGAGTTCAAAGCTTTGCCAGGTGTCAATCCAGCCCTTTGAAGCTTCCCTCGCTTGCCCTGCTTATAGAGTAGTTAGGGGAGAGCGGGAGGGAGGAGCTAGCTTGAGGGTATCCTGTTTTATTCCCTGCATTCACCAGTGTTTTCCATGCTGGGAATTACTCTTAGCTATAGGAGCAAATGCGTCCTTGATTATAACTTTTCTTTTACGTTCAGCATGTAGCCCCAGAAGTAACCCATTGTTCAGTTTAACCCTATCTCCCCCTAGCAACCTCTACACTCCTCATACCTCCATCATAGCCTTTTAAGGGCAGGGTAGCGGCGCCTAGAGCCACATTAGCATGGCAAACTCGGCGTGACAGCAGTTTTGCTACAGCCCTGTTATGATGGAGTGAATATGCTCACAGTTTGGGCTGCTCTGGGGAAAAGCGGCTCTCTCCAAAGTGTGTTATCATGTAGCCCCGAGTGGAGCTGGAGGAAAGGAGGAGGATAGGGGGGAGGGGGTGAAGATTGGGAGGAGAGCGAGGGTGGGAAAATGGGGGGAAAAAAAAAAAAAGTGGTAGAGACTGGAGGTGAGCTAAATTCAAGTTCAAAGCTGCTGAACGTGACAGTGAGCCCAGAGCGAGCCGGGGAGGAGCAGTGATGAAGCAGACGGCACACGGGGAGTTTTGATGTGCTGGAGTGAAAGGACCGCAGTGGGGCTGACAGGAAGTCCATGTGAGAATTTGAGGGGAAAGGGAAGAAAACAGTGGCAAGATTACTGACGAAGGCAGGTGAGCACTGAAATAAGACTGCTCAGTTCTGGAGGGAGTGAGCTTGTCAAAACTTTCAGTCTATACCACACTTGTTAAAGCAAAAAAGGACACCACTACTCCTTTGAATGTATAATTGGACTTCAAAGGTCCCATATTTTACTTCTTTTCAACAATCGTCACTGGTCCGAGATGTTTCCAAAACATATTTCTGGATTTTATTGCTCTAATTTCACTCAGCAATTAAATTTTGGCAAGCCCATAAACCCGTCTGTTTCAGCCCTGCTCAGAATCTCATGTCAATGTCAGCTTAATTTATATAGCACGTTTTAACAGCCATTGGCCTACCATAGTGCTTTACAGTGGAATAGGCAGACACAATAAAAACAGTAAAAGCAATAAAAAAACAGTAAGAGCAATAAAAAAGCAATAAAACAAAAACAATACAGTATAAATATGTTTAATAACCAGTAAAACCAACAAAAACCTAATAAAAGTG
Source organism: Cetoscarus ocellatus (assembly GCA_037902135.1). Lineage (NCBI taxonomy): Eukaryota > Metazoa > Chordata > Actinopteri > Labriformes > Labridae > Cetoscarus > Cetoscarus ocellatus. Next base: position 1,518,662 of record JBAMNC010000688.1, read on the forward strand.
ACTATACTCTGCCAAAGGCCAAGGTGAACATGAACCATGTTGCACCATACACCCCTCAAGGTGTAACTGGACTAAATGGTAAATGGACTTGAGCATTTATAGTGCTCTAGTCTATCAATATCTGCCGTGTAGCTTGACTGTGTGGGTCATAGACATTAAAAGTCCATTAAAAGTAGGATGAAGTTTACAATGGGAGGCTTAATGTATACTTTCTGTGCCCTTTGTCAAGAGTCATTATGAATTCCTTTTTTTTTTTTTTTCTGTATCCCTCCTCATCAGTCAGAAGTGTGTGTGTATTGGTGACCGTGTTGTTTTTTTGTTTTGTTTTTATTTGTTTTGTTTTGTTTTGGGTTTTTCCTTCTTTTTTTTTTTTTTGTAGGGGGGAGGGGGGTATTGAGAATGGGGTTGGGGATATGATTGTTTCCTTTTTGTTACCACAAATCTGTTAATAAAAATAATATTGAGAAAAAAGTAGGATGAAGTAGAACTTGAGAAACTTGTGTTTAAACCTTGTGCCTATGCACGCTTTCACCTGGACATACCATAGCTGTAAATATATTTGACTCTGCTTGATGTGTGTAATTGGAGGACAGTAGAGACACCTGAGAGCACTCAACTTCCTGATTTGGAGGGATTTATTTCAGAGGTAAGAACTAATAACATACCCATCAATAATCAATAGAAACATCAGATCAGCTCAGACTGATAACTCATAGATAAAACACACTGTCAGCCCTGTTTGAACACTGTTTTTTGTCATTTTTGTCAGCGCTCAAAAGCTGTATCCCTTCATTTAGTTACTGTGTTATCAGATGACCTCTAGTTAATTTTAGCAGCTGATGAAAAAAGAGTGAGTCCTCATAAATGTAAATTTTTTGGGGGGTTTAGAAATAAGACCATGGCTCCCTCTGATCCTGGGTTTTGGTGAGTCACACTCTGCGCACCATGGCTTTGTATCTCTAGCAAAGTGGAGCGCACTGCCGCTCCAGCCACTTACAATCCTGAACACACACGAACCGTATACATGCCGGTTACCAGATAACCGTGAAGCTCGTTTCCCCTGACGTTCAACGATCCATGTCAGGAAGTGGGTCGCACACACAGACGCCGATCTCCCAAACAAATCTGTTTTTTATCCGTTCTAAAGTCACTTTTAGAATTCTACTGACGACTGTGGAACCTTTTTAACCTTGCTTTTAACTGGTTTGTAACTGGATTACTGCTTCTAACCACTGGATACCAAAACTACAAAGACCAATAAGCTGGTAACAACAACAAATCTAGCCAACCGGCTACAGGTGAGCCATGCCGTCACTTACCTCCTCATCCATATGTGACAGTTGTGCTGGTCTGAGTCAGAAGGTGGCCCAGCTCGAAAAACATATCCAGCTTCATTAAAATCCAGGAAGAAAGAGATCTCGAGGTAATTTTGGGCAGGACCCGAGCCGCCGCCACCAGCGCCCAGCTGGCAGACACGGCCCAGTACTCCTCGGCCTCTGAGTCCCGGCCCTCCTCATCCCAACCTGGTGAAGATCCAGACCAACAGCGCTGGATTCAGCAAGGGGCTAGACCCAGATCTAAAGGCCCAATCAGCTCCACTCCAGTGTCTGATCCCCGCAGTGGCAATCATCGTAGGACGCGCAGCAGCCGGCTGTCCTGCTCTCCTCCCGCCAGCATAGCGTTGGGGAATAAATTCAACGTCCTGGATCTCGAGGAGTTTCCCCCGCTGGCTGGGGGTCCACACGCACTGCCGCCCCCAGGCCGTCCTCTCTGCCGTGGTTCTGCGGTCAAAACACGCACTGGGCAGCTGCATTTCACCCCGGCTCCTAAACCCAGCAAGGGCGGGGTTCCTGGTGCGGACTATGGGTCTCCACCACCTCACGGACTACTGCAGGAGACGGAGCTAGGCTCGCTACGCCAACCACCACCGGCCGCAGCACCATCCAGAGACTCCGCTACTCCCCAGCGTACGCCCGGTCAGACCACTGGATGTGCGCCGAGGGGCTCCGCTGCCGCCTCCACCACTCCCTCCCTCTCCATGCCATGCTCCCCAGCCCGTCGTGGGGTAGGAGGCCCCGCTGCTGCCCCATCTCCGTGCATGCCAAGCAGGAGTGCATGGGGTAGACATGGAGGTGCCTCGGCTCCTGCGGGCGGTCCAATGGCGCTGCGGAGTGCGGTCCGGTCTACAATGACCCGTCCCTCAGCTGCCGAGCCTGACCCGACCGTGCTGGTCCTCGGCACGTCGATGGTTCGGCACGTGCGAGTAAGCAAAGGACACACCTCCTGCCACCCAGGTGCACTCGTCAGGGACATCACAGACTCCGCCCCCAACATCCTCCGTCATCACCCCTCCATATCATCAGTTGTAATTCACGCAGGCACAAACGACCTGAGACTACAACAGTCAGAGACACTTAAAGCGGACTTCATAACCCTCATCACCACAATCCACAGCCTCAATAAACAGGTCATAGTCTCAGGTCCCCTCCCACCACCCGTTTTGGAGACATTAAATTCAGCCGCCTGAGACTTTTACATAAATTTCTTAAATCATACTGCACTGCCAACCATATCCCATATGTTGACAACTTCATTGCATTCTTCAATAGACCTGGACTGTTCAAAAAAGACTATCTCCATCCCAACTTCTCAGGATCCCGCCTTCTCTCCCAAAACATAGAACTCACACTGGAAACCGCATGACAATATGCCCAACACACCTCTCCATCATCCACCACTGCTCCAAAAGACTGTTCACATTCTTTTATTCCAGTAATGATCAGCAGAGAGCGGCCTATGCATAAAACCCACAGATCATCCATTAACCTCAATAATCTTAAATCTGTCCCTAAAACTTTATCACCACAAAATCCCCCCGTCAATCAGCCCCCTATCACCATAAACATGGCCCTGCTTAATGTCCGCTCTCTGCTGAACAAGTCTTTTATTGTAAATAATCTGATTTTAGAGCACAAACTTGAATGTCTGTTTTTAACTGAAACATGGCTGGGTGCAGATGCTCCTGTTGTTCTCACTGAGGCCTCCCCACCTAATTTTAATTTTGCTTTCTCAACAAGGAGTGGTAAAAGGGGAGGTGGCACTGCTTCAATAACTATGAACACTTTGGCCACCAAACCTGTTTTATTTCAACAATACACAAGTTTTGAACACCACTCCATTGTTTTTAACAACCCTAAAATTTTATGTGTGACAGTATACAGACCACCAAAAAAGTGCAGTCTTTTTATCCCCCAATTCTCTGAATTTTTATCGATTTTACACAATTCATATGATTTGATTATTTTAACGGTGATTTTAACTTACACATAGATAATATTTTAGACCCTGTTTCCAGGGAATTTTTAAATGTTCTTAACTATATGGATTTTAAGCAACACGTCGAGCAGCCGAGTCACCTCAGAGGACACACACTGGACTTGGTTATCACTTATGGCCTTTCTGCCACCGTGTCCTCTGTCGTGGACTTAGCTGTCTCTGACCACTTCTGTGTGTTTTTTAATATCACCGTTTTTATCGAGCGGGAGACCTCCGTGAGAACTGTGAGGAAGCGTCATCTGACCCCTGGGGTGGCTGCAAATTTTATCAGTGTTTTAGAAAAATGTCCTCCAATTGTTCTGCCTGCCCCCTGTGATTTTATTGTGAATAATTTTAACAGTAAACTGGAATGTGCTCTTAACTCTGTTGCACCAATCAAATTAAAAAAGGCTCACTCCAAGCCTGCAACCCCATGGATAAACGAGGAGGTTAAGAAACTGAAAAGAAAATGCAGGGCGGCAGAAAGAAAATGGAGGAAAAATAAAATCACAATAAATCTGCAAATATATAAAGAACATCTTAAATTATACAACTGCGCAGTTAAAAATTCCCGAAATTCATATTTTTCTACAATAATCACAAACAATAAAAACAACCCAAAAGTTCTTTTCTCCACCATTGACCATCTTTTTAACCCTGATTTTAATAAATTTAACATAACTCCTACAAACAGTCTCTGTGAGGAGTTTGCAGCCCACTTCAGGGGTAAGATTGACACTATCAGAAGTGACATTTATCCTGTAAAACTACTGCTTTTAATCATTCTGAGTGTCTGTCTTCACCTGAGGAAACACTGGACAGTTTTGTCCTGGTTAATGATGAGATGCTTTATGAAGTTTTCTCCTCAATGAAGCCCACCACATGTCTTTTAGATCCAATTCCAACAACATTTTTTAAGTAATTTTATGGATCTTTTAGAGACGAGCTTTTAACTATGATGAATTGCTCTCTTCAGACGGGGGTCTTTCCAGCTGCATTTAAGGCTGCAGTGGTGAGGCCCCTGTTGAAGAAGAGCAATTTGGATTTTAATGATTTTAATAATTACAGACCAGTGTCTCACTTGCCATTTTTAAGTAAAATTTTAGAGAAACTAGTTTTTAAGCAGCTCAATTCTTTTTTAAATTCACATGATGTTCATGAGGAATGTCAGTCTGGTTTTAGGGTAAACCACAGTACAGAGACTGCCTTAACAAAGATTTTAAATGATTTTAGATTAAATTATGATTCACAGAAGGTGACAGTGTTGGTTCTACTGGATCTTAGCGCTGCCTTTGATACAGTAGACCACACTATTCTTTTAAACAGACTTAAACACCTTGTTGGCCTCTCTGGCACTGTACACAAATGGTTTACTTCCTACCTCACAGACAGAACATTCATGGTAAGTGTAGACACATGCTCCTCTCCGGTCCATAAAATCACATGTGGTGTGCCCCAGGGTTCTGTTTTAGGCCCTGTTCTTTTTAACCTGTACATGCTCCCTCTTGGTGGTGTCATCAGGAGACATGGAATTAACTTTCACAGTTATGCTGACGATACACAGCTTTACATCTCCATGTCTCCTGATGACACCAGGCCAATGGATGCTCTTTTTAACTGCATTTTAGAAATTAAATCATGGATGGCAGAAAACTTTCTCCAGCTTAACCAGGACAAAACTGAGGTTTTAGTCATCGGTCCTGAGGCCCAGAGAGAGAAGCTTTTACCCAAACTACAATCACTGAATTTTAATCCTTCATCACATGTAAGAAATCTGGGCGTAATATTTGACTCTGAGCTGACTTTTATTCCTCACATTAAGAATTTAACAAAAATAGGTTTTTATCATTTAAAGAATATCGCCAGAGTCCGCCCCATTCTCTCTCGGGCTAACACGGAGACGCTAATGCATGCTTTTATCACCAGTCGTATTGACTACTGTAATGCCCTGCTCTCTGGTCTTCCAAAAAAGACCATTTCAGGTTTACAATTACTGCAAAATTCAGCAGCACGTGTCCTGACTAAGACCAGAGGGCGGGCCCACATTACTCCGGTTTTAAAATCACTGCATTGGCTCCCCGTGTGTTTCAGGATTGATTTTAAAGTTCTTTTACTGGTTTTTAAATGTCTTAATGGTCTTGGGCCTTCTTATCTTTCAAAACTTCTTTTACCCTACGAACCCTCGCGGACCCTGCGCTCCTCCGGCAGTAGGCTCCTAGTCATCCCAAAAGTCAGGACACACACACATGGCGAGGCCTCTTTCCAGTTTTATGGCCCTCGACTGTGGAACAGCCTGCCGGAGAACCTCAGGGCCGCAGAGAACATTCATGTTTTTAAGAGCAGGCTCAAGACCCACCTTTTTAGCTTAGCTTTTAATTAAGATTCTATTTATTAGATTTATTTATATTAGGTTCCTACTTTGTTTTATTTATGTTTTTACTCATTTATTATCTTAATGTTTTAGTAGTACTATTTTATGATCTGGTTCTTAGTTTTTATTGATATCTTAGTTTTTACTTATTTTATTATTTTATCATTAGGAGCTCCAGTGTTTCCTCTGTAGGAGCCCTCTGCACTGGGAGCTGTGGTTGACTATGGCTGCAGGGCTCTGTCTCGTAGGTTCCTGGAGGAGTCCTGAGGTCCATCATTTCTCCTCTGGGTTCTGCGTTGGTGTCCTGTGGCTGTGGTCGACTCTCAGCTCCTGGTGCAGACGGCTCCTCTGATGACGCTCTCTCACCTGGTTCATCTGTACTCAGCCTCTCATTCTCATTCTCTTATTCTCAGCCTCTTATACTTATCCTAAGCCCAATGTCAACTTTTTTAGTGGGTGGGTGGGTGGGGGTATGTGTGTGTGCGTGCGTATGTAGCTGTGCATGAGTAAATGTTGCACGCTTACGTGAGAGTAAAAACTCATGTAATATGGGGGTCGGTAGGTGGGTTTGATGAAATGTTTATTTGTTTTTATGTAAAGCACTTCGAATTGCAGTCTTTGTATGAAAAGTGCTCTATAAATAAAGCTTTGATTGATTGATTTGATTGATTGTGTGGTCTAGGGGATTGTTTGGCCCACTAAAAAACATCACACCATTTATAAATGGTCTGTAGTGGTATTAGAATATTTTCAGTCTGTTTCACAATCAGCTAAAAACTCCTCACAGGATCTTCAAAAATCCAGCATTTTAATAACCCATGTAAGAAAAAAATTATGCAATATGAATTAAAAACAAATCAATGCTTCATTTGTAGCTCAAGACACAAAATTTGAAAAGCAAATGTCATTGAATATGATCATTTTGTAAAGAGACAGAATGTTGATCAAAAGATGGGCAACTTTCCGAAGGATGAAAATAAACTTGTTCTGCAGTTTAATAAAAATTCTGAAGCAAAAATGAAAAAAATACTTGAATGTTTTGCCACTCTGAAAGCCTCTCGACAGTTAACTAATTGGATTTCATTCTTTGAAGATTCCTGTCGGAAACTCATGCTGAATGTTTTAATGAAACCCATTATGTCCTCAAATGCATCTCGGAAGTGGACCAGGATGTTTGTTTGTGTCCAGCATGTTGAAAGATCGGCGTCCAGAAAACATCCGTCTGTATGCTTTCTTTCTCCTTTGTGGAGCAGAGAGTGTAAACACATAAAGATCTGTCGCTCTGCGGGTTGGCCAGAATTCACATTTTATATTTTCCTTCTGAAGTCCTACAGCTTCATGGACTTCACCAGTCAAATTCTGTCTATGATGTCTTTACAAAAAAAACATATTTTTTTAAAAGCACTGATGTGTGTGAACACTAAAACATAATTTTAACAAATATTTATGTTTGATTTATTGGATCTCAGTGGGGTGCTAGCTCTGCTTTTAGGTTCCTATGTTTGAGATTTGTTTTTAATTTCCTTAAACACATCCAATATGTCTCTAAAGCTGTTTTGATTTACATCTTTTCTGTGTAATTGCCACCTGAAATAACCTCAAATTGTCCCAGAATTGCTGACTTAATTGCAACAGATGTACACAAGATACAAAGAGTCCACTACAGGGCAGGTTGTATTGAAAATCCATTTGCTACACTCTTCAAATCTGCTCTAATTGCCACTTTGCTGCCATCATTAACTAGTATGTTCTATAGTTAGCTAAGACCACTCAGTTGTCCAATCCTTAAATAATTACATTTTCCACTCCAGCTTGCTGATAGCATTCATTCATTTTCTTCATCAATCTGCCCGGTAATTATTTTCTCCATGGAAAAGTGTGGGAATAGAAAATGCGTCTTTTCACAGATGGAAGGAAAGACATCCGATAAGTTGTCCAATCCATTTCAGCAATTAAAGACAATTTCAGCCTTTGGAAGATCTTTATTAATTTACAGGTTTAATATAACCTCAGCACAACTGCAGACTTTTTTATAAACTTCGGTTATTATAGAAACAAAGCACAGCCAGATGTTCATTCTGGCAGCAGATGAACACGTCTTCACAGCAGCCCAGAACAATTACAAGCAGCTCCAGTCAAATTCAAAGTTTCTCCACATCATAAAAACCTGTACCGCAACCTGTATCCAATATTGTGAGTCAGTCATCTTAAGATAATCCTTATTTTATCTACAGCGCACACAAACCAACTACGCTTTGTGGTATCGTTTTCATTGGAGGAATAAATTGGGTGCAGAGGCAAACAAAAGGAAAAGCAGGATCAGCTTCATGTGGTGAGGCACCAAACCACTCCGCACAGACTGTGTTTTCTTCTTTAAGAGATCACCCTAGAGCAGGGGTCCAACACTCTAATTTACTCTTGTCAAGTTAAAGAAGGGCTAACTTTTCAAATTATAAAAATGAAGCACCTCCTTTCTTAAATTTGTACTCTTTGTGTTCTAGTGTTCAAATTCCTGTCATATGTAACACCCTGTCTTAAGTATCAGCAGTTTTCAAATAATCTGATTTACATTTCTATTTTTTCTCTTAATTCAAATACTTGCATTAAGTTTTTTTTTTTAATTTCATCTAAAATAACTCAAATTTTTACTGATGCAAAAAAATGGAACAAAGGTTGACTGATTTTTTGACCACCTTTTATTTTAACTGCAAATTTAAATGTTTTGTCTTCTACTTATGTTATTAAACAACCTTTTTTTTTATCAAGGATGTTTTTATCTTACAAATATATGCACCAACTCACTAATTAAACCTGATAATTTAACCAAATGAAGATAAGCCAAAGTAACAAATGTTAAAAAATATACTGCTAACCATGCAGAGTACTTTTAATAAAGTGTGTTATCTGAGCTCAGTTTACCTCCTCAACAGCCACATTTTGGTTTTCCTTTGAGTTTATGAAACTGTAAATCTGGTCTGTACAAGTATAAATGTTCCTTACAACAGGAAGGCTCTGCCTGATCAAAGCTGCAGACTGCAGAGGGACCTACTAAAGCCTCTGATATCTCTGATCCTGAATCATCCCAAAGCGATTTTCATAGTTGCGCTCTTATTTCTTCCAGTTTTACAACATAAGCTCATGATTTACACTCCTGTATCAAGAGGTAATAAGGGGTTTTTCCAGTCTTCCAGTTCCCAAAACAGTTCCCTCCCTTTTCTCGTTCAGACCCATTAACTCTCCATCAACAGAAGTTTGTCCTGCATGTGCTCCATTTATACAAGTATTCCCAAATACATGTCTGTCATGTTTGCTGCAAACATCGCCTATTTATGTAGTTTAGTAGCAGTTCTTTCCTCTTGTGGAGCCTGCAGACTGTAGCAGGAGTTGACTGTGCCGTATAGCATAGAAGTGCCAAAACAAAGCAGCTTAAAAGTGGGAAAGTAAGTCATAGCAATTGTGTTAAATTTAGCATGCAATCACCCTACACTGTTTTTGTCAGCTTGATTTAATCTAAAATTAAGACTATGTGGGGTCAGTGGCACAGGCTTCCATGCTGGCTCTTTCTGTAAGGATCTCTGGCTGTTTCTCAATATGTGTACTTCAGCGTACTTCTGGACTTGCAGACTTGTTATACGTCATCAATCACAGCCGAAGTTCTGTTCCAATTCAAAGTCTGCCTTGAAACAAGTTTGGTTCACGTATCCTGCCCCTTACACCAAGTCTGCTACCGACCATAACTCGAGCAGACTTTTCGCAGCTACAATCCCACAATGCAATTCGTACCATTCAGCAGGGAACTCCAACATGACAGAGGAGAAGTAGCACCACTGTAACTAACCATTGTTGCCACGTAAAATTATGAATAAGATACTTATTTGTGATAGAGTTGTTTGAAACCTGAACGTTGATAAATTCTAAATGGACGATGTGAGTGGTTACCGGCAGACAACCCCTGAAGCCAGAACTCCGGGACGAACTTGCAAAGTCTGAACTTCCAGAGTTCACAAGTTCGAACTTGTGAAGTCTGAATTGAGAAACACCCTCTGTCTCTGTGGCTAAAATTCAGGCAAATGCAATGAAACATATACAACCCATCTTAAACAAATCCCAAACAACAACTTTAAAAAGTCTTAGATTTTATTTCAACAGGTGCAACTTCTATTGCCTCTGCCAATGAGGTTTGTTTTGATTGCACTGGCTGGTTTCTTTGTTTGGTGGTTTGTGAACAGGATTACTCAAAAACTAACAGGTTCGAATAAAAAGGGATTAGGGAATATTGGTCAGGCCACAAGAGAGAAGTGATTTGATTTTGGTGATGATCTGAATCCAGATGTGGATCCAGGAAGACACTTTTAGGAAATTTTAGTTATGGCACTAGAGAGGGCTGATTAGATTTTGGTGGTGATCTGAATCTGGACCCAAGATTTTTTTTCAAGGATTATCAACACTGTGAGACAGGGCAGTTTTCTACATTTTGGCCAACAACTTGCTCCAAAATGTTGGAAATGCTTTGGCAGAAGTTTGTGCTCTCAGAGCTCTTCTAGAATATTTTTGCACAGGAAAAGAATTATTGTGGCCGTGGACTCTAATTGGAAAAAAAAGCACTCCCTGAAGAACAGCTTTGAAGGGGCCCTCAGGGTGTCACTTCATCTGTCCTCCAGCACCTCTTGTTTGTTTACTGGGACAGCTGATGTGAAATATGAAAACAACTCATAAAACAGCAGACAGACAGATGGACAGATATATAAAGTGAAGATAGTCTCGAATCTGGGACTTCAAAGACACTTTTTTTTTTCTCGTCACCGGTTTTAATGAAGTCTTCTCAGAGGGGAGCGAGCAGTGAGAAACTCTTTATTAAAGCACAGCCACTAAGGGCCCCCTGTGGACCTACATAACAAAGTGTGTCATTAAAAATTAACTTTGGATGGAGGAGACTTAGTCACAGAGGAGAAAACGAGTGCGGGCTGAGAACAGCCGGGCCTGTAGCCCCTAAAGTCCTGGGAATGACCACGCTGTCTCAATAGGACGGGACCACTCTGACCTGGTTGCCATGGTGACCTTGGAAGCAATACGTAAAAGGTGCTGGCGTTCGTGACCAAATGGGTGAATAAAAAGAAAATTAATGCTATAAAAGACCATTATTTTACACTTTGATTACTATGGTTCATCAAATACAGTCTCTTACACACTAATTGCCTTGTTACGGGCCAAAAATGCTTTAGCCTAAATTAATATGCTTTAGCTTGAATGGTAACACATGATGTAAATCCTTCTTTACTGTAGAGAAGAAAGAAAAAGTCAGTTCTACATCCAGAACTGCACACCCAGGTTTCATTGTACTTGGCATACCCTGCCACTTGATCTGTGTGTTTCATTTAATGGTTTGACCCATCCTGCATTTGTTAACATTTAGGAGGCTTGCCTTCTGATCTATAGAGGGGTATGCATTAGTGTCAACATTTGTGCAACAGACTGGCAGTTCCTAACTTTAGCACGGCCTAATCAGAGTCTTTTGGAGCAGGAAGAAGTGGGAGCTACGAGCAAGACGACAGCAGGGAGTGACTGCTCATACAGAGATTAGCATAGATGCTAACATCTTCAGTAGCAGATTTATTAGATCCTGACCACATTTCTGTGATAAATTAAAAACAAATTAACACTACAAACTTCTCTGTGGTAAGGAAATATTTACTCCGCTACCGCCATGTTTTGACAAGTGTTTGTTTTACGACATAGCTCATGTTCTGTTGCGTAGTAGCACCTGCCTACATAATTATCTGATTGGCCTGTAATAAATGTTAATGACGGAACAATCATCCAGTCACCTGCCAGGTATGCATCTGAAAGTTTCTGCCCTTCTTAAACACTTTCTATGGGCTCTTTCCAAAATGGACCAGTGAAATATTCTAAACAGTCCGTCTGGTGTGCCATCTAAGGCAGTTCCAAAACAATGAAACACGTCAATTCACCAGAGAAGTGCTGTTTTTTAAGTTTTCAGAAGACTTATTTTTTATGGGGTTCATTATGGAAAATGTAGATTCAAAGATGATTTATCTTTAAAAATAACTGATTAAAGTTTTGGAACTTTAGAGTTACGTTCAAAATTCAGCATTTATTAGTCCGAGCCATAGGGTGTAGCCCTGTTGTGACTTTTAATCTGTATATGTGCGATTTTGTGTGTATTCAAAATAAGATCGATGTAGCCAGGCTTCCTCTGAGCATACAGTTTAACATCTGTTTAACTCTTGGTGCCTTCCATTCAATTTTACCACTGATTACAATGGTAAAAACTAGGGCTGAACGATTTATCGTTTTCTGATTGAAATTGCAATTTCAGACAAGGTGATCATGTGATCGCTGAAGCTACAATTTTTTGCAGCGCCCCTGACTGACCCAGGATCTGTTGGGTCAACTATTTGCTCGTGGCAATGTTGTCACATGTCAGCGCTCATGTCCAAAACCATCAAAGGTTGACATACTGGTTTGGCATGGCTGGCTTTTTTCCTTTATTGGAATTGTTGAATTTTGTTTTTCTTATTATTACTTATTTAACATTGGAGTTTTTTGGATTTTTTTCTGCATGTTATTTAACTTTAACTTAACACAATTAAGGATTTTTTACACTACATTTTCTTAAGTTAAGACAGTCAGAAATGGCTCTTTTAGTTCTTCAGTTGTAATAACTGCCTCTGGTCAAGGACTTTAAAGAGTGTTCATGCATGTTTCTTGTTAATAAATACATTTAGAAGCAATGCTTACCTTTAGTTTTCATCCTTGCCTTAGAGTAATAGCATTTAATGTTTAATGGTATGATGTAATTTTCTGTCATGTTTGTAAATGTTACTGTACACTTTGTGAATATGGCACTGACGCTTGATTTGAAGAAAATCGTGAATCAAATTGAAATTGCAATATCTGCCAGAAAAATCGCAGTTAGGTCTTTTCCTAAAATCGCTCAGCCCTATTAAAAACCTTCACTGATGAAAGATATGCAAAATAATTTCAATATTTGACCAAAGATTTATTGATTTAATTCTATCATCAATTTGTGGCAAAATCTATAGACTTAACTGTTTTTAAAATTGTTAATTGTTAAACCAGCCATTGTCATCAGACTTTTCTGAGTTTCATGACAGCAACAAGCGTGAAAACATAATCTGTTGTCCTCAGTGCTTCATCATTTAAGATATTGATGTTTCACTTCAGGAATGATTTGCTGGAAATTAATGTCCTGAAGTTTCTTTAAGGTAAAACCCAGAGAAAAGAGAAACAAGAGGGGTACATATTCATCATAACTTAAATGCTTGTATGCTCAGTGATTTACCAGTCGCTGTATTATAACATCTTCGTCTTCATATCAGCCTGATGTCATGGCTCAGACTTTTTTATATCATCATATGAGGATCTTCACTGCCCATGGTGAACATTATCAAATGATTATAAAATGCTTACTTTCCTCTGATTACTGTTGTCAGTCTGTACATTTTGACACTCAGTGGATAGAATTCCACTCAGTCCCACTGAACGTGACGTCATGCGCTCTGTGCTGCAGCCTGTCAGGAGGGGGGTGCTGAATATTTTAGTATGCCGCAATTTTTCATACACTCGAGGATGAAAGTGCTTCATGAAAATGTTTGCGCTTTTTTCCTTATTTGTTGACATAGAAATGCTTTAATAGCAAAAATGAAGGACTCTTTAATAAATAGTTAATGCGCCTTTTAGAGAATCATGAAGATTATCAAGAACAACCGTTGATTAGCACTTTTAAGGTTACATCTTTATAATAGATAAAGAAATATCAAATATCTTTCCAAGAAATACTGTGTTTAAGTAATTAGAATGAGACTTTAAAAAGCATGTGGAATAAGCTCTGTGAGATGCATGGCAAATAAAAAATGCATGAGAAACAACATAAAAACAGGGAGGGAAGATGCACACTTGCACTAAGTATGAAATAAAATTCCTAAACTAAAATTTAAGGGCACTTCAGGTTATCAAATCACCAAAAAAGAGCAACCAAGCAGAGTGAAAGATCAGCTTACACATAATTAAGTCAATGTATCTATGGATTATTTTATCAGAAATTATGACACAGAAACATTAAAACAAGAACACATACTAAGTGACAAGCATCATTTGTTTTTAAGTAGTTATTTGCAATGTCCAGCTTAAAAAAGAGGCAAACAGAGTAGCCTTACTGCATTCCCTCAGCTTAGACACATTAACATTTCTGAGATTAAGGAAGGGTCTGTGTCTTGTTGCCCTTTGTAGCTTCAATTATCTTACTTCCCGTGTGCTGAAAGATCAGACCAGTTGGTTTGATGCCTTATTTCTGCTGCTGAGTCGCTGTCTGGTTTCATTGAGATGCTAAACAGCAGCTTTTGCCTCTGTAGTTTGGTAAGGCATTCTTTTGTTTATTTTTTTTTAATATGCATGTTTCATGTCAGGGGCGCAGATGGGGTTATTGAACTGGGGGGACAAATAGGTCAGTATGATTTCAACTCAATACGTTATTTTTGTGTAATTTGGGCTCTACACTGAAGTTGTTACTTTTGTAATAGCCCATGGGCCAATGGTTTGCACTAAAAAGCCATCGGAGAACTCTTATTTGAAATCATGGATAAACATCAATGAATATTATTAAACAAAGGCATATCCTCAACACTAGCCATACATGATGAAACTGTTATTCATCTGGAATCCCAATCACCCACCAAAACGTCATGCCTTTTGCAAAATATGTTTTAAACATTTGTGTATGAACTCAGAGGAACAACAACATATTTACATTAATAAAGATAACGTATTTATATTGTAAATTAAATTAACATTTTAAATGACAAAAGTAGCACTATTAGGAATTATCTAGTGCAGCCAAACATATTAACTGTCTAGAAGCAGACTCACTGAAGCACAGGCGCAGCTAACAGTTCCCCTTTAGGACCCCGGGGGAGTGAAAGTTTGACTTATGTGTTCAATTGGAAGCCGTAACTTGGAGCTCTGATCAATGTAACCCCAAAGCTGAGTGCTCCCAGTGCTTCCCAGCCTGACAAACATACAATAAAACACGCAACTACTTTTTACGTAACTAGCAGATAGCATGAATTCTATGTCAGGTTAATGAGATTAATCCGACTTTCCGAGGTGGACATCCGACTTCACGGGGGTTTCTGATTAAAGTTCTGACTTGGAGCTTGGAAAATCTGACATTACGGCGATGTCGGGGGGGGGGGGGGATCAGTGTCAATTTCAATCTAAGGGGGACATATCTTGTCCTTCCATAGTGCCATCTACACGCATGTTTCATGTATTTATCACAACAACAACAACAAATGGGACTTCCATGACCTTTCTAATGACAAAAAATGTGTTTACATGAGGATGCAAATTTAGCATCAAATCAAAGAAAATGTGATTTTGGTGTTTAGATAATGTCATCAGCATACAAGTGAGTTACAAAATAATGATGCTTTATCGTTGGTCAGTCATGGACAAAATAAAAAAGACATGGTCTAATGTAGGAGATGTATTATTACTATTATTATTATAATGTAACAATAATATTATTATTTAAGATAACCATGTAACCAACATAAGATAATTAAAAAAAATAATTTTAACTCAGAAGATGCTAAATTATGAAAGGAGGAAATATGAACTACTGATAACAACACTTAATAAAAATCAGGAAACTGGATTCGATTTTCACAATATAATTGTATTGAAAATAAGCAACAAAAATAAAATAAATAATATAGATTTTAAATCAATCAGAACAAACAAAAATATTTGGTTTAACTACCAAATCAATCAGTTTAGGGTCTTCAGTGTCTTTCAGTTCTTACAAAAAAAAAAAAAAAAAATGTAGATTCAGTCTCTGTTCAACAAAAGAAGAAAAAACGTGTCCCACTTTCCTACCGCACAGATAGGCTGGTGATAATGGGTTGAATGCTGATGAGGATGAAGATGTAGGTGATGATGATGTTCGTCCTTAGATTAGCTCGCCATCTTTCAGGTTAGGTATGGAAAAAAAAACCTGGCCTGTATGAAACAGACCAGAACCATTAGATTCTCTATGGTAACATGTTATTTACTAAACAGGTCTACAAACAATTGTTGCCCCACACTGTGTATATAACAGCTAGTTGCTCACATAAAAATATACATTTTATCCATCAAGTTTACAAACAATTATTGCCCCACACTGTGTATATGACAGCTAGTTGCTTACATAAAAATAGACGATTCATCCAACTTGTGGTTGAAAATTGGTTACATGAAGAAAAAAACAACTGGAATTCAGTATTAAGTCGAGCATTATGATTAACTTACCGATTCAAACTAATGCTACACAGTTTTATCGTCTGCTGATCTGTCTGGTGTTCATCAGGACTGCCTCCCACCATCCACTAATTGATATTTCTTAGAGTAAGTTTCTTTGAGTAATTATACGCGACGTCTCCGTGGCTGTCTCGTGCATAGATATACATAGAAACACTAGATGTCTCGAGGTGAAGCCACCGACATACTCACATGGCGGCCATCTTGGTACAGGGCACATTTCTGCTCTATAGCACTCAATTGAAGGTAAGACACCTGCTCAAACATATTCATGCTTTACTCGCAAAAATTTTGACGGATTTACAAACAGTTTGGTTTATTACAAACGTTACAAGAAATATTATGTCGATATATTAATAGTATGTTTTATAAAATTGTATAATCATAAGTATGCAGTATTTAAACTACATCTCTGAAGTTTCTGACAAAGTCAACAGTTTGAAAATTGGTTGACAATTGAGCACGCAACGTTTATTTCTCAGTACGTGCTCCATAGACGCCAGTGTTAAGAGTGAGCAAGCAGCCCTGTCCTAAGATGGTTGCCATGTGACGACGTCACTTCCCATTGTCTCACAGCGCGTATGAGCCATCTAGTGTTTGTATATATCTCGTGTAAATTCCTCTCTGGTTGAAAACTGTACGCTTCCGCCTTAGAACGCTAATCCATGATGCTGATTGGCTAACACAATCGCGCGTGAAGCAGCGAGAACAGACGTGACAAGACGAGACAAAATGTGATTCTAATATCTTGGGAGATCTTTTGAAGTCTGAATTCAATGTTTTTTTCTTGATGTGTACAGTTAATCTGGGGGGAAAAATATATTAATATACTTACAATCCATTTACATTTTCAGAATTATTTACCATTCTTTTTTAAAAAAACAGAAAATACATATTAGAAAATACAAAACAATATTAAATTCAGCAACTTATGTGACCTGGGTTTCACTAAGGATGGAGCCTAGGGAAACTCCTCACAATAAATCATTACAACAGGTCAGAAATATATTCTTACAACAGGTAACACTAGTGGTCCAGCTCTCAATTTACCACTCCAACTTCATTCCAATCCTCACTTATGGTCATGACTTTCCGGAAATAGCTGAAAGACTAAGATCGCAAATTCTAGCAGTTAAAAAGAGATCGGTCAGGAGGGTTGATGGGCTCAGCCTTAGAGATAGAGTAGGAAGCTGAGACATTCAGAAGGAGCTAAAAGTAGAGCTGCTGCTCCTTCGCATTGAAAGCAGCCAGTTGAGGTGGTCCAGGCATCTTATGAGGATGCCTCCTGGTTGCCTTCCTGTGGAGGTTTTTCAGGCATGCCTAACTGGAAAAAAGGGTCTTTACTGAATCTTTTTTCTGGGTTTTATTCAGTTAAACTGGGATGTAGCTGGGTTTTAATGGGTTTTTTTTGCAGAGGTTAAGGAACTATTATTGTCTTTTGATTAAATTTAACTGGCTTTGACTGGTTTTAACCGAATGTTGCTGGTTTAGACTAGATATTTTTGTTTGTTTTATTTTTATTTTTTTCAAAGAGTGATTGGCTTTAAATTTCTAACAACAAAGCCAGCATAAATTGCTGTTGGTCCAGAAGGCTACAGATAGACTTCCCAACAAACAAGAAAGCAAGTACATATCAACCCTTTGTTAACCTCCTTTATTGGCTTTTTATGAAGTTTAACTCATTTTGAATGTTTTTTAACCAGGTTTTAAAAGGGTAATTTGTGTTTTCCACAGGATTTAACTGGCCATAACTGGCTTTGAGACTAATAACTTGCATTTTACTTTTTTTGTTTTCACATGTTATGAATTGTACTTGAAACCTCAAGCTGGTTTGGACTGGTTTCAAGTAGGTGTTAACAGATTTTGACAAGGTTGTCAAAGAGTTTTAATTATTTGGTTTCAACTCAATTAAATTATTTTTTTAACTGGTTTTAACTGGCCTTTTTCTAAGTTTAAGTCATCCTGAGTTTTTTTTGACAATATCTGCTTTGACAGGATATAAGTTAAGTTACTACTGGTTTTGACTTGACTGGTCATGACAAAGTTAAACATGTTTCTTATTGGCTTATAATTGATTCTGGGCGCCATGGTGGCACAGCAGGTTTGTGCATTTGCCTCTTGGCAGGAAGGTGATTGCATAATCTCCCTGTGCCCATGTGGGTTTTCTCTGGGCACTCCAGTTTCCTCCCAATGACCAAAAATATGCCTGTTAGGTTAACTGGTAAATATAAACTTCCAATAGGTGTGAATGTGTATTTACTGGTTGTCTGTGTTTCTATTTGATCCCGTGATCAAAAAGGGACTGGTTCAATGAGCCCCTTAAGACCCTGAAAGGGAAAAACGTGTAGACGATGGATGGGTGGATGATTTTGACTGGGTTTAACAGAGTCAAACTGATTTTAACATGGTTTAGATTAAGTTTAACTGAATTTAAATGCATTTTTTCTCATTTTACCTAGCTGTTTGACTGGTTTTGATATGTTTTGAGTGTGTTTTCACTGGTTTTGACTGGATATTTATAAAGTTTAACTGGGGCTCAATTAGGTAAGTTTTTACATGTTTCAACTCAGTTTCCCTAATTTAAAATGACTTTTAACTCAGTTTAACAGGTTTTACACTTTGTTTAAACCCACTTTAATGATTTTGATTAGGTTACAACCAAATTTAACTGGTCAGGATGAAGTTTTGAGTCTTTATTTCCCACTAGGTTTTAACCGAGTTTGACTAGTTTTAATTGAGTTTGAGCCATTTCTACCACTAGGACTGAATTCCATTTAGTTTTACTGATTTTTTTTTTCTTATCCATGAATTATTTTCAATTTTTTTTCCCGCACACGTTTGGTGTCAGGATATTTTGCAAAATTTCCAGCTTTTAGAGACAGGAGTCTGGTTGTATGTGAATAAATCTGAAAGTATGAGCTGTGCTGTTTTGATCAGCTCATCCTTGACAGTCTACAAGGACAAACTTGTTCAGTCTTTCATTATTTATTGTCATGTATGAGGTTTTACTTAAATAAAACAGTTTGTATTGATGTAGTACTACAGCAAGTACAAGGACAAGATAAGATGTGACTAATTCCTGAAAAATGTTTTATTTCCTGAGAGTTTCAAGATAACTCAGCAAGCATGAATCACTTTTTTACATCTTGATAACAAGGTCAGCAGTGAGTGTATACTATTAAAATGAAAAACTTATCTGGATATGACTTACTCATACTATACAAAGTAAAACAACAAAGAGTGTTGCTGAATTGTGTTTTTTATGCCCTGTGGTAAGGCAGACTACACATTCACAGCTGCTCAGATAAGTTTATCAGTGGTCCTCCCTCAGCCCATTTCTGCACGCTAACTAAATTAGACTCATTACCATTTCAAGCATTACAGTGTTCCCTTTACTGAGATATGTGCTCTAGCACAGTGAAACAAATCCAGAGAAGGAGACAAAAAGAGAAGTAATGTAAATTATCCTCCTGCTGTTCTCTTATGAAGTCAAATCAAAACTCACATTTTTGACTTTATGTCGTTGAAAGATGACATATATGAAGACAAACAGTTGGTCGGACAGCGTATGTGAAACTTTCTAGTAACAGTGGCCCTGCTGATATAACTGGGTGCTTCTTCTGTGATGTATATTGCATGTGAAATTGTTGCCTATCCTCCCACATTGAGCACAAAGCTACCCTTTTTGTGGGGGTTTGTGTGTTTGGCTCAACCTGCTGTTTCTCCCTCTGAGTTTACATGGTAGCTTTCCACAGCCAGCTCTAGCTTGGTTTTTGTTCCAGTTAAGCAGGTGCAGCACATAGACAAAGCAATGTGTTCAAAAACCATACTACCTTCAGAGTTGTTTTGGTATATTGGAAACCATTACTATTACTAGTTACTGCCTTATATCTCGCAATTTTAACCAGTTCTTTAAAAATAAATCCTGCATCTATCTGCATAACAACCAAAATCTTATCACTCTTTCCTTTTTCCCCTAAAAAATGCCATGAAAATCCACGCAGAATTTATTGAGCCAAAAATGTTGTAAATTGCCCTACTTGGCAATGTTAAGAAAACCTTTTAAAAATTCTTGGATCCACATCCAAAGTCGGATCACCACCAAAATCTAACAGCTTCTTTCTTGTGCCATGACCAATATTGCCTGAAAATGACCTGAAATCTACTAAAAAAACATTGAGTTATTAGCAAAAAAGTTGAAAACTGCCTTACCTCGCAATTTGAACCAATACTTAAAAAACATCCTGAATCCCCTTTCTGACCCAGGGCAACACTAAAGTCTTCTTCCATGTAACCTTGCAGTGCAGCTGGATCTGCCTGATTTCCAGTCCGTAATCAGTCCTTTGAAGCAGAAAGAGGTGGGAGCTACGTGCCAGACTACAGCAGGGAGTGGCTGCTCTTACAGAGATTAGCGTAGATGCTAACAGGTTCAATAACAGTTTAATTCGATCTGGACTGCCTTTCTTAATTAAATGAAAAACAAATAACACAGCATTTCTCCACATGTAGCACATTTTTGCTCCACTTTGACATGTTTTGGCGAAATTTTGTTTTACAAAGTGGCTCACTCTTTGCGGCAGTAGCAACGCCTACTATATATGTAGTTGGCCTGTCATAAATGTGATTGACAGAATGATTGTCCAATCAGCTGCTGGATATGCTTTTGAAAAGTTCTGCTGTTCCCAAACACTTTGTGCTGTTGCCAAGAAGAGGTAGTGAGTTATATTGAGTGGTCCATCTGGTGTGTCAGGTTACTCTCTTTGACTAATATACTCTAAAAATTTCATCAAAATCTTTTCATAACTTTTTGAGTTCCCCTCAAACAAACAAACCAACAAATGCAAGGAAAATTATAACTACATTGGCAGAGGTAATGAAATCTCGTGTTGACACTTTTAAGTTTTCATTGGGAAAAAATATTTTGCTCAAGATTATCTTTGGCAGTGCCAATTACAGATTAAAATACTCAAACAACTTTAAAGACAAGATGAGGTTGCAGATTTTTAAATCAGATATATCAAGACAGACAGATAAAGATAGTTTGAGCTTGAACATTAACTTTGCATGATATGATACAGCTTCAGTATGATCCATCCGTCAAAGAGCATAAAATCTTTTCCAAAATCCGCCTTTCCTCGTCGCATTGTGCTCCCTGTGACACAGCTGCTACCTCACTTTCTTGTAGAAACTCGGGCCTTTCATATCCTTTGCTTTAAGACAGGCCTTTCAACTACAGGTGTCCAGCCTGAGGCAGAAACATGGCCTCCCGTGGCTCCTCACTGTAGGTACAAGGTTACGCAGAACTACAGATCCTGGATCAGCTCTTTCTGATCCTGCTGAAAGAGAAAACAGGGAAGACTTGCACTAGACCTGAACTCAGATTAGCCCTGTAATATTTAAAACTTTAATGCTCCTCCCTTGAACTCTTCAGGTAATGTATTATACTTTTTTGAGCTTTGTAAAAACTAGAACAAATGCAAAAAGCTTCTTTTACTGTCATGCAGCCAGGGCTTTTACCAAGATGCTCCTTCACATCATTAATTCTGCATGACATAGCGCTTAGGTTAGCTGAAGTTTTGTAAGGAGAGTGTTTCTTTGGGGTTTATTTTGCCCTTAGAGATCAGTAACGAGAGGAATGTCTGTCCTGTAAATGTCAGATCTGTATGAAATGGAGGCTGGGGTTGGGCTGTTAGCAGGAAGACTGTTATTAATATTTTTCTGTGGGTCATCAACTGATCACCTAATCTCAAGTTTCTTTTTACCAAAATTAAATTTTAATGTCTTTAGCTCACTGTTTGGAGCAGTTAGTATCAAGGGATCTGGCTCACTTTTATTATAACAGTCTAATTCAAAGTGAATGCTAAGCCCCTCGTAGGATAAACTCGTGACATTTTCTCTCTGCTTTTCGGCGTCACTGACAGTTCCTCTGAAACAGAATAGTAGATGAACATGCCAGTTGGTGTCCTCTGTGCTCTGCTGGAGACATTGTGAGAATTTGAGGCCACTCTTCTTTGTGAACTGCGTTTGTTTACATTGATATCATGCGGCATGTATAACACTGATGAATATGTTCATCTGTACAATCATTCATGAGACATTTGTCCTAAAAACAACCCATTTTGTAGATAGCCTGCTAGCTTCCTTCCCACAATTCAGAGCACATCTCATAGCCATCGCAACACTGGCTGGGATGTAATAATCTAAGGACAGCTCTGACCTGTTTGTACTTCTTCTTCAAAATACTGCTGTGTGGACATGAAATGATCCAAAGGAAATATGCAGATTTGTAGCGTTTTTTTTTTTACCTCAACTAAATTGGAACAAAGCAACTTAGCTGAAGGTGTGAAAACTCCCTTACAGGTTTTGAGGCCTGACCATAATGGGCTAAAAGAACCCTGCTGAAATCCTCTTGATCACTGTTCCTCTCCAGAAATAAAAAATGGTTTGATGGCCTGAAAGAGCCCATATATTGTGCTTTGTTGAGTTATATATGCCTACATGCCTCCATCGGTTGATTGAGTGCTTAATGCACAAGACAAAACGTTCGTGGCTTTGGGACTTCCTCCCCCCAACATTACGGCATCAGCTGCCACCTAAAACATTCCTCCAGCCACTGGACAGAACAACCAGTGTGACGTCCCTCCATAGTTTTTTTTGGCAGTTTAAGCTCATTGGTTTAAGCAAATCTGTCCCATGAAGAGTATGCAGTGGAATAAATGGAGAGTCATTGACAACAAGGTGCTGAGCAGCGCTGAACTGCCCAATCACTATAAAGTCGACCGGTCATGGGGATGCAGGCCATCAAAAGGCAGGAGCTCTAACAGTGTGCCTCAGACAGAGAGAGAATACAGGTGGATCATGAGTTCTCAGTACGTGAGCACTAGGAGGTTTTTTGAACATTAGTGATTATATGAACCAGACTTAAAACAAAGTATGGGTTCCTTAACCCACTTGCAGAAGTCCTGGAAATTGGTGCATGTGGCAGGGAACAGCCTGGACTGGTTGCCAATCACAAGGCTGACAAATAGAGGTAATCAAGATTCCACACCCACACCAAAGGGAAATTTAGGGTCACCAAAACACCTAATAAGCTCTGTGGGAAGAAACTGCAGTACCTAAAGACAACCCATGCATCTAGAGAACATGCTAAGTCCACACAAGCCACTTACGACTGGGGACTTGATCCAGCAACCTTCTTCATGGATATTTTTACTCAGTGAAGGAGGTTCTTCTGCCAGGACTAACATTTCCTGAAAATTCTAAATGGATTTTGATGAAATGTTCAGGAAATGTTAGTCCTGGCAGAAGAAAGAGGTGATTAGATTAAGTGTGATACAAATCTGGATGGAGATCCAGGAATTTTTTTCAAGGATTTCTTAACATTGCTAGATAGGGTAAATAGAGTCCAAAATGCCTTGGCTGAGGTTTGTCCTCTTTAAGCACCACTAGTTTATGATATTTAACTGGTCACATTCTTGGGTTTGGAAAACTGGTTTGACAGCATTGAAGGGCCTGAGTCAGGCCCGTCAAAAAACCCTTGCCTGGGAGCAAAAAATTGGATACACCAATTCAGCTTCCTTAGACATTCAAAAGAGTCTACTGCTGTCATGTTGACATCCAAACAGAGAGTCGGCCATTTTTAATCAAAGGTCCAAAATTAGGGTATTTTTGGCCATTATGGGGAATTGTATTTTGATTAACTCAAATCATTATCTGCTTTTAATTTAAATTTATTTTACAATTTGCAATTATTATTGTATTATCCATGCTATATAAGAAGATATGAAACCAATTCTTAATCTTGCTAGCTGAACTGATGGTCTGAGTGCTCCACAACCAACTCAATCTCTGTGAGTTTTGTGGAGCACTCCACAAAACCCATCAACACAACAGCCATCATTTGTCTCTCTGTACATATTGGTGGTGTTACTTTAATTCACAGGTCCAGACTTTGTTATATAGACACAAAGGGAGGCATTGGTGCTTGCAGGTGATCTCTCTGCACTCCCACACACACAGACTGAGACAGCACATATGCTAGCAGGCAGGTGCCCATGTCGTCTTGCACAAATCAAAGTCAGTCATGGCCTCTTATTCTGTCATTTCAGATGGACCTCTGATGTCTGCAGGGAACAAGAGAAGAGTGGCTCGACTGGATGAAGGCCGCGACGAGGTAAAGGATGATTATACTCAGCTTGCTCTCTGCGCTGTCATCTCCCAACATTTCTCTTCCACACAATGACAACGAGGAGGATGGGTTAGAACACCCGTCACCCTAATGTCTGCCTGCCTTATCATGAGGAGCTCATAAAGATCCACTCTCTTCACCCTCAAGTAGGCCAATCTGTGTGTCAGGCACATGAGGAAGTGGTACGGCACACACTCACACACACAGATGCTATTTGCTTGGATCACTTGTGGAGCTTCATGACTGAACAAAATGTGCTATGAGCCCTCCTAAAAAAAATATATATATAAAAACATTGCTGCATGTTGTAGCTTGTATGTATATGTACTGTACTGGTTTGTCTCAAGGGCGTACCAAATTATTACATGCATATATGGAAAGAAGTGGTTACATTTTGGTGGTTATCTAAATCCGGATGCATATCCAGGTACTTTTTTTTAAGGATTGGTTAACATTGCCAGATAGCTCAGCTTTCCACATATTCACTAAAACTCTTTTACCTTATCCTGGCACACAAGATGGACTGTTCAGAATATTTCACTCGTCAATCTGGGAAAGAGCCTGTACAAAGTGTTTTGGGAGGGCAGAACCTTACAGAAGCTTATCCAACTGGTGATTGGACAATCATTCTGTTAGTCAGATTTATTACCAGCCAGTCAGAAAGTGTGTCAGGTGGGCGCAACTGTGCTACAGAATGTGAGATAATTTTTTAAAACAAACTCTCCTCAAAACACGGCGGAAGCAGAAGTTTGTAGTTTTGGTGTTTGTTTTTCATATAATAAAGAAATGTGGTCCAGATCTAATAAAATGCTACTGAAGCTGTTAGCATCAATGCTAATCTCTCTCCGCGTAGTCACTTCCTGCCATCTTCATGCTCGTTTTTCCCATCTCTTCCTGCTCTAAAAGACTCTGATTGGGCCATCCCGCTTTGGGCCACTCACAATCGTTGTAGATTACAGCTCAGGAAGATGCCTGATTATAGACATTGAATCAGTCACTTTCTGAATTTCAGTGAAACACTGTCTGGCAGGAGAAGTGTTAGAAAAAAAAAAAAGGTTGCTACAAATGTCAAAAAAAAGTTAGCATGCTAGTGTAATGAGAGCATTAACAAGGTTGGCTCTCTTCAGATGTGTTTATTTTGGAGAAAGAATCTTTGCAAGATCAAGGATGTGTTTAATCAATCAGATTTGGTGAGCTAGGCATCCTTTGCATTGACATTTCATAGGATCTGGTATTTTTTAATGTCAGGCCTGGGCGACATCACTGGGCCCATGTCCATGTTTAATAGGATCTATAATTTCATTCAAGATTACTTCATTGACTATTGATTTTTCCAATTAAATGTCAGAAGTGGATTAATGATGCAGAACATTAATTAATAAAGAAGTTCTTGTTGTGAGAAATAATGATTTGTGCCCTCTGTGGTTATATCCAGGTCAGAGTTCAAAGATCATCCATTTAACCCTTCATTGACCTGAAACCTTTGACCTTTTAAACAGCTTTCCCTTGATATCATGAGACCAATGATCAGACTCTTTAAAATCAATCCTTTTTTCAATTATCTCTCTAAGATGAACTCTAATGGATCTGTATTTTGATTCATTGCAATCAAAATGATGGTTAAAACTCCATGTTGTGTGCAGAGTAATGGTCACCGTGGGGTCTATTCTTCAATCTCTTCATTCCTTCTCCCTCCAACCCACCTGTGCTCCTGTGCTGGGATAAATGTGTTCCTCTTTTACGACTCTTCGGTCTCTCACAGACACAGAAAGGGCCGGGTTGTCACAAATACACAATGTGAATGGGAGAGAAAAAGAGGCAATTTGGATCCTCATTAAATTTTCAAAAGTCCTGATGGTCCTCTGAAAATTGAACCAACTGTTCAACGCAACCTTAATTTTATGCTACAGTAAGTGCAAATTAGTTTCACCAAAATTATTTTTAATCACACTCTGCAGAGTTAATTTGCTGTGTGGTAATTTGCCATGCTCCCCTCTTAGTATCGCACTCAGTCATGAACCACGATGACTTGTATGATCTGTGCTCGATCCAGGCTGGCCTCACGTTCACACTCAGTTTCTGTTGCCAATTTACCTAATTCACAAACAAAAATACAGGGATATTTTGCACAGCTGAACTAAAGGTCAAGGAATAACAGCTTAAAATTGGTATTTTATTTGACAGGGTAGCTGTTTATCTATATGGTAACAAGGCGATAAAAGAAAAGTAAAAGAAAAGAACGATAAAAGGTGGTTTTAAATAGTTGAACCAAGTCATCACAGAAGCAAGAGAAGATAAGATTAAAACAGCTTAATGATAGATACAACAAGTTACATTTCCAAATGGCAGCTTTGAAAAGATTGAAAGATATTACATTAGGCCCCTCTATTGTGGCCTCTGGAACACATCTCCATTATAACCATGACCTGCTCAAAGCTGTCTGACCCCCAAATTCCACAGAACGCGAAAGTGCTGCGCCGCACAGCGCCACACAGCGCCGCGGTCTTGCTCTGACCTGCAAACCCCACTGGACGCGCTGCACCAAGCAGCGCCGCGGCGCACAGCCCTGTAGGGAGGGGGGCTGATCCCCGGAGAGTCACAAGCTCTTGTGCGAATAGCGATGTCACACGTCAATAAAACATGTTGCAGACTGAGAGAAGAAGTAAACAACAGCTCACCTCGCTTCTCTACGGTTCCTTTGCTGATCCCAACCATACAGCTTCGTGGTTTATTTCATTTCTATCTGCCTATATCTTTGTAGAAAGGATGATTGGTGTCATATATATACAATGTTATATATTTCTGTACCTCTACGATTCACTTTTCTTCGTCCATGGTGTCGTGTTGCCTCTGGGACACTCTGACCGGCTATTGACCTAATGCTCACGCCTCCGTTTGTGAAGTAATGACAAACTATTGAGGAAATTTACGCTCAGGAGTCCGTGCATTGTGTTTTATTTTGAAGTTCCGGATATTCCACACGTTGACTTCCTGTCTGGTGCTTTCTCAATGACAGTGAATTTACGAGATTTTGAAGCGGCCGCGCAGAAAATAGACCTGAAGCGTATTTCCAGCGCTGTGGCGCGCGCCGGCGCTTCAGCATCGCGGCGCTGGCGCGGGCAGTGGAATTTGCCTGATAGACTACAGTGGGTTCTAAGTGCTCCGCAGTACGATTCAAGAGCGCGGCGCTGCGTGGCGCGGCCCTTTCGCGTTATGTGGAATTTGGGGGTCAGTGTGTCAAAATTTTAGTTACGACTTGTGAAGACATACAGGGGCCTTGACAGCATTAAGCATTGTCCTAAAGTGCATGGTTCACAAAGATTCGCCTTGATTATACTTGGGTGTGTTATTTGCATAACATTGATCAAACCACTCAGACTCGGCTCTAATTCCATTTAAAGCTGTGTACACTGGTTGGTTGGCATTTTGAACATGCCAGGTTCAGTTGTTGGGTCAGAATTTTGACTAGATAATTAATTACTCTCCTTACTCAAAGAACACACACACAACACTCAATTGAATATGTTAATGTCCAGATCAAATTTTTCCTTTTATTTATCTGGATCTCCAGTTGAAACTGACAGAATTAGGCAGATTTATGTTTTTGAGAGACCTGTTTGTGGTTTTTTTTACTGCTCTGTAAAACAAAGTTAGTAAAAGCATGTTATTGGCTGAAAATTGATAACTTTTGCTGTCATTTCATTCTACTCATGTCTGAACCTGGCCCAAACTTAACCTTGCGCAGCAGCTGGATCCATCTTTTTCAGTGTCTAAGCAGACAGATCTATCTTGCCAAGCTTCAGTCTACAACAATTGTGCCTGGCCCAAAGCGGCACAGCACAGTCAGCGTCCTTTAAAGCAGGAAGAGGTGGGAAGTATGGATGAGAGGACAGCAGGAAGTGCTGCTTCTACAGAGATCAGTATTGATCCACTTCAGTTAACCTTGCAGAGCAGATGGGCCTGCCTGATTGATTGTATGAAATCTGCAGGACCATCTTGCTAACATCCATTGCCCAACGACTTCACCAGATGAATGCTTAACGGCCCAATCAGAGGAAAGAAGTGGGAGCTGAAGACGTGATGACAGCAGGAAGTGACTGCATGTTTAAAAGCAAAGGTGGCTTCTGAAATGGTCTGTGTGGATGTGACAATATCCGCAGTTTTATCAGAAATTGACTCATTTCTTCTTTAAAAGAGGACCAAAGAACGTCACTTAAACCTCTCTTATGGGAAATCATGTTTTTGCTCTTCTCCCAACCGGGGATCACTGCTGGGAAACTGGGAGAGAATGTGAATGTGTTCAAAGAGAAGATCAGAAGTATTTGTGCTACATCAAACAGATTTCAGTCATTTAAAATTTCCTTTGCTCCTTATTTTTACTCCTTTGTTTCTGTCTAGACATTTCAATACTCATATAATACCCTGCTAAACAAGCTCTCCAACATTAAGGTATTGTAGAGCATAAAATTTGCCTCAGAAAGTTGATTTAAAATCAACTTTTCCTGCAGTCTTAATATCGCTGTTTCTGTTTATTTCCAGTCACAGTTGTTTCTTTTATTCTCAACAGCTTTACATGCATTTAAATTACATTGCTGTTGATCACACATTCACACATCTATGACTCACTGCATTTTAATCAGTATATAAGACACAGCACATTTAAGTGTAATCACATATAACAGAATAAACAAATTAAGCTCATATATCATAAATGCATGGTGATAGGGTTTGCATAAGTGTAAAATTTTAAGCCATTGCTGACTAACTAACGAATTTTTACTAGTTATTACCGCAGTGACAACCTTGTCCTACATGGAATTTTTATCTTTGAACAGACAAAACATAAGAACAGGAGCAAACACAAACTGCCCTGAAATTCTTAAAAATCAGTGACCTTTGCAATCTCAGACAGTGTCTGTTTTGTGTCATGTCTAATTCCATTCAAGGATATCTGACGGTTTGGATTAATGCAGAAGATTTAAAAGCAACATGAACAAAAAAAATTAGTTTGCTACCTTTTTCTATCTTCAGTTGTCACGATCTATTCATTCCAAGTTGATTGAGTTCAAGATAGACCTTTATCCAAAATAAGCATGATCAAGAACCTTTTAAAGTAGAATAATGCTTTAAGGTTTCATGCTGCAAGACCAAGAGAATAACTCCAGCTATAAAAGGGAGAAAATCAAGTTTATCATTGAGGGACCGACTTGGGTAAAGGGCTGCATAGTATAGGAGCATGTAGTAGGCCTGTGCTCAAAATATCAATATGGCAAAATGTTGTCACGCACTCCTTGGGGATATATAATTGATATGGATTCTACAGAATCCATACATCCTCAATGCTTTGACAGTTGTTGTCAGTACACTTTCATGTTAATGGCACTGTTCAAAGTAGAAGCCAAACTACATGATGAAGCACATGTTCCAAATTTCAACTTAGGTCTACCATCTTTGAGGACCTGAATTTAAGTTTCTTAAGTTGAAGAATCATTGAAAACTCGTTCTTGTTTTTGTTTTTCTGATTAAGAAAAAAAATAATAAAAATCATATCTTGTCCTCAGTGCCGTGACTCATATCATATCGTGAGGTTGCTGGAAATACCCAGCACTAGCATGTAGTGCTTGTGCCTCATAACAAGAAGGTTGCTGTTTAACTTAAGTTGGTAGTGGCCTTTTTGTGTAGAGTTTGTATTTTTTTGCAATGCATACGCACCAGATGGACTGTTCAATATATTTCACTAGTCCATCTAGAAGAGAGGAGTGTTAATTTTGTTGACTAGTTATTTTCGTCATAGTTTTTGTCAACAACCTTTTTTCCCCTGAAAAAAAATTAGACTATAACTAACACAAAACAAGTGTACACTGACAAAAACTAAATTAACTGACATTTTCATCAGCAGATAAAAACTAGACTAAAGTGTTTGACAGAGACTAAATCCAATCAGGCCTAATTTCAACATGTAGAAAATAGGGACAAGTTAGGAATATATATCCAAACACAGCTGCTTTGGTTGTGTGGAAAGGTTGGATAAGTAAAGAGGGACATACAATCACAACTGCCTTAGGTTCATGGCGGTGGGATCCAAGTGTAAAACATGACTTCAGAAATTCAAGGAAACATGAAAAGATGCCTTACACTTTACTCTTCATATTTTTGTCAACTAAATCTACAGTAGATTTCGTCGACTAAAATTGTTGGGAAATTTCATCAAGTAAAACTAGACTAAAATTAATACCATTTAGATGACTAAATTATGACAAAGGCTAAAAGATATTTTAGGAAAAAGACTAAAACAAAATTAAAAAGTGCTGTCAAAATTAAAATTAGGAGAGAGCCCATAGAAAGTGTTTGGGGAGGGCAGATCCTATCCAGAAGCATATCCGGGGTATGACTGGACAGTCGTTTCATCAGTCAACATTTATTTCAGGCCAATCAAATAACGTCATAGGCAGGAGCTAATGCGCTACAGAACATGAGCCACTTCATAAAACAAACTCTCATCAAAATATGTCAGAAGTGAAGCAGCATTTTCGTACTATAGAGAAGTTTGTAGTGTTGGTATTTGCTTTTCATTTAATAAAGAAAGGAGGTCCAGATCTGATAAAATTGTGACTGAAGCTGTTAGCATCTATGCTAATCCTTGTCACTTCCTGCTGTCATCTCGCTGGTCATCTCTTCCTGCTCTGAAGGTTGCTGCTTAGGACTGCTCACCATCGTTGTAGATTGGAGTTTGGCAAGATGGTTAAAGACATTGAAACAGGCAGGTCCAGCTGCTGCAAAAGTTTATGGCTTTCCTCCTACATTAAAAATATGCTCATTAGGTTAATGCATATCTCTAAATTGGTGTAAGAATAGGAGTGAAAGGTTTACTGTCCCTACATGTTGTCCCTGTTGTCCAGAATGTGCCCCCACTTTCGCCCAATGTCAGTTGGAAAAGGCCTCAGCCCCTAAAAGTGACAAGCGGTAAAGATAATGGATGACTTGCAGAGTAAAGTATAATTTTATATTTAAAGAAAAGAATAATATTCCTTCCATTATTGTTGGCTAGCTAAAGATCGATTTCTGTTAACTGTTAGAGAGATTTTTCTTTTACCTTCTATTTATAATAAAAATATTATTCTTTTTGATGAGGACAGATTGACCCAAATATAAACCAAAAGCAGTCAGTCAATTAAAGACAAAACATTGATAATTTACACTCTCTGGACACTTTATATGGCAATTCCATAGCTTACCATCCTATCACCTGCCAGTTACTCAATGCATTTATACATGTAGATGTAGTCAAAACAAACTACTGGAGATCAAAATGGGGGAGAAAGGTGATTTAAGTAACTTTGAATGTGGCATGGATGGCGGTGGCAGAGAGGGTGATGAAACTGATGATCTGCACATAATGATTGTGTCAAATTTAGAATAGGCATGAGCTCTTGCTGTATGCAGTATGGCAGATGCACTTGTAGACATGATACATGTACCCCAGCTCTTCAAACTATTGGTTACTTCATTGCAAATTTTATTACTAACTTTTTAAAAATAAGAAAACTGTTTTTTTCTTCTAAAAGTATATTCAGGCTTCTGAAGACCTCACATCAGTTCATGGATTACACCATTTTCATATATTCACTGTAAATAGTTGTAATTTGCAGCCTGTCATGAACCGCAGACTCAGGTGAGTGACAGAGTGAATGTTATAGATCTGTTTTATTGTTAGGAATGAGTCCGGTCCCGAAGTTCACCCTTTTACTTGAATTTAAAAATATTGGTTCTTTCAGCTTCAGGATGGCCGGGTATATTTCTACCCACACAAAAATATTGACTGTTTTTTTCTGTGCAGGTTAATAGGCTATACTGTGTTGTGTTCTCTCTCTGTGGTCAATCCACTGGTTACAGTCTCTGGTTATTTG
The DNA here is from genome assembly GCA_037902135.1 of Cetoscarus ocellatus. NCBI lineage: Eukaryota > Metazoa > Chordata > Actinopteri > Labriformes > Labridae > Cetoscarus > Cetoscarus ocellatus. The sequence continues at coordinate 1,550,784 of JBAMNC010000688.1, forward strand.
ATTGTTCATGATCTGCGCTTTTTATTTGCTCTATGGTATTTTTCCTTGTGAAGCAGCTCGAGAACTAGAAGTGTTCAGAGAGATTAACCCTTCACCAAGGCATTTCCACCATGAAAGTAATTGTCAGAAAAGTGGAAAACTGCCCTTTCTAGCCTGTTAACAAGTCCTTGGAAGAAATCCTGGATCTACATCAGGATTTGTATCACAAACCTTGTGCCATGATCAATATTCCCTAAAATTGTCATCAGAATCCTTTGAGAACGTATTGAGTTATTAGCAAAAATGTGGAAAACTGCCCTACCTCGTAATGTTGATCAATCGTTTAAAACATTCCAGATTTGGATCACCACCAAAGTCTAATCACTTTTACCTTGTGTCATGACCAACCTTCTCTGAAAATGTAATCAAATTCCTTACAAAACTTTCTGAATCTAACCATTAACAAACTAACAAACTAACCTTGGCAAAAACATAATCTCTGTAGCGGAGGTAATAGTGTCCCTGGTGCTGTGTAGGGATTCAAAATGCCTAAAAAATTAGCATTTATATCCTTAAATTACATATTATTGCTTCAAAACCATAGAGTTTGGTGATAAAAGAACATCAATTTCCGCCACCTAGGGAGTTTATTCTTATGTCTTACAATGAGACAAAAGAAACTAAACTGAAATACCCTGATGTCAAAACAGGGTTACCTTTATTATCACCTTTGGCTGAACCTGGCAGTAATTTTACACTTTTAGTTCTCCTTTAGTCTTTAAAAGAGAAAAAAAGGTGACAATAGGGTGGTAGAGGTTGGGCCCTGTTAAAGTCTTCTAACTGAAGGAAAAATAGTTTGATTGCCCTCTGTAGAGGTAGAACTTTAAGGACTGAAGTGTCAGGTAGCCTGCTTCACGGCAGTATGGATAGATGAACAACTTGTAAAACATTCATCAAGGATGAATGTTTCACATCTTTAATCAGACTGGGCTATGACTCAATATCTGTTTGTGTGTTGAACAGGATATTTGGTTTTGGGTTCAAGACTTTAAACAAAAACTTAAACTTGAAATGTGGAGCAGCAGAAGACGTCAGCGTACACTGGCACTGAATCCAAGCCTGTCTATCAAAACAGACGGCCCAACAGAACAATAAAAAGCCCCTCGGGAAATATGCCAGATCTCAAAGTTGGCCCCTATATGAGATTTTTGTCCTAGAAGCAGCACATATGTTCCCTGGGGCGGGATGAACGGCCTGGGAGGATGGAGGGAAAAAGAGAGGGAGGAAAAGACGGAGGAAAGACGAGTGTGTCCATCTGTGTGTGAATCTGGGGGGCTTATAGAAGGTTACATCTCCCCCTAGAGATGAAGGGAGTCTTGGGCTGAGAGGCATCAGATGTAGACTTAGTTTCTCACTGTACTGGCGTTGGTCTCTGAAGCTGCCATGTTCCAGCCAGTATCAGAGGCAAAATGGCCAAAAAAGAAGTGCATATGTGGCACTGAAACACATGACTGTCATGGATTGGTGCTTTTTTATACCTTTGCCTAAATTAGCTCCAGTGTGTAGATATTTAAAGGATACTGCTTGCATCAAATAGACTGTGACCTGTATAGTAATTATGAATGTAAACATTCTCAATCAAATATTGAACCATCAGGCACTTTGTTAACGGTTGCCTTTTTTCTCTCTGTATTGAGTTTGTGAGCAGAGGTGGGTAAGCTCCTGCCATGAGCAGCAATGCGCTACAGTTGAGCCAAAATATCATCACACTTCTCCTCTTAGAGGAGGATCAGCAATATGCACCAACACTCGCAGCATTAGAGACCCTCACTCTTGTATTCCATGGTGGCGGTAGGGGTGAATATAGTTCAGTATTTTCCTAATTTTAAGATCAATCATTTTTTATCCTTCCAATGCAGCTATGAAGCCTTGTGAGACCTGTTATATAATGTAACTTTTTAATCACTGATGTGCAAACCTTAATGCAAACAAAAAATGTCTTACCTTTTCACCATGGCCTGGATTAAAAAAAAACTCTGGTACCTCCACAACAGACTCATGACATACTGGTCTCTGCAGCAAGAAAAAAACCTCTTTATGAGTTCAAATGGCTGTGAAAAGCACATATAGACTTTGTCAAAAGTCCTGTTGGTTAATAATTGTAATCCATTTTTTTAATCTTTGCTGAAGTAGGTGGGATATTAGCAAACAAAGTCAACAGCCCTTATTTGCTTTAACTAGTGGGCAGCGACTTTTATATTGTGATTCATTTAAAGTCACCTCTGGAAAAAAAAAAAAAAAGTGAAATATCTTCATGATGTGTTTTTAAATGTAAGATCAATAGGACAAAATTCATGTATTGTTTAAAAATGTAAATAATTAGAGTTGGTTGGTTGGAAATTTGTTTGTTTCTCCAGAATTAGAAAAAAAGATATAGCTAACAAATGTTCACAAGGTATGAAAGCACTTCAAAAGGTTTTTTGTTATGTTTTTGTTTTTCATTATTATTTTATATCATAATTTTCATCAAAGATGTTGATGGAAATGTCTTTTTTGCCACAAAGTAACATAAATAAATAATAAATCATTAGTAATGGCATAATACAGCTTTTCTTTTCCCCTGGTGGTTCTGGAAAATTTTGCCTAAATCATCACAGAATTGAAAAGAATTGGGGAAAAAAGTGTAAGTTGTCAAAACCAAATCAAACCAAAATTCAAGCAAACCCCTGTAATTCCCTAATGTTGCAGAGCAGATGGACCTGCCTGATTGATTGTATGAAATCCTGCAGGACCATCTTGCTAACATCCATTGCCCAACGACTTCACCAGATAAATGCTTAACGGCCCAATCAGAGGAAAGAAGTGGGAGCTGAAGACGTGATGACAGCGGGAAGTGACTGCATGTTTGAAAACAATGGCCGCTTCTGAAGCGGTCTCTGTGGATGTGGCAATACCTGCAGTTTTATCAGATATGGACTCTATTTCTTCTTTAAAAGAGGACCAAAGAACATCATTTAAACCTCTCTTACGGGAAATCATGTTTTTGCTCTTCTCCCGACTGGTGATCATTGCTGGGAAACTGGGAGAGAATGTGAAAATGCTTCATCCTTCCTATGGTAGTCATGGTCACTTAACGATACCTGGCGTAATCTGCTCTCCTTGGAAGTTTACCGGGAGAAGTTGGTGGGGATTGTTGTTGATGAGGTTCATGTCACATACAAGTGGTAAATCAAACATCAGTGTGGTATGATTTAATGTAAGGTGATAGTCTAAGGACTGAAATGTAGTTTAAGCTAACGGCGAACTACAGGGCCTAGCTGCTACGTCATACTGTGGCTTGATATGGTTTGGTCTGTGAAGAGTGTGACGAGCAGAAAGATCGTCCAGTCACTAGCTGCAGTTGTTTTTGAAGGTTCTGCCTCTGAAAACATTTTGGAACGACTCTTTCTCAGATGGACTAGTAAAATGTTTCCGTGGCGGATATATGGAACTGTCCATCTGGCGTCAGGTTAGTAAATCCCTGCAATGCTCAAACAATAAGACAATAAGACTGACATAAGCTGCAAATTCAAATGTTTGTGACATATTCATATCTAGAATAAATACAACCTCAGTTATAGCTGTGAGTATAACTCATTGCATTTACTTTCCTTAATTCCAAATTTATGGGTTTTTTTTTAAAGGCAACAAAGGTAGAGAAAAGCTAGAAAACAACATTTCCTCCTTTGTCATGTGCCATACTGACAAATTTTCCTTTTCTTGAGCCATTTGTGGCCCATTCATAGATCTTTTGTGAAAATACTTCATAGCATTAAAACACTGTGTCATGTGGTTTCTAATGAGATAATTGAGGTCTAAATAATAACTTCATTGCTACAACTTGCAACTTGTCTACATTTTTTTAGTGAATCTGTTCTGTGTCCACATTATTTGATATAGCTATGTTACCAAGTTATTTAAATCAATCAATCAATAAATCTTTATTTGTATAGCGCCAATTCATATCAAGTGTTATCTCAAGACACTTTACAATAGAGCACAAAGCTCTTCATATTATGGATACACATATATGCATGGATACATATATACATATATACACAAATATAAACATCCAACACCCAACATGAATCCATGTAGCCAATCATGAATCCCTCCATCATGGTGGCAAGAAAAAACCTTCTGTTAAGCAGCAGGAAATCTTGAATGTGGACCCCAGTCTCATGATGAACAGCAAATCCACACGATGCTGTGTTGGGTGTGTGGGCAAAGGAGGGGAGGTAAGCGGAGACAAGTGGACTCAAGTCAGAACTAAAGTTAGTAACAGATCAATGGACCAATCATAGACCTGACGTCGTCAAATGTGTTTCTGCTGGAAACAAATTTATTAGAGGTTAGCCTCTTGAGATGCTACGTCTTGTTTTCAGGAGGGTCCTCATGTCTGTGTGGTTGTGGTGATAATTTTATAGAAGTATAATCAATGAAAGTCTTACTGAAAATAAGAATTTATGGTAGTGACGAACTCATGGGTGCCCAGACCACAAGTGCATCCCTACCATATTTGTCTCCGTTAAGTATAAATGTATTAATGGTAGACCTCTTGAGATGTGATATCTCATTTTCAAGAGGGATCTCATGCCCATGTGGAGCTAGAGATAGTTACTATAGATGTATCAACCATGGATAGAAAGATCATGCTAATATCTACATTAACAGCTACAATGATTATGAACTGGAATGAAATGGCCAAATATGTGTTATGTCTGTAATTATAGTTATTGAGGCTTCGTGACTCCGCAGCAGCAGGCAGTCTCCACCAAGGATCCCAGGCCACCTACAAGACAAGAGCCAATTTAAATGAAGCAAATGTATCATGTTAGTGTTTTTATTGCTGTGAAATGCAGATATTATTGATATTTTCCATTGATTTTTTGCAATGACCATTAGTTGGTCAATGTTTGGGTGCATTATTGTCCTCCATATTTACCTTTGGTTGATGCCAGCCTCTACTAAAGGAGTTATATTCACATTGTGTATACTTGGGTATAACTGCACTGCTGTTGTGAGAAACAATAACACAGTGCGATTATATCATATTATCATGTTTGTCTAAAATGTGCAACTATGTGTGAGTTTGCACGTGTGATTCCAGGGGAATTGGCCATCTCCCTGGCAGACAGTGACCATCTGTCCGAGGGCTTTGGAGACACAGCCTGCCTGTTCAGCACTATAACCCTTTTCCTCGTGCCATCTCTCGGATGCCCCTGCCTCTCTCTCGTGTATCCCTTCACACCGGAAGACGCACTCTAAAATGGATGAGAGATGACAGACGGGGATGTCTGGCATGGACTGAACTAAAGAGAGAGTGCAAGGGAGGAGGGAAAAAACTGTCAGTCGGCCAAACCAAGCAGACACATATCATCATTCTATTGGGCAAAGATCCAAATCAATATCTTGTTACTGACAAAGGCAGTGGGTTTGATGTATGCTGTTGTTCTGTCCTCGGGGTTGAACACACATCACTCGCTCTGAGGTGTGACCGTCCACACACACATTACTCGCATTGGTGTGAAGCTGTAGCTCATGGTTAGGGATGTGTGTTGGTTCACCGGCAGCGGCTCATCACATATTTTCATGTCTGACTCAGTTTTGTTCCTGATAGATGAAAGGCCTTTAAACTATAAATCAGAGCTTTCAGTGATTTGCTCTGTGTGTGAAGGTATGCACACTGAGTACACATACAGCAAACACACAATGCAGCAATATGAGAAGGCAATAAAGAGACTACAGAGTCTGCACTAAAATAATCAAGAGCTCAGTTTATGAGCACCTCGCACCAAGGGTAGAGGGGCATTTAGTAATAAAGTGAGGAAAGAAGAGCCCATTAACACCAAAGCAGCACAGGTTATAAGATTAAAACAATTTCCAGCTAACAGTGATGATATTTTGTATTTTTCTGAGCTTGAGAGCTGCTGTCTGCACACAGCTTGAATATCAGAGTGGAGCTTATTTAATTCATGCACTGCTGGGGGAGTAAATGTAACATCAGTGTCAATTATGTTAATTTACCTACTGTTGTAAGCTAAACCCTTAAGAAGGAGTTTGTATTGGCAATAATCTGGCAATGTGATGCATCATGGGGTACATGAGTTATGGTACAATATATAAAATACACTGCCTGGCCAAAAAAAAAAGTTGCCACCTGGATTTAACTAAGCAAATAGGTACGAGCCTCCTTTTGGATAATTACTAGCTGGGGTTAAACAACTAGAAGTTGTTTAACCCCAGCTGATGCAATGAGTAGCTTCTCATTTCTTGAACAACTATGTCGAAAGACACATCCTGTGGTCGTGGAAAAGATGTTAGTCTGTTTAAGAAGGGTCAACTAACTGGCATGCATCAAGCAGAGAAAACATCTATGGAGATTGCAGAAGCTAATAAAATTGGATTAAGAGCTTTCCAACGTATAATTAAAAACTGTGAGGATGGTGGGAAACCATCATCTTAGAGGAAGAAATGTGGTTGGAAAAAAGTCCTGAATGATCGTGATCGGCGATCACTTAAACGTTTGGCCCAATCAGTTTGAAGACAAACAACAGTAGAACTCAGGGGTATGTTTAATAGTGAAAGTAAGAGCATTTCCACACGCACAGTGTGAAGGGAACTCAAGGGATTGGGACTGAACAGCTGTGTGGCCTTAAGAAAACCACTAATCAGTAAGACTAACTGTAAGAAAATGCTTCAATTTGCTAGGGAGCATAAAGATTGGACTCTGGAGGACTGGAAGAAGGTCATGTGGTCTGATGAGCCCAGATTTACCCTGTTCCAGAGTGATGATCGCATCAGGTTAAGAAGAGAGGCAGGTGAAGTGATGCACCCATCATGTCTAGTGCCTACTGTACAAGCCTGTGGGGGCAGTGCTATGATCTGGGGTTGCTGCAGTTGGTCAAGTCAAGGTTCAGCAACATTATGTGCCCAAAGAATGAGGTCAGCTGACTACCTGAATATACTGAATGACCAGGTTATTCCATCAATGGATTTTTTCTTCCCTAATGGCATGGGCATATTCCAAGATGACAATGCCAGGATTCATCGGGCTCAAACTGTGAAAGAGTGGTTCAGGGAGCATGAGACATTATTTTCACAAATGGATTGGCCACCACAGAGTCCAGACCTTAACCCCATTGAGGATCTTTGAGATGTAGGGTTAGAGAAGCTGGAGAAGGCTTTGCATAGTGGTCAGACTCTCCCATCATCAATACAAGATCTTGGTGAAAACTTAATGCAACACTGGATGGAAATAAAATCTTTTGACATTGCAGAAGTTTATCGAAACAATGCCACAGCGAATGTGTGCTTTAATAAAAGCTAAAGGCGGTCCAACGAAATATTAGAGTGTGTGACCTTTTTTTTGTGGTTACTTTTTTTTTGGCCAGGCAGTGTATATCACGATGGCAATACATCATGATTTTTTTCTTTTTTAAAAAGTCTTGTCAGTTTATTTAAACAGTATTAAGAACTCACATTACTGTATTCATGAAAATACAGTTTCTTATCAATATAATTTATGTACCATTTATAAACTTGACTGTGTGTCCCAGTGACAAAAATATTTAAAATAAATGTAATGGAGAGGGAGAGTCAAGTGGCTGTATGTCTGCTGCCAACTAGTGGTCAGAGGCTGCACTTATATAAAAACAAATATCCCATATTTCATGATATTGCAATAACAATATCAAGAGTATTCCATCCATCCATTATCCCTACTGATTATCCCTTTTGGGGTCGCTGGTGGCTGGAAGGGGGATACACCCTGGACTTGTCGTCAGCCAATTGCAAGGCCACACAGAGAGACAGGCAACCATTCATGTACAAACTCATACCTTAGGGCAATTTGGAGTCACCAGTTTACCTAATGCGCATGTTTGTGGTCTGATGGAGGAAGCCAGAGAGCTCAGAGAGGACCCACGCACGCACAAAGGAGAACATGCAAACACCACACAGACAGGCCCTGACCGACACAGGGATCAAACCAGCAGCTGTCTTGCTGTGAGGCATGTGCACTACCTGTTGTGCCCTCACTAGAGAATTGCGTTACACAATATCGGGATATATTAGTGTATTGATATTTTCTAACAGTCCTTCCTCAAAATGAATAAATGAGCCTGATTAAAGAAAAATATTACTGCTTTAATCTTGGAATCATAACTTCTGATTATGCAAATGTCTTACTTTACATCATAAATAAATGTGTTGTGGAGTTGTTAAAAGAATTTGTTCCTTGGCAGTGAGATTAAAATTATGTGGCCCACCTGGTAACCAAAGTTGCCCATCCTGGATGGAACTGCTCTCAGCAATATAATAGTTAGAAACTTGCTAATATGATTTAAGTTCAGGTTATCCCAATGTCTTATAGAAATAATAATAAAAAGGCCTTGAACTTTGACCCATCGCTGATTATCCATGTCCAGTTTTCCACTTATGACAGAAATTCCTCTGACTCACTGCTTCCGCTCTTCTATAATGTCTGACACATCTAATTTGCCGTAATGTTGATGCAAATTCAACTCTGAACATAAAGTACTGACATACCCTCTGGCTCCTGTAGGATTCAGCTCTTCATCACCACCAGTAACTCCAACTCTAAAATAGACTTCTACTTAGTTTAATTAATGTTATTCACCTCTATAGGCAATGACTCGACTTCCAAGCAGAAATATATTCTCTAAAGGTCATGAGAGAAGTCAACATCCCCTTCCTCTTGATTTCCAACGCACACGCACATACACTCGCACTATCTCTCCAGCTGTCTCTTTCTCTTACCTTCTTTTTTCCATCTCTGGTAGTGTAAGGGATCAGAACATGCCCTGAGGGATCCACCCACATGTATTTCCCCTGGCAGTGAGTAAGTAGCAGTTTATATCTCTTCGTTTGTGTATGAATGTGCCTCAGAGTAAGCCCACCTGTGGGAACCTTTTGACTTGAGAAGGATTACCAGTAGTGATGCACACCTTGTCTATTTTATGTTGAATAGTTCATATAACAACACCTAAGCCAGGCTTTTATTTCTGTTAGTAAGGGCTTAAGGCATTTCCACTTTGGGCTGCCAGTTTGTACATCTTTCAAGTACTGTATGTACTTTTGTTATGAAAGTTATACCCAGTGAGGAATGCCAAGTGTCCACTCTAGACTCAGGATGAACTGATTAGATTTTAGAGGTCAAAGGTAGACTACATGTTCCTCCTTGTTTTTGATCATAATATCTTAAGAACCATTTAAGCGATTTTCCTCAAACTTTTTCTAAACGTCCTCTCTGACTCAAGGATGACCCATTTAGATTTTGGAGAATAAAGGTCAAAGTCGTTGAGTCCTATGTTAATCCTTTGCTTTTGGACTCACATCTCAAGACCAATTCTAAAGAGAATCTACTTTGCACAAATGTCCTCTGTAACTGAAGATTAACTGGTTAGATCAGGAAACCAACGGTCAAGGTCCTAGGGCCTAGGGCCTTGCTCATGCCTTGTTAATGCAACTGTTTTCCCAGATGGACTAGTGAAATATATTGAGCAGTCTATCTGGTGTGCCATGTTAGCCCGCAAGGTGTACCCTGCCTCTCGCCCAATGTCAGCTGGGATAGGCTCCAGCCCCAGTGACCCTGAAAGGGAAAAGCTGTATAGGTATGGATGGATGGATGGATGGATGGATGGGTGGAGTTCGTCTTTAATAAACAGTCAAGCACAAGCTTTGAATTCTGATGCAGACCAAGTTGCCTCTACTTTTTGCAACATGCTGGGCTCAACACGGTTTGGACACCTTGATCTACACTGTTGAAAAATGAATACCAATCACATACCACAAAAATTACCCCAGCCCTTCTTCTCCACCCACCCTATGGTCAGTCTTAAATTGTATAGGTCACAGAGACTTCTAACCACCATTCCATTAAATTAAAACATTAAAAATATGACAAGAATAAGAGGAGAGACAGAATGAGGGACAGACGGAAGATATTAGAGTGGATACTTGTCATCTCAGGAAATAACAGGGGTGTCATCGCTATCTTTTTGTGTGTCACATCTCATCTGAGTGGCGTGTTGGACGAGATTTCCTACCCCTGACTGTGACAGGACTCATAAACCTCAGGCAGTGCCATGCTTTCAGTTTGAACGTGAAGACATTGTTGGGAATATTAATAACTCATCAGCACAAACACTGTTACCAAGTTAGGTTGTGTACATAAGCAAACATCACTTGCTTTTAACAGATGGGAGGACAGGACAATGATTGCTTATTATACACAACCTCATGTGTATATATGACCCTGTGTGAAGCATCGTGATCTCAAGTTCGTCCTCTCAAATGAAGAATTACTTTGTGTATTAAGGGTTTGTATCAGTGAACACAGTGGTTTTCACCTAATGAATACACATGCACTGTTGAGAGTTGCATTACTTCTTCAAAGAGCGTTGACTAAATACTTAATTAAGGCTCACACAAACACAAATGGAGCTGTGTGTATATCAGAGCGGCATGTTGAAGTGAATATTCTGCTCCAGTGTTTTGCTCCATCTATAGTATAGATCACCTTTTACTCTGCGTGGGAGGAGAATAAGCACACTGTACTGTATACTCTGCTGCGTCTGGAGGCTTGAAGTCTAAGGGATTGAATCTTCATCTTATAAATATAACTGTGGATGTCAGATGAGGTCTATCAGAGATTTGAGCTTGTGAGTTTCAGTGTTGTCGACGCATTTTCCAGCCATTTAGGTTGAGACCAATAAGAGAACTTGAATCAGCAGAAAACCAACATATGGAGGGGTATAGGAGCTCAACATAATATCTATGTATTCCATTTTGAGGATGTAATAAGTTATATATATTAGTTTCTAGAGATCTGGACCTGGTTGTGCCATTATGTTCAGAAATGCTAACTTTCTTACATAGACATATTGTTGTGATCTCAGGAAAATGGAAAAACAATCAAGTTTTTGGGTAAGCAAGTAGAGATTTACAAAAACAGTTGTAGTTTGCTCTTTCTATCTCACTATCAGGAGAAAACTGGGTTAAAAAAATGACACACATAGGTCCAAAAGGCCCGTTTATGTGCCATTTGAATGCACAGTTAGATCTTTACATTTTTAATTGTTCCAAATGTCTCTACCCAAATGTTTACTTGCATCAATTATACTGGGATAGATGTTAAAAAAAAATAAAAAAATAAATAAAAAAGAAGTTACCACAGAGCACTCTCGAGTAATTGGCATTAACATCATTACAAATTGGGATGATAGTTGTTAAATTGCATTTGTCTGTAGCTCTGTTGTGTTGTGGTTTTCAGAGTCACATCTTTGTAGTAGCTTAGTTATTTTATTGATCAAGTAGTGCAGTAACGTCCAATCAAGATACATTTCCTTCAGCAAAGATGGGGGGCACCAGTGCAGTAGCAGAGAACTCTTTCAAGGGCCCAAAAATCCCTATAAGGATGTGATAAAGATGTGAGTGCAGATGTGGATAGGTCATATTTCTGCAGAGCAATGTTGAAGTCCAAACTTTATAGTTTTGGTCCATGCTGCTACCAAACCTCATGCTTGTGCATGAGCACAGACATTATGAAAACACATAGAGGTGTTCCTGACTCAAATAACATAAACACATGTAAAGTAATCCATCACCAGTAAACAGCTGCTAGCATTGTACCAGCAGTCAACTATGAGGTGCTCAATACAAGAGGAAACAATGAACAAGTTAGAATAGGAGTAACAGGTATTGTAGCAATACTCCTGTATTGGGTTTACTTTGGTTATATTTTTGGTTGTTTGCGGTCAGAATAAGGACTGGTCAGAAAACAGTTTGATGACAAAACTTGATTTTGGATGTCAAAGAAATTGTTCAGCTTTATAAAATACAACCGTATGAAACCAAAGTGATATAGGTTTGTTAAAAAATCATTTAATTACCTCTATTATGTAGAAATGTGTTAGTTTCAGTAGCTGACCCTGGTAAGTTTACTGAAAATATGTAGTAAAGCAACTCAAAAAGTGAGCAGAGTCTATTCAAATGATTATTTTCAAGAGCAGACATCACAAAATGTTGTGCAGTTTCAAAAAACTGTTTAAAAAGACAGAGGTATAAAATGTTCCAGAAATGAATAAAAAAAGAAGTCAACTAAATATAAATCAAAAGGGACTATGGTAAAAGTGGTTCAGTTATGATAATAAAACTGGTTCTGTGAGATGTAGTTCTGGCTCAGTATAGATCAAAAAAAGGCCCAACGTAAAAGTCATTGCAACAGTAATGTTTCATAGTATTTCTTGGTCCTAATGGTCTCCTGGAGTTTGTGTTTTTTCCACCCAAGAGCACAGTTTAGTGTGTTTTGCCAACCAGGAGGGCACTTAAACATGCGTTTTGGCTCCAGAGTGCACTTTCAAAACCTGTCAAGATTTAAAGTCTTCATACTGGATGTTTACCAGGCCTAAATTGAAAGCCCTATTTCAAACAAGAGTTTGGCTTGCTGTTAGTTTGTGCTGACCACATAATATATACAGAAAAACAGAATTAGCCATAATGTTCTTTTAAACATTTTTATCAGAAATTCAACCCTAGATTGCTGGAAAATAAAGTATTGACATTTTCAAGGACAATTAGTAATTTTGGTCCAAGAAATAATTGTATAAATGATACACTGACTTAAATCATTGCCTCTTTCTGTTCATATGAAAGTATAAATTAGTTTGATTTAGAGAACAGGAGGAAACATGAACTGTATGAATCTCTTTTTCACTGTGTAGAGCTGCAATGCAGTATAGACGCCCTGCCTCCTTATTCTATTGCAATTAATTATTAGTGGATCTGGGTCCTTTGGGCGAACAACACTATCAATACTGCATCTACTTGCAGCAATCAATGAACAAGTTATTTAGGGAATTGGCCACCCCCTCTGTGTATGCTAACTCCTTCCTCTTTACACACTTTACATTTAGGTTTCTGTTCATCTCAGTCAAATAACACGAATAAAACACATACATTGCCACAACACTTCTTACTCTCTTATAGCTGGTGGCCTTACTAGGGACACCCCCCTCCCTTCCTCTTCGTCCTCATCGCCATCACAATGAGCAGTCCATTAGCAAATGCCAATAAGCCCTCTGTAGCGTGACAGCATGTTCTCAAACAAATTAGGGGCCTAAAGACAACGGGAATATTATTATTTTCAATCCTCCATCATGTGTTCATTAATCTTCATTTGGACTTGATGAGTGTGGCAATCAAATGAAATTATATCCCTGTTTTGGCCTCTTGTGGATACACCCTCGCACACACGCGCAGATGACCACATACACACACTCCTTTCTAATGCATACCCCGCCAGCTATTGCAATGCAACAAAATTTCCAAATGACTTTAGATTAATTTTGTCTGATTAGTGGCTAAATATATCACCAGGCTCCTTCAAAGTCATTAACGGTCACAACAACGGCAGCAGAGGCAAACACATCACAGAGCAAACGCGCCATCCAGCCAGAGCTGAATCGAGACCTTTAAATATTGAAAGATAAACATTGTGCAGAAGTCTTTGTTTGACTGTGCAAACATGCCAAATCTGGCATTTTCTCACTGTGAGATCGGGGATCTTGGGTTGTAATTAGAAGGTGTGTGTTCGGGGCCTGGTTCCATGGCTTCAAATGACTGTGATTGGCCCTGATCTCCTCTGAAAACATAACTATTCAGCTCCCCTGTAATTACCGGCACATCTGTGAGTGCACGCGTGCCTCTACCCTCTCTGACATTACTGTGGCTACTGTGCTGCTAAACTGTGTGAAGGAAACAGTCTCATGTGCAGCAATATTAAGTTTCTAATATGTTTGCCAAAAGTTCCACAATTTACACCTTTTGATCCTCTGTGTCCATGAATAAGCAACTATCCTTTTCCAAATACACTCACTGGCCACTTAATCAGGTATATCCTGCTAATTCCTGGGAGGACCCCTTTGGCCTTCAGAACTGCCTTAATTTTTCATGGTAAGGATCGAACAAGGTGCTGGATCACACAGTTCCTGCAGATCTGTCTGCTGCACATACATGATGAGGATCTCCTGTTTCACCACACCCTAGAGATGCTCTCAGGCAGGGGTAGCCAACAGGTTGCCCGCTAGCGCTTGGTAGCCCTTAAGGAGCCTCTGAGGTGCCCACATGGACATTCCAAAGAGATCATAATAGCTTTTGATTTCTATTATGTTTTACAAATAAACCATACCTACATCAATACAAAAAACAACAAATTTAACATGTGTTGCGTTCCATAATTGCCTTTTTCTTTTAAATTTTGCCCTGTTTGGAGTCAAAGTTAGCCTTGATGCGCTGACGCCACACCTTTATCACCACTGCTGCTAGCTAGAGCCCTTGCAGTCACTTATACAAAAAAATCACAACAGTTCAACTGCTATACATATCAGTTAAGTTTTACATAAATTGTAAAAGATGCAAATAGGTATAATATTCTCATAAAATGTCTTTATCATTAGTAATACTTATTGTCATTTAAAGTAAAAAGTAAACTATCAGTGTCACATGCAGCCTCCTAAATACACAATATGAATTTTTTTCGAGGTGAACTATGCACATTTATATCAGTCAGAACTATCAAATCAAACAGGTAGCCCTCTGTAATACTCCTCATCTTTGGGTAGCTGTGGCATTTTAATGATTGGTAATAAGGAGTCCACAAACCAGTACACTACCACCACCAGCCTAAACCATTGGATCCATGTCTTCGTGTTCTTTACACCGAATCCAGACCCTACCATCAGAATGTTCCACCAGGAATCAAGACTTATTAAACAGACTCAAGACAACATTTTACCACCTTCTTTTGTCCAGCTCGGTGAGCTTGTGCAAATTGTAGCCTAATTTTCCTTTTCTTAGCCAACAGGAGTGGAACCTGATGTAGTCTCCTGCTGCTGTAGCTAATCTGTTTCAAGATTCAGCTTGTTGTACATTCAGAAATGGGCCTCTGTATATCTTAATTGTAATGAGTGATAAAATGAGTAACTGTTGCCTTTATCATCTCAAGCTACTCGGACCATTCTCCTCTGGCATCTGGCATCAACCAAGCATTTACTCCCAGAGAACTGCTAGATTGTGTATTTAAAAGGATTTTAGAGAATAGCCCCATCTTACCCCGTCTTACCCATCTTCACTAAGAGATGCTTCCATCAGTCTCTGATTTCAGTTTTGGCGTGATGCATCGGTAACTGATCCAGTTGCTCATTGATCCCCTGAGTTTTGAAAAGCTGAAGTTTGAAAATACCTGTTTCCTGTTTCGGTGGCTCTCATGCTTTTAACAAAAAAGCATGAACCCATCATTACAGATAATGACTCTTTTTAAAAATCTTTCCTGAAGTCTTGTTTGGCATTGACAGAACTTTGCTTTGCCAAAGTTTAGTGTCAAGTTTGTGGAAATGTAGTTTTCTTGAGTAGCTTCTTTTTTATTGATTATTATTGTGGACTTTAACAACAGAGACATCAGTTTACACTCACATGCTGTTGATACAGTAGGTAGAATGAATATATACAAAACACACAAAATAATCCTTGTCTGCCCTTAAACTGGGTTGCATTTTTCTGTTTTTATGTAAAAGTTTGGGTCAGTTCAATTCTTTTTTTCTATCTATAGCTTAATATTCAAGCCTCCAATGCCATAAATGTTTCTCGTGACATTGCAAAAGTTTACCCGTCTCCCCACAAGAGAAACATCTAACAGGAGCTTCTCATAGCTAGGTAGCTGCCTAGCTCTCCTTTGACCCCCACTGTCACCCACCCTGCAGCCTCAAACCCAGTCCTCACTCCTCTGTTGTACTTTTTAGACTATGCCCACAGAGAGTTATGGCAGAATTACCCTGTAAATCACTGTAATCTCCTCTGAAGTTGGCCTGCCGCCATGCTATTGATTTAAATAGCGTGAAAGTACCCAGTATTATGCAGGACATCTGTCTTTTATGACGCTCTCACCTTGACTCTTGGCTGGACGTCGGCATCGTCTCTCGCTGAGTCATTGTTGACAAACTTGTACGGCGGAGGGGAGACAATCATGAGGAGGAAACTTTGAGGTAGCGCCCGCGTGGGCCTGGGGCAGCAGAAATCACGTGTGACCTAATTCTCAGCCGTCCTAGATATAAACACTTGGCTTCCAGTAGATTACTGTCCTCTTCAGCTCACGATCAAAGACGACCAGAAACAAACCAAGGCAACACGAGAGAGCGAGAGATGGAGAGACTGAGGGAGTAGTGTCGAAGGAAGAGGATGATGTGAAGAAGAAAAAAGATGTGAGAAAGAGAGATGATGCATGAGCAGTGGCAGAAAATGTGAGTTTAGGGCTTGGCAATATGTCTTGTGAGTTATATCTCAACATTTTCAGCTAAACGGTGATACATTGCAAATAGTCTTGTTGTGAGGGGGGATTTGGGAGGGTTGGAACCCTGGGAGTGGACATGTTAGGTCTGAGCCCGGGCACTTGGTATGGTTTGGGGTATATGTGGGGGCCTTTGATTCATGGGACTAGAGACTTTGGGGGCTGTGCTGGCATGGGGAGGTTTGAGCCTTCTTTAGGGTACTCTAAGGAGGGGATGCTCGCCAGTGCGCATTGGTGTGGTTTTTGGTGTTGGGTGCCAGGACCTTGATTTTCTGTTGTTTTTTTTGTCTTGATAGATTTTGAGGTTTGTTTAATTACCTCCACCAAGGAGGTTGTGTTTTTGCTGGCCTATGTTTGTTTGTCTCTTAGCAAGATTAAGCAAAAACTCATGGATGAATTTCCATAAAAATTTAACCAGAGGTGTGGTTTGGGCCAAAGAAGAAGCCATTAAATTTTGGTGGTGATCCGCATGTTTTTTCTGGATGCAAACAAATTCCCAAAATGTTCTAAAAATCCCATAAGTTAACATTGGGCCGTATTTAAAAAAAATCATATCTCTGACATCACTTCATAGATTCACTGTAAAATTTACAGGATAATTTATATAATATGTCTCTATCATCAGGGTAAATTTAATCTGGATCCGATCCAGATTGACATCACAAAAAAACATTAAATTTTATAATGGGAAATCCCATTCATTTCTCCTCGGCTCCCTTTACTTCGTCATAGGAACTGTAGCTTATTTGCAAACTGACATCAACGTTTTTTAAGCCTATGTGACTCCAACTTCCAGCTTCCCTTGCAACGCTGGCGGAGGAGCTCTCCACATGGACAGACATGAGCGGAGCGCGTGGTGACCCAGAACTGTATCTTTTACAGGGGTTGTGGAAAACTCACTGCTGTAACTGAGCTGCTTGGCAGAGATCTGTGCTCTCTGAGTGCTTTCTAGTTTGGGATGTTTTATAAGCTCAAACTCTGCAAGAACCAAAGAAACAAATTCTTGCCTGTTTAAAAAGAGGGGTTCTCGGTTAGAGTTTAGTTCACCATGGTTGTGAAAGTGATCCAAACCAAACAAGGACCAAACCATATCCAGCCAAGTGTACCAACATATTTGGTCAATACACCTCAGATGGCAAACATACTGCAGACAGAAGAACTAAACATGCTGCCCCAGTGTTCAGCTTTCACATGTAAAATCTATAAATAGAGAGACCCGCCAGTCAAACCCGTTACATGCTTTCAGGCTGTGCATTAGCAGATAAGTTATTAGTCATTGTGTGTACAGTATCTGGAAGTAAATGGGGCAGCCCCGTCTAACTGTGCACTGGTGGTCCCATTAGTCCATTCATATTCACTCTGTGTCACAACCTGTGTGTCTGCAGGGTTAAGCAGGGCTGACATGCAGAGCAGCTTTCATGCTCTGGCTCTGTCGCTCTGTTTCTCAAGCTCCATCACTCAGCCTCATCCACAGGCAATATTAATCAGCGCAGCCTCCCGCCTCCCTGCAAGAACTGAGGTAATGAGAACGAAAGGCATTCTGAGGCTCACTCAGCACAACAAAATCCATCAATAACGGCTGATGATTAATAAATTAGCACCAATGATCCATGAGGAATTTGTGAAGAAAAATGTTTCTTGTTTTTGGTACCCTTTGTTACAGATCAGTGATTAGAGTTAAAACATTATTATTTATGATCACCATAGTATTGGACATATAAGCAGAAAATATACACTCACCAGCCACTCTATTAGATAAGCCCATTCAGCTGCTTTTTAACACACTTTTCAACCAACATGTGCAGAAGACCAATTCTGAACACACAACATGTTGAATCTTGAAGCAGATGGGCTACGGCAGCAGAAGAACACACAAGGTACCACTGAAGAACTGGGGCGTTGGTGGCGCAGTTGGATAGTGCGCTTGGTCAGTAATCGGTAGGTTGCAGGTTCAAGCCCAGCTCCGGGCGACACACAGTGATGTGTCCTTGGGCAAGACGCTCTTAACCCCAAGTTGCTCCCACAGCTCTGTCACTGGTGTGTTCATGGGCATGTGTTAGTTGTGTGTTAGTTGATACTGATGGATAACTAACAGACACTCTTAACCATCAGTGAGTGAATGTGAGAGTCAATGGATGTGAATGGGTAGGTGTGACCTGCCATGTAAAACTGCTTTGAGTAGTCTAAGACTAGAAAAGTGCCATATAAGCTCAAATCCGTTTACTATTTGCTCACTCTAGAGGGCCTGTCTCAGACCTCCACTTGACACTGAAGAGGCATGTCAGCCAACAACGTCCACAGTTTTCTGCATCTCAGGGCGATTCTTCTCCACCTCTGGTGCCTTGCTACTGAGGGGGCTATATGACCACCTCTGTGACCTCTGTCGAGGATATTGGAGAGTCCTCCCCTTGATCAAAATACTCTGTCTCCTCATCAGAGACCATTTTGGTTGGGTTTCCTCAAAGTTTTCCTTCCATCATCCGACAATATCCACAAGTTGGGCCAGCAGACCTCCACTCCTGCTGGTGACAGCCTGAGCACAGCCCTGCTTTCCACTCCTGGGTCGTCAAGCTCATGTTTTTATTTTTTAGTCATGTTAAAGAGGAATGTGCGATATTTTACTCATTGGCTCTTTGTTATGAGTGCTTAAGAAGCCCATTAGATCTGTCGTGTTGATCCTCTGCAGTGGGATCCTCTGAAAAAACAGGGTCCTACATATAGTGTAAGGTCAACATCATTCTCAAACACAAAAACTGGAAATGTAAACATAGAGAAACAAACAAGGTGAACTTCTGGAGATACTAAATAATAACTTTTAAACAAATTTAATAGTGTTTTGAAAGAAGAGGGGGTCTCTCCCAGACACTCCCCTCAACTGTTTTAAATCATTCCTCTTTGGCTGCACTCAGTCCATCCAACATAAATACTTTAAATCACAGCCTTTTTCTGTCACTTCTGGTGTACCACAGGGCTCTGTCCTTGGGTCCCGTATATTTATCATCCACTTACTTCCACTTGGCCAAATTTTCTGTTAATTCAATGTCAATTTTCATCAATATGTTAATGACAACCAGTTCTACCCATCCACTAAACCTGTTAAATAATGACTGATTGAGGACGGAATTTAGGATCAGAATTGAATTGCCCTAGTTTTCTTTGCTTTCCTCCCCAGTCCTAAGGTCCGATTTACATAGAATAATGTGCTGTTCATCCTCAAGTGAATATTTGCACACATGCTGTGAAGATCATCAGTTTGAACATGAATCATCTTTGTAGGGTATACAACTGAATATAGGTCGGATAATTTTTGCAAATCATTGTTTTATTTTACAATTTACACAACCTCATTGGAATTGGGGTTTGTAAAATGTAGTGATTTACCTGTTTTTATTTTCTATTTTGCTTTTCTGCGGATTCTGAATGCTCTCACAGTACTGTCATGATGCATCAAATATTCAGACATACCTGCAGCACAAATGTCAACTCATCAGAGCTGCACAAACAATCATAATAACAGCTTCTCTCTCATGACTGCAGCTCTCAGCCCTAGAGCACAGTCAGAGATCAGATTCAGCTGCAGAGAGCTTTATCTCTGCTGCTGCATGGCTTTCAGGTAAACACTATAAGACCTCTCCTCAGCCGAGACGAAGAAATGATGCAATATTCCTTTAAAGAAAATTAAACAGATAATCAAAAAACACAGCTTTTTGAAATCAATTTGTCTGCCGTGGAAGGCTCAAAGGCTGACTTTCCCACGTCAAGTTTTTAGCAATCCTTTTGAACAAAGGACATTCCTATAGCACGTCTGCCACAAAAGAATAGAATAAATCAGATTGTGTGCGTTCCCAGATGAAACAGAGGAGTATTTCTGCTCGGTGTCATCATACTCATTATGAGACGCCCATTTATAGATCTGAGAGGGGGCTCTCACATCCTCAGAATAGCCATAAGGTCAAATTGAGACGGGTTGTGCTTTAAACAGCCAGAAGTGTGCCAGGGACACGTCTGAAATCTGCCACACTTCACACGGTACGTCCTGTCCTCTTTGTGACAAAATGACATCTGTGTCAGGATGGCAGATTACTTTTGATTCACCAGCTGACATTACTGATACTCTGGCATTTTTTTCAACAACAAATTGTCAAAAACATGTCCTAATGTGTGTGATGGCAGAGTTTATAATGTAGGTAAGAATGTTTAGTGCATCTTACGTGTAATTTTCTCAACACAATTCTCCCTTGGTGGTGGGAGCTACTCATATTTTTATGACTGGCAAAATTGGGGGTACGGTGGCGCAGCGGGTTACTGTGCATGTCTCACACTAAGAAGATCGCCGGTGTGATTCCTGAGATTGGCCCACTTCTTTCTGTCTGGAGTTTGCTTCCTGTGCCTGCGTGGGTTTTCTCTGGGCACTCTGGTTTCCTCCCAGAGACCAAAAACACACTAAGTAGGTTATAAGTGACTCTAAATTACTCGTAGGTGTGGTTTTAACATGAATGGTCGTCGTCTCTCTATGTGGCCCTGTGGTTGGCTGGCGACCGGGTTACCCCACCTCTCGCCTAATGTCAGCTGGCATAGGCTCCAGCTGTGGTAACACCAAAAGGGATCAGCGGTTTGCATGATGGATCGATAATGAAAAGAATGCTTCCAATTAAACTTTTCTTCACCATTTTTGAATAAAGATAAATTAATTAAAAGCCCGGCCTGTTGTTTCCAATGATAAGACCAAACAAGTTTTTACAGTGTTTTTTTATTTTTGGGTCAGCTCTTGAGTTATTGATGTGACTCATGTTACTCACAAAGTTGTTTAGCACTTTTCCCTTGGTGTCTTCATAAAAATAAAAAAGATAATTTTTAAATCTCAAAGATGATGTTTATGCTGTTAGGACTATGAGAAATGATTATCCCAGAGTTGATGTAATATTAGGTGTCTCCCTTTTATCCTCTGTCTGTCTTTCTTCACCTGCAGGGGGTTTGTACCTGTATGTCAGTTAGAATAACCTTGTTTTCGATGTTAATTATATTGTTTTATTTAAGTAGAATTCATTAAAACAACTTAAACCAACTCTTTAAAGATATGATAAACACTGTTTGGAATTCATTATACAGACTGTGAAGTAAAAAGGGAGTCAAGTGTTTATTTCATATGTTTCATATGTTTAAGATTTAGTTAATCACATTGCTCTTCAACTTTCAGTCCAATTATGTTTACTATTTGTTAATTTAAAACAAGACAATGCAAATTAATTTGCTGAATTTATTGAACAGCTTGCATTGAGATATTGCATCTCAATGCAATATGATTTTTTTCTACTCATTTAAAATTCTTGCAGAGATGACAAAAAAGACTAATTGTGCCTAATAATCTTGATATCAATACCAGGCAATAATTGTGATTTTAGTTATTCTATAATCGAGCAGCCCTATTTCACTAACACAGAAGTACTGAAGCTCTACAGAGCAGTGAAGCTAAAACTTAAAGGGAGGGTACAGTAACTTGTGACGTGGACATCAGATTGTGAATTTTACTCCTGTTTTAAATAAAACTGTAGTGATGTGAATATACTGAGATACCTTTCCTATTAAATTCAACAGAAATGGATCCTTTCTTTCTGTTTGGATATAAATGCAGTCAAGTAAGACTGGAAATTATAATTTATCACAATGTAAAGTACTACAATTCTCAGCATATTGTAAAATAACAAGGACTCATGAATTTGAATCAGGACCTAAGTATCCTGATAATATCATGGGGCCATTGGGGATTACAACCCCTAATCAGTAATGGGCATAAAAATGACAACTTGGTCAGGTGGAAATAGTAAAGACACCGGCGCTGCACACCACGAGGCCCTGCAACAATTGTGCAATAGGGCCCCTTAAGAGGAAACATGATGGACACAGAAGAACACGTTGGAGTTGAACTTAAATTTTGTGCTCAAGTAATTTAGCTTTGTTCGTTCATCCTGGGCTCATGTATCAGTGATAAACCCTGCTGTTTGATCCCTTTTTTATTTTCTGCTCTTGATCAAACCTCTAAAAGGCGTCTCAGCTCTCAGGAGTCCGTGTGCAGAATCTCACTGGCGAGTTTAAATCAGATGAGTGATCAAATATTGATTGCCGCTGAGTGGACATTGTTGAAACCACAAAGAGCACAAACTTAATAGTAAAGCATGAAAAAGATTGCCTGCTGAAACAATACGTGCATAAAGACTCCTCTCAGAGCACTGTAGTGTCTGGATGTGTGCCATGAGAATAATAAGAGCCCACACTGAAACACAGTGGAGCTGCGCGCTAACAATACATGTTTGAAATAACTATCAGAGGGACTATTCACGCAACCTCTGCTTAATCACCTACCTGCCTCCTTCCATTCTCGGCAACCTTTTCTCTCGTAGCTGGCGCTCAATAGTCCTCCACACCGAGCGGGAGCCTCATTCATCACTGCCAGTCCGCCGTGGATATTAGTAACCCTGCAACACTGTGGAGGAGTGAATTATCTCACCGCTGCTTGTCTCCTTACTTCATCACAGACCTGCTCATGTAATGGAGTCATTTCCAAAAAGGACGAGTGCCTGATTAGAGCTTTGTTACTCATTACAAGTGTGTGTGTATGTGTGTGTGTGTTTGTGTGATTAATTCTCACTGACCTTTTTCCCATGGTTTCTGTGGACTCTGGATCTGCTGTGGCCCAGTGTGTGTGATATTACCGCTTTCAGTCATTTAAGTTAACTGTAGTGATTCGCCATTGTGACTTTGATTAAAAAAATAGATGCAGCTCCTTTAATGTTTATAAAAGCTATTTACAGTGGTCCCCCTACATTGTGGGGGTTAGGTTCCAGACCCACCCCCGACAAGTGAAAATCCACGAAATAGAAATACCCTATTGAAATATACCCTAGGCATGTTCTTATAATATCCTATAATATCCTTTTATATATCCTTGGGGATATCAATAAAACACAAACACAAAATCAGTGCACAAAACACTAAAGTTATGTAGAACACCGATCACTGTGGCAAGAGATGCAGAACTGAGAGAGAACATAGCATCTCTCCTCCCTGCGAGATGTGAAGTAACATGATAGCTAATCAGCGACTGAGAAAAATACTGACTCTCTGATTGGCTGAATCAGTACGTACGGGCATTATATTGTGACGTGCGAGATTTGAACTCATAAACAATGCTGCAGAATGTCGCAAAATAGCAAAAATGTACGTAATATCAAAATTAATAGGTCTTACAGAAAAAAAATACATATGTATATACACATATATTCATACATACATATATACATATATATAATATATAGTACATATATTCATTCATTCATTTTCTGTACCACTTTTCCCTTTCGGGGTCGCGGGGGGCTGGAGCCTTTTCCAGCTGTTATCGGGCGAGAGGCAGGGTACACCCTGATTCAGTCGCCAGTCGATCGCAGGGCAACATAGAGAGACAGACAACCATTCACTCTCACGCTCATACCTATGGGGAATTTGGAGTCACCATTCCACCTAATGAGCGTTCTTAGTCTGTGGGAGGAAGCCAGAGTGCCCAGAGAGAACAAGGAAGGAAGGAACATGCAAACTTCACACAGAAAGGCCTACACTACCTGCTGCACCACCATGCCGCCCTACTGTATATATATATATATATATATTTTTTTTTTAAACCAAAAGTAAAATGTTTCGTAGAAAGCAATGTGTTAAATTTAGTATATGCACATTTACTTCTGATGTGAATATCAAAAAAATATCGAGAGGCTGTTTTTATTTTGACTTTTCTTTGACATAAAAAAAAAATCAACTGACCAAAAGCCTAAGACACTTAAATGTCATTTTACGCTCCATAAAAGAAACAGATATTTATTTGGAGACAAAAAATATTGTTTTGGATGTCTGGCACCAGATTTTGTCATTTGTGGAGCTGCAGACGGAGTGCATTATGTAAAAGGCCTTAAACAGCTGGCTTATATGTCTGTGGAACTGTACTCTATCAGCAAATGTGTGATGATTTATTAAAGATTGTATTGCATTTACTTTGATTCTGCAAGCATTTCCTCTGATTAGTGCAGCCTCACACATTCAATTTCGGCAGCAATTTAAAAAAAGTTATATTTACAATATCTCATCTTGCGCACTCATGCTAGTCATGCTGTGCCGTGCCGAGACAGCTTATCGGTGGACCCCTGACCATTTGTTTAAGAGAATGTTTTTTTTATTTTATCCTGTGACTGGACTAGGGCTGAACGATTTTAGGAAAAGATCTAATTGTGATTTTTCTGGCAGATATTGTGATTTTAATTCGATTCATAATTTTCTTCAAATCAAGATTCAGTGCAATATTCACTATGTTTACAGTGTAGACAACAGTAAGGAAATCAATGATCAAAAGCTCATAACACATTAATAATCATCTAATATTGATGATAAATAATCTGTTTTCATTATTTAAGGGATACTCCAACTTCTACTCCTAAACAGAGGCTTTGTGTTGTTGACCTGCTTACCAGCACTTCCGCGGTGGAGATGTGATGTTTGCGAACTAGTTGAGTCTTATGAACTGCTCTTTTAAGTGAACCATGAGAACCGATTTGTGAGTTAGCCATTAATTTACAAGCCATTTTTAAATGCAAATTGCCTGCAGATTTGTAAAATAGTTGACACAACAGATCCTGGGTCAGTCAGGAGTGTTGCAAAAAATTGCAGCTTTGGCGATCACATGATGTCTGAAATTGTGATTTTGATCTGAAAATGATACATCTTTTAGCCTTAGACTGGACCATGTCTAAAATACAGTATATACAGTGAAAAACAATGTTGAAAAATCCAGGGCAAAAAACACGTTTGACTCACTCAGAGGTCCTCTGATGAAATGATTTAGTCCTAGAGGCAGCTCAGTTATTCAGCGTTTTTTCCTTTTTATTGACGGCCTGTTTTCCTTTTTCCCCCTTTTCTAGTAAACTGTGGCTGTGCTTGAGTTTATTATGAAAACAGATGTGTTAGTATGAATTTTTTAGGTCTTGGATATATTTCTTTCAACTTATCTATCCTTTCATCTTTCCTACATATACTCAAGTTGTCTATGAATTTATATTTAAATCTACCATATATTCTTTCAGTTTCTCATCAATATATTATTTCAGTTTCTGTACGCATGTATAAATTAGGGTACAGAGAGAAAGAGAGTGTGGCTCTCAGCCAGAAATAGTTGACCAGCACACACATAGATACCCAATTGTCTAAGGTTACTGTTACCATGTATATAAGCATGTCTGAGCGTATATAAGTACCATGAAGACATTCTCGTCTTTGTCTGTCAGTCAGCATCCATTGTCTGTCCCGGTCACGACCATAACAATAAACCATCCAGATAATCCGCAGTCATGTCTTCAGAAATTTGTTTCCAGCATTTGATGAAACATCACATACTATCAAGATGTCATTCCATAATATTATTATTATTGTTATACTGTATTTTATATCATTATAAAACCCGAGTAGCCACCTTTACAACAAGGTACAACATGTAAGGATCATGCATTCCTGGAATGAGCAACAGAGCTAATCGTGTGGGGAACAAAGTGCCAAAATCTCCTACAACTGGGAGCAGGTGGTCTGGTACGATAATTCTCTATAAATATATTTACTCAGCAAATGCATTGCTCATCAATGTTGAGGCTTTAATGTGCTAAAAAAAAAAAAAAAATTACCAAATGTTGTGGAAAATTTAGGGCTTGGTTAGTATTTGCATATTTTGGTGTGAACAGGGGTGTGAGGGTCTCTTGAAGCTGATTGTGGCTTTAAAAGTAATTGATATGGTTTTATTGGGTCAAAAATTTGTATTTTTGTAGTTCATGTTGCGCTGGTGTTAATCCCCTTCAATTGGCAATTTTTCATTGACATGCATGTATAGCACACATGTAACTATAACCCTTGGCTCCATCCATACTTTGAGGAACCTGGTAGTACTGCAGCAGTTATGCTGTGGATGGCAAGTAAAGGTGGATACAGAAAAGGGTCCTGTGTATGGCAAGATTAGTCTTACTGTACAGCTGGAGTGTGTTTCACATACCACAAACTGACTCAGAGACCGATAAAGATATATACAACACCGCTGCTTCTTTTGAGTAGCATTGTCCTTACTTTACTCTATTTAGTTTGAAGAGCTCGCATGCAGCTCAGGTGACAAGTCCAATGTAATCTGCACTTATGAGATCATACATCACAACTTTTCCACTTCCATCTGCTGTTTTCATTTAGTTTTTGACCGAGAGCAGGTTGCCGCTCTCCTAGCACTCCTGCCCCTTTAAGGCTCCCTTTTCCATGTGGGCCCAGTCCACTCTTAGTGGGTGACCAGTCAGCTGTATAGTAATTCATAAGCTCAGCGCTATGTTGTCAATGACTTTGCATTCATTCGAACATCTCTGCTCTGCACTGGGGACGCTACCCATCAGACAATTGTCATAAACTGCAGCTAAAACAATGGCAGGTTTTATCTGCAGGTTTAATTGGTGGCCATGTCAACTGGTGACTTTCAGCTGACTGGATTCCTAAATGTCATCAAGCATCTGATCAAAGCAGAGTGAGTCCTCATGAAAGCCTCTGAGCATTCTGGAGTATACTTTGCACAACAATGTTTTTGTTCTTCGTCGTTGTCACCCCTTTCCTGCATATGGGAAGAATGGCCTGCCATTAAGTAGTATCACATAAAACGTGAATGTTTTTGTCCCACAGCACAATTCATTAATGTACTCAAAAGAAGCAAAGTCCAACAGTGGTCCATTCACTGAGTGTCATCCCGGTTGGTGCCGTGAGGTAAAGAGTGCGGGCGTCAAAGGGCTTATTGAGCATATGGCAACTCCCCGAGGACTTCCTTTGAAATCCCTCCTCTCCGTTCTCCTGCAGCCCACTGGAGTCTCTCCTCATTTATATTCTCACAGCAGAGCCATGTGTGTCTCTCCCTCTTGTGCCCTCGGTGTATGGGTGGCATTATAGTCTCAGCGGGGCGATCAGTGGGGGTCAGAGCCAGCGTTTAACCCTCTGCAGCCTCTCTGATTCCTGGACACCTGTTCTTCTCTCCCAGCTGCTGACTCAGAGGTGAGGACGGTGCAAAGGTAGCGATGTTTGTAAAGAAGACAGAAAGAGAGGATTCAGATCATAGACTGGCAGGAAATCAATACTTTTGGGTTACACTGCTTTAATAATGATAATAAATTGTTTTATTTAGCACCTATCCAGTGTTTATTTTGTTGACTAATTATTTTCGCCATAGTTTTCATCAACCATTTTTCCCCAGATGAAAACTAGACAGTAACTAATAAAAACAAGTGCACATGGACAACAACTAAAACTAGATTAACTGACATTTTCATCAACAAATAAAAATGAGACAAAAATGTTTGACAGACTAAAGTAGGGACAATTTAGGAATATGTCCAATCACAGCTACTTTGGTTGTGTGGAAAGGTTGGATGAGTCAAGAGGGACATCCAAACACAACTGCTCTAGCTTTGTGGTGGTGGGATGAGTTGGGAAGCAATTCAATCAGAGCAGCTCTCTTGATGCTCTGCCAGGTAGCCTAAATACAGGTGATTGCATTTCACACAAAAGTTAAATTTGTTTCTGTTAATTTAAACTTTACTAGCATTCAATAAAGGGTTATTAGATGTTTGATTTTTACCAAGACTAAAAAATATGACTTCAGAAAATCAAGGAAACAAAAAATGTCTTACCCATTCATATTTAGTCAACTATATTTACAGTAGATTTCATCAACTAAAATGAAAATGAAAAGTGAAATTTAATCAACTAAAACTAGACTAAAATTATGACTAAAACTAAAAGATATTTTAGGCAAAAGACTATAAAACTAAATTAAAAAGTGCTGTCAATTAACACTGCACTTATCTAAAAAAGACTACAACATGCTTCAAACCATGAAATAAAACAACACCAAAAAGTCAGCCACTTGCTGCATCATAAAATAATTCCAAACACAGAGGACCCTTTGGAAGAAAAATGTATATAGATATTTTTTTTTTCACTCTATTGTACATCTGACCAAACAGATTCATGACTCATTTTTGCTTAAAACTTACACAATTACTCCAAATAACTGTACCTGTCAACAACAGCCTTCTTAAAAGCCTCCTGTGGACAAGTGCTGCGAATTAGCACCTGTGCAAAAACACTCAAATAATGCATTTGGTTTGTCCAATGTAATTGTGATGTCCACATCAAATAAACAACAAATAAATAAATAAATAAAACAGTGTACCTTACCAGTCATCTCAGCTTGTTCTTCTTGAAGGTGCAGCGCTGTTTTAGTCCTTCCAGCCACTTCACCGAATTTACCTCATTCAACCCAACTTCAAAAACACTTTAAGAAGTTGCAAATTTAAATTCTTCAGCATAGTGATATTTTATCAAAACTATGTAAACTCAGTCTTTTGTTGTCTCCAGTGTCTTGCAGCATGAGGTTCTACTCCTATAGAATCTGTTCTCTATGTTCATACAACCAGAGGTGACACTAATGAAAGCTGATAAGTCAAACACCACACTCCCAATGACGTCAGCTGCCCCTGATCTTCTTAGCCTATCAGCCATACCTACAAGTATAAGAAACAAACTCCTACAATGAATCGCCTTATGCTCTTTTATAACATTGTGAGAAAGTAATTTGACTTGTAGTGCTACAATTGATTGAGTCTCAAGGAAGAACTCTGCATGTTTTGACATCAAATATACTGATTCACACAAACAAAAGATGTATCTCTTTTCTGACACATGTAAATAGTGTTCATTGTTTCTCATGAGATGTGTCAACTCTGTCTTTGTTTGTATAAAACTGAAAATGATTGGGATTAAAAAAAAAATAAAAAATCCAAACATATGCATGAGGTTTCAATCTCCTGCCAGAGAGACAGACTGTGAGAAAACCAAATCCAAGCAGCCAAGAGGGAGGGGGTTCAGAGGATTTAGGTCATAGATTGCCAAGAGGGATAGTATTGTGTGATGGTGTGTCAGGGTCTGTGGATGTGTGTGTGCTTGCGTGGGTTTTATTCAGCCTGTGTGTGTATTGTCACATGTGCTTGTATCAGTTACACAACAGATTTCCTGATTAGGACCAATTATGCTTTAATGCTGTCTTTCATATGCAAACCCTCCCTCTATGCAGCCAGTGAGAATCCTTTAACGTGAAGTCAAAAATCTTAAAGCAGCAAATTGCCTTTTACATGTAAACAAAATGTAGAGTGAATTTTATGGGTCAACCACTTTGGTCTGTATGATATTATGTTGTAGAGTATTGTGGATTTGATTCAGCGGATAGAATACTTTGCCATTTTTTACATTTAACTACAGAACGGTGCTCCGCAATGTTATGAGATACAGACACATCAGTCTTCCTCTTCTGGCCAGATGCCTGCTGACTTCCAGCCAATTACCGGCCATCTTCCAGTTACTTGGAGTCCCCCCCCCAACCTCTCTGGGGTGTGCCAAATTCCACCTTAAACACTCCCTTTCATGCAGTTGCAGGGTGTCCTTCCCTCACAAGGGCATCAACCTTTGCCATTACATCAGTAGAGTTAGCAGTAACCGGTTACTACTTCTTTGTCATGTCATAGCAGGAGGTGTCATTGCAGCCACGATGGTGGTGGGAAGGTCCCAGCATGTTTCAGTTTTCAACTAATCAGTCAAGGAAAGTGGGGAAATATAAATGGCTCCATCTGTTCATGCACTACAACATGTTTCGCCACATGACCTTATCTTTCCATTCCCTATAATTCCATTGAGACATTTTCTGATGCCATATATGTTTACGATAACAGTATGATATGACAAACTATGTTACAGTATGACACCATACAAAACAAAGATTGATTGGGATGTGTTGTGATACTATTGGATGAAAGTGCAATAAGACATTAATTGGAACAATGAGATGCAATACAATAAAATGTGGTTTGATACAAGCCACAACAATGCTTTGTAAAACACTGAGTTTAGTTACATGTGTTATAATGTTGTGTTATTATACTATGACTACAACATATGTTAAGATAAACATGGAATCATTATGCAGTTTCAAATGAATTTTATCATTCAGGTCTAGCATTTTGATAAATGTGCAGTGAAAACTTTGGAATACAGACTTTGTGAATGTCACTGTTAAAATTGATGACTTACAATTGTTTCCTCACTTCATTTGTACTGTATGAGTCTGAGTGACTGCTTGATAAAACTGTGTTTTGCTGCCATTCTTGGTCAGGTCTCCCTTAAAAAAACAGATCGTCTGATCTCAGTGGGACAAACCTGGTTTTTCATTAAAAAAAATGAAAGTATGATAGGATTCAGTGGAATAGAACAGGGTGCAAAGTGTGTTATTATGTGATTTCATTTGATACAATGAATCATGATATGTTATGAAACGTTACATTATAGAACCAGTAGCTGTTGCATCAGCCTTAGATGTGTTTTTTCTTTGGGTGCTTTCACACCTAAGGGCGTTTTCACATTAGGTCCATTTGTTTGAACCGCGCCGGGCGTGGTTCCCCCCCTCCCCCTCCCCGTGCTGGCTTGCATTCACAGTTGCAACATCGAACCGTGCCCGGGCCCACTTGCGTATTTACTCTGTTTGAAATAGCAGGGGGCGATATGCATGTAACTGGTAACCAAACCTGCTACGGAATAGAACGAAGAAGAGGCTACCAGTTGCCTCCTGAGCTCACCGGATCAGATGGCAGAGGAGATGTAAATGGTGTTGGTGGGAAAAGGGGTTCCGACTCCAGTACATTAGCTTGGTTTGTGGCCGATGATATTATCAACTGCATCATACCAAGGAAACTTTGCCTTTTCATCAGTTGAGCTGCAGGACTTACGTAGCCAGTCCTGCGCTCCGTGACACTGCTGTTGGAGCTTCTTTATCTTAACACGGCATTTATTGGTGGTCCTGGTATATCCAAGTGACAGCAGTTTTTGAGATATGATGCCGAAATTTTCAGTTTTTTTATGTGTGTAATTCAGTTATTTTTGAATGTCCTCATTAGCCCAAATTTCAAGTAAGAATTTTATTTCTTCGCTGCTCCAAAGTGAACCTTTGGCTGTCATGTTTAAAGAGAGAAGGGACAACCGTGACATCATGCAGCAGCGTCAGCTTTCTGTCCCGTATCCTGGCGCACTTGCATTCACATCTCAACCGAACCGTGTGCGAGTCCTCTTCAATCGCGCCGGAGACCACCTTCCCAAGTGGGCCCGGGCCCAGTGCCCAGGCGCGGTTCGTTTGCATTCACACTACCAAAATGAACCGGACTTTGGGCTCAAGTGCGCTCAGATCTGGGACAGGGCCTCTAGTGTGAATGCACCCTAAAACATCTGGTCATGATCAAACAAACTCTCATTATTTTTTTTTTAAAGGATGGTTCATTTGGGCTGGTGTGAAAGCTCACACGAACTCTGGTGTGGATCAAAGAACCAAACTCTGGTCCGCCAAAAAAACAGAGGGTCTCAGTTGCCTTCCAAGTGGACTAGAGTTTTGCACGTGGAGGTTGTGAAAGCAATCAGGACCAAACAAGGCAAGTGAACCAAAATGCAGTGAATTGAGTCTAAGATTTGTCTGTGCATCACCACAGAAATCCTACCATCGCATTGCCTGATGACATAAAGTAGAGTGTGGCAAAGATTAGCATTACCAGCACTGCCAGCTTCACAGGTAACATCTACAAATCCATGCAAAATGTGGTCACACATCACTTTAGTCAATATTCAAGCATAACCTGATGCAACCTAAATGCAGCTTTATCTTTAATTTATGGAACAAAGTTCTTTAATCTGATTCAAGCTAAATAATGTTATTATCTGAAGTTGGTTGTGTGTTTCTGGCTGGTAATGGAAAAGTTGTGGGCCGAATGACAGAAATTAAGACTGCAGCTACAGCCCAACTAGCCCATGTGGCTATATTGATGTGAAAGCAAACCAATCCAAGTGGAAAACGAAGGTTGCAACTTCACCCTCAAACCGAGTTCGCCAATTTTTAGGTGTGAAAGTGACCTTACTGTAATTCTACAAAGATTGGCAAACAATTACGCTGAATCAGTGGTTTTCAAAGTGTAAGGCGGGTCTTCCCAATGGGGTGCAAGAGGATTTCAAATTCTTCTATTTGTGGAGTAAATAACAAATATTAAATATTTGAGGCATATCATTCTCACTCTCTCTATTATCTGTGGCTCTATCTTGAAAAACACAAGAATGGCATGAAATTCCTACAATAAATGAATAAAAAGAATAAACAATGTGATGTAGCTTTTCTAAATATATCTGTCCTAATTGAAAGGATTTTGTTTGGAAACTGATGCCGTTGCAGTAAGAATTCTTTATTTTTGCTGCATCTTCCCCCTTTAGAGCAGACACACACACACACACACACACACCCACCCCCACACCCACCCACACACACACACACACACACACACACTCACCCCGGCTTGTTGCTCATCCTCTCTCTGTAGCTTCCTCTGCAGGGTCACAGTACGCTGGGTCAGCCAAAAACCACTGTGTCTGGAGCACTGATCTGTGGCTGTTAAGGGCCGTGCACAAAGGCCTGCTGCTGGCACCGATGTTCGGCTCTGTGGGTGAAATGCCAGCCCGTCTCTGTGAGTGCTGGCCTGACTCCAGATAACACTCTCCCATGAGGTTGAGGGTGAATGGACCACTGACCTCCGCAGTGATGATTGGCCTTTAGCTGCATGGATAATGGGGGCATCATCTATTTGTAAATAAAGTAATGTACAGAGGAAAGAAGCTGTCGCCTTTTGGCTGGAGTTATGAGTGAGATGAAGTGTTAAATGTTCAGTAGCAGAGGACTGATGTGAGGGCTGACATCCTGTTGGTTGGTTGATGAGCTTTCATCCAGCTCAGTTCTCATTGGTTGGAAATCAGATGCTGTTTTCGAATGAAGTGGTTGAAAAACCTGTATCTTATTTTTTAAGGGAGATTGCATCGGTAAACATTATTGCCAAAAAACCAAATGAAGAAATATTGAATTACTTGCTACCTCCACTAAGGAGGTAATGTTTTTACCAGTGTTTGTCTGTTTGTCTGTCTGTACATACATCCTTCTGTCTGTCTTGCTCAACTTTAAAGCTATCAGTGAACTAAAGACATCAATTATTGGAAACTTACAGCAATTGTGTGTGATTACCTAACCTTTAATATGTAACTATAGCTGTTGTAATATTTTCTGTAAAGAGGAACATCACATTTCTCTATTAACTGAGCATTTCATAAAAGGTGCCATGTTCTTCTGCTCCACAAGCCCCTTAACAACATTAAAAGCAAATAAAACTGATTTTGCAGGACATGGTACATTTAAATCATAATTTAGTGTGTTTGTGACAAGATTGCTCTCTGATTGTGTTGATGCCCGTATGTGCTCTTTTGAGCGAAGCTCCAACTCATGGAGACACCACACAGATGTTTCTGGGGCACTCCCAGGGGCTGGAAGTTGGCTGGCATTTGGCTGGGAGGGTAAAGTTTAAGCAGCATCTGTAAATGAATATATGACATAAACCCTTTAACTACCAACACAACTGTTTGGCAGAGGTCATCAATAAATTCAAGGATATTTAATGCTGTGAAAAACAGTACAAATCAAATCATTTATTGATTTCGTTAACATTTCAGAGAACAGAGAAAACTACAAACAAACCAAAAAAACGGATATTTTCTTGGTGTGGGATTTAAAGGTTTAAAAAGCCAACAGTTGATTTCGTGATGACATAAAAAGATGCACAAACATCTGTAACAAAATCGAAAAGAAAATGCAGAAATGTTTGTGAATAAAATAGCAATCAAAAATAACTTAAAATAGAATATATTGATTTTGACAAACACAAAAAACAGAAAGTTTTTGATGAATAACAGATATATATGTTTATATGTATAAATCATTATATTGGTAAATGGTTAAGTGAAATTTTGTGTTTTTAAAATAATAATGATAATAATGATAATAACATATAAAACTATATAGTAGAGCTCTGTTATTCATCAAAAACATTCTTTTTTGTGTTTGTCAAACTCAGTATCATGTATTTTAAGTTATTTGTGATTGCTATTTTGTTTATGAGCATTTCTGCCTTTTCTAACTGATTTAACCCAAATGTTTCTGCATTTTTATATCATCACGTAAATCAACTGTTAGCTTTGTAACCTTCAAATCCCACACAAAGAAAATGTCTCGGGTTTTTGGGGGTTTGTTCATAGTTTTTTCTGTACTCTTAAACACTGACAGAAACAAACAATGATAGGTTTTGTTTTATTTTAGCACATTAAATATTCTTGAATTTAATCAATCAATCAATCAATCTTTATTTGTATAGCGCCAATTCAGAACAAGTGTTATCTCAAGACACAAAACTCTTCATTTTATGGATACACATATATGCATAGATACATATATAAAATGCACATATACATATATATATATATATATATATATATATATATATATATATATATACAAATATATACATCCAACACCTAACGTGAATCCATATAGCCAATCATGAATCCCTTCATCATGGCAGCAAGAAAAAACCTTCTGTTAAGCAGCAGGAAATCTTGAATGTGGACCCCAGTCTCATGATGAACAGCAAATCCACACGATGCTGTGTTGGGTGTGTGGGCAAAGGGAGGGAGGTAAGTGGAGACAAGTGGACTAAAGTAAGAACTAAAGCTAGTGACAGATCCAAGGACCAATCATAGACCTGTCTCCGTCAAATTTGTTTCTGCTAAAAACAAATTTATTAGAGGTAAGCCTCTTTCGATGCGACCTCTGCCAAACAGTTGAGCTGGGAGTTAAAGGGTTAATGATGTATCACATTTTATTGTGTGTGTTTTTTTGTTTATGATACCATGCATTGCTCCTGAAGAACTAATTGTACTTCTCTGTTGAGCAAACACTAAACCAGTTTTTAAAACAAAACACAAAACATGATTGGTATGGGAAAAAGCCTGATCAGTGCATCTCTACAAATTTATGCTTCTTATCTTTTTGTTTTTGTGTATTTTTGTGTTTTATGGCTGTAAAGTAGAAGTTATTAAGGTTAAAAGCCAGCAGGTAGTACTGTAGGCTGGAATCCCGGAGAACCTGCAGCCAATCAGATAAATTCAGTTTGTTTTTTTCTTTTTTGTGACATTTTTTATATCATTTTTTATACCAGGTTTTATACAGTTGACCACAGCCATAACTGTGTCAGCCGGTCATAAGTGTAGGGATAACCCAGTGACTCCAGCGTCCGCCTGTCTGTCACTCACTCCATCTAAATCTGCTCTGTTGATGCAGCCTAAGGGTCAGAGTGGATGGCGACCCTCTACTCTAGACTGTCATCACATAACCCGGCCGTGACACCGCTCGGGGAGATGCCCTGTGGACTCAGCATATCTGCACTCATCTCCCGTCAATCACGTCAACTCGCAGGGAACCCGCGGTCAGAGGTGACGCTTAAATGTTTTCCTCTCCGCCGCTCGCTGTCAGCCATGTATCTGAGCGGCTGTAAATATTGTTTTGACATCAGGGAAAAAAGAACATCCTCGTGGTTTCTGGTTGTCGAGTTGAATCAAGGACTCTGCCGCATCCCTCATAATTTTCCAGGGAACGACAGATCCATCTCTGATTATAGCGTTGTGAAAGGCAAGGCAGCGGAGCACATTCACCCCTTGAGGACTGTTCTTGAGTAATCAGATTTTTGGAGAGATTTTGGAATGACGAGTATCTGATTCTCCTGCGCTATGAAAAGATAATGTCAGGAACCATTTTTGTGCACTCTTTTCCCATCATTCCTCGGCCTTGAGGGAAGTTTAATGTCAAGAATGTGGAAAATGAAAGAATCAGATGGAGAAAAATGCATACGCTATGATTTTTTTTTGATCATTTGGAGGTTGTTAATCTGCGGATTATCCTCATTTGAACCTATCTTCCTCCCCCGTAATGTGTCAGAATGACTGGAATCTGTGGATTATTTGCGTGTAATTGCTGAATTGAGTCAGTGATCGAGAGGGGAGATTGAGAAGCCATCTCCACACTTCCCCAGCGTGATCCAGATTTTTTATAGACCGAGATCTGGTTATGGACAGGCTGTGCTTCATTAACACCGAGTGGAGTTGTGGAGACTTCTGCAGCTGGCCTGGAAGCACAGTGTAATAGACTGGAATCAAATTGTGGGACAGAAAATGAGGAGAAACCATGAGAAGGCAGCCAAGGGGCACATTTTTGTAGTCTGAATTGAGGTTTATTCACTGAAATTGTGTAGTGCGTAGAAAGGAGAATAATGCATATGAGAGGTGCTTCCTGGAAAATAATTTTAAATCCAACTACCTGAGAGTCAAAATTGCATTTTACTAACTTTTCTAAAGTTTAAGGTGACATATTAGACAACTTTTTAACACAATCCACTTTGATCTAAATGAGACATCTTTGCTGTGCTTTAGCCAAAATATTACACTGATCAATCAGCAGAGCAAGTCCATGATCCATACATCCAGCTTTAAACTGTCCTCACAGAGCGGTCAGTTTGGCTGTTTGTCTCTCCATATGAAAACAAGCCTCTCTCATCAAACCCTATCTTCTACAGCAGTGGTCCTCAACATGGACCATTTTAGGCCCTTTTGAATGGGGATGAAGCACCTTAGCCCCTTGAAATAATAGTAATATTTTGCCAGAGCCTCATGAGATTTTTTTAATGTGACAAAAAATGTGTCTTAGTTTGAAAGTTATCCAAGAAAAACACAAAATTCTGACTGATAGTTCTAATCTAAGATGAAGACAAAATCAATTCCTTCTTTAAAAAAATGGCAGGTTAGCAATGTGAAAGCTGGGATGTTTTTATTGAACATTTTCAAGGCTCTTTGGCAGAAACGTCAAGAAAAGATTTGAACCAACTCTGTAGTTCTCAGTTAGCTTCTAGATTACGTCCACTTTTAAGCCCCCCTTCAAGATGAATATCTTTTCATGCCCCCCCCACTCCTAACAAAGTTAGTCAAAGGATGAACTTCTGATTTTTCATAACACATCCAAATGTGAATACTAATTTTGTAGTATAGGTGTGCAAACACAGAAATCAAAAGAATTTATTTGCCCTTGATATATCCTTACATAACCTATAGTTTTTCTTAGTTAATTGTTTTTAGTCACATTTTATAAATCTCAAAATCAAATCCCCGATTTTTCCTCAAAAACACTCGACTTCTGATTTTATTGGTTTATTTGATCTAAAAAAAAAAACACAAGTTACATAGAAATCATATCAAACAAGATCTGCTTTAATTTTATCATCACACAACACTAAACTGAATTCTCTGTGGACTAAGAGTGCAGGCTGTATCAAAGGTTCATTATGTCGTTTGGATGTGAGCAGGCTCATCTTCATAAACAGTGAAAGAGGCACAATATTCACAAAGCATCAACAGGTGTGGCCAAATGAAAAAAAAATCAGTTTTTGTTTTTCAAATCTCCTGCAACAACAACAAAAAGTAATTGTTGTAATTCATATATTGCCCAGCCTTAGCGCATTATACCTTAAAAAGATAAATAAATAAATAAATACATGGCAAATCATATATCTACAGTATTTCATTCAAGACAAATACAAATATTGAAGGTCAGAGTCACAATTCTACATTAAACATTATCCAAAAAGGCCAACAAAACTTTTGTCACAGCCCACATTGATTGCTACATATTTCCCTCCCTCTAACATGGCAAGTAACCAATCGCAGTGTAGAATTATTGATAAGCACACGGGGTAGCCTATCAGTATTCCAGGGGTCCCTTATCCCAATTTTGCCCTGTCAAGACAAGTGGCACACTCCCTTTGGTGTGGCCATGCCCCTCTTAGGGTTGGTGCCCCACTCTTTGAGAAACACTGGATTAAGTAGTTATGATGCAAAAAGTGGAAATGGAGTGGGACTTCTGCTGAATCTGTGCTGAATGATTAACGAGTGATATTCTGATAATAATTTAATGATGAAAACAGCTGCACCTAGTCCCTAGTCCACTACCTGTTTTGGACCGTGGCCTGGTTCTATGTAATACAACTTAGTCTCAGACCAGAGTATGGGGTACGGAAGCTTAGAAGTGGGGATAAGGGTGGGTGGGCAATGATGACAAACAATCACAACACAATGCAGGACCAAAGGGATCCATAGGCTTGTTTCTAAACCCCAATTACGGGATATTCATGGGGACTCAGCTGCTTAACAATGACATGCTTGAACACAGTTGGCTTAAAGTAGCTTGTTGAGTAACCATGGTAACTAAATAAACTGCTACAACCTCTGAGCATGGAGGTAAATGCTGTAAAAACTGAGTCTATATGGTGCTGATGGTGTGTGTTTCATCCTTTGTTCATTAGTCTGAGCTGATCTAATGTTTCTATTGATGACTGTTGGTTATTTTATTGGTTATTGCCCCTGACTGAACACTTTCACATCAGGAACTTCAGCATGCAGACTCAAATGTATTATAACTATGTCCAAAGAACAGGTGGAAGAACGCAAATTGTGCACATCCCTGTTGCATATGCAACTTGAGGCCTTTTTTGCACAGTGATTCCCCTTCAGCATGGACACCAAAGTCATTAAAACATCGCAAATGTATTTAAACTACATCTTTGTCTTATTGTCTCTAACTGGCTAATATAATTTACATTAAATATCATCTTTGTCCTCCTCTGTAATTTGCATTTTAGCCTTGGGAGTCCCCTCTACAGCTTCATCTCTTCACAGTAACGCACACAGCCGTCATGGCCGTACGTATCAACATCTGTGAGCGGCGCGATAGTTTAGGCTAATGTTTTAATTGGTTCCTGAGAACAGAGGGCAAACCAAATTGCTTTGGTGTCCCAGAGGCTTTCTCTCTTAATGAGATATTCTCCCCTCTCAGGATCAGAGGGGTCCTGACCCGTGTGGCGTCACCAGGATATTATTGTAGCTTGCTCCTCCCAACTGTGATGGAAAACACAGAGAGGTTAATGAAAGCAGGAGTCAAGGAGACGTGTGAAAAGAAGAGGGAGAAACTACTTTTAGGCTTAAGCACGCAGGAAAGAGTGAAAGATGCAGAGAAACAAAGAAGATAAAGATGTAGTGTTTGCTCAATCCCACAAGCTGTCCTGCTTTTAGTTGAAAATTGTTGATATTCTAATAAACATAAAATAAAACAGATGAACATGAAGTGTCAGGAGATACCATTCGCCATGAATTGGAGCTATACAAATTAAGATTAATGGACTGTTTTT
This sequence comes from Cetoscarus ocellatus, assembly GCA_037902135.1. NCBI lineage: Eukaryota > Metazoa > Chordata > Actinopteri > Labriformes > Labridae > Cetoscarus > Cetoscarus ocellatus. Next base: position 1,590,462 of record JBAMNC010000688.1, read on the forward strand.
TTTGTTTGTTTGTTTTATTTCCTCTTTCCAACTATTTATGTCTGTATTTTTCTCTTGATTGTTTTTTTATCTTCATTTGAATCTAAAAAAATGTATTAAGTCTTGAATTTTGCCACCATGGGTCTTAAACACAAGAATTGGAATGACAATCACTAGGTTACTTATGACATGACATGACAATACAGCATGATATAACATGACACAACACGGTAAGGTCTCCATAGAACACGATCCAACATGATATGATATGACACAAAACAACAGGACGTGGTATGAAATCGCATGACAAGGCACAACATGAAATGACACGACATGACCCATGAAAAACATGACCTTAAATGACATGCTCCAACAAGAAACAACATGGGGGGATTTATGAACGATTCAGTGTCTGCTACAGGCCTACAGGCCTCTACGTGGCTTTCTTTGGTCTGTGTTAAGTGGAATTTTTTCTTAACTTAAACTTAAAAATGTGACAAAAAATTATTTCTGAGTCTTCAGAAAGTAAGTATTTGAGTTTGTTGTTTTTAACTTTCCAGGATTGGTTAAGGGTTATGATAGAGATGACAAAATATGGACATTAAAAGGGCAAATTAATTCCATTGATTTACACGTTCATACAAGATCAGAGGTGTCCAGACTTCTTTCATCAAGGGACACATGCAGAAGAATACACAGACAAAGAGGCTTCATTGAAGTACCTCAACTTTAAGGTGCGTTCACCCCGAACATGACTTGGGCAACCGAGATTGCATCGCCCACCCAAGTCACGTCGCTTGTCCATAAATAGCTCATTTTGTCACCATCACGTCACTCAGTGATGTAACGCCCACTCGAGTTTGGCCACAATCATATTATTATTTATATCATGTATTTGTATGCTGACGTTATTCTAATTGTATCCTGTACATGTATTGTCACTCTGTGAGCTGGAGTAAAAGCAGTTGTTCTGGGTGTCCTCACACACCCACACAATGCTGATTGGCTGTTGCGACACAGCCACACGCAATGTCGCCCGAAAGTTCAAATTTTTCAACTGTGGCGACTGAGTGACGCGACCTGGTCCAGCATCTAAAGCGACCAAGTTGCCAAGATCGTGTCCGTCGCATCGCTGGAGGGCTGGTCGCAGCTGTCCATTGACTTTCCGTGGAGAGTGGTCGCCCATGTTGCGTTCGGTGTGAACGCACCATTAGAGTATCAAACTGCAGGATTTGCGATTGCCAGTCAGATTTCATTTAGCCCATCCTACCACATGGGCCTACCTTGGTAGTAATGAGTGGCTATGTGTAAAACAATTGCCTTTCTGTAATCTAAAACCACTCTGACCATTCTCCTCTGAATCACAATTTTATTGGTATTTTGGAAACTGGTGACCCTCTGTTAGCTGCTTTCTGATTCAAATATTGTTATTACATGACAATGACAATGGCAAGGCACTTGTTCTCAAATTGCTCCCACTGCTGTGTCAGTTGCTTTTAAAATGGCATGGATGAATTAGGTTAAACTGATGAAAAGCTAATGTAGAAACTCTAAAACCATCTTTGTGTGAATGTGAGAATGAATGGGTGTGAATAGGTAGATGTGACCTGCAGTGTAAAGCTGGGATGGGTCATCCGAAAGACTATGAAAGAGCTATAAATGCTCAAGTCAATTAACCACATGATACTGAGCAATCTACCCGAGCCTTTGGAGAAATTGATGTTTATAGGAAAGTGTAGAGTCATTAAATATATCCAAATTGATAATATTAAATTGGCGTCATGGGCCTGAATCTGATTTGTGACCTTCTTTCTATGTCACTTCCCACTCTCTCTCTCCACTTTCAAACTGTGCTGAAAATGGGGGGAGTCTGATTTTAAAATGTATACCTTTTATCCATAACCTCTAACTTTTTCATAGAGTTAAGTTTACCTCCAGCCATAAAGTGGAGTAGCTCTAATATAGCAGTCAACAGTCCACAGGAAATGCCACTGTGCCAGTTTTTATTGTGAATGAAGTCTTGTGGTTTGCCAAAAGCTGGTATGCCAAAGTCAGATTTTAAATTAGATTTTTAAACCTTCTGCTGGGTTCCCTTCTGAATATTATACCACCACTGAGTTGGCCATCACCTTTCATTTCTTGATAAAAGTAAAAGAATAAAATTGAGGCAAGACAGAACAGAGAACTTGCTGTCCTTCACCTTTGACCACCCGCAACAAAAGCTCTTTAAACAGGAAGAGAAATGAGAAATGATTAGAATCAGTGTGGGCTGTCAGTGAGGACTTTTTCTTTTAAGTCTTTTCACTGTGACAACCAGAGGAAAGAAAGGAGAAGACAGAAAGATGGCCATCCTCACCCCCAGGACATTTTTATATTCCAATGATAAAACACAGATATCAGAGATACTTAAACAGTCCAACTGATAACAGAATATATGACATCCGCCTCCTTCTTGCCAGCTACCCACAGATATCACAGATACTGAGATCCTGTTCTGTACACCTCAGGCCTCACAGCACCACCCCCCAACCACCTCAATAAGCAGCTAAATCAATCTGATACACCTTGTTTACCCCCCTCAAGGCTCTGATGGATTAAGAACCAACCGACAATCTTAACACACAATCCATTCAAACTTAAAGCCTCATGATAACCTCATGTCATGGAGAAAAAAGGGAAACACACATGCTGCTATTTACAGCAACAATCAGGTTAACACACCCTTTGCTTTCCTTTTTCATGTCAGGAAATCTTAGAGATGCCCTCTAGGTTTTTATTTGTTATAGCCTGATTTGATGGAGCTGCCTTCACATAGTAGAACAGTATGTTTCACATTAGTATGCAATGGAAAAGGAGTTCAGTAAACAAGAAATACTGTAAAACTATATTGCACATAAGGGAGTTTTGTTATATCAAATAAAGGCAGGGCTATGATTCCGCAAAAGATGTTGAATGGGCATTACCAAATGGTGAACTTTGGTCAAGATCCAGACCACATTGCCCCGGTCAGATTTTTATATTGATTCTGGTATTTGGATATTCACAGCACAACTTGCAGTGCAATTTAGTTCCATATCACATAGTGACTCTAGCATTAAAGCCTTATTTCAGTTTTTTTTTAAGTTGGGTTGGATGAGGCACTTGACAATGGTCAGGAAGTGGAAAAAAAGGCTCCCAGCAGTGTGTACTTTTAAATTGAATGACCTGAATAGGACCCTATAAAATCTGTGTTAATTTTTCCCAAATTCCTTTTTCTTTTTTCTCATATTCCCTTTTTTCTGTTTTAATTTTTTGAGAATTCGGTTTTTAGTATTGTACGCAAATTTAGCCCAGAGGCACTGTTTAAAGTCAACAGTATGTTGACAAAATTTGCATAACATTTGATCGCCTGACACATAATAATCGTTGGGAAACTGCTCTGGCCTGTACTTTGGAAGAGCAGGAGGGGAAGTGAGGCGTGCATTGTCCCCATCATTGATGACCCCCTCAGAGCATTTTCCCAAAAGATACATTTCTTTTTAGTCAGAAAAAAAGCTTTTACTTAAAATGTCGGCCATTTCCATGATATTCCGTGTTTGTATTGAATTCCACGTTTAATGTCCAATTCCGTTACTCCGTCTGGGATTCCGTGATCCTGAATTTTATAGGGCCCCTCCCTGAAAACACTGTTACAGTACACCACTGTCAACGGTTACAGTCATTTAACATAATTGTGGGAGTTTTCCGTTAAAACAAGAAGAAACTATAGCTGCATATCCACCAAGAAGTCGGGTTGAGTTTGGCTTCGTATGGCACACATTTCACTGGTGTTTTCACTGTCAGATAAAGAAAAAAGCTACCCAAATAACCAACCCATGAAATCCCACTTTTTGGCACCCCTCTGAAGGGAACGAACCCTTAAAGGTGAAGCTTAAAGCAGTGCAGTCTTCTGATTGGTCACACAAATCGTCAGTTCTTGTGCCACAGCAACAAACATGAAAACACCAAAATACCTATCTCGCCATATTCAAGTAAGCGGTGGATTTAGAGTGATTTATCCTCTGCTGTTGTTGTAAAGAATGTCCAAACGAAACAACTCTTTGTTTATAATTGCATGCTACTTCAGACTGCGTCACTGTGTCCCACTACTGTGATGTCATGCATTTACATAACCAGCGCCACCCTCTCTTCGGGCTCACATCCTGCCCTCAAGTAAAGGTACAGCTGGCGGCGGAAATGCAAACAACATCAGGGTTTACCGTTTCAAGCTGTAACGAATTGTACTAAACCCAACCAGACCACTGAGTGGAAATGAGGCTTATGTTGAGTCAAATGTATGATAGAGCACAAAAATTTAGAGAGCTTTATTTTCTGTCCAGGAAGTCTCTGTGTTTGGCACTATCTTTCAATGCAGCACCTCCATGAAGCCTTTCCCGATGACCTTGTATGGCAGAATGTCCTTGCAGCAGAGTGTGACATGTCTTGTTTTTATCTCTTGTTTATCAAGTGCAGGTAGCACATCATTATCCTTAGCATGGAGCTTACTTTGACCAGGAAGAACAGAGCAGGTGTACAGTCGTAAGCCAGAGTTGCCACATCTGTGCTTGTTGTACAGAAGCAGACGCTTCAATTTTACCCTTCCAGACAAATGCCTGCCAATTTCCAGCCAATGGGTGTGCCTAAATTTCACCATATACTTTTTGATGCAGTTGCAGGGTGTTCTCATGTGATGTATTTCCCTGACAAGAAATCCAGTAGGCTTCAACCTTTGCCCTTAGCGTTAACCAGTCACTTCTTGTTCTTAACATCATTGCGGGGGATCTCATGACAGTCATTACGGTGGGCAGGTTTCAGCAAGTTCCAGTCATGGACTAGTCAAGACTCGGTCAAGAAAAGTGGGGAAAATTTATGTGGCTCCATCTGTGTATCAGAACCTTAGCACATTTGTTGAAGCTGACAGAGTCCATTTCTTTTCCATCATCGCCAGTTACAATCATGAAGTTATTCCAGATCTTGGACTTGCCGTGCTTTGTTTTAGTGTTGTAAAATCCAGCTTTAATCATCTTTTTCACATCATTTGTCAACTCCAATTTGTAGCTGCTACTGAAGCCACAACCACAGGTTTTTTTCAGACCACTCCAGCAGGGTTAAGACCATCTGCTCCTAGGGCTGAATAATTTTAGGAAAAGATCTTATTGCAATTTTTCTGGCAACTATTGCTCTTTCAATTTGATTCACGATTTTCTTCAAATCAAGCTTCAGTGCAATGCTCACTATGTTTACAGTAACATTTACAAACATGACAGAAAGTTGCATCAAACCGTCAAACATGAAAAGCTATCACTCTAAGGCAAGGATGAAAACTAAAGGTAAGAATTGCTTACAAATGTATTTATTAACAAGAAACATGCATGAACACTCTTTAAAGTCCTTGACCAATGGCAGTTATTACAACTGAAGAACTAAAGAGGCATTTTTGACTGTCTTCTCTTAAAAAAATGTAGTGCAAAAAAAACCCTTTAATTGTGTTAAATTAAAAAAGTTAAATAAAATGCAAACAAAATCCCCCAAAAACCCAATGATAAATAAGAAATAACAAGAAAACAAAATTCAACAATTCCAATAAAGGAAAAAAGGTCAGCCATGCCAAACCAGTATGTCAACCTTTGGTGTTTTTGACATGAGCGCTGACATGTGACAACATTGCCACCAACAAATAGTTGACACAACAGATCCTGGGTCTGTCGGGAGTGCTGCAAAAAATTGCAGCGACGGCGATCACATGATCACGTCGTCTGAAATCACGATTTCGATCAGAAAATGATAAATCACTCAGCCCTACCTGCTCCTATAAGATTTCCATGACCCCCCTCCCAAAGCGGCTCTTAATCATGTACCTCATGCAACCCCACTTCAAAAATCCCAAACTATCCCCTGAAGCTTTGGAAATGCCACACACTGGCAAACTCATCCTTTCTCAAATCCTCTACAAGGTGGAAATTTGACTGGTTTTGGAATAATGTTATTAATATTATTAATTTTGGGATAATGTAAACAGAAAGAAGCAGAGTAATCAAAAATGTCCTTATTTTTGTTTGAAGAGCCTTGTTATTGTTCTTTTATAAATTCATACGAAAGAGTGGTACCAAATCAAATGAACAAACAGGCAGTCAAAGTAAATAAATAAATACATTCTTGTTTGTTCCCATTCAGCAGTCAGAGCCGTCTTCCTGAAGTCATTATTATGTCTATACAAATGATTGGCTCAATTAAGAAAATATATTAGCGATAACGACTTGGGTATTAAACCTTTCTGCTTCGACAGCATGCCTGATGTAGCTTTTGTGCAGCACTTTTTTTCCCTTCTCTGCCTCACTAACTGAGCCCGAGCAGGGCCAGGTAGCCTCTTTGACTGACAGTCTGATTTGCCGCGCTCTCCATTGCTGTTCCTCTCCAGCAAGCTGAGGAAATTAGATCTACAGTCGCGGTCCTAATGTCAATCAAACAGCTCTGTTGCTTCTATTGTAGCGCAGAGGCTGCTTTTGTGTGTGTATCGGGTGTTTGCATGTGTTTATTTGCAGGCATATATCAGTAAATTAAGTGTGTGTGTTTTTTTTCTCCCGCTGTGTCGGCGTGCGCTGACCTGAAAAGACAAAGTTGTAGAAGACATGCTTCTCTATAATGCAGTTGGAAGAGGAGGGTTTGGCTAGCTCTTCGGGCTGCTAATCTAATGCAGCTCATTTATGTCGAGTGTTGCAGGGAGGTGAAACTTGAGGGAGAGAAGAAGTGAGTGTTGCTGCTGACTGTGTGAATCTCTCGTGGTATTTTAGTGAGAGCAGAGCAGAATGAGGAGCAGATCTTTACAGCAGGAGTAGTCGTCCTTAGCTGACTCGTGAATTGGTGTATGACCTGATGTGGCTTTCTGCTTTCCTTGCCTCTTGATGCATTGTCTTTAATTTAAACTACATGTGTGCCATATTTATCTTCAGATGAGTACAGCTAGACTCTTAACCTTTGTGTTGTCTTAACCTTTGATTGTGTTCCTCAGCAGACGATTTTGACCCCACTGTGTTGTGACTGTTTTAAAGCATGAAGTAGGGGTCTCAAACTCAAATTAAACAGGGACCACGTTCAGTCCTGTCATTTTGAAGGAGGGCCACATCGTCTCTCAAACTCTAAAAATAAAAGCACTTCTTGGTTTCCAGTATTTAAATTCATTACTCAGTTAAAATAAGTTTTAACAATTTTTAAATGATTTCATTTACATTTCTTGTTAACTATTCAAATACCTTGTTTGCTGATCTAAAATGTCACAAAAACACAGGATAATGATTATAAAAACTAATATTTTTACTGCTAATTTAAGTCTTTGTTCTTAATTTTTTTTTATCAAGAATAACTTACATAACTTAAACTTAAGGGTGGGAGGCGCATTTGTGGCCTTCAGGCTGGAAGTCCCCTGGCATAAAGGACCACCAAGTTTTGTGTGGCATCTTTTCAGCAACTCTATTAAAAACATCCGTACATGTTTTACTCTTCTTTTTTAAATGGTTTTATGCCTTATATTTGTTCCATTATTTCAGATTATTGAGTTTGAAACAAATAAAAAAGTCTTGAATTATTGATAAAGATATGATAAATGAACACTAAATGGTATATGTTGATTTTTATTTATTTATTTATTCATTTATTTTTTTCATAAAATGACTCTTAGTACACCTCACGCCACAGGATAACCAGGTGAGATAATCTTAAGGACCACCAGATAACCTGGCCTTTGCTTACTTTGGTTGGAAGCATAGGTCGAAGTTAATAATTCGGGCAAATTTATTCTACAACAACGATTGAAGTCAATTTTAAGGGAAAAAAAAACAATAATACACCCACGATGACTGCTGTGGGTTGAAGGCTGACAAAAGGGGTCTCAGATTTGTCGTAGATAAGGTGTAAGCCAGCTGCTTTAGACATAATACTACGTCTAGTTCTATGTTTAAGATATGAAGCCTAAATGGATCCATGGGGTAGCATTGCTTGCCCTCCATTTTCACAAGGGGTTCCTCTTGTTGTTGAGGTCAAGAGAGCAATTGATTGTCATGTTGTACTGGTTCACTGCTCCAGACAGCATAATTTACAGCACATCTGTTTACTTTACACTGGAATGAATATTCATTGTTTGAGTGTGGATCTTTACCTCCATGCTTGAATGGATATTCGAATATAGAGTAAAAGGTGACAGCCCTAGTAGTTGCATATCATATGATTTGGCAACAACAACATGAACGTCTTTGAGAAGATCACAGGAAATCATATTGGTGTATTTCCATCATCTAACGGACAGCAAGCCTTCATGTTAATGCTCCGTCCTTTTCAAACCTAAGCCAAGACCACATTATGAACTTGTGCCTGAGCAGTATTGCAGTGAGCTGATCAGTGTGCTATTGCATGCATCTTAAAGGTGCAGACATTATTCTAACTAAGTAACATCCTGTTGTTGCTCTTGCTTTTAAAACATGTAAAATGTCTGTTGACAGCAGCATCTGCATTGTGTTTGCAAGTGCACAATGTGGCTTGTATCTTGGTTTTAAGTCATGATGTCATCAGCGACAAGTCAAAGTCGACTTAACCCTCTGAAAACACAAATTGTAGCCAGAAAATTATAATTTTTGTGGAGGTGAAATGTTTATTTCACTTTCGACTGAAATCCCAAACAATCAAAATTTCCATAAAATTTAACACAAATATTTTTTTGTATCTCATTTGATACATTAGGTGTTTATGGCAACTGATAATCCACTTGAGGACGTTTTTATCATTTATCTGATTGTATTTACATGTTTTTTTTAGTAATTTGTTGATCATATTGATTTGATAGAGGTATCATAATGTATCAGATATGATACAACAGGCTTTAAGGGGTTAACATTTGTCATATAGAAGTCAACTTGAAAATAAGTTGACAGCAGATAAACAGATATCCAATATGCCGATATTTTTTAATTCATTATCGCTGATACCAATACCAGTATTTCTGATCAAGAGCACAAAATGGACAAAATGCACCAAAATGGACTTGTTTCTTTCAGTGTTATAGTATGTTTTTGCAAGGAACTGATCTAAAACAAGAAAAACAGCTTTTAACTCATGCAAAAATGAAACCCTTGATTTTTAAATGTACCCATGAAGTGGTGAGAAGGTGCATCAGTATTGTACATTTATGTAGTTTGTCGATGTTCCAGCCGATATATGGCCGACATATGGCCAATATGTGTGAACAATATATCACCTGTAAATATCTGCAAAAGTTTCGATTTCAGCCGATACCAATACTAAACATTTTAGGCTGATATCAGCCGATACCAATATCAAACCAATAATATTGTGCATCCCTAGTAATAACATTTTGCTTGTAATTTGGACACTCGGTCTTATGAGTCTAATTGTCTTTATGAGAGATCAGGAGTTAAAATCAATTTCATTACATATTTGGGGATTTTATTGTCCATAATCAAGTAATCCTAATCAATAAAGAAAATCACTTTAAGTCTGTGATGCATGCCACAGTTTTTTTTTTTTCAGGTACATCAGCCTCTTCGGACACACATACAGTCAGTACAGTGTTCGGCACACTGAGAAACATTCAGCGCAGCAACACGGAGCTCTGACCCAGATCCCAGATGGAAAAGCTTTTTCATCTCCCTCTCCCTCTCCATCTCTCTCTCTCTCCTTTAGAACAAAGGCTCATCTCGCCCTCAGATATGTGCCTCCACTCAATTCATTTGTGCATCCAGTTTTAGCATATTGCCCAATTAGGAAAAAGTACAAGACAAACTTATGAAAACATAGTATGCTTGTTGGATATTTGCACAAGTGTGTCTTCAGAAACAGCTGTTTTCAACACCAACTTCCTCGTCCCTCTTAAGTCTGTAACTTTCCCCTGAGTTACTGGATCACTGCTAAGATTTCACACATTATTTCTGTAATCATCTTAGATCAGATCGACCTTGTCAAAGGGCCTGAGCCTCGCTCAGCGACACCCTCCCCAGATTCCCCTCATTTCATGGAAAATTAAATTAACATAAAATCAATTAATGCACTAATTAGTCTTCTTTAATTACACTAACTGGAGTATAGTTTTTACTTTCAATTATTTATTCCATAATTAATAGGCTGTAATTAGTGTTTCTGATATCAATATTAAACACAGGATAATCCCACTGTGTAAAGTGGACATCTGAGGCTCATTAGTGCATTGCCAGGACCAATAGGAGGTCTGGTGGCTCCCCGAGCAGCCAATAGCAACAACGAAAGGATCCACTCTGAAATCTTCTGCTAATAAGGGGACATGGCTCCTCATTTTGCATACAGCCTGCTATGTATTGATTTCTGAGAGGTTAATTACTGGATGATTTTTGCCCTCCAGGTAAACGACAACCTCCGTCAATTTCTTAGTGACCTGTGCTAATTGTTAGCTAATGCACGAATAACCAACGTCATTTTATGCCAGCTATGAACAAGGTGGGGCTTTAAAGCTCAGGTGTGATGTTTTTAACTGGTAATGGCACAGACTGGATTAATTCTGATGCTTCTTTAAGATCTGCAAGCAAATAAAACCATCAAGGATGAAATCTGTAGTTTTTTTTTTGTTTTTTTTTCTAAGATTGGGACAACATGGTGCACGGCCTGTCCAGTGGCTTCTGCTGTGTGCTGCAGTATTTAACCAAGAGGGTCTCATATTATAATAGGGAGTGTGGCTTCAGCCTTCTCTATTGTAAAGTGTGGTGAGACAATATTTGTTATGATTTGGCACCTTGCAAATAAAGATGAACTGATTGATTGATACTGTAGAACCACATTTTTAAAAATTTAAAAGGTTCTTCCGTCCCCGAAATGGTCACTGAATACTTTGTATCACTAGGATATGTGAAATGGTCCATCTGGTGTGACAGATTATTGTACTGTACCCAAAATGAAAAAATGCAGGGAAAAATCTAACCCTATGATGAAATTTGAATTACTCAAATTATGGAGCATTACCATGACTCTCATCCATGCAGTGTTTTAGAAACATTTCTAATAATAGATATAAAATAACAGTAGTAAAAAGCAGAGTTCTTCAAAAGTGGGATGAGTGTTTTTCTTTATGTTTCTTCTCATTATCTACAGCTGGTCTTCTTGTCTAATTTGGGGTGCCTGAGGTGCCCCTCCAATCCTTTTAGGAAGCTTTAAAGTGTATATATATATATATATATATATATATATATATATATATATATATATATATATATATATATATATATATATATATACAGTGCCCATTGTAAACGAGTACACCCCCTATTAAAAGTAATGCATTAATCAATTTCTGAATGAAGGTTTGACAAAGCTGAGTTTAACATAACATTGTTTTTTACCATAAGATGAAAATAAGGGTAATATGATCTTATGATAATGAACTAAAATTTGGCTTCACTCCCAACCCTTTGATTGGGATGTACTCACTTTTGCATCCTGATCTTCAATTGATAAAAATACTTATTTGTGTGCAACTTAAAAAATATGTTTGGCATACCTTTGCCCAAGGCATTTGCCATAAACCTTTTAGATGTGACAACACGACCCTGTTCCATTCCTGGCTGGACGGCCAAGCAGGTCGGTTTATTTCATGTCACCAAAGTTAGTAATAAAGGTTTTTTCTCTGTCAATTAGAAGAAAGGGTACCCAAATAATCAACCAGCTCCAGCCAACGTTTTGACAGCCTACTGAAGAGATGCTGAGCGTACCAACCCAACCCTGTAGGGTGGACCTAAGGACACTGCAGATATGTTGAAAACCATCAGTTCCCATGTGACTGAAGCTAAAACAAAAATACATACCGTACCATGTTCAAATAAGCTGTGGATTTAGAGTGATTTTTTCATTAATGTTGTTGTAAAGAATGTCCGCACTACACAACGCTCCATGGAGTCCTTGAGTGCTGGAAGTCCTTCATTGTTGCTCTTTGTTTATGGTGTTGCAAGGCTCCACTTCAGACTGCTGCACTGTGTTGCACTGCTGTGCACTGCTACAATTACATGACTGTTGAAACACTCTCATCAACAGGTTACTTGGATTTGCATGTCCTTTACACATCAGGGCAGTTTCTACATTTAAATAATAATGCTGATAATGTCAGAAATGCCTTGGCAGAGGTTTGTGCTCACTGAGCAAGTTTAGCTTTTAAAGATTTCAGCTTTCCTCATTCTCTTGAGAGTGTGACAGTTTTCCTCTGAAGACAAGTTGATTTATTGAATTTCCATGAAATACGTATGAAATGAACTTGTCCTAATGGGGGAGCCAGCACTGTCACCCCAAAAGACCAAGGTGAAAAAGTAAAGAACCTAAGAAAACAACAAAAACATGTCATTTCTGCATCAGGAAAACATTTGGAAACAAAACCAATAGATCTACGTTTGCTTCAGTATTCGAAAAGACACCTGAAGTAACCTTCTCATGTCAGACACACTTACCTTTAGAAAAATAAATACATTAAAAAGTAACAAAATGGTGCTGTATTTGATTTAAGTTGTATATATAGTATATATTCTTAATTTCCCTGAGGGAGTCTTCCAAAGGTATCAGTAAAGTTCTATCTAATCTAATCTAATCTAAATTGTGCCTTTCTTTCAGATGATGTAAATGACGTTTTCTTTGTTTTTTAGCTGCTGTCAGAATCAGACGCTCTGTCTCTCCTCCATCTCCCTCCTCTGGCTCGCTCTCATTCACCGTCTCTCTTATCTGCGAAGCTGCTGGGACCGCAGCTCAAGGTGATATGGCAGCTAATTAGCAGAATTATCAGTGACCCCGTTAACAAGCCCGTCATTTAAACCTGCACTTCTCCTCTGAGAGTCCAGCGCGTCTGCCCCGAGCCTAAAAAGAAGCAGGGAGAGATGGAGGAAGAGAATAACAGACTGTTAAAGAAGGAAGAAAAGAGACAAAATGACAGAAAAAAGGCACTTAAGAAGGATAAAGATGTAAAATCAGCAGACAAAATGTGACGGATGGAGCTATGGGGCATGATGAGTTAATTTTGTTGATGAAAAGTAGATGAAAATGATTTGATGGTAAAACTTTGATGCTTTGGCATGTATTACCACACAAGATGAGACTGAAATGATAGAAGTGGGCTGTTGGACATTCAAACCCATGATCTTTCAGTTGTTTTGAGGAGGAATAGATTTTTTGCAGCAATATCAGTCTTATAAAAACATTTTAAAGGCTGGTATTTCACATTTTTTTTAAACATTTTTGTTCATCTCTGTTACCAGAAGTGCATTAAACTTACAAAGTAAAGGAATTATAAAACGCCATAGCACCCCTGAATAAATCAGGGCCCAAATCACACCTTAATGTTTTTACTTGACTCATAAAGTCACTTTGACCTGCAGCAGGACAGAGGTTTTTGTTGATGAGACAGAGGGTTATATTGGTAGTAAGAAAAGGCAATAACAGGACAGAGACTTTATTTTTACCAAGGTTAAAGTCCATCAACTTTATTGTACCTTTTGTCTTCTATCTGATCAACGATGATTGATGCTACTCCCACTGAGAAAATGACTGTTAATTCATGGTTTCAAAAAGCATTTCATATGAGACTGAAAAATTGTAGAAAAAAAATCAAACAAAAAAAAGACAGGAAGTAGTGGTGGATCCCCAGGTACCCAAATGTTCCTAAATTGTCTCATCTTAATCAGTCAGTCAATCAATCAATCAAACTTTATTTATAAAGCACTTTTCATAGAAAAAAAAAACAAAATAAAAAACAAAACCCCACCCACCCTCCCAGCCTACATTTAACACATCCAGCCACCCACACACAAAGAGACACTAAGTCAGGACTCTTCAAACAACCACAGACGACTGAGAAAACGCTATCTTGAATTAAAAATGAGGAAACACAGGAGCTAAGACTAAACTGATAAAACATGATAAGATATAATACGGTAATAATGTGCTAAAAGTTGATTAAAATAAAACTATTTTAAAACCAAACAGTAAAAGGAAATACATTAAAAGTGTTAAAACATAAGATAGTAACTCTGAAACTAAATGGAGTAAAACACATGTAATGCAAATTAAGAGAGTAAAACAAAGTTCAACTAAAAGCCAGACTAAAGAGGTAGGTCCTGAGTTTGCGTTTAAAAATATGAGCAGTAGGTGCTGCTCTCAGGTCCTCAGGTAGACTGTTCCACAGACGGGGGCCATAATATTGAAATGATGCTTCACCGTATGTTTTGGTTTTTACTTTGGGAAAAGTTAAAAGACCGCTACCTGAGGGCTCTACTGGGCTCATATGTTAAAAGCAAATCAGATAAATAGGAAGGGCCAAGACCATTAAGAGATTTAAAAAACAATAAAATAACCTTAAAATCTGTTCTATGCTCTCTCTGATACAGAGGCTTCCAGATAGAAGGTGGTTTGCACCAAACTCATTGCAGGGGCTATGTTCAGAGCAAGGTGAGAAATTGTTCATATGCTAAAGTTGTAATCATCATCAGCACAAGCTGCCAGATGACAGATGCAACCCTGGGTTGTATTTGGCTACAGTAATTATTGAATAATCATTTTTTGTCAAAACATTTGATTAAATTCCTTGCTTTTTCTACTTAGAAAGCTGAGAGCAGCAAGGAAATGCTGTGTGTCTATGAAACTCTCTGGGAAAATAACTGATCTTGATATGATGATACAATATGAAGACAACACAGAATGTAATTCAGTTTTATCAACATTTCCGCTGCTTGTTAAACATATCTGATAAGCTCAAACTGTTGGAGATGTATTTTTAAATCAGAGCTTTCTTTTTGACGTTCCACTGGGTCTTTGAACTTAAAACAGAGGCAGCACACAGCCTTGTGCACTCATTGCGGCTCAGATTAGGTCTCACAAATCTCATATGATATTTTGTTTCCTTGGTATGGCAAAGGTCAAACTGGAGTGATGGGCCCCCACTTCAAATGTCAGTAAGGGGAAACAGTACACTGCTGACGGAAAGAGATGTTGTCTGTACCATGCACTGAAGTAGTGCTTAACAAACTGGTTTGATAATATATGGCTCAAGTTTCTGAGCAAACCTTCTTTACGTACGCAGAGCTGATCGCTGTGGCTAATGTTAAGGCTAAAATCCTGAACTATCCTTTTAAATTTGACTAAAATGTTTCTAAATGTTTCATTTTTTGTTACAAGCCTAAAACATCGGAGGACAAAAAAGACTAAACTGTGATTAAAACACATGATGTCATCCTAAGGCTTGACAAAATCTCAAATAGCTTCTGAAATGAACACTGATGGTGCCGTGAGGAAAACCGGCAGCTATGATTTGACCTTTAAAAGGTTGTAATCACACAAAGAGGACGAAGAGGTGGCGAGTCAGTCGCCCCAGATGAAATAGAGCAGTTAGGAGATGATGACTTAATCTGGGAGAGCATTTTCCTGGGAAAAGAGGAGAGGAGTGATGAGAAAAAGAAAAGGTGATGAATAGGCTGAAGTAATGATTTGTGTGTAAATGAGGATGGACAGGCATGCTCCTCCTGTGCTGTCCTTACCTCTGAGTCTCATACATACAGATGGCACTGCTAATTACAGACTGCAGAGGGAGAGGGGCCGCCTCCTGCTTCCACACATCACACAGTCAAAATCTAGCTGATGTGAAGTCTGTGCGAGTGTGTTTCCTTGAACCGTCTTGCTGATACGTGTCTTTTCAGATGCTAAAATTGTCTCCCTCACATATCCATGAGAAAGGAAGCACCTCTTTAAGATGGCAGCCGCAGTTGGACATCTCATTAGTGGACTACCAGAGAGAGGAGGATGCATGAAGATGTGATGTCTTCCTTTATGACACTATTCATGTGTGTGATGCATTACATCATGTCTAGCCCACACTGATACATTTTTCAAAAACATCTTGAAAAATGATGACAATGAACCACAAGCATGCTGAAAAAATAATAACCAAAACTGTTGCCTCCCAGTTTGATGCCTTTGAGGGGTATGTCTTCCTTTTATTTTATCTTAAGTCATTTATTTTCCACATATATTTTCGGCTATAGCTTATCCTCGATGTTCACAATTACAGTGTACGGAGCATTTTAGTTCAATGATTGTATGTGTAGCGTGTAATAAAATGAGTGAGTTATCATGGTCTTTAATCGTGATTTCAAAAGCTGTCAAAATGATTGTGATTATGATAGTTTGCACTAATCAAGCAGCCCTAATGGGTGCCATGATGGTGGTGTGATTTATACAAATATGTACATACATTTATACATATAAATCTTCCACTTCATCCTGAAATTAGAGTTTACATTTGTGCCAAGATTATGAAAGTCCTTCCTGGTATTCTTCAGTTATAGCCTTTAAAAGAAAGGGATGAACATGAGGCTCTATTGACCTTGACATACAACCCCAAAATCTAATCAGATAACCTTTAAGTCAGAGTTAACAGTTGTGCCAAGTTTAAACAAAATCTCTTGAAGTATTTCATATGAATCTCGTTAAAAGTAATGGTTAGACATGAGGCCCATAACTTTGACCTTTTACCTATGACCTCCAAAATCTAATAATTTTATCTAAATCATTATAGACAATAGCGCAGGCTTGAAGGATATTCCTCTGAGCCTTCTTGGTCCATTTGACCTTTAATCGTCAAAAACTTCCAATGTCATCCCTGAGTCAGGTGAAAATCCTTCAAGCATTCTATGGATATCAGGTCCACAAGCAAAGGATCAAACCACACCTCCTTGACCTATGAACTCAAAAATCAAACCACTTAGGGTCAGTCCCAATTGTACCCCTTAGCCCTTCTCTTAGCCTTTAGCCCTTGGTTTTGCGTGTTCACGTCTAGTGAAGGGGTGTCCCAATTCTCCATAAGGGTAAAGGTAAGGGCTAAGGGGAAGGGTTACACAGCCCGTGAAACAAAGACAAACCGGGACTTCACTTGAAAGGAAGGGATATGAGAAATTACCCATAACAAACCAGGCCTGCTGACATGATGGCAGAGTGGAGACTGAAGGAAGTGCATAAATGTAAGAAATTAAGCATAATTATTGATTTTCATAGTCATGATACTCGTGTTTTTTATCAGATATTCAGTCCTTTGCTACTCAATGTAAATTTTAACCATGATGCCAAAACAGCATCTTGGAAGTGGATAAAGAATTGTCGCATCTGCCTACGACACAGCCAGCGGGCGGCTCTAGTTGATGACATAATGGGAATTCTGTAGCGTCTCGTTTGTTAGGGCCGAGTTTTCATCCCTTCCCCTTGGCCCTAAAAACAGAGGGCCAAGGGGAAGGGGTAGACAAAGGGGTTAGATGAAGCTGGAGGGATAAGGGGTACAGTTGAGATTGAACCTTAATTCTTGGATTGGAGTGGAGTGGCCATTTTGTTTTAAATTCAAGAGGCTTCCTTGACACCATTTTGAAAAACTGCATTCACAAACAAGAGATGAACATGGGTCTCCATGATGTTGATCTTTGACCTATGACCTCCAAATCAAGATCACTTTATTCTTGAGACAGAAAATACATCTTTATAAAGTTACACAAATGGGTTGACACTGTGGACCCCAAACAAGCAAACTACTGGGGAATTTTGATTAGATGGAAAAGGCTAGACTTGACTAGACTCAGTTGTTTTGGTTTTCCATTAAGGATTGTACATAACACCTGGCACAGCATGTAGTACAGGTGTTTCCACTGTTGGATCAGGGGAAAAGGCACCCAAATAAAGGTGTTGGACATACCAAACCAACCCTAAAAGGTGGAGCTAAAAGCACTTCAGTCTCTTGATCGGTCTCAAAAATCATCATTTAGCGAAAACGAAATGATATACTGTGCCATGTTCAAATGGGCCATTGATTTAGAGCAACTTGCCCTCTGCGGTTACTATAAACAAAATGCTCACACGAAACAATGCCCCACAGATTACTGAAGAGCTGGAAGTCCTCTATTGTCAATCTTAGTTTTCAATCGTGCTCTACTTCACACCGCTTTTCTGTGTTGCGCAGATGTGACATCATGCATTTATGTAGCCAGCACGACCCTCTCTTCCTGGCTCACATCCTCGCTCTCAAATGTAAATATGCTGGTGGTAGAAACACAAACAAGATCAGGGTTTACTGCTTCAAACTGTTCCAAATTTCTGACTGAAAACTCTGAATGGTTGCCAGGGGGTGGTGTCTGACATAAAATATGTCGACTATGTTGTGCTTAATGGCTTCCCAAACTCTCCTTGGTTTTTAATAGTGTTTTGTTTTGCTGCTTGCAACCAGTCTTTCTGATACTACGCCATTTTAATGGGCCCATATGACTTATGGCTTCAGTTTTCTTGGTTTTATAAAGTGGATTTTGAAGTTGTGTTTGAATTGAATTGAATGCGTTATTTCGAACATGCAACAAAACATAGGTAGTCACCATAAACAAATACATGCATATACCAAAACAAAATCCTGCATTTGCAACAGCAAGTTTGCTGTTGCAAATGCTCGGAAAGGAGTAGGAAGAAGTAGAAACATATTTACCCCTTTTATTACCACGTACTACAGTAATGTTTTTAATATATAACATTTACAAGATTACCTCTCTATCATCTCAAACCACGCTGGCAATTCTCCTCTGACCTCTAGCATCGACAAGGAAATTCTGTCAACAGAATTTTTGCACACTGGATACAGTATTCTCTCTTTTTCAGGCCAAACCCTCAATATGATTGTGTATGGAAATACCTGTAGATCAGCACGTCTGAAATACTCAGATCAGCCTGTCTAGCACCAACAATCATGTCACGTTCAGAGTCACTTAAATCCGCTTTATCTTCAGCTGGCTGTCTTGTCAGTGTCTACAGTCCCTGCCATGTGATTGGCTAATTATCCATCTGCTATTACAAGTAGTTGAACAGTTATTCTAAATGAAGTGGCCAGCGAGTATGTCCAGAATATGAAAGCATTTGTATTGTGTGAATTCCTTTAAAATCTTATTTAACATCCAAAGAGGAAAAATATTGCACATGAATTAAGCATCAATGAATGTTGACATATGTTTTCACAAATGCTGCAGTTCTGGGAGCGTACTCATTTCAATGTGCATCACAAGCTGAGGACTTTATTTAAAGTTATCACATACTTTTGCACCCTTGTGACACAAGAAAAACACAAAACTGACAGACTGTGACCTAGAAGGCAAAAATATGTCCCCTGGTGTTTTTTTCTGACATTAAAAAATCTCCTGTAGCTTCTAAATCCACATAGCTACATCGTCTATTTAAATAACGCCATGACAGTGTAAAGAAAATCTTGTAAAACTTGCAAAATGACTCTGACTCAAAGGATCAAAAAAAAAAAACTTAGAGGGCAATGGCTAAGTATCAGACACAAATTATTCATGTTCCAGTAACCCATTTAGTTGCATAACACCAGTAATTATGTATGCACAATTGCACTTGTCAGGGAGAAGTCGTGAATATTTACTGCAAGAGGACTTCAGCCGGCTGAAGGGCCAGCTCTAATATTCTCGGTCTACTTTTGACGGCTTATTCCTAAAAATGCTGTCAGAACCCTGAAGTGAGTCTGTGTGTTCTGAGGATCATTACGGTTCATGTTTGCTCTTTTTAAAATGTCTGACCATTTTAACAAGACTTCTAGCATATACTGTACATTTTCTGCTAATAGATTATTTTCATATCGGACATTCTGGCTGTAGGTGTACATTATAAAGGTGATGATGGAGCCATTTAATTAAGTATCACATTAAGTCAGTACAGAAAGCTCTAGAGTTTGTTCAGCTAAATGGAAATAGGCCTTCAGTAACAATATTAATTCTACTTCTTAATGTTGGTAGAAATTAAACTGCCAGGACACATCTACTGACTTTTCAAATATTTAAAATAATACTAGAAAAGCACTCCAAGAGCGCAGACCTCCACCAATCAGTTCAGTTCCACCCATAAACTGTGATTTCCACCCAACATTATAGTGCTTTATTTATTTTATACGCACGTTGTGGAATGAAAAATGTCAATCTGCAAGAAGTGTGAGTTTTATTGATATAAATATCATCCAACAGAGTGACCTAGTTCGTGGGTCTTGTAACTTGTTGACTGAACCAATTTGCTGATGCTTGTACAGATGTTGGTGTGTTGGCGCTTCCAGTGGGTGATGTTGCCAACCTGTCGGTCGAAACAAAAAACCACGGCTCTTCGGTGTATGGCGCGTTCGCTCTATGTCGAATTTGAGGGTTAGTTTTTTTACACTCACACACACATAGACTTCTGCATTGACGGACTATTTCCATATTGACATCATCAGCAACGTTGTTTGAGTGATTGAGAGGCACAGCTGACGGGACAGCAAGCGAGCAGAGTTGCCGCGTTTGTTTCTATAACGTTAATGGGCTCACAATAATGTTACTAATAGCTGTGAGTTGTAGAGGACTGGGATGTTTATTACAATTTCAGGAGAGTCCGCTGCCTTAATTTATCTTAAAAAGCAAGGCTCCAGGAACCATTTAATAGTAACACTGTGTGTTCCAGAGGTGTCCCCTGGTGTCAGCAGCGACTGATTAATCCACCTCTTTGAGCTCCAAACATGAGCTCCACAGTGGTCCTGCAGGTAGTGCTTAATCCTCACAGAAAGATGTTTGCTAGTTGGATGTTCTCCCGATTTTAGCTTTTGTTTTGCTCACCTTTTCTCCTCTTTGTATCTTTTGTTTGATTTCTTTCTTTTATATTTTTAACTCTGATGTATTTTCTTCTTCCATAATTGTGTTCTGGTGTATTGTGTGAAGCCCTTAAATCTGCATTACAAATGAACTTACCTTGCCTGCCTCGCTTTGCCATGCATGCCTGGGTTTTCACCTGGTAGACCAAAAATATGCTCGTTGTGTCAACTGGTGAGTTTGCCCATATGTGAGCATGTGTAAATGGTTTTCTGTCTGGATGTGCCAGCCCTGGGACTGACAGGCACCCAGTCCAGGATCTTTCCAGCCTCTCACCTCATGTCAGGTGAGATAAGGTCCGGTACCCAACAACACCTAAAGGAACGAGCAGTATAGATAATGGGTGGATGGATGTATTGACAATAAAGAAATACAAAATTTTAAATTTTGTGAGTTACCATACTCACATACTTTACAACATTCTTTAACATGCAATGCTAACATTGGCAACTTTGCCAAATATGCCTTATAAACACTGTGTTTGCTTGCTTTCTGTAGTGGTAGTTGGACAGTTTTAAGTCACAATTCACTTTATTACCTCCCCCACAGAGGTTATGTTTTCTCCAGGGTCTGTCTGTTTGTTTGTCTGTTAGCAAGATTTCCCCAAAACTACTGGGTGAATTTACATGAAAATTTTACCAGAGGTGTGGTTTGGTCCAAAGAAGAAACTATTACATTTTGGTGCTGATCGATCCAGATTGACATCACAAAAAAACATTGAAGTTATAATGGCAAATCTCATACATTTGCATCATTATGGGAATTGTAGTTTATTTGCAAACTGATTTCATTTTTCCAGCCTATGTCACTACAGTTTCCAGCTTCCCTTGCAATGCCAGTGGAGGAGTTCTGCTAATACAACAGCTAACAGTAGCCTAGTAGATCGGCATGACTGAGCTGCTTGGCGGAGGTCTGCGCTCTCGGAGTGCTTTTCTAGTTTGGTTTGACTCCCCTGTTTGGTCCTTGCTTGGTTTGGATGACTGTCAACCCCACCATGAACCAAAGTCTGGTCCCTGTTTTCAGAGTTCGGTTCCTTGGTCTACACCACACTTGCAACCTTTTAAACCGCCCAAAATCAGATGGACTTTTTAAAAAAAAAAAAAACAGAATTTGTTTCATCAGGACCTAACATGTCTAAAGTGAAAGCAACCTAAATCTTGAAATAAGTATGTTATGATTAGTTGTGATGGCTCATTGAAACGAAGGCTCATCCTTTAATGGCAAGGCTGGTGGTTCAGCCCCAACTTCTGCAGTCCACATGTTGAAGTGTCCTTGGGCAAAACACATGCTTCGAATTGCTCCTTCTTTGCTACAAA
Source organism: Cetoscarus ocellatus (assembly GCA_037902135.1). NCBI lineage: Eukaryota > Metazoa > Chordata > Actinopteri > Labriformes > Labridae > Cetoscarus > Cetoscarus ocellatus. The sequence continues at coordinate 1,612,480 of JBAMNC010000688.1, forward strand.
TAGCAGCCTCTGCCATATGTATGAATGGGTGAACATGACATTATGTAAAATCACTTTGAGAGGCCAGAATACCAGAAGAGTGCTGTGTAAGTGCAGCCCATTTAGCGGCATGCCCCTTTCCCCCAGCATCTTTAATCTTCATATTAAATAAAGGCAAAATGCCAAAACATCCAGCCTACAATTTGACAGTACTAAGTCTAAAAGCACATGGATGAATTCTGTGTTTATGCTCTTATCGTTTAATGGGTAAATTTACTGATGGGATGATCACGGCGCTCTCCCGTTAATGTTGTCAGCAGGGAAAAGTGGGACAGATTGGCTGGTTTAACACCGAGCTCAGAGCGGAGAGGAGCGGCTCAGTATAATGGGAGAGAGAGCCGGGAAATGGGGCAATATATGGGGCAATATGACTGGAAATTGGGAAGAGTAGTTTGGATAGTGGGACACAGGAAACTAGGATGAAGTGCAGTTATAATGAAGGATGTAGTGAGGGTGAGTTTTAGGCAGAGATGAGGGGGCTCAGGACCTTGGTGTGAAGGCCTTACAGGAGAGCCAGACCAGGCTTCATCCGTCAACACCGGCACAATCTGAACAGCACAGGGCAGGACTCCGCCATGGGAAATTAGCCTCACCCTCACTTCCCTTTCTTCTCCTGCCCTGGTGGACTTTTCCTTTTTCACTTCTTTTTTCCTAACTGTTTGTCTCACTCTCAGTCCTGTTTGAATGTGTTGTTTGGATCAGTTGAAGCATAAAGGGTTGACTGAGCATGTTGTTGTTGTCGGCACTTTGTGAATGAGGTAAACAGTATTGTGTGGGGAACAGAGTGTAACAACTTTAGTTCAGTCTGAGTTTTTCAGCCCCTGAAAGCAGTCGTCTGGTTGCATTTGATATGAAAAGTGCCAGTCATCCTCAGAGAGCTGCATAAAGTGAAGCTGAAGGAAGTGCTCAAAAACTCAAACTTTTGGTTCCTTGTCACTGCTCCCATGGCGGTGTTTGAGCCAAAGCTGACAGCTGTTTTCATCCCAGGAAACTCTAAACCCGCTACACTACCTGGCCAGTGCCAGAACAGTCAGGCTCAAGAAAATGAATAGCATTGAAAATTAGTGGATAAATGGTCAGATATTGCTGTAGAGAGTTAGAAAAACCAACCACAGAGTTTAAGTAGATGTTCGTTGGCCAGAATTCCAGAAATAAAAGAAAACAAACTGATTGCCTATGGGGTATGTATAATAAGTAGATAAATCGAGATGAATTGGTACCTTTTAAAAAGGTCCATTCACACCACATGTAATCCATTAAGTGCTGAAGCAAGTCTGACCCCAGGACTTCCAGATGAGGGTTGAATGATATATCAATGTACACAATAATCACAGCGTAGGATGTGTGATGGTAGTAATGTTACTTGAAGCACATGATGATAACAGTTCTATATTGGTCAATGGGGACCTAACCTGACACACCAGATGCACCGTTCAATACATTTCTCTAGTCTATCTGGGAAAGAGCTCATAGAAAGTGTTTGGGAATGGGCAGAACCTTTTAGAAACATATCCAGCAGGTGATTGGTTGATCATTCCGTCAATCACATTCATTACTTGGCCAATCAGATAATGTTGCAGGCTGGTGCTACTGCTGTGGTGTAAAATACAAAACGTAAGCCACAAACTCTCGCCGAAAAATGTCGGAAGTGGACCAAAATAACCTTTCTATCAGGAAGTGCTTTCAGTGTTGCTTCTGTTTTTCATTTAATAAGAGTCCATACCTGATAAAACTTCCACTGAAGCTGTTGTCCTGTGACATGGATACACACAACTGGCTTGGAGTCCCAACATATTTTTAGCTCAATGTAGCTTGGCAGTTTTTTGTGTGGTATAATAAATAAAAAGCTACATCGAGGCTTAGTCAAGTGATACTTACTTATTAGTCAGAACAATGTGTAACCATTACCTGATACATCAGATAGACCGTTAAATATATACTAAATGCAATATATTTCACAACTCCATCCACGCAACAGCTCGTAGGGAGTGTTTGGGGAGGACATAACCTTTCAAAAATATATCCCTCAGGTGATTAGATGATTGTTCCATCAATCACATTCATTATAGACCAATCAGATGTTGTAGTAGGCTACTGCCGCGGTGTAAATTACAAAACTTGAGCAACTTCGCATAACAAACTCTTGTTAAAACATGTCAAAAATGGAGATGAAAACATCTTAGTGTTGTTTGTTATTAATTTCATGAAAAAATAAAAAAACGCAGCCCAGATCTGACAAAACTGCTACTGAAAGTGTTAGCATTTATGCTAATCTTTGTACAAGCACTCACTTCATGCTGTTATCTTACTCATAGCTCCTACCTCTTCCTGCTTCAAAGGACTCTGATTGGGCCTTGCCACTTTGGGCAATTTACAGTTGTTGTAGACTGGAGCTTGGCAAGATGGATCAGTCTGATAACAGACAGTAGATCAGGGGGATCCAGCTGCACTGCAAGGTTAATGGAGTCATAAAATGCCACCTTTCTCAGTTAATGACTGACAATCAATGAGTCAAAGCCCGTCTGATATCAGCCTCAGTAGCAGGGCCGGTTCTGTTTTGCCCCATTTAGGAATTAAGTTATAGCAATTTGGCATCGATATTACTATTATATTAATCAGGGGTTCAACCTGTTGAGAAATGTCATGGGCTCAAGGCCAGCAAGCATAGACTCACACGTTATCTGCAGGATTTAATACAGTCTTTACACAGTTTTGTTTTAACTCACTCATGAAAGAAGCTCTGTTGTACATGAGGCAACATGTCTCACATCTCTGCACCACTCCATTACAACCACATATCTTTGTCATATCCTTCTGCATCATGTATCTACAATAAAAAAATTAAAAAAAAAAAAAACAGAGGAGCGACAGCCTTTAAGAAACTCTGGTTAGCACCATGCTAAATCCATTTGTTCTCAGAGGAGTTTAGAGAACAATGGCCTGAGAAGTGAATCAGAATCAAGCAGGTTGGAAACATACCCAGATATGAAACAGTTGGCCACAAATATATTGAGTTTTTCCTTCTTTCTCTGTCCCTTCTTCAGCCCACACATATTGTACATATATGCACTCCTACATACTCTACACATACATAAACATCACAGGCAGCATCTGATGAAACCGTTTGCAATGTAGTTATCGCTATACTCACAGGAGATGCACAGTTTAAACTGCATAGTAATCGACCAACCCATTTTTAGTCGTGTCTTTTGTAGTATTTGGAGAGACATCAGTCTAAAATGGAGAAAATGGCACCATGTTCTGACTAAAAAATGTAAATGTCACAAATTGAAGTTGTTTTCTGACCAAGAACAAAATATGTTTTCTGTTCTCTCTCTGATGTCTTATTTTGGATTTAGTATCCACTCTGTATCAAACATTTTCAAAAAGGAAAATCCTCTGATATGTTGTATTTTAACAAAAGAGAATGATAATTAAAATAAGAAGAGCAAGCAAACTAAAAGTTGAGACCTTGCTCACACAAGAAAAAACATCATGAGTTTAAAAAAAAATTGCATTCTGAAACTTTTTAAGACATAATTTTTAATCATAGGAGATACATGATGCAGGGGGTAAGTTAAAGGGTTGGTAAATACTCTCATGGTAAGCAATGTAGTCCTGCATTGTCTTGTTTCCCTTTTTGAACAAAAAACAAAACATTAATCTCTTGCTTTGAAACCCTTTTTGCACTCAAACAAGTGTAGATGTTAAAGTTCTCAAAAATGTAGTGAAACAGTTGATTATTGTCAAGTTTAGGTTTAATGAACCATTAAAACATGTTTAAATTTTGTTATCCTGCATTCCAAAGAAAAAAATCGTCAGATCTAAACAGACACTGTGAGGCTGTTTTTGAGAATGAGTTGAATTGGGGAGGCACAAAAGTCGGCTATTGAAATTTTTACTTTTTTCAAATTACAAAATTACACTTTTTTTAAATATTCTGATTTATGATGGTGCCAGTGCTCTCTGATGCTGCTGTTCTGTGGATTGCCACTCTCCTTTATTGCTGTGGGGAAATGTAACTTGTTAGATACTATTGCACCTACCCAACATTGTCAGGCAACTTATTATCCAAAGTATGGAACCTGTGTAAACATATGTAGAGAACTTAATGAGTTATTAGTGAAAATGAGTGAAAATGCCCTCTTACAGTGTTGAAAAATCTTTTTAAAAATCCTGAATTCAGATAACCACTGAAATCTAATACTTAGTGCCATGTCCAACATTCCCAGAAATTTTGATTAAATCTGTTCTTAACATTTTGAATCATCCTATTCTAAAACCAACTAGAAAGCACTCGCAGACCTCTGCCAAGCGCCACAGTTCCCCCTATTTGTCATTTGCACCATAAATATTAGTCCCACATTTATTTTGACTACATTTTTAGATTCCTTAACCATGAAAACATACCATTGGCAACTGAATTCATAATGATATCAATATTAGTTCAGCAGTTATTCACGAAAATCACATTTTCCATAATGGTGGTTTTCTTCTGGATCTAGCTCCCTAGCTTTTGAAGATACAGCAAATCCGTTGGCACCTTTCAAATTCCACAATGCCTTGGCTATTTAATGGTGTCTGTTGCGTGTTTATAGCTTCATTTGTTCTCTTCCTATGATGAAAATTCCAAAGGTCCCCTATTTTTTCATGTTCTGGATCATAGTATCCGGAATTATTCCTTTATCCGGATCAGTCTCTGATATACTGTAGAGCATGTTAGCAACTTGTCCTGTATTTTTTTCCCAAGTGCCCTGACCATTATTTGTGGAGTTATATGCAGAAATGTCCAAAATGGCCCTGTCTCCCAATGTTAAAGAATCCTTTAAAAAATTCCTGGATCCAGACGGAGATCCGGATCGCTTCCAAAATCTAATCATTTGTTCCTTATCCCAATCCGGACATTCCCTGAAAATTTCATCAATATCCGTCCATAACTTTTTGAGTAATGTTGCTAACTGACTAACAGACAGACAGACAAACAAGCCCTCCCAAAAACATAACCTCCTTGGCGGAGGTAACAATCATACTAGCAAATGCCAACAAAAAAATACCTCCTTAGCTGAGGTGGAAAAAATGCTATTTGACTTAGATAATGACACCACCACAAAGCTACGGAATTTTTTGTAACATTACTGCCCGTCATTGGTTAAAATTCAGTTAAAATCAGTTAAACTCAGCTTAAAGGCCAGTTAAGGCTAAAACCTGAGAGAGAACACTTTTAAAAATACAAGAAGAAATCAAAGTAAAGTTAAAACTAAAGCATAACCATGGAGAAAAGAACTTGCTACAGGTCAATAAAGTAAATGAAAGTAGCAAAAGAAACCATGAAAATGTTAAATATTATATTTCACAAGGTGTGGATTATTTTTGATTCGTCCACTGAGCTGTGCTGTAGTTTTAATGCAGTGAAGCGAGACATTCAAAGGCACAGCCAGGTCCTTATTTTATATTACTTTGAGAGGAAACAGCTACAGTTGCTGTAAAAAGACGTGCATGAAATGACAAATGACCACAAAACTTAATTTATTTCTGACCTTAAACCCATGAAGGTTATTTTTTTACACTGAGAAATACAGCATCAACACTTCTTGTATTATCATTTTAATTTGATGGATCTTTATGGAATTAAAAAAAGACAAAAATGATGCAGAGGGGTGATTGACATTTTTAATGTCAGACATTTTGACAGTTTGCAGTGCAGCAGTAATGTGCATGCTGGATCACTGTCGCACTGTCATGGCTTACTGAGACACTGAGCCATCCAAACTGTTATTAGTTACACCTGCCCCCTCCTGCTGTGACACGATAAAATATCTGCACTCAACGACCTGTTGGCTGATGTATTGACAGAGTGGCATGTCATAGAAAGAAAAAGTCCTGCACAAATATTCTCCATATAAAAATCTGACATGTTTTTGTAATCACACAGAGAATGTTTTTACAGTTTTTGTTTTTAATCTGTAAGATTACTAAAATGACAGAAATCATAGCCAATAAAGTAAATCTCTGTTTTCTTCACTTACATTGGAAGAGGGAAGACACAGTGGATTTATGGTAGTGCTAGTGTTATTAATTTGACTGAAAATGTCAATCTTTGCCTAAATACAATGTTAGCTTTAGCCTGTAGATAGCTCACAACAGACTCACGGACCACCACCATTACACTCACTCACTGACAGGCCATGCACAACATCCGTATGGCAGAAGTCCGTGTTCATAATATGAGAGCGGATGAGCAATTCATATCACAATTTATATCCTAACTTCAGTTTTACATTTTAAAAAAGTTAATCAGAAGTATCGATTAAAGAGTTAAGAGGAACACTGTAGCACACAGAAGCAGTACGTGCATGTGGGTTACACTGGTGAGAGAGCTGCAGAATTCATCTCCACATCCAACAGCAGGGCGAGACAGCTTTTTTGATGCGCAACAGACCCAGTGGTGATCCTTTCAGAGCAGAGGTTCTCTGCAACTTTAATGATGTGCAAAGGAAACAACACTTCCAATTTCCAGGCACACATCTGAGTATGTGTTACAACCTTACAGTAAGATAAAAGTCTCCCACAACAGCGGTTGTTTTTATCCGTCCTGTCAAGTCTCCATTTTCTTGTCACACAGGATGAGGTCATCAGTCCCCACTTGCCTCAGGGAATTACCCTGATAATTCACTTCAGGGGAGGGGGGGGGGATTACCTGAAGAAAGTCTGAATGAAGAAATCTGTTTGTGTTCACACTTACCGTTTGCCTGGGTAATGACCAGATAATTTCAGGTTTTCTTTGCAAATGTGAAGAGTTTCATGTCCGACGGGGCGTATCCTCACCCACGCGATGCTTATTTAAAGTGCTGTGAACTCTGCAAGCCTGAAACACAAGATCTAAAGATCACAAGAGAACCACAGCTTCACAAGGATGTTGTGAGCTTACGAGATAACAGGAAGAGCAACACGTTTACAACAGGTTATATTTCCCTCCTGACATTGATTTCCTCGCAGCATCAATATTATTTTTACTATATTTTGAAATGACTCGGCACCACTGAGAGATTGTGTTCCTGTGTGGGGTCAGTCTGCTTGTTGGAAATTGAGGAAGCAGCTTTCACTGAAGATAGACTGGCAGCATATTTCCAGTGAGCCAATGAAGTTACGCTGCTCACATGCTCCATCTGTAGAAAGAGGAAATGCTCTGGAGAAGAACGACATACATGTTGTTAGAACACTGTCTTAGTAAACTTTGACACTCTGATACTGTGTATCAATACTCCTGTCCTTAATTTGTACGAAGCAATATTTAGAACACTGGCCACGGTCACATAATGTTTTTTAATTCAGAATTAGGTATTCAGAATTAAATAATTTGGAATTAAAGTATTCTCCTTTGCGTTTACATGGAAATAGTAATTCCGAATTGAGGTTTAAATGGGAAACACGTTTATTCACCTTTATTCAATTCCGCTTAAGGTCTGGGGGTTGGGAATGGTTCTGATTGGACAGGGGCGGACGTGACGTATTTACGTCTACCGGAAAAAAACAAACTCCAGTTCCCACTTTCCTTTTTGGCTACAACATGGAAGATCACATAATAAGCTACAGCTTAAAAAGTCCGCAGTATTATGCTTATGTCCATCCACTCTTTTCATTATTTCCAAATCTTCTAAGGCTCTATTTAAATAAATTGTCTTGGCTCGAGTCCACCGCTTTCTTCAGGCGGCCATCCTGGAGTATGTTCCCGTCAGTGCGGAATATGTGCGTCATTGTGACAGGACAAGGGAACAAGCATGCACAGAACGACCGGGATTAATTTAAAGCAGAATATGGGCGTCTACATGATCAAGAAATTATTCAATTCAGATTTAAAATCAGAATAAACCAGTCCCCTACTTCGGGTTTAATTTGGAATGGTCATTTTCATTCTGAATTAGGTGTTTACAAGGTCATTTTTAATTTTTGTAAAGAGGATTTAAGTCTTATTCTGAATTAGATCTCTCATGTACATGTAGCAATTGTCTTTCAAACAAGCCATTGACTTTACTGTTCAGACCACTAACACAGAATGTGTGTGTATGTCCTCTAAACATTTTACAGCATGGGCAGTGTGAATTGAAAAGCCTCCTTGTCCTCCTGCTGAAGCTCAATCCTCCTCTGTCCCCTGCCTGACTCACCCCAGAGCATCACAGCAGAGCCGCACAAACACACACAAACACACAAATATATATCGCTGTGCCCAGAGAGAGGTCATCCTTATGTTTCAAAGTTTAGCTCTGTGTATGTGTGAGGCTCTTAGTTTGTGTGTCGTTGTGTGCGTGCCCCTCATCTTGTCCCATTATCAGAGGTAGTTTACTGCACTGCTGCACTACCAACAGATGGCCATTATCATACTGTAGCAAACTCAACACAAGCAGGGAGCGCTCTCATTTTCACGAGCACAAAAAACCCCACAGTCACATCAAACTGTGTTATATCTGCTCTCTCCCTAAGATCCATACTGAAATACTGTAAATGTGCTCCCCTCAACAGTAAAAACGATACATTTACAGCTCTCTGCTATTTATGAGCCAGCGCAGCATTAGAGATTTGGAGGCCTGTTTCTCTGCAAAACACTTCCTGAGCCTCGGAGCTGTCTGGTTAAAAAACTGAAATGGGATTGAAGGGACTGAGCCCTCTAAAAAGCTTATATTCATCTCTTTGATCTGATAGGAACAGTTGGTTAAGACTCAACGACTTCGGGCTTTCGATAGGATTTGTCGGCATATTACGGAGAGAGGAGAGAAAAGAGGAACAAAGATGAAGAGTTTTGGACATCTAAAAGTGAGTACAACATCTTTACACAGCCACTGTCCTAAAAGTTTGTGTAACTAAAGTCATGTCCCCAAACTTATTGATATTAAAAGAATGCCAATGACACAAGCTTACAGAAAATTCAGTAAAATGCCTTTACATGATCAATGTGTCTGCATGTATGTTAGGCAGGGATCAGCTACAAGTCTCTACATGCCCCCAAACAATTTTCCTCAGAGGGAGCCATTGGCAGCAAAGAAAAAAAAAAAAACACACCGTGGGCGTGTGACCAGGCCACAGATGGTGTCACACACACATACACCCACTCACTGCCTGAAGGACGCTCACCGCAGGCACCATATGACTCCCTCTTAAGCTCACCCCACCCACCTTAAAATGCAAAGAGGCCAACAGTATGAGCCTAAACTCTGAACCTACATCCCATCACTCTATCTGGATGAAACTATCAGGTTTAGCTTTGATATATTTTCTTTGTTTGTACTCTGGTTTGTATATTTCCAATTAAAATCTGAAATATTGCAAGAATTTGCATTTTGCACTGGTAGATCTTCTGAAGGTTCTAAGTAGAGCTTCAAAATGCAGAAAAGAAGAAAGTGGGAGCTAGACATTTTGAGTAAGTAATGAAAACTGCATTAAACTCAAACATGCTTTTGTCAGCTGCTCCAAATTTAAAGACCAAAGCCTTTAAAAGCCAAAATCTGAGCCAAAAATTGGATTTCATGTCATTTTCTGTCAGATATTCACACTGTCATGACCTCCTGATGGCAAAGGCAAAAAAGCTTTTCTGTCTTTCAACTTGGTTGGATTGTTGAGCTGCATAAGAAAGGCCTCTAACAACACACTATCGATGCTGAGGTTGGACGCAGAAAGACAGTTAATTTGAATTCCTTCAAAGATCCTGAGGGTTATGGAACAGAACAGTCCGGTTCTCGAATGAAAAAAAAATTCACCTGCGCTGAGCCGGGGGATATGATTGGCTGTCCTTCAAGACACGGGATGATCCTAGACCCAAATTAAGGCCCTTACTATTGCTGACTGCAGCCCAGTAACCATCAGACAGCATCTGCGGGCTAAAAAAGGGCTTAAAAAATAAAAAACACTTCAGCGCCAAAAAATTGCCCATTTGGACTTTTTAAGGGAGCACCAAACATGGGACTTTGAGAGGTGGAAGAAAGATTTTCTTCTTGGACAGTAAAAAAATGTAACCTCGGCGGTCCTGATGGCTTCGAATGTTACTGGCTTGACAAGAAGATCCACCCAAGATGTTCTCTATGCGGCACAGTGGAGGGGGCCATGGAACAATGGAGCTTCAGGTTGTGCAGGGGTGTCAAACAGCAGCTGGCTATGCAGATGTTGCAGCGGGTATTCCTCATGACTGAATATCATGCTCCCCCTGTGCATCTCCCGGCTGTCACAGCTCTCTCTACATATATTACTCCAATTGTGAGCTTTTATTGAAAGTTTAGGGAGAACAACATTAAATCTCCCCACAAGGAACCTGATTCATTGCATAACTGACCTGGAAAACTAACGTGCAGAACGACAGCATTCAAACCAACAAGGGGAGTTTCTCCACAGAGGAGGCAAACTGAGCTTTAACTTTGAGAGGAACAGACAAGAGGAGTACTTTCAAGGTGACATATCATACCACTATGGACAAGCATACCAGCTGGATTGAAGTAAATATGGCTCTGTATTTGCCATTTTCTGTCTTTGTCGGCCGAGAATCACACATGGCTTACAAAACAAATGGACCAGCCTCTTATTCTAGAGATCTTCCACGAGGGATACATTCAAGGTAGGCACGGCTTCCACTTCCAGTCTAAATGCTCTGACTTGATAACATGCACGCCAAAATGAAAACAAGCACCCTACCCTGCCGTCATTCTAGTAAAATGCATCCAAAGGAAATGGCCCCTACTGTTTCCAAATGACTGTGTTGACTGGCAACACATGGACTGATGTTGGAATAGATGTGGAAGTAAAACTACATTTGCATAAACATTTTAAAAAAGTTGCATATCACAGACATCGTAAAAAACATTTAACAGTGTTTTTGCTTTTTTTTTTTTAAGGACAATGATGTTTCTAAAAACTCACATGTGCATGAGATTATTTTTTAAAACAGTGGAGAAAAATCTTCCTGTAAAAGTTGACCTCTACAAAAGGTCAGTTGGTCATAGTTTTGATGCTATGTGCAATTTTGAGGCGTTTCAACTCTCAGATCAGACCAGGGCAGGTTTGGGAGGTTTTTGGCCCTTCACTTTTCGTCATTCCTGACCACTTGTTTGCACCACTAGCGATGGTAACACAACTTCATTCGTGGCTGTTAAGCAATTAAGTTTAAGGGTGCAAGGGTATGTTGTGCGGTTCTGAAGGCAAGGGAAACTAACCCCTTCTACAGCTGCGCTACCCTACTGCCATGACCGGCTGCAGTGCCTCAGGAAGTCAGCTACCAAACCGACTTCGTGTATTTCGGTCAGGACTTTAGATCATGTATCTGATCAGGAGTGCAATGGTAAAATAAATGTTCTTTTTCATTTCCAGATTCACAACTGACTTGAATTGTTCATTGATTAATTTAATGAGGAACAAAAAACACTTTGGACAAACTAAAGCTTTAGTCATTTAATTATTCATCAACTTTTTATTTCCTCCTTCTCGGTAATAAAATTCCACAACACATTTAATCACTCAGCAATAAGTCACCGTGTTAGCATAATTTACCGTCGAGTTTCACTGAGTCACTGTCATCACTGTTTCTCAGTCTCACATCCACTGTCACATATATGAGACGAGAGTGTCACTTCTGAATGAGAACAGCCATGTCATTTTGAAGACATTATTGCATCTTACAGCTGCCCTCTCTGCATGTCGTCGCACTCCTCATTCCCCTGCTCCCCCCCTGGTGTGTTTCTCCATGCTTGGCTCTGAGTGGCTCTGTGCTGTAAAGTGCCATCTTGTCTGATTTGGCCACGCTGGGGTCAGGCTGAACACGAGCGCTGTGCTACGAGGCCACTCTGCATCATGAGGACACAACGACAGAGTCAAAGTGCCCTCTAACAGATGGGATGGGACCACAAAGCATTATGGGTCCCCCAGTTTGTAGATTTCAGTCATTTTTAATCAGCATGCCGAGCCAAATTAATCAAAGTTTGACATTGTGTCATGTACTCGCCTTTTGCAGCATGAACAGAAGCAGAAGAGAGATCACTCCTCCCGCTGTTTCATTTCATCTGGATTAAAAGGCAAGAATAATTCTCATCTCAGAGGGAACTATCAGCGAAGAACACACACTCACAGATGTTTAATGTAATAATGCACGCATCAAGCTTTACTCCGTCATGCGTGCGATCCTAATTTGTGTAGCTTGATTGTTCGTGAATCAAACATATTCTGGAAATGCCTTGAATTGTGGCTTGCAAGAGTCAGTACATGTGTGTATGTGCGCTTGGTTGATGTGTTTGTTATCATGTGTTTGTGTGTGTGTGCAAGCAGATGTGACTGGAAGGGAGATGAAGTGTGAAATGAAGTCACTGGGGCTCAGTTGAACTTGAGCGTGGAGTAAAAACGGAGAGGTTACCACCGTGTTACCTCCAGGGGCCACTGCGATGCCTTTCAGCTTTCATCTGCAGCGTGAGAGAATTAGAGTCCAATTAGACAAAATGAAATTATGTGGTAGTAATCGTCCAGTAAGATGGAGTGCAGCAGAACCAGTATGGGGTAATGAGCGGAAGAGATGGGAAACAGTAAAGCCATCAATGTACCAGCCACTCACTGTATATAATCATTGACAATCAGACTCAGCGGTATCTCTACGCAAAAGTGAAGCAAAAATACCTGGTTCATCCCTAACATTGAAGAACATATTATTTCATTTGTATTTAGACTTTATTTAACAAGGAAAGCCTCATTGAGGTGATGAATCTCATTCACAAGAGTGTTCAGGCCAAGACCAGCAGCAGAAAAAGATACAGAAATAAAACAGTTACAGACACAAATAAACACACATGAACATCAGTTTAGAACATCAGAGCATTAAGTCAAGAGTCAAGGCACCTACAATATGAAGCACCTTCCTTCTATGCTTTTAACTTGCTCTTAACCCGTTAACTTCCACAAAAAAAGTACACATGAATATGTCTTTTTTTGACAAATTGGGGCACTAATGCGACAATTAATTTTTTTACGCCCTAAATATTCCTAAATCATTACCCTCTGCCAAAGGTTTGAGCTGGGAGTTTATAGTCGAAGAAGTAATGGCATTGTAAAAGTGAAAAGAGAACAAAAATCAGGTGAAATGTTCTTTTTCGAGAAACATTTTTAACTTTTTGGATGTCATATTCATTTCATAAATGCCATTTTTGGTTTTTATGACCGGTTTTATTGTAATTCTAGGTTTACCTTTCTGAGAAATTCGCCCCTTTAATAAGACATAATGCTTTTTCTGGCATTATGTTTAACCCCCACAAACTATAGATGGCCTAATAATGTTTAAGAAGTTTGATGCATTTGTGAATAAGATACAGTTACTCAAAGTTTGGTCTACCAAGCAGTTGATCTGAGAGTTAAAGGGTTAAAAAGATTTATAAAGATTGACTCACTCGGATTCCAGCAAATCTGAAACTTCTTTTACCCAATTCTAGATTAACTTTAGGAACGAAAATTAAGAATAACTCTTGATAGTTAGATCACAGAGGGAAGATTGTAGCTTTCTTGTGGTTTTCACTTGAATACAATTACGTAAGTATGAAGGAAGCAGACTTAGTACAGCCTTATAAATAAGGACATACCAATGATTCAGTCTTCAAGTGGCCCGTGAGAGCCAGCCAACTTCCTCATACGGAGCACAATGATGAGTTAGAGATTTGCTATTAACCTTAAAGCTTCATGACGAACAGTATCCAAAGATTTAAGGCCTTGAAAAGATGCATGCATATATAAAACATCAATCACAGGCGTAGAAGTAGCAACAGCATCTTGTTTTTTGTTTTGTCTTATTCAAACTGGACCACTGTCAAGAACCTACAGCAGCAGGATTAAAAAAGCCAGCCTCTAATGTAGCAACAGTACATGAATTTGCATCAACATCTTCCTGTTTTACGGTATGAACAGAATAGTAATGGTTGAATCTGTTAACCTAATCATCCTCTTTTGCACTGTAGCACAGAGCTGTACTCCATTCGAACGCTCCTTACAACACAACATGGAGCACCTTCAGGCCTCTCTTTCACAGCTTCCCTTTGTGGATTGCTTGATATTTTTCTGTATCTTCTCACTACTGGTTGCCTCCTTGTACTTTGCCCTATAAAAACTTTTCAGGAATGCATTTCCTCTTACTCTTCACTTTAGATGCCCTCATAATATCCTTTCAACTGATTGTTCATGGAGCATGTGTTGGCTTTGGCAGTGAATGCTCATTGGTAATCAATAATTAAAGCTCTATAGGGTCTCTCAGAGTTAATATTCAGGTCTGTATCTTCTGCCATCCTCAGGGATACAAAGGCTTATCTTACTCACGCACACCCCCACCATCCCCACCCCTACTCCCCCTATATGTTTCTATTTGCTCCCACTCTGTGCTTGTATGTACATGCATGAACACTCACCATTTACATGTCTTTCTCTCAGCATACTCTCCCTCAGCATCCATTTCTACTCCTTAACTTAATCTTAAATATGGTGTCTCAATCCTTCATTTTATCCTTTAGAAAACTAAATTACAGTAAGGATCTTTTAAGGGTGAAAGAGAGGGTTCATATTTTTTTCTAGAGTAACATTTCTTTTTATACAGTCTAGTGGTAGCTTCTGTACAACACATCATAAAGACCTAAATGCTGATGCCAGCGCTTAACAAACAATTTGTGGCTCTCAAGGCAGAAAGTTTGATCTGTTTACATCCCTGACATCGGTCAATGTCTGACGTGAGGGAAGAAATCGTTGGAGGCGGGACAAAAATCAAACATGCTACACATTCTGTCGAGGAGTCCTGTGGCGTCCCAGACTGGTCTTCTGTTGTGGGTCATTATGGCACACAACACCAGACAAAACCACCAATTTTCATGACTGATGGGTTCCAAAACCCCACGACTGTTGGGCCTGGCGGTTTTAGTGCATAAATCCCCATAGTCTGACATGAGCATTAGCTTTTGTAGCGAAGATGGCAGCAAAGTTTAGCATTCAAGGTTATCCAGACTGATGGAATTCTAACAGGATCTTCATTCTTCGAAAAAGCTTTAAGCTGCAGCCTGGAGATATTGATTGTCACAAAGCAAATCGAGCAAGTTTGCTATTGATTTTGTGTTACATTTTCTGGCAGTTCTGGACTAATGTCGACACATTTGTTCAAAAGAAAAAAAGCCTTACCTTTATTCCTTTGTTGTGACCCTCTGCTTCGGTAAGTAAAGGCATACTTAATTTTCTGGCCATGTTGAGCTGTTCTGTGACTTGTTCATTCTGCTGGGCTGATGGATTTACAGTACACAGTGACCTGTGTTAGTGCATGTGTATATAGGAGGATTTTCGTAATAAAAGGTATCTTCAAGTGGATGTTTGTGTGGTTTGTTGTGGCATTCAGTGGTATTGAATGTTGCTGCTGTTGCTGTCATTTGGTTCATGACGGTGAAATATTGCATTTTTAATTTAGGCTTGTGACAGTACCATCAGTAGGGGAACGCTCTCGTCCTCTATGTGTTTGCAGTTTGTGCTAAAGCAAGCCGCTCTATCGATCAATGACTTATTACTGAAAGAGTTCAGTGTCCCAGTACTTTTTTTTGTTAATCATAGAGTAACTCTGCGGGGTTTACTCAGTGACAAAAGCCACCAAAATAAAAAAGCATGTGAACCTATCTGAAAGTCTGGAGCTATTAACGCCTAGAGTATTATTAAGTTTATCAAGTCTTTAGAACTATAGTAAACTTTGTTTCTCTGCTTAATAGGCAGATTCAATGTAGAAATAATTAGTCATGAAAATAATATTTTTTCAAACATTACAGTTCCATTGTGTATCTGAGTTTAGGGTGCCGGTGGTCTCAGAAAAAAGGGTAAAATTAATTAAATAAATGAATAATGCACTGTGTGAAGCGGGTAAGATGATTTCACATTGCATTGTTTTTGTACTTTGAAGTAGTGAGATGGTTTAAAATGTTGATTTCTTTGTGTCATGTAACTTGATCACTCTCTTTCTTGGGGGAGGAGACAGACTATTGCCTTACAAATTCAGCTGCTTTAGTTTTCCTCCAAGCTGAATGCCTCACAAGTTTCAGCCAAACACCAGTCAGATAAAACAAAACTCAACCCCCCCACCCCCATTACAAATTTTTGCCATGCAAATGTAGGGTGCAGGCAACGAAAAGTCTCAGTATCCAACCTATTCTGCCTCTGAGCCTACAAATGTGGAACAAAAAACAAACCAATCCATCTCACGTCTGCAAAAAAAAGTTTTGTCAAATAAAATGTCATACTTATGTTGTAGTTGAGGATGTTGAAAGCATTTTCGTTACGTCCATGCAAGGGATTGCAGTACAGCCAAGAAGGGGGGTCCCAGCACTTTCCTGTCACAGGCCAGGCCAAGTGGGAAAAGTTTATATGGCTCCATCTGTATACAAGGCCCACCTAAAGTTAGCCACAGGGGGAGCCCGGCATGTTTGTGTTATGGGGTTGAACTAGTGTGACATCTGTTACATTTCAGATGAAAACATGTTTGGTCAGTTACTGTCAGACAACAGCTAATGCTAGCATTGAGGGAATTTTTACTGTTCTTTTATTCAGGCATGAAGACCCTCCCTTAAAAACAATTGCATGAGATTGCCAGCAACTTTCCTTTTTCAGAGATCTAAAAGGATGCTGAAAATGGTTGGAAAAGGAAAATGTTTAGTAAGTCTTTTGGATTTGCATCAGATCAACATAACAGGCTTTGAGTTTCTGACCCCAAGTGTGGTGGAGATGCCATGCAGATATTGTCACTGGCATGTTTGCCTCGTTTTGCCTCTCAAAGAACATCTTCAAATCCTCAACCCTCTTGATGGTTGAAGTCTGTTTGTCCATAATGAGTCTTGATGTGTGATTAGCTCCAGAAGTTAACAGAACATCTCAGAGGATGAAGTCTCCAGAGTGATAATGCAATAAGCTTATCTGATGCTTGCATGTTTATCACTTCATCCTACGACTTTCTCTCTCTCCTCCTCTCTCTATTTTTCCAAATATGACCCTCTCTAGGGATCCTGTTTACAAATGGCTCCCACTCTCCACACTTTTGATGCTGAAAATCTCTGTGCCTGTTTATCTGGCATCAGAATTTAAAGCCTATCTCTCTCTCCTCACCGCTCCTCCCCGCAATAACGGGGATTGCGAGGAGTGCTTTCTGTGGTGTTAGAAGTCTTTTGCAACCCAACACTATAATTACACCTCAATTAGTCCTTACTGCCATCCTCCATGACGTTATGGTATGGATTTTTGTCCATGTGGAATTTTTAAATATTTTTGTTGTTTTTTCTGCTGGCCGTTGTGTTTTTTAGTTTCTCCTCACGCTCACACTTATACCTAATGGCAATTTAGAGTCACCAATCTGACCTACTAAACATGTTTTTGGTATGTGGGAAGAAGCCAGAGTGCCTGGAGAAACCCAAGCATGCACAAGGAGAACATGCAGACTCCACACAGAAAGGCCTTGGGATCGAACTAGCGACCGTCTTGCTCAAAGGGCACATGCACTACCTGCCGCCCCACAATGCCACCTCTTATGAATATAAATTATTTAAAAGCCTCTCCTTTTGTCTGAGCCTCACTTTTGAGTCCTCAGTAACTCAGCTATTCATCACACAGGATCTCTGATGAACCAGCTGTTTGAATTTTGAGCTGTTATTCTAATGAACCACATCTCAGAGATGTGAAGTGACTCTAAACACTGGGTTGCTTGAAAGAGACCACTCCACATGCAAGATTCCTTCACAATGAGTCTGGTAAATCATCTTCAGAAAGATGAGAGGATGTTAATAATCAGTCATGGTGCCATTTTGATTTTGGTCATGCACCGGTAATGTGCTACTTATTTTTCCTTTAAAGCTCTATCTATTGAATTGGTTGTTGGAGAGCTGTTAACTTGGATGTTCCCACTGAAAATCGTCAGCACAAACTGCAGCTCAACTACACTCATTGATTTTCATTACTGGACTGGAGATGAGTATAAAAGCATGGGCAGAAAATTCTCAAAGCTGGAGCTGACAAAAGTTTTCCTTTTTTCACTGTATTTTTTTCTGGAGGGTTTGAAGAAAAAGACAAAATATAAAGCCAAATTATTTGATTTCATTAGGCTTGATTTCGGCTATGTGTGTAGGGAGCTAAACATTTGTCAACATGCTGGCCAAATCAGCATCACCCTTAAACTCCAAGCTCCAATTACTGAGTATCAAAGTAAGTCAGTGTCTCTGTTACCATAAAAGTTAGTCTTAAAAACCTTCATATCCATACATTCATGTCTATAAGGCCTAAAGTGCATATAATTTCAGGTTAAAGGGATTTTGATTCAGTTTTGTATGAAGCACGTGGTATTAGCCTGGCAGTGACCGAGATCAGCTTTACATCTGTGCAACAATATACTCGTTTTTCTCTGTGTTTTCCATTCCATACAGGTATCCCCAGTGAATCCAAAGTGAATAGTGGTCATATTTGTTGCAGAAATGCCCATTTTACTAGCTAAGTAGCTGTTGCTGCTTCTTGTCAAGCCTGCAAACTGGTTGATGCTGCTGGCAGAAGGAAATGTTGGCTTTGCAGTGTACTGAGGTAGTGCTTAAACAAAGCGGCTTGGTAGTGGAAAAGTAAGTTGTTGTCAACAAATTACACACACTGTGTCACCCTACATTGTTTTCATGGCTTGTTTTAACCTTGAGCTCTTAAAATTACACAAAACAAAAATAAGTGATTTAATATTGTGACTGAAGGTGTTTTGTTTTGAAATAATGACCAGATTCTCACTTATCCATGCTCATGGACTCTGTCACCACTACAATTAATAGAAAGTTAGTACAGAAATAATACTTGAGATTAAATCATGGTTAAACCTTGTGCTTATGCACTCTTTCATCTGTGTTCTGGGTGTGGTTGTAAAAATAGACAGGCAAGGCCCACAAGAGTGCTCAACTTCTTGATGTGGAAGGACAGTTCAATAAAATACCCATCAAGTATTAATAGAAATATCAGATCAGCTCAGACTGGCGATTAATGGATGAAACACACTGTCAGTATGGTATGCTATCCATTTTTACTGCATTTTTCTCCACGCTCATAAGGTGTAGTAGTTTCATTAGTTACCATGTCATCAGGTGATTTTTCAGCCAACTTAAGCAGCTGATAAAAACAGAGCTATTGCTCATGGGTGTCTCTTTATTCGGCGTCCGCTCCTCTGCTAAAGCCCATGCTCTAACCCATTACTTTCCAGCCGACAAACCAAAAACTAAAAAAATGTCCAATGTACCACCAACTCACCAACCAATACCCCAATACACTTCAACACATCAACTGCCCAACCAACCCAACAACTGATCCACCTATCTACCAATCAACCCTTTAACCCACTACCAGCTGGATCCACCCATAAACCCACATATCATTGAACCAAACCACTAACCAATCTATCAAATTGATAATTTTCTCTTCAAATAGCCCTTTATGCAAACAATTTTCTTACCAACCCTTAACATACCTGATCCCTTTCTGCCCCTCACACCAAACAACAAATCCACCACCCTGAGGACCAATCAATCAACCCATCTATCCACTAACTTACCCTCCAACTTATCCACCTTCTCACCCCGGGCAATCACTGAGATAACGTTTCTAACCACCAGTCAACAGCCCACCACCAAACAAAATACTTTTCATAATGTCATTTTCCCACACAGAACAGGTTGAGGCTTTATTCTCAGTCATATAATTTGCAGAGAGCCCTCCGCCCCTCTTGAAAAAAAAAAGAAAGAAAAAGATTTACAGACAGCATGAAACCCTTGGTAGCAAAGCAGAAGATCAAACTACATATGCTAAAAGTGTTTGCTTTGATTCTCTGAACTTTCTGAAACCATTGAAGAACATTCCTGATCTCATCTTCCTGCTGCAACTTTAAGAGCCAGACTTCTCCTTGAGCAAAACTTCAGATTCTGGATGAACAAAAAAGAGCTTTGAACTTTAACATTAATGCCTGTCTCTGTAGGGGTTCTTTTCATAATGTTTTTAGACACATAAAACACCTCAAGGCCTCGAGGAAATACAGTCAAAGTTCTGAAAAATGTTTTGATCATAGTAAGATTTGTGTATCTGTCAATCATGTTATCTTGTCACAGAGCTTCACCAAAAGCATAAAAATAGGAATGATCAGATACGCCGATGACAGTATGTTTTGATACTGCGGATGAATTGAGTTTGTCGTTCTATTTGAAAATGCCAAGGGCGCTTTTCCTGACTGATACTTTCTTAAGGGTACGCAGGGAGCCATTTTAACCAAAGAACAGCTTTTATCAGGCCTCTGTGCTGCCAACATTTGAGGAAGGAAAAATTATGTTTTCAGGTTGTTTGCCCTTATATCTGTCTGCCTGTTTGTCAGTCTTTCCACCCATCCATCAATCTCTCTGAGCAGGACTGGGAACTTTGGTTGCCTTGAGGGCCACATGAAAATGAATCTTATTGCCATAGGGCTACAATCTTACAATCTGAAGGGTACAAAATGGGATGAATACATATTAAGAGTAGTAAAGATGCATGATATTGGCTTTCACTGATATCTGATATGTTGACTTTTCTAGATTTACTATCCCAGATACCAAAACCTTTATTTTTTGGTCGAGAGTACACAGTCTCTACTTAACTAAAATTGACCCATTTGCCGTCCAGCCAGGATGGAACTAGGGTGTGACTTTATCCAAAAAGTCTGTAAAGCTATAACAAGAGTATTGATTTTTTTTTTAAGTTGTAACCCTGTGCAGCTGGATCCACCTGATTTAGTGTCTGTAATCAGGCAGGTTCATGTTGTCAAGCTCTTATCTACAACTACTGTGTTTGTCCCAAAGTGGCATGGCACAATCAGTGTCCTTTAAAGCAGGAATAGGGGGTAGCTACAAGAGATACGTAAGCAGTGACTGCTTGTGCAGAGATAAGCAAAGATGCTAACAGCTTCAGTGGCGGCTTTGTCAGATCTGCACCACATTTCTTTATTGAATGAAAAATGACACTGAAAGCATTACTCGATAGAAAATATATTTTCGCTCCACTTCTGACGCGTTTTCGTGAACATTTGTTCTCTGAAGTGGCTCCTCTTTTGGACTGTAAACCTTGGCAGTTGAACCTGCCCAGAGCCAGCTGGCTCATTAGGCAACATAGACAAATGCTAAGGGCGCTGTGGCCTCCAGAGGGCGCCACAAAATTGGAAAAAATCACCTACAATGTAATTATATTAAAAATAGTTATTACTATTAACTCTTAAAATAGAAAAGCTCACATTGATTAAAATGTAAAGCAATGCCCAATTATGATTACTACAAATGATAATACCAAATAATTCTACATAGTTATTTTATTTTGTTTTTTTATATAGTTACATAGTGTAAATGTAGCTTATGTGTAGAGTTATTGTGTGCAAATTGTGTAATTATTTAGATTGTTTGAAATTCGTTCATTCATTTTCTATACCGACTATCTCTTTCGGGGTTGCGGGGGGGCTGGAGCCTATCCCAGCTGTCATTTGGCGAGAGGCAGGGTACACCCTGAACCGGTTGCCAGTTGATTGCAGGGCCACACAGAGAGACAGACAACCATTCACGCTTACACTCATACCTAAGGGCAATTTAGAGTGACCAGTTAACCTAATGAGTATTTTTTTTGGTCTGTGGGGGGAAGCTGGAGTGCCCGGAGAGAACCCATGCATGCACAGGAAGAACATGCAAACTTCACACAGAAAGGCCCTGCCCGACCCGGGAATCGAACCGGCGACCTTGCTGTGAGGCACGTGCACTACCTGCTGCGCCCATTGTTTGAAATTGATTTTTAAATTAATAATTCATTACTCTTGTTGTTATTTATTCACTTAAATACAGGATTTCTATTTCGGAGTAAGGGTACTTATGTTATATTTCAGACTTTTTGTATTTATTTGTAATTTTTAAAGCATTTACATTAGGTAACATGTTATCTTATAAATTAAAGACGATGGTGAAAATCAATGCTATTTGATGTCTGTTGTAAGCATATGTTAATTGCCAATGGAGGGGGCGCCACATAAAATCTCACCTTGGGCACCACATTGGGTAGGGCCTGCTTTGCACCTGCCTATGATATCTGATTGGCCCGTAATGAATGTGATTGGCAGAGCGATAGTCTAATCCTCTCCGGATATGCGTTGAAAGGTTCTGCCCTCCCAAAAAACAAGCCCAGATGGACTTGTGAAATGCTGTTTAGTAAATAATGAGCAGCCCATCATAGTATTTAAGGTTAGTCTTACTGTACTGTGTCATAGATCATGCTGAGGTTTGATTATCTTTTTAAAGCTCTGACGATAAAGATTACGAAAACCCAGTGAAAGGGCTTTCAGATTCATGTCAAAGGAAGGGTAATTCTGCCAGCCCTTATCTGGAGCTGAGGTCTACAGATGCATGCCTCAGGTTTTATTGGATGGCTGCTGTGCGCTCCAGCCAATGTGGAGCTGCCTTTATCATCTCTGTCAAACCTCCAAGGGCCTATGTCTGTAACTTGATATTCAAGCCTGTATGTTCAAATATCCCTTGGGATTTCTCTTGCATTCTCACTCTCTCTCTCTTTATCGGCCTGAACCTGTGTAGATGTGTGACCCTGTCCTTTTCCCACCTTAACATACTGCGTCAGCTTTGACTTCTTATGTCCTCACATACATGGGGCAGCTTCTATAGTGAGCTTATTTAGTTGCTGGTAGAGCAAAGAGTGAACTGTAGAGGTCAGAATGTTCATCCTCTCTTTAACTTTTCAGCCTCTGGTCTCATGGTGGTTGGATATGACAGAATTTGAGAGCTGATGTTTGTAACTGAGATCCAGTACTTTCTGATGCTTTTTCAATTCAGTTCTTGGCAAATGGTTCCTAGTTGGATACCATACCTCTCTAAAAACACGGAGTTGAGGGTAGGAGCTAAAAAAATAATTAATTAAACTAAATATAGAAAAACTGACTTGTATAAACAAAAAGATTACACTTAACAAGAAATCAAAATCAATAAACAAGACATGCTCTCAGTGGATGGATGGGTAATACCAACCCTTATCAAATTGATACAATACTGACACCCTTTGCTATAATTTTTTTCCTTGCCAATACTGATACAGATACCAATTACCCACTAAAATTCTCACATAAATTTCAATACCTAAAAGAATTTAAAGGACACAAACAGGCTACCAGTTATCAAATCTATATTGTGAGTTTAATTTAAAGATGGTGTGCAAAGAATATACATTTTAGAGATTTTTTGATTTTTAAACAACGAGGTGACTTTTTTTCAATATTTTTAATTTAAGAGAACAATGTAAGGAAAATCATTTTTGCTCAGATTTAACATGTACAATAATACTAAAAACAGGTATAAAAGTCCTATTGGTTATGACAGTATGAAAATACACGACAAAAAGATCATCGGCTGCCCTTTGCCCAGCCTGGAAATGATCTCCACATCCTGCTGCCTCAGAAAAACCAACGCCATCACAGGAGATCCCTCACACTCAGCCCACGCCCTGTTTGATCTGTTGCCCTCGGGAAGACGCTACAGGTCAACAAAATCCCAAACCAGCAGGCTGACAAACAGCTTTTTCCCCTGGGCCATCCGAACTGCGAACACCCATGGACAAAATACAACTCACTCGCATATGGACAGCCTCCCATAACCTCCCACACCACCGCACCCCATACCGCCCTGAAGAACAAACAATCATCCTACCCTCTGAACTGTGAGTCACTTTAAACCGCATTAGTCACTTTAAATTTATATATATATATATTACTTATTTTACATGTACATAACACTATACAAGTATCTGTACAAATTTTAAATTTTAGCCTATCTTTGCCATGTCCTGCCTATGCTGTCTTTTTTGTCTTTGCTCAGTGGTACGTTGTTTTTGTCTTCCTTTGTGTAGCACAGTGGCTCGGTGAGAGCACCCTAAATTTTGTTGCACCCCCCAAAGTACAATGACAATTAAGGCTATTCTATTCAAAGTATGACAAAAATGGGAAGAAAAATATGCAAGACACATAAAAAAATACAAAATCCAGTTCAAATGATAGTGCAGATATTGAAATAATAAAAAAAATATATATATATACAGTACAATACAAACATAAACTTAAGAGTGTGCATACCCTTCCCCCCACGCCGCCCATCCCATGAGTTTGGTTTGGTAAACAAAAATAATAATAATCATAAATAAATAAAAAGTTAAATAGAACATAGATTCAGGTCCAGTTCACAAGAAAGACATGAAGTCTTGGATTTGGAGTGATTTGTTCACTGCTTTTGCTGTAAAGAAAGTCCTCACGAAATGATGCCCCAGAAAGTTCTTGAGTACTGGAAGTCCTCCATTGCTGCTCTTTGTTTACAATCTCTACTTCAGAATGATGCACTGTGTTGTGCTGCTGTGATATCAGACAATTACATAGTTCGCTCAACCCTCTCTTCCCAACTTACACCCCCACCCTCAACTGAAGGTACAGCTGACAGTGGATACACAAACCAGGGTTAAACGCTCCAAAACCATACAGAAGTGTACTGAACCAAACCTGACCACTCAGTGGGAATGAGGCTTTTGTCTCCATTTTCAAGCAACATGAAAAGAACTTACCTGTAAAAAGATTATCTGAAAATTGTGAACATGAGTTAACCACACAACCTTGTCTTTTACTGGCTGTCACCCAGTGCTGCATTTTCATTCCAGCTCATTGTTGGTTTGGCACAGAGCATCTGCTTTCTCCACCTTCACATGTTTGGTACAGCACCAAAGTGGGTGGAGAGGCTCTGTAGGCAGAGTGTCAGTTTTGATTAGGAGGTGCGGCACACGTCTGTTGTCAGGGAATACTCTCTCTCCTTTGTCTTCATCACTGAAAAGCAAAGGTGTGTAACATCCATGCTAGAATCATGTCCGTATAAAGCTTACATATTTTTTAACTATAATTTTTATATATATATTCATAAAGTAGGATAAAGATAACATGTTGTGCTTAAATGTAAACTTGATTTATGTGTGTTATGATTGATTGATGGGCAGTGCTGTCAAAAATGTGACACACAGGTGTGATCACATATTGCTTGTGTGCACTGAATGAATATTCCCTTCTGTTGCATAACTCCCTCACACCTTCATTATTGTTCTGTTCTTGATATCACAGAACTACATTTATTTTTACATTTGGCAAAGATGTAATTATTGTACGACTGAAATAAGACAATAGGAATGCGTCACCATGTCCGAGGCTAATTTAATCTAAAATGGCTTATTTTTACAAATGATATTATATAAAGGATTTTCTTTGAACTGCAGCACTTACAATGGATTAGCTCTTGACTTATACTTCGACAATTTATATGAATGCAAATCCATGTTCTGACATGTTAAAGGTTTAATGTTCACCTAAGCTTCATTAAATAATATTCATCTCTGGTTTCATATCATAAAAGTTCACAGCACTCCACCAGTTCTCCTTTGAGGAAAAGTGAAAATGTATATAGATTTACATGAAATATGGATTTAGACTGCCATTGTTATACGTTGATAGCAGCTTTAGCTTAAAAGCCTTGCAGGGGTTTCCTAGTGAAAGGATAAGAGCAGCAGAAAGGACATCAAGACCTGCCTCTTTTAATGTGCATGACCACACACACTGAGTCAATCAGTTTACTGTAATGACACTCAAGGGATCTGCATCCTTTTTTCCATCACATCACCACCAATATTCAGGGTCAGGGCAGTGATATGAGGGAGTGGATACCAGTGAAACCAAAGACAAGCCCAGACAAAGCATGCAAATAGTGTGCCAGTGGGGAGAATGTATTCTTTACCGTGACTGACGGCACTTCGTTGTGACAAATGTTGACATACTTGTAAAAATAGAAACCAGAGTTTGGCAGCACTTGATGGAGCTGATGCATGAAATGTTGAAATTTGCAGTGAGAGGGGGGTGAGAGTGGCTTTTCTCTGCCAGAATGTGAGATATTTACATGAGGATGAGGTTTTATTCTTGTGAGGGATCAAGTCAAGTCTCCTCAGAGTCTATCTGATTACTTTGGAGTGAGCTGAAAAGCAACTCGGGGCACCAGTTAACTCTTGTGACCTCAGTGGCTTCATGAATGTGGTTAGATCTGGGTGAGGTTCAAGCAAAAATAAATAAATTAGAACAGCTTTTTTTTTTTTTTTTTGGAGAAATAAGACTGGTCCAGATGAGCTCACGGTCAGAGAAGCTGGTGGTGTTTCTGTGTGTTGTTGATATATGACTTTGGCTTGGCGTGGTAGAGTTTTAAGTGCACTTATAAATGTAGCAGTGAACTGTGTTAAATGAAAATGGTTTCCCCAAGTGTTCTTGTAATGTCCTCTACAGAATGATGTTGGTTTTAAATGCAGTGGCACAAGAGGGTCCCTGGTGTTCAATGTTGATTTTCAGCCTTGCCAATTACATGCAGAGATTTCTCCTGATTATCTGTTTTTTTTGATAATATTATGGACTGTAGATGATGAAACCCCTAAACTACTTACAATTACATGTTGAGAAATGCTAAACTGTTGGACTTTTTGCTCACGCGGTTGTTCACAAAGTGGTGAACCTCATCTTTGCATTGTGAATGAATGAGCTTTAAGGGATGCTTCTTCTATTCCCATGCATGACATTCACTTGTTTCCAATTACAAATTTTCCGGACTATAAGTCGCACTTTTTTTCATAGTTTGGCTGATCCTGCGACTTATAGCCAGGTGCGACTTTTACATCAAAATATACATAGTTTAACATGTTTTTAAATGTTTTTTCATACTGACTGACATGAAACAAGGAGTAAGCATTACCATCTACAGCCGCGAGAGGGCGCTCTAGGCTAGGCTAGACATAAACAAAAAGTCCCCAAAATGAAAATCGTATTCTGCAGATAGCAAACTGCAGGTTGTAAAATATGCAGCGGTAATCGAGCAGAAATAAAGTTTGGAGTGAGTGAGAAACTCGTGAGGGACTGGTGAAAAGCAGAGGTTTCTCTTATTGCAAAGAAAGCTAATCGCTGGCTGAAAATAAGATGGCAAGAGCTGGAGGAACAAGTCCACAGATGGGTGCTTGAATAACATGCTGCCGGGAGAGACTTGATGGTACAGTTACATCCCCACGTTCTGGTAGCTGCCAAGGAGATGAATGTAAATGAGACGGGTGGGCCTTCTTGGTGTTACCGCTTCATACAAGGCAACCACCTCTCTATCAGAGCACTAAATAAATGCGACTTATAGTCTGGTGCGACTTGTAGTCCAGAAAATACATTAACTTGTTAAATGGAGAATGTTCCAAACAGGTGTTTTTAAGCATTCCTTAGCTGTCCCAGTCTTTTGTGGCCCCTGTCCCACTTCTTTAAAACATGATGCAGACATTAAATTCAAAATGAGTGAATATTTGCAACAAACATAATGAATTGTATCAGTTTTAACATTAAATACCTTGTCTTTGTAGTTTATTCAATTGAATGTAGGTCGAAAAGGATTTGCAAATCCTTGTATTCTGTTTTTATTTAAGTTTAATACAACGACCCTACTTAAATGGAATTGGGGTTTGTATTTTGTCTTGATATTTTACCCACCCCTCTGCGTAAAAACGTTATCAATTCAGTCAGCCCTTCTTTATTGCCAATCATCAATTGTCCATTATTTATGGTATTTATAGATGAGTTTCAGACAGGTATCATTCAGCTGAGACTGCCCTTCTCGGGGTCAAAAATGGTCAGTTGATCAAAAGCTGACAGAGGTGAAGAGAGTGGCTCAGGCAGTGGGTTGGTATGTCAAACTGCCTTAGCATGGTTCATCTCATATTTATCAAACAAAGCATTTGTGGTTACTACAGGTATCAATCTCTATCTCGTGGTGTTCCTCAAGGTTCTGTGCTGGACTCTCTGTTATTTGTTTGTATCTGTTTTCCTCTGGACATCTTATAGGAAGTTTTAGGACATTATAGATCACTGCTATGCAGATGATATTCAGCTTTAAGTGTCCTTCAGCCTCAAATGTATGTGTTGTATACTATAGTTGATTCTATGGGTTGTACTAAAGGTTGGATGGTTTAAAGTTTCATCCAGTCAAGCAAAGAAAAAAACACAAGTACTTGTCACTGCTCCTGAACATTGAATTAAATTGAATACATTGTATTTTATAGGGAAAATGCAGTTTAACATAGTTTTAGTACAAGACTTTAGGCTGATAAGCTGCACATAGTGCCAGCTGTTGATTAATTACAACTCTTGTTGCTAGATGGGCTTTTGGTTGTACAGTTTCAAAAAAATACATTTGAAATTTAAAGAGCACTATACTTGACAATATGGCAATACTTCAATTTGACTAACACTTATGAGTTAGTAATTAAAAAAAAAAACAGTCTAAAAATGATCACAATTCTGTTTGTTTGAACCAGTGCACAAGCTTTTGTAAACAATTTCAGATTGGTAGTTGGTTTTATTTCTGTTGGTAATGTGTTCAGGAGTTAAAAGCCTTTAACGGAGAAAGCTGATTGTCCGAATGTAGATCTATGATGCTAAATTTTGAAGATCCAATTAACTGAGCTTCATGTTGTTCTGTTATTGTCCTGTCTAAGAACACATACTCCTGGACATTTTGTTAAATTTATTAATACATTTGAAAACTAATTTTCAGCTAATGTTGTTCCTAAGGCAACGAGTTGTCTTGGTTTTCTATGTTCTGCTGTCAAACCTGCCCTGGATCAACCTGTTGGATCTCGAGCTGAGCCGGGAATGATTATCCTGGCCTTTGTTTTGCCAAGATTTGATTATTGTAATTCACTTTTACATGTCTCTGCAACAATGAACTGATAATGAAACTCTCTTTAGGTGGCTCAAAATGCTAAGCTGTTGACAAAATCACCAAAAAGGTCTCATGTTCCTCCAATTGCACCAGCTCCCTGTGACTTTCCGAATACGGTGAAGAGTTCTTGTGATTGTGGATAGAGCATCGCATGATCAAGCACCTCATGATATCGAAGAACTTCTGAAGCCATACAACACCAGCAGGACTCTGAGATTCTCTGATCAGGGTCTGCTGAATGTTTCTTGACTTAAAACCAGAGGAGACTGTGCAAGACTCTGAGGACATTTAAAACAACTGAAGACTAATCTGTTCAGGTGTGCCTTTGTTTAATCTTTACCTCCGCCAAGGAGGTTATGTTTTGGCCCTGCATGTTTGTTTGTCTGTTCGTCTGTTTGTTTGTATGCAAGATTACGCAAAAACTACTGAACGGATTTGCTGAAATTTTCCAGAGATGTTGATAATTGCCCAATTTAAAAATGATAAGATATTAGTGGTGAGCCCGATGACTGCTATTAGTGAACAGTCATTTCTTGCTCAATAACTGTCTAATTAATAATGATATCAACATGATTCTGAGTGCCAGGTGTGGGTTTTCAGGGTCAAGGATTCATATTATGATGCTAACTTTATCATGGAACTATTACTTATAGCTGTAACAGCAATATGTGAGCTACCTTGGTGGAGGTTTGAACTCTCCAAGTGCTTTCCACTTTTCTATGTTATCTTTTATATACTATTATGTTATTTCCAATCTTAGCTTGTAATCTTATATTGTGGCCTCTGCTCTGGAAAAGTGCTTTAAAAACCTTTTCTTGGGGTGCTGGTTTGGTGGAGTGGTAAGAAACCAAACACAACCCATATACATACTTCTGCCGGCCAGGGTTCGAATCCAGCCTGTGGCCAGTTTGCACAGTGTCCTCCCCTACTCTCTCTCACCCCCTTTCACAAACCTCTCCACTGTCTCTCTCTCCTGTCAATAAAGGCACAAAATGCCCCAAAAAAAACAAAAAACACTTGTACTTACTTTATATAGGGCAGCACAATGGTGCATTAGGTATAGGACCCTATAAAATTCACGATCATGGAATTGCGGACAGAATCATGGAATTGGACATTAAACGTGAAATTTAATATAAACACGGTATCACGTAAATGGCCGACATTTTACGTAAAAGCTTTTTTTCTGACTAAAAAGGAACATATCCCTCGGGAAATGCTCCAAGGGGGTCACTAATGATGGGGACAATGGGCACTTCACTTCTTCTTGTTAACTGGACCCTATGTGTACCACCTGAAGAGTGAGTGATTATATACCGTTACTTTACTCTGTGTCTGGTTAATTTTGCATAAAATACTAAAAACCGAATTCCAAAAAAATTTAAATGGGAAAAAAAAACGGAATATGAGAAAAACTAAAACAGAATTTGGGAAACAATAACACAGATTTTATAGGGCCCTACAGGTAGTGTGTGTGCCTCACAGCAAGGCAGTTGCTGGTTCCAAGCCCATGTCAACCAGGGTCTTTCTTTGTGGCATTTACATGTTTTCCTCATGCATGCCTGGGTTGTCTCCAGGTACTCTTGCATCTTCCCATTGTTCCCATGGATGGACACTTACTTTACATTTCTAAAGAACTATTCTGCAAACATAAGAGACCCTTGGATGCTAACAAAAGCTAATTGCTACATTTATTTCCAGAATTGACAGACATTTGCAAAGTTAGTTTGTGAGCTTGCACAGTGACTCAGCTGCCCTAAAAAGTAATGTTTTCTCGGCACATCTTCACATTTGTAAGTAAACCCTTCTGTTAGAATTAAATCTACTGTATCATAATGAGATCACAGCCGTGTTCAGAGTCATTTCTGCGACTCTGACAGTCCAGCAGGTGTTTGGAGGGATGATGACGCACCAGAAAAGGGCAAACATTGTCCTGACAAGAGTGAACAGCTGGTGTGGAGCGTGACACCTGTGTGCCCGCCCAACGACATGTCGGCCTGCTCTGGTACAAACTTCAATCAGGCTTCAACAGCCATGACAGCAAACGCTAACAGCATCTGTCACAAATCACAAACCTTTCTCTCTGTGATGATGAAGCATAGATTCTGGAGGGCAGGAGGAATGAAAAATAAAAATATGTCTGCAATGTCCTCTTTATGCAGTCTTGAAGGTGAGATGCTACAACCTTTTTTTGACTTACAAGTTTACCGACTCAGGGGGATCTTAAAATTTCTTAGTTGAACATCAGACAAGAATTTTTAGCAGAAAAGTAAAGTCAAAATGTCAGGAAAGGATTAGACA
Organism: Cetoscarus ocellatus; assembly: GCA_037902135.1. Taxonomy (NCBI): domain Eukaryota; kingdom Metazoa; phylum Chordata; class Actinopteri; order Labriformes; family Labridae; genus Cetoscarus; species Cetoscarus ocellatus. The sequence continues at coordinate 1,643,670 of JBAMNC010000688.1, forward strand.
GACTTTGTAAAATTGACACCATCCTCCAGGTTCTCCTGTTTGATACAGAAAGGATGTATTATTCAGGTCAAATGTCAATTTAAGGTCGTGCAAAGTATAGGGTGACAGGCTTAAGATATTTTGTGAAATATTTTAAACAATATTGCTTTTATTTGCTTGCTAAGACTTTGAAACCTCAAAGCTCCCATGAAGAGTTTTTAACTCGTGATAAAATAGAATATGCTCAAGTTAGAAACATGGCAGCTTTAAATAATCCAGGAGGCTAGGGGTGCCAAACTGGACTCAGAGCCATATTGTTGACAAGTCTTCATTCATCAACACTTTGCACTGGGCTTGCTATTCTGAAGGGGTGGGGAGCAAGCTCTTTTAGGCAGCTACATGTGTCATAAACATGGGGTGAGGGAGAAGTCCTGATGCTGCAGACTTTTTTTCTTGTTTGTAAAAGTTCTCTTTAATATTGAGGAGATGTGTAAAACAGACCAAAAGGTTTATTAAACTTAAAAAAGCTATTATGAGCTCTTGAAACATGGAGTGTTGGTTTATGAAGAGTCAGAAAGTTCTATGGTGAATGATCCATTTTATATTTCTTACAAAAAAAGACACGAATATTTAATTCAGGCCATATTTTTAAAGGCGATTAAATGAACTCCCTCTGAATCCATAGATCAAGCTGCTCTGTTCACTGGTTGAGCCATTTCTGTAGCTGACAGATTCAGTTTCTTGGCTGAATATACTGTTTGAAGCGTAAATATGAGTTTGTTTGATAACATATGCTATGTGGCCTATTAGTTGCCACAGAGCTCTTTGCAATCTCTCTGAAATGTGAGCTCAAAGTTCATGTTTGAACCACAAAATATTTTTAGCTTCTAGTTTCTGCACTTTTACGTTTAGGATACGAAAATAAACTATAGATCATATTCATTTATTTACATACAGTATGTATTATATATCGCCAAAAATCACTGACAGCCAGCAAATGTTTTAAATCAGCCAAATAACAATTTGATCTGAGTGCAGAATATTTAGATAACTTTACAGTGTTTCAGAGTCCAAATGTTGGCCCATCATGTTTGTAACTTGCAGAGTGTCTCATTGATGGAAACATAATGAAGTGTAATGCAACCTGGGGCCTAAAGCCAAGTAGCACATAAAAGACAAGCATTGAATTTTTAATTGAAGGCAAATTAAATGATTATAAACATGGAAAAACACTTAAAGCACTAAAGATAGAAGTGCTGGATCGAAGGAAGGGCCCCTCTGAGATTTATATACATTTCCCATTACTGGACTGTAAATAGTGATGCAATTATGTGTACAGCACTGTGATGATGATAATGATGATGCTGGCGGGTGGGGCTGATTTAACACATTTCTTTGATACCTTGCAGCTTAATCCAACACTATTTTTGAAAGGTTGGAGTTTAAGGGGTATGGAGATGACAAAAAACTTTTCTGAAACATTTTTAGAGTCCAAAAAATACATAAACAACACAACAAAAGCGAAATTGGTCAATGTTATTACAGAGCTGGGAACTATATGCCTAAAAAGAGTTTTGCTCTTATCTGCTTTCACAAAATCATTAATTCACAAGGTGTTGAGTGTAATATATTTCATATCTACAGTTTTTATGTCGAAGATGTCCCATTGTATACCCTAACCCTTCCACTTGAGGTGTCTATGAAACACTGATTGGACACTTAAACTGGGGCATCTGCAGTTTGCACAGAAAAGGCAAATCATCTATCAGTTCAGTTGGCACTGATTTATAACAGTGAAACGCAACAAGAGTAGGCATATTGTGCTACCCGCTTAGATCTCAATAACAGAGCCATCACTAGCATGGCACTCCCCATAGTGCATGGCCATGGACAGACCCTCAACCCAGTTTTCCCACTACTTCCATCTGGTCACAGAGACAGGACTGTTTGATGGAAAAAAGCACAGTTTAGACCCAAATTTTCATGTTCTCAAATATGTTTTACCTGATATGCATTTGTGTCTTGGATGTCAGGACAAGTTAATAAGATAAGATTAGATAAGATATTCCTTTATTAGTCCCACAGGGGAAATTCCAAGTTTACAGCCGCTGTAGAATACAAGGAAGAAATATAAAGGAAGAAACTTATGAATGAAAATAAAATAAAATATATACAAGTGGTATTTACAGCAGTTATGTACATGTTTGATATATTACAGTTGGCAAATTTGAGATGTTATAAATATAAATATGGTTTATTGAACACAAGAGAAGTTTTTTGTTGTAGAGTCTAACAGCTGCAGGAAGAAAGGTCCTGTGATACCTCTCCATCACACACTTTGGGTGGAGCATCCTTAGTGCATTTCTTGCTGGTACTGTAAGTATTCAACACAGTCTAAGCTGTCTGTTCTACCTCCAAAATCTCAACTTTAAGCCCTGATTACATTTCTATCCAGTCAGTGCATTTACATACGTGCGTTTGCATCCACCAGGGTAAAAACTAGAGGAGCCATGAAGTAACTTGGCTCCCATTAATAAGACATGAGCTCCCTTGAAAGCATAGTTTGTAAAATTTTGGGGGGTCTCTAAAATATTGATGGTGTACTATTCTCATTGATGGGTGTTAATGAGGACTGAATTGCTCAGAGGCAGCTCGACCTATTTTTGTTTGTTTTTAACATGTTTGTGTTTACTTGTATGAGCTGTTGTAATTTGTGTAGTTTTTTTCCTGGGTTGCCAACTTTGGGTGTCTGCCTAGATTAAGGTTTGTATGATGGAGTCCATTAAACATACTTGCACTTTGCTGCAAGATGAACATGATTCTGAGTACTGGGTGTGGGTTTTCAGGGTCAAGGAATCATATTATGATGCTAACTTTATCATGGAACTATTGCTTATAGATGTAACAGCAATATGTGAGCTACCTTGGCAGAGGTTTGCACTCTGTGAGTGATTTCTAGTTGGATCACGTTACTGTTTGTCAAAATAAATACTGACTTATCAGGAATTATAACAAAAGTGCAGCTTCTAAAACTTGCAATATGATAATGCCAGGGAGCATAGACACAGGACTAGCATATTAGTAAGCCTTATGAAGATTGAGTGATGAGAAATTTACATTCTCAATTATGCTGCTGATGTATTATGGTGTATACATTTATGAATTATATCTATCTATCTATCTAGCTAGCTAGCTAGCTAGCTAGCTATCTAGCTATCTATCTATCAATCTATCAATCTATCTATCTATATGTGTGTGTGTGTGTGCATCTTCTTTGTAAGTTGTTATCATAAATTCATGTTTCATAGTTTATCTTGTACATAATGTTCATAGTATTTTAGGTTTGTTGTTCCATACAGTAGGATAGTTCCATACAGTGTGTTAAGATTTTTTTTTTTTAATATAACTTCTACTACCATTACAGTGTCTTATGAAAACTGTAAGCAGAGTAAGCCTGTCAGCAAACATTGCCCAGCTGACTCAGTGTAGCATCTGTTTTAATTTTAACACCTTTACTCCAATTCAAATACCCCTACTGCCAGAAGAACACTAACCCATGCGAGTCTCCCTGTGTAACATTAACAGACAGTTTAAGGTTGGTGTCACTCAATAAGAATGTCTAAAATATAGTTACAGACTTGTCACCTCAAATTGATTTGTGAGCATGGACCTTTGGGGTTTTTCAAGGCTTGGATTCACTCTTTCCTGCCCCTTTTTTTTTTGGTATCCTCCAGCTGTCTGTATCCGTCACCCTTTTTCAGCGCTGACCAGCTCTTTGAAGGCTCCACTGTGGGATTATCAGTGACTGTGGTGATCCACAACAAACCACCTCCACCCCATTTTCCTCCCAAAGTGCTGCATGTTTGCTTATACTACACACTTCAAACAAACAAACATCCGTCGTTATTTGGTCTCAAGTACAACACTTACCCATATGGCAGAAAGGAAGCGATTGAATCATAAGAGTATGAGAGAAGATAGAAAGAGAGAGTGAGAGAGCCAGGCAGAGAATATGTGTGCAATGAGAGAGAAAATAGTGTGCACAGAGACAACGCAGGAAAATAAACTGTGTGTTGTTGAATGTAAATGGTGAAAGAAGTCGAAGAGGAAAAAGTAATTTGAGGAAACTGCAAAAGTGATGGGCGGAAAATGTTCAATAAGTAAAGAGGGAACATCCCCTCCAGCATCAAATACACATTCGGAGTATAACTGTCCAATACAATCTTTTTAGCAGTTTCACAGAGACTCAAGTTCACTTCAGTGCACCCACAAGGCTTCTTTTGTCCGATATGCATGTCAATGAGGATGCTGAACTGTCAGATGCACTGTCATTCAGTTCTGTTGATGGTAAAGTTTTGAAATGTTACTGACAACATGAGCAGTGAATTCATTATACTGAATCACTCTACTGGACAGCGTCTTTGTGTCTCAAATCATAAACTGTCTGAAAATAGTGAAGTACATCAATCAAAATCACATAAAAAAAAATCACAATGACAAAGGTAATCAGTACATTTTTTCTTTGTAAAGTGCCTAATCATAACAAATGTCATCTCTCGAAAAGGTCAATACCACACTTTTCCTCTTCTTTTTATTTATTATTATTTTTATTAATACAGACTAAACAGCCAACAGCCAGCTCCGACGCCATGATGAGGGTGTGAGTGTATAGAGACAGATGCAGAAAGACAGAGAGGTGGGCAGAGACAAAGGGACTTAAATTAGAATTCATGATGGTAGTAAATGTATGGATACCAAGATCATAACTTTATCCTTACCAAATCACTCTACCGAACTGAAATTTATAATAGGATAGCCCCTTGACATTTAACAGCTCATTTTCAAGAGGGTCCTCCTCTATAAGGTTTTAAATGTAGTTATCATGGTGGTATTAACAACCATGACAGGAGAGTTTGTTCTAATATTAACGTTGAAGACTATAATGATTTTAAGGGGGAGTTCTGATGGCCGTTAATATAGCAGCATTTAGTTGAACTGCAATTGATTGGATTTAATTGATTTAAAAATGGGAATTTATGTTAAATGATGTCATTTCTGTTGATGTAGGATGAAGCATGTGGAGTTTAGCATACACAGCAGCAGGTCATCCATGTTGGTTGTCAAGGCTACAGTAATAAATGTGTGATATTTGCAGGAACAAACATGTTTAATGTATGTTAATAAGGGAATCACAATGGCAGTATTGGCAATAATGACTTTAGATTGTTCCATTATTAACATAATCAACTATGAAGACTATGAAATAGAGAGGACTGGTGTTGGTTAATACAGCAGCGTTTAGCTAAGCTGCCATCATTCAGCCGCAATAGATTTAAAACTGAGAATCAATTTTGGATGATGTTGTTTCTGATGTTGGTTGATAGAAGATAAGACAACTGGAGTCAGGCGGTCCACAGCAGCAACTTGACCCTACTGGTTATCATGGCTGCAATGATCAGTGTGTGATATTTGCAGAAACTACCATGTATTTTAATAGACTGAACGTTATGAGGTGAGTAATAGTGACTGAAATGGTGTGGAAGAAAAGAGGCCGAATATTTGCAATTTTAGTAGTTGAACGTATGCAGGTCCACAGCAACAGGGTGTCCAGAGCACACTAGAAGTACTTGTTGGGCAGAAACAAGCCCTGCCAAGGCATTTCTGGCATTGTTAACTGAGTACTGAAATATCTATCATGCAATATGAAAGAATTCTTTTGAAAAATCCTTGATCCTTGACCAACCTTTCCTGAGAACATTTTGAGTTATTTTGCTCACAGACAGACGGACAAGAAGTTGTTAGCGTCTATGCTAATCTCTGTACGAGCGGCCCTTCCTCATAGCTCCCACCTCTTCCTGTTTAAAAGGACACTGGTTGGGCTGTGCAGTTTTGGGCCAAACACAATGGTCGTAGATTGGAGCTTGGCAAGGTGGATCTGCCTGATTACAGACACTGAACCGGGCGGATCCAGCTGCTGCACAAGGTTATGATTGAATTGGATGTACAACCAAAATGTTTGTAAAATGAAAATTTTGTACAGGGATCCATCCTTTCAAATATGTTATTTTATGGGAGCAAGAGAGGCCTGAATATTACTTCATGCATTGTATTTATATGTTTATATATGAAGAAAGCTAAAAAACCCTATGGGAAATTGTTGATTTGTAAAAAAGTACTGATACTGTAATAGTTTTAGGGCATCAGTTTAATCAGTCATGGGCCCTTAGAGTATTCCTTACTTTTCCTCCCTTTATGGCTGTCTGATGAGGGAGCTTGAACTACAGGACACACAGCTGTTTGGTTAGGAAATAATGGTGGTCCATCAAAAGTTAGCAGCACAAAACATGAATGAGATGCAAAGACAGAATGGTGCCTAACTTAAGCAGCTTTGATATATAATCCAGTGTCAGTAAATGTGTTTTCTGTTGTTAGTGCTGCTCACTTAACAAGATAAAGGCAATTCAAATCTTTAAAAAATGTATTTTTCAGGCTTTAAGAATTGTTTGAAATATTTGAACTAGCCTTAGGTAACCACGCATCTAAAATACATACTGTAGAACAGGATTTTCCATATTTTTGTTTAAGTTTCAACATTTTAGAGCAAAAATTCTACATACTGTACCTTTAAACTAGAGACTTGAAATTACTTTTGGACTTTACTGTTTCTCTTTATGTATGCTGAGAGTGTTTCTACATGTCAGCTGCCTATCAGCTCCAGCTTTTGTGATGTATTCAAGCGCAACTTTTAAAATAAGATGTGGGCCAATGAGAGCCAGCGCATCAATTTCCTCTTTGTCTGGGATAGTTCTTGGAGGTTGTCGTGGTGTGTCAGTGCCCTTAATCTGGTGGTCGGGGGAATTGTGAGGCTCATGCAATTTCACACCACCTGACAGAATAAAATTTATTGGTGTAATCCGGATTAGTGTTCATACTACTCCTAGCTCCCATTTCTGATTAGAATTCACTGTCATCCTATAAACAAAGTTTGAGGAAAGTAAGAGGAAGGGCCTCATTCAAATCAATTCATTTACTTGTTCTTAAGCAGCATAGACTGTGCTTAAATGTTAAAAAATGCCCACTGATGAGGCTATATTTAACAGTGCCATTGTTTTTGTGCTCCTCAGTGGCTCCTGTGTTTTTAGTTTGGGAAATATTGTCAATCTAGAGGGAAAACATCACTCTAAATCACATCAACATTGATTTATTACAGCCTCTCATTATTGAGACAGTGAACACACTCAGACTGGCTTGAGCCTGACAGGCCAAGCCCACAGACTTCACTTTAAATTGATGCAAATCAAATTTTCTGACTGAACTCAGGGAAGTTTTTACTTAAATAAATATCAATCCCCTTGGAAATTCAATCAAGCAAACATATAAACTGACACTAAAAGCCATATATTTATCCAACCAGTGTACAAATATAGATGTCCTGACCTTAATCATAAAGAAGTATCTTAAATGGCGGATTTTTTAAAACTTTTTTTTTTTTACCTCTGCATGGGTCATGCAAGGCTGTAAGCATCATGTTTACTTTCCATCTATCTGTCTGTCCATTCCTCTGTCCTTCAGTTCCCTTGTTGATCTACAAGGCAAACTCTATGGACACAGTGTGACGGCCCCTGTGGATATATTCGAAAGAGGATCTAATGATATCTTTTCTCTTTGAGGTGCCTGAAGTAGCTGCATCAAATCATTCAGATGTGGAGCACCTGGGCCTGCTGCTCCACCTCTGCTATAAATGCTGGCTCCTATTGACCTGTCATGCTCCCTGCGCCCTTCGTCCGAGCTCCACACACATGTATGTAGTTTTCCTTTGTTAGTGCACCCTTCAACACCCCGCACCACATTATTTTCACACACGCACCACACATACACTACTTAAATTACAGACAATACACACTCCATCCTTGTATTCATTATTGGTTTGCTTTACTTTCATTTGTAATAAATTATTTGATTATTTTGAGAACTCACTCCTCCCGTCCTTTTGTCATGGCCATTGAGCCAGGTTGTGACAACAGTAAGAAGAGCTTTTTCATATTTTAGAAGGAAGAAGCTGTTAGCATACATGCTTATCTCTGCACAAGCATTCACTTCCTGCTGTCATATCACTTGTAGCTCTTACCTTTTCCTGCTCTAAAGGACACTGATTGGGCCATGCTGCTTTGGGCTGTGCACAGTCATTGTAGGTTGGAATCAGATTGGACTGATTAAAAAAAAAAAAAAGTAGAGTAGTGTGTCCATTCATCAAAAGGTGATTTCAAACATCATCACTTGTTGTTCTCCTGGCTCAGTTTCTTCTACCTCCTCCTCCTGTTTCTTCCTCATTTTATGGATTCGTCAAAAGTCAAAGGTTAGCAGTGTTGGGTCAGGACATAGTCACTGTATTTATAGTCCCCCTCCGCTCTCTGCTTTAATACGTCAACACAAACTAGGCAGGATTGAGTGTCTTATGACAGGGGATATTTTTCACCGCTTCCTTTCCTCCCCCCTCTGCCCTGATGTTCAAGGTCCAGACGCTATTTTTCTGACCCGTGAACGAATCTGCGAAGGACAAACGGGTGATCCCAATGTGCACTTTGTGAGCTTGAAACATTGTTAAAGGGCAAACCAAGGAAAAAAGGCTGGGCAACGTGGTGGATAAAGTACGAGATGATCAATCTTTCATCAGCGTTGGGACTGACTTTTCATTAACGGAGTCCTGTGGAGTTTCAGCTTCTAATTATGAGAATCAGAGTCCCAGTGGAATATTAATTATACAAAGCCAGACTAAGCTGCTGATCCAAATGTTAACATGCCTGCAATTGGTAGGTGTAAAGATGTCACCTGTTTGTCATTTTGTGTTTTATCTTCACTCTGCTCCCTCCTCTAGGTCATCGTCAGACCTGTTTCATCCTGTCTGTAAGGCAGTCATATATGATGAACACAAAGTCATCTCCTCTTTACCCTCAAGCTTTCATTGTGATGTTTCTGCAGTGATAAGTCACAACGATATCTGTAAAGCTTTCAGTAGACTTTTTTCAGCCTCTGGCTAATTGTTTGATAAGTCAGAAGCTGTTCCTACATACGTCACTTACATGCATTTAACCACCTTAGGGTTTTCGTTCCTTCCTTAAATCTTGAAATGTTTTTAAGGCTCTAAAGGCAAGAGATACCAAGAAGCTAACCTTGACCATCTTCTAACATTTACAGTGTCTGCACACTGGTTATGGCCCATACTAAAGAGTGCATCTTTTGGAGGTGCCACCTACAGGCCAATTATGAAGAATGTCTTTCAAATGCTGCTTTAAATGTGTAGTCGTCTTCCTGGACAATAAAGGACCCATGCAAAACATGCACAATGGCCAACCATAAGCCATGATACATTGGACATAGTTTTGTAAAGTGTCTGAAGCGATTAATTTTTTAAAATCAAAATTAATTGCTAAGTTTTGATTGTACATAAGACTGAGTTGCATTTTTTATCCCATGTTTCAAGTATGGTTTTAAAAACATGACCCAGAGGTGGGGTAAAGCCTTAGAGTGCTGATTATAAACTGTGTTTAATACTGTCGTACGTTATATAATAAGCAGCAGTGCATGTATTAATTGACTCAAGCCCTATTCACAGTTCCTTTACGCAATACCCATGCATCAAGGCTCTATTTATTTACAACTGCAGACATTCACATTAATTCCATGAGGCTTTTACAGCTGTGACATCTGGGCGGCAGTTTAGCCCAGTCTGGAAGGACTAGGGCTGGGTACAAGTCCGGATGCTTGGAGATTTGGTAGCTGGGGAACAGCCAGCTGACCTCCTGGGGCACTGCCCAATGGCAGTTGCTCATGCAGCCAAAGAAGATGGTGCTCCTTGCCTCTGGGTGTAGGGCACTTAAACTTCATGACATGTAAAAACCGACAAATGAAGTAGGGTTGTTGTTGCTGTTTGTGCAAAAGCAACATATACACACATAGGCAGACACACTCACTTGCTGCACTCCCGTCTCCCGCTGAGTCCTCGTGCCTCCCCCTTTTGAATATCACACCTTTGTTACGATCTCTGGAGACAGAGCAAAGAAGGGATCAACTTGTTCCCCCCATTTTTGTCATTCACAGTGAAGGTGGAGCATTACAGGGGCGCAAATATCACTGCTTGATAGTGGAAGTGTGTATCGAGCCTCTAAAGATCAATGATCCCCAGTGTTTTGGGTGACGGCCTTTGCAGCTTTGGGAGTTCAAGTTTAGCTAGGAGTTTTTTCTTAAAAAAATGTTCTTTATTAGGATTTTAATTAGTAACTTGTATTGTCTTAAGCTCAGTGTTAAGCATGTTCACAGAACTTGTGATGTTACTTTTTACTCATTATTCCTCTTCAAATAGCAGAATTACTTGAACCTCCTGTAAGGCATTTCTGACATTCTTTGCTGAGTTGTTATTGAAAATGTGGGAAACAGCACTATGCTGCAATGTTAAATCCTGAAAAAAAAAACCTGGATCGGATCGCAACCAAAATCTAATCCCCTCTTTTTGGGCCATGACCATCATTCCCAAAAATATTCGTGAGTCGAGAGCTTTTTGAGCTATCATGCTCACAGCCTCTGATATCAAATGCAGTGTATCATAAAGGCAGAGGTTGAAGCCCACTGGATGTGTTCTTGTGTTCTCATAAGACCAAACTGCAATCAGCAGAATAGGGATGTTTGTCATGGAATTTAGGCACACCCTCAGAGAGGTGGCGGTGGGGTGCAGGGTCTCCAAGTTGCTGGAAGTTGGCTTGTAATTTGGTGGAACTCGGCAGGCATTCAGCTGGAAAGGGAAGGCATATAGATGTGTTACAATTTTAGACTGAAGCTGTTTTTGAACCAGGCTGTAAATATGTGTATTAAGGCCATAAACAAGTTTTTCTTCCCTGCATAAAGCCATAGAGGTGTCAGGTTACTGCAGCCAGCCTCAAGTGGACTCTGGGAGTACTGCAGGTTTTTCACTCCCACATGTTCTTCCATTTCATGCCCTGGAGGTTGCTCCTTGGTTAAAACAGTGAAATTGTGGCATCCAGAGTATCCAGTCTTTGCTCCAGCAGAGGTAAAGTGGTGACGAGGTGAATTTATCTCTGTAAAGTTGGAAGCTATGGATTTACTGTATTTTACAGCATATCAGTCCAAATGCAGTAAATCATGGCAGAGATGATGATATACTAAACCATGTTAAAACAAGCAAACAACTAACCTGGAAAATTACCTCAATGAATGAGGCCTCTGGAAGTAATTTTTATTTCTGCACACAGGTCATGTAAAAAAAAAACAAGATGAAAGCTATACCACATGATCTTCCATATCCTAGGATACGCCTTGCATATTTAGAAAGAAAGACATCTAGTTTTGTTAAAAAGGTGGCAATCTATTTAGAGAAAGATAAAATGCTGGCTTAAATTTTCAGGCATTGTTAACCACAGTTGATAAAGAATATCTGTTGTAATACGAGGATGAAAATTCAGGTGGTGTAAAACACTTTGTGGCTCTCTCCTTCAGCCCAGTGTAATGCGCAGCAGTCTTTGTTTATAAGGGCAGAAATCATGACTCACAGAGGCAGCGGGAAGAAATCTACGCAGCATCACGGTGATGTAAAACTGCATGTGCACGGATCATTCTGTGAGCAGACAGAAAGTCAATTTTTACCATCACTAATCAGAAAAGGAGAGAGGGGGAGGGAGGAGGGGACTCTGAGAGACCCTGTGTGAGTGTGCTCGCTCTCCTGAAGAGCAGCTGACCACTTGGCTGCCAACACGGATCAATGAGCTCCTGTTAAAGCTTTAAGCCAAGCACGACTATAACTTGTCTGAAGATCACCTTATTGCACCGTTCATGTGTTCATGGCGAGTGTATGTACATGTGTGCAGAGGTACACAAATGCTTTGAAAACAGATGGCAGCAAGTTTAAATCTCCAAACCACCTGAGAGTGAAACAGCAAGGTCCCCTTCAACCAGCAGTGACCGATCAGTGAACACTTTTTTTATGTGAGGAACCAAAACATGCACCAGATGTCCGAAGCACCCAGGCTAAATCTCTCTCCCTTCAACATTTTTCTGTCCTGCTGGTTTGTCAATTTCTCCATCAGCAGCACAGCAGTCCTTTTTTAAACCTTTTCATAGGTGGTCATCCTGAAGACACAACCAAAATGGGGGCATATTTGACTTTGACTTTTCTTTTATGATATGTAAATATGTTTTTAATATCCCAAATGAGACAGAACTCAGTAATCATCAACTCAGTATATAATACCAATTAGTTTCAGATACTGGATGAAGTGGTCTTCAAGATAAGTTAGGATGTTTTTTTTTACTAATGGTTTCTGTTGTCATTGATGGTAGAAATTACATCAAACTTTATACACATACTTAAAATGAACCCAAATGAGAGAAAGCTCAATGATTATTTTCACACAGTCTGTTTTTCTGCATCTAAAGAATTTAGTTCAAGCTCCTTTAGTAAATCTTAGTTTCTGATGAAATGTGTAACTTCTCTGTGAAATAGCTTAAGCTTTTGTTGTGTGAAATGTGTGTTGATTCAGGAGATAAAGACGGTGATATTGTTTTAAAATCTGAAGAGCTACGTGTCAATGAAGGAGCACAAAGAAAAGACCAATGACAGAAAATTTCCCACAAGTATTGTTAATTTAAAATAACTGAATGTAAAGAAGTTTATTTTAATGCAGTGTGATTTAAATGTTTAGCTAACTTATTTTAAAAATGAACTTGAACAAAAACTGTGACTGTGTTCAGGGTCCAAAATTAACCAGGTTAATCTGGGGCTTGGCAAGTATCTATCTATCTATCTATCTATCTATCTATCTATCTATCTATCTATCTATATTTGCTGTATATATATGCAAATGACTAATCAGCCAGCTGCCTAATAGCAACCTAACTCAATTCAGACACATTGCCATGGTCCAAACAACCAACTGAAGATTAAACCAAGCCTCAGAATGGGAAAGAAAGGGGAATTTAAGTGACTTTGAAAGTGGATGCCAGGCCATCCTGTCTGGCACCATTTACATATAGATACACGTACATTGTGTGTGTGCAAGCAAGCTTCAGAACTGATCAATGCCAAGTCCAGGATACAAAGTAGCTACTTGTCTGGTGTCTGTTGTTAATAGTGGTATATCTGTGGCTAATATATGAAGCCTTTCAGGGGCCCAGCTATTTCTGTGGGCAGGCCTGGTCCATTGTAGTACTGCTTAAACGTCTTCAATTCAACCTATTTCCATCTACATTGTATTTTTAATAAATCAAAAGTTTAGTGAACAAATTCAAGACAAATATAGGGGATTTTTTGTGTAACTTTGTCACTATAATCTTGTTTCCTTTTTATGTCATTGAAATATAAAATAGGAAACTGTTTCACTCTGAAGACCTGCACAGATGGAAAATGCAAGAAAAATGAAGCCTTCACCTTTAATGGGACAAGTGAGCAACACATTTGAACTGAAAAATGACATGTTTGTTATTCCTGAGCATTAATAGCAATTTTCCTTTCTCTGCTTTGTTCTCTTGGCCTATTTCCTCGTGTTTGTAATGCACACATCTGAAGGGTTGAAATACACTTCCAGGAGGTTTATTCAGTGCAGCTTACTGATGAAAATATGACTATTATTCGGGTTTTCTGAATGGTGCTCGAAGCCATGAAGCACACTGACCAAGACTGCCTAACCTCTGCTTTGTGTTAAAGGAGCAACAGGGGTGAGCAACCCATTAAATGCAGCTCAGATTTACACGGCAGTTAAAGCCAGACAGTGGGTCAGACTGAATGTACAAGCGGAGGCTCAACGCGGCGGCGTACCTGTTTCAGCATCTCAGTCTTCCGCAGCCCTGCACATTGCTTTACAGGCGAGAGGAAAAGGTCAAACACTGGAACTGTGGAGGCAGAGTGGGGATTGTTGATGGTGGAGAACAAGACGTAGACAGCAGGTTACCTCTTCATCTCCCACTCCCTCGCCCTGTTGTGCATCAACCACGTATATCAGTAAAGAGAGTCGGATGCTGATTCATGTCGGCGGAAATGGACCAGGCAAAAAAGAGGGAAAGACAGATAAAAAAAACAGAAGAGGAGGCCCAAAAGTGGCTCTGAATGTGTGAAAAAGTACTTTGCCAATACTAAGCTGTAAAACTTAAGCGACAGCAGGCACAGACCCATGAATCAGATGCTGACAGGAATGTGGAGTTCAGCGTGGCAGAGACGAGTTCCAATCAAACCAATGCGCAACCTTCACCGTGATGGGGACTGACGTAACAATGTCTGTGAAGGAGGAAATGTTATGAGCCTCAGAATGATTGTTTTTGCTGCAATAGTAGCTTCATATTTTTCAAAGCAGCTGCAACACAATTGTAAAAAATTTCAGCCGGATTAAAAATGCAGTGACTCAGAAGATTTTATTAAAACTATTCACTGAATTCAAAGCACCCAGGGATTTCCAACACTTTTCTGAATCACTAATAGAAATCTGCTGATGGGGTCACAGTGGTCATGCTTTGCTCCTCTTTTATACTACATTAAATACTCTAGTTTCAAGGAATTTGTGTTGTATGTGAGGAGGTCATCTTTTGTGCAGACCAAGGATTCATCATTCCAAAGAAAAGTTGTAAAGGAATAGTTCAGGGTTGGAAGTGGGGTTGTATGACGCACTGACCTTGCCTCAGCAGATGGATCTGCCTGATGGAATGTCTGTAATCAGGCCGATCCATCTCCCCAAGCTCCAATCTACAACATTTGTGAGTGACCCACAACAAGAAGTGACTGCGTTAATGTTAGCCCATGAAGTGCTTCTATTGCAAATGATAGTTAAGGCTTCTTAAAATGACTCGGATCTAGAAAACTTAAAGCCTTGTTCCGATTGGTTTTGACATCCCGTAAAATTGGATTGTAACGTGACGTCACGTACAAACAGTCAGTTCACCAGGACTCTTGACAGTCACTGGAGATTTTCATTAATAAAGAGGTATGACAAAATAAGCAGCACTGCACGAATCTCACCTTGGCCCCTGATTGAAATTTCCTGCCTCATCACTGTGAGCTTGTAGATTTCTTTCCTGTTCTTAAGTTTTAAAAGACAGTTTTATCCCGTACCATGCTGTGTTTGATGTTTTCTTCATGAGCCATCTTCACTTTGTAGATTTCTGTGTTGTAGCCTCCAGCATTTTGTTTCTTTATAACCTCTCTTGCTCCTTCACAGTTTTTAAGAGTTTCTCTATTCCCACGCACTTAAGTCAGATTTACTCTACTTTTTTGTGGGAAAAATATTGAAGTTATCTTTCAAGAGTCTGCAATTAAAGCAGTGTCCCTATATCAATGGTCTGACACAGAAAAAAGACCTCAGAATTCTCCAAGTGATCAATTAGAGTCAAGTATTTAACACAGCAGGGCAATAATCCACTATAACAACCAGCTGAGTGTGCATTATCCCTCTCTTCTGTGGTAAAGTTAGAAGAATAAATCTACACATGCAGACCCTTCACTGGCTTGAGAATCTTATGCTTGAAATGGTCGAGCATCCATCAATTTAAGATCCATATCAGAGCATTTCCATTCTTCCTGTGTCTCACTGCATGGCATAGTTCCTATTGAAAGAACCACCTCAGGTAATGTGATGATGGAGTGCATATAGATTAATGTTGCTGTTGATGGAGCACCCAGTGGGAGTGTGATAGTGAGGTGTTTCCAACAGCTTGCCTTCTCATCTAAATCTTCTGAAACCTCCTACAAGCCCACAGGGAGAAAGGAATATACACGCTGCCAGGAGAAGACAATAGAGAATGGCCAGAAGAGTTTCATCTCATCAATCTTTGGCTCACTTTACAGGTTTCTGTCTTACCCGAGCAGCAACATATTCTTTTCAGTCTTTAAATCATGAAGTTATCCTGCTCTGCTGGATACCACTGGGCTTTACCTTCAAAGGCTTACTGCTGGAGCCTTCTCTTGTTTTAACACATAGTGAAGAAAACATTTTTTAATCTAAACCCACAGTGACATAATATATATCAAAATGAATTTTAATAAGGTGGTATTCTTTGTTCAGATGATTACTTTAAACTTGAAACATAGTTTGGTGCTGAGCATGTTTACACCTGGGCCTGCAGTGTAGCTGGATCTGCCTGATTGATTGTATGTTCTTTCTGAGCTCCAATCTACAACCGTTATGTTCAGCTGAAACAGCACGACCCAATCTGTGTCCTTTGAGGTAGGAAGAGGCCGAAGCGATCAGCGAGATGACAGCAGGAAGTAACTGCTAGTACAGAGATTAGCACAGATGCTAACAGCTTCAGTAGCAGTTTTATCAGAGCTAGAGCTAGATTCCACTAATCCTTCTAGAGAAATCCAGAAATCAAAAAGGGTTTGAACATTGAAAGCATTTCTAAACAGAAATATTTTCGCTCCCCTTCAGACATGTTATGGCGAATGTTTGTCCTACAAAGTAGCATACATTTTGTTCTTTACACCGTGGCAGTAATGCTAGCCTACTATATTATCTGATTGGCCTGTAAAAAATGTGACTGATGGAAAGATGCTTCCATCACCTCCTGCATATGCTTTTGAAAAGTTCAGCCCTCCCCCAAACACTTTTAGGTTTTTCCCCAGATGAACTAGTGAGATATGTTAAACAGTCCATCTGGTGTGCCAGGTTCGCAGTGTTGTTCAACTTCAATGAAAATCAGCCAACCAGTGATGCTTAAACGTATCACCTAAGTGCTGCAAACACTAATGCATAAATACATAAAAAACAAGAATATGTACCTTCTACTGTTAAGCATTTTGACAGAATACTGCGTCACAAATGGGCCACAGTCCCTCACAACCTTGAAAGGACTAAGTAGTATAAATGATAAACAATGTACAGATAGATGGATTTTCTCTGAAGTTTTTTAAAAGCACCTCTACTTATATGGGGTCCAATGTAAGGTCAGTATTGATAATGGATGCCTATTATTGATGGGAATCACCAGTGGCCCCACTATAAGATTATGTCCTGGTTGGTTTTTTATTGCAGTTCTTGATATTTTGCAATCCTTGCCTTTGTGATATATTGCAATTTAAAATCTTTTCTTTACCACATTTACATCCAAAATGAAAAAAAAAACAACAACTAATTCTGCTAAATGTAATAAGAAGCATATGTTTATTTACATAGCTTCTGTCACTTTTATTAAAAACAGGAGTAAAACTCACAGACTGATGTCCACACAAGTTAATGTAACCCGCTCTACTGTGCTCCACTTAGTCTTCCTTCAACTCTAGGCTTTACTGCTCTGTAGAGCTTCAGTGCTGCTGTGTTGGTGAAATAATTAAGAGATTGAGGCACATACTGGGGCTTAAACCAGAAAGTAGTCCACAGAATGGATTTAAATGCTGATGGGGCATTACGTTGTCTCTTTCCTGTGAAGCCATGTATTTACTTTGTGATGCCGCCTCAGCTCTGGAACAATCCTCCAAATCATATTCAGTCCACAGAAACTCTTTCTGCTTTCAAAACTCGTTTTTATTGACTTATAAAGTCAGACGTAGGCAAAATAATTTTGCTAAACGTTGTAGCCTTTGGTTTTAGAGTTTCCCCTTTATCAAATGACCTTGTGGAAGCAGCAGGAATATCAAAACAAACTGTCGGCCTCACAGGATTTCCTTGAAGAGTTTGATGTGTTCAGTTGGCTTTAGCTGGTGACAAATCATGTAGCCACTGATCCATCATACGGTGCAGTTGTTAAGTGTGTGATCCCCAGTCTTTGAGTCATCGCACAAGAATCTGCTGTAACCAGGTGTTAGTGTGTACCCCTGGTCTTTCCAAAATCTGTCCAGACTGTAAAAGTTGTGAGTGCGCCTCCAGCTTGAGACAATCTCAGACTTACAGCCACCTGAACAAATCATACCTGCTCCATCCTCGTGTGCCTCCTTGCTTCATCTTTGTCTGAGGGGTATTTGTTTTGATCAGAGTGTGACACACACAGACAGACTGCCTGCTGTCACTTCATGTCTTAGCTTCCATGACCTTAATGTCCAGACCACTATAGCTCTAATACTGAAAGACTGAATTGTCTCCTGGTTTCTTGTGCCCCTGCTGAGGCTTACAGAGCATAGCACTGATGTACCTAATGAGAAAATACACAGCAGGAGTACGACAAAGAGAATTACAACTCGCCGGCTTAGATTAGAAATCTATAAACAAGAAGCTGCGAGACTTCCTGTTTGTTTTAATCCCTCTCCTGACAACAGCGCCAGCCGTACCCTTGAAAAGTGAACAGGTGGAATGAAGCAATTTATTCACAAAGTTCTGCTTCCTCCGCCTGCCTCTGTTGACTTAGACGTTACCTTGAATTGCAAACATTGTGTGTTAATATAGCGTATAATGTGACACTAAATATGCAGATCTGTACAGCACAACACCTGATTTCACATCTGAGTGTCAAAGTGCCATCTGTGGGGTCACCTGGTGGCCCCGCGCTGATGTCACGGTGAGCAGAGGACAGAAACATGCGAGGAGAGGGAGGGTGAACAAGAGAGAGGAGAGAAGTGTGAAAGAGAAAGGAGAGGTCAAAACACCCACCCGGATATGTTTGAATACAAAGAGGGGGCTCAACTTTTTAAAGCATGGCTAATTATTGAAAGTGCAAATAAAAGTACAAGAGGTGTCTAAACTGGTGGGTGGGAGAAGGAAGAAGAGCAGAAATCTAAAGCCCATGGTCGAAGATGTTTAAATGTGTTTTTTCACACCTTCAACTTGGATACTTTGTTAGAATCAGTTGAACTAAACTACGTAAATTTGCATGTCTCCTTTGGATCATTTCATGTTCAGACTGCAGTCTTTAGAAGCACACCAGATCAAACAGGAAGCTGACCCTTCTAATACATCACAGCCAGAGCTACAGTGACTACGAGTGGCACTCTGCATTATGGGAAAAAAGGTAGCAGGCTAAGCTAACAAGCGGTTGTTTACTGGAGGAGATCAAATGTCTTAACCTGACACGCCATATGGACAGTTCCATATATCTGCCACAGAAATATTTCACTAGTCCATCTGGGAATGAGCCCATAGAAAATGTTTCAGGGGCTGAACCTTCAAAAAAAACTGCAGCTGGTGATTGGATGATCATTCTGCTCATCACACTCAATCCATATCAAGCCACAGTATGATGTAGCAGCTAGACCCTGTTGTTAGCCGTTAGCTTAAACTACGTTTCAGTCCTTAGACTATCGTCTTACATTAAATTATACCACACAGATGTATCATGTACCACTTATGTGTTACATGAACCAGTAAACTTCTGAGGAGAACATATTGAACCATGACTACCACAGACTAATCGGCATCATCTGCAGAGGATTTCTGCGTTCTCTCCCAGTTTCCCAGCAGTGATCCCAGCTTCCCGGCTTCTCTGATTTGATCGTCCATGAGGGCAACCAGCGGAGACACGACTATCACAATGGGGTTTGGAGTCCTTCCCATCTTTTTCACTACCAGAGAAGCCAGTATGTAGATCAAACTCTTACCGAAACCAGTTGTGAGAAGAGCAAAAACATTGTTTCCTGTAAGAAAAGATTCAAAGCAGCACTGCAGATCTTTTGAGCCTTCAAATATTCTCTCCAAAGTCTGTTCAGTGGAGCTCGGCGCTGTAACAGAGAGAATGGCCCCCCTCCCTTCCCCCCACAGCGCTTCCCTGCTCTGTTTAGGGGCTATGTAGCTTTTGCTCCCGTGACGGGGACACATATCGCCAGCGGCTGCGAGAAGTGCAAACTGCTTTACGGCACTACGCGAGATTTGGCTTCCAGCTAAAGAAGCTGGTGTTTTGCATGTAGTAGTAGCAGCCATGGCATCTGCAAAGCGTGTGAGGAGGACTCTTTCTCCAGATTCAAGGGCCAAAAAGAGACTATTGGACAACACAAGGAACAAAACTAGAATTAACATCAGAGCCCACTTTGCTCAGTGGCGAGAGCGTCGGGAGATGGAATATTACAAGACGGACCGCGAGCTTGCAAAGCTACTGCTGGAGAGGTAAGTTATGTTTTCGTCGGGTTTTCCCTCGTTCAACACTTGGTTTCAGTCGGTGGTTGCTCCGTAGCATTGCATGCTTTGTGTAACTTGGCGGACGTTGTTTTGTCACTAAATGCTACCAGCAGTTATTTGCCGGCGAGTTTCTCAGATTGCTGGAGATATTCATGGCGCCGTGACGCTCGGTCATTCACTATTTCACTATTTCTTCTATGTCTTCAGACGTCCTGTCGACTCGCTTCTCCCAGCTCTGTATGTCAACAAATGCACGTTGCTGTGAGGCGCTGTGTTACGACAGTGCAATTACACCCAACGACCAGAGAGGCCCCTCGAGAGCAGACAAACCTGAATCTTACATAGTGGGGCTTTAAGTTACGTTCTTTGCTCCTCTTTAAAGAAGACATTGAGTCCATTCCTGATAACACCGCATATTGCTGCATCCTCAGAGACCGCTTCAGAGGCCCCCATTGTTCTCAAACATGCAGTCACTTACCGCTGTCGTCACGTCCGCAGCTCCCGCCTCTTTCCCCTGATGGGGCAGTTAAGCATTTAGCCAGTGAAGTTGTAGGCTATTGGAGCTTGGCAAGATGGTCCTGCAGGATTTCAGAAAGTAAATCAGGCAGGTCCATCTGCTCTGCAAGGTTACAAATGTCTTATGAAGGAAAAAATGGATCAGCATATTCATCAGTGTTTAACAGATATGAACACTGTTAAAATACCACTGGAATTTCACAGTAAAGTACTGGCTAATAATTGCAGTGATTTCACAGTATAGTACAGTTGTTCATGGTAAACAAGAATTAACTCAAGTAACTCAATGGTTAACATTAAAAAACAGATATAGGTCAAGAACTGATATTTAAAGACACCTAAAAGTATGTGCATATGATTGTGGATCTTGGCAATAAGAAGTTTTAATTAAACATCCATTCATTATCTACACATAGCCTGTAATTTATCATGACATTTTTGATCAATTATTTGAACTAGTTTTAGTATTCCTACCAAGTCCAGGTCAGTAGGGGTTTCTAAGAACTTCTCTTTAAGTGCCAATCTTAATATTCAGTGTACTCGACAGAATTAAGTCCAAATTAAACTGAGAGAATGATTAAACAGAAGAAGTAGAGAGGAGTGGAAGGAGAGCATCTGAGCAAATGTTTTCTGCGAGGGCACATCTGTATGTGTGTGTCTTGTGTTTGTTTGCGTGTGGGAAATTGGATGACAGCGTGCTTGTCACTGCGGCTGCACTCCACTGCTCTTGAGTGGCACTGCAGATGGATGTGTCCCCGATGCTTCAGTGAGAATGCCAATTCTCCAGCTTCAACAGATGCTAAATGCAGATATACGCTGCAACTGCTATTTGCTAAACTTTGGTAATCGAGGATCCTCTTCCTCAAGTGCTCTCAAAGGAGAAGTTCTTCTTAGAAAAGTCTCTGTATTTTACTGCACACCGTGCGGTAACTATGGTTTTGGGAACAGTGTGTCATCCTGTATCAAGTATTATCAGACTTTAAATTAAATGTTTGTTTGCATTGACAATCTAGTGATATTGTACTATAAATGACCTAAGAGCTCCTTTAGGCCTGTAGTATTGCCATTATGATGATTAGATTTACATAAACCTTCTCCTACGTGTTTGTTTTCCCCTGGGATTGTGAGTTTTGGGTGTTGCACGTTCTTTCACTTGTTCTGGATTTGCAGCACTTCTTTTAGTTATTTTTGTTTTCCAGTCTGCTCCTCTTATTAAATTTGTTTTGTACTTGATCATGGGATGACTAAGAACTTGTATTTATTAATTTGCGGTGTGATATATTCTTCCAAGGCCTGTTTGTCTTATCCTTGAAATAAGAGCCCTGATTTTGTTGTTACAGTTTAATTTTTGAAGTAAATGGCAATAGAAATTATGCTAATACTTAACTGTCAAGATATGGAGAAAAAAAGAGTCTTAAAAAAAAGAGAAAAAAACAAACAAACTTCACCAGCTGGGTAAAAGGGTTAGGGAAAATGTTTGTCCTTGAAGTGCCTCTTCTAGTAGCATTTTAAGGTCAAAAAAAGGGTGAAACCATAGACATTGACAAGTAGACACCACATTTGCTGTGTATGCCAGCAGCAACAATAAGTCACTGTGGGTGCCATACTAGAAGGTTTAAAACCATCTTCTTTTAGTTTCTAGTTTAGTTCCTATTTTAATAATATCAATTTGAAAACTCTGAATCTAAAATATTAAATCAATCATTATCAATAATAACAATGCCAACCACTTTATGAATGTGTATATATATATATATATATATATATATATATATATATATATATATATGTATATATGTATATATACATATATATATATGTATATATGTATGTATATATGTATATATGTATATATATGTATATATGTATATATATATATATATACATATATATATATATATACATACATATATATATGTACATATATGTACATATATATATATATATATATATATATATATATATATATATATATATATATATATATATATATATATATATATATATATATATATACATATATATATATACTCCTCTAAAAAAGTAAGGGAGCATTATTTTAATTTCTAGTTTAGTTCCTATTTTAATAATATCAATTGTTATTGATTTATATCATTGCAAAGCCTGATCAGTACAGAAGGATTTTAAGGCCATTTTGAATGGAAAAAATAATTTTCGGCAGGTCGAGATTAAAGTCAAAATGACGACAATAAAGTTGAAATTTTGAGATAAAAGTCGAAATGACTTGACAAAAGTTGAAATGTCGCCAATAGAGTTGAAATACAATTTCGTTATAAAAGTCAAAATGATGAGATTCAAGTTAAAATGTCAAGGAAAAAAGTCGAAAGTCGAGAATAAAGTGGACATACAATGTATTTCAACTTTATTCTCGACATTTCAGCTTTTTTTTCTTGACACTTCGACTTTTTTTTCGACATTTTGACTTTTATCACAAAATTGTATTTCGACTTTATTCTTGTTATTTCAACTTTAATCCCGATATTTCAACTTTAATCTCGACTTCCCCAAAATTATTTTCTCCATCTCCACAGCTGGTATACTGTACAGCAGACACGAAAACTAAGCTCAGTTATTAACATAAGACAGTTCCCAAACTTGTTAAAGATCCACTATATTCATGTCTGTAAACTGTTTTTAAACTATGCTCTACCTATTCTAAAGGAACTATTTGCACACTGTTCTTTTCCTTCTTTCTCCTTGCTTATTTATTATCTTGCATTTTATGTTTTACTGTACTTTGGACGTCGTTGTAAATGAGAGCATGCTGTCAATGGCATCTTGAGATTCAATAAAGGTTGAATGAATGAATGAATGAATCTAACATGGCCCTTATACTCTTCCGTAGATCAGTCATCTCTACAATAAGGTACAACTTGTAAGGATTGCACAGACGTGGAATGAACAACACAGCTAAACCTGTGGGTGCCCCCGACAAATGTGCCAAAATCCCCTGAACCTGGAAGCTGGGCCTTGTGAACACAGAGGGGCTGCATTATTTGGTGTCAGCCCTGGTACCAATTCCAAACTTAGGACCAAGTTCTATGAGACTGGTGAAGTTAAAGACATACCGCAAAGTGGGCACCCCGCTGAGGAGCTGTAGATTTCTTTCCAGGGGAATAGAGGATTTTGGCACATTATTTTGGGAAACTACCCCTTTGTTTAGCTTTGCTGTTCATACCACAAATGCATGATCCTTACAACTTGTACTTTGTTGTAAAAGTGATTAATCAGGCTTTCCAACGATATCGTTATTAATAAAGTGCAGAAATAATCGACCAAAATAACATTTCCAAGTTTTTTTTTGAGGAGTATGTGTATATCTATATGCATTGTACTGTATGTTGCAAAATGAAATGTTTGAATCTTGCATTCAACAAACCTTAATTCAGGTATTTATCCAAAAAAAGATATTTCAAAATCCAGTAGATTTGGGACATAGGAACTCAGTGTGCTAAAATGCACACTCCCATCTGCATTTGTTGGACTCATTCTTACACCAATCCCTTGAAGCAAAGAGAATACTGACATAGGCTACATTTACATGCAGTCATTAACCCTTTCATAGCCAGAATAGTAGCAATAACCCACTTGCGCACGGCCATGTAAATACCAATAACCCTATTGAAAAACCAGAATATGCTCATATTCCGGTTTTTAAAAAACAGAAAATCACCCCTGGGTTACTCCTTTTCTAACCCGAATATTTGGTCATGTACACACCTATCGGCATGTACCCTTCGAAAGGAAGATTAATTTGTGTTCTGCACGTGTTCTTTTCGCAAGGAATCTTGGTCTCGCCTTCCATTAATGAAGGAATTGACAAAGAATAGTGTCAAGTACTGGTGTTGGGTCAGTACCAGCACCAAAGCACAGACGAAGGCAACTGCTACCTGCTACGGGCTGTATTGCGTCATGACATTCTCCATGCGTCAAGATGTTGTCCGTGCGTCACTGTTTTGATTGGGATTCCATGTATAGAGGAATAACCCTGTTTGCTCATGCATGTAAATGGGTTATTCCGAATGTTTCAAAACCAGAATATTGACCTTTACCCGAATATTGACTGCATATAAACATAGCCAATGTAGATTTTTGAGCCAGAACGTGACTTAAGGGTGGCTTTGGGTTTCACTGAACATTTGCTTTAAAGCCTGAAACTTGAATTTTGACTGCATGACCCCTTTGAAATAAATTCTGCAGACGGACTAGAGCATCATTCAATGTGTAGAGCTTTTATTTCTTTTATAGTTTAGTTCCTGCTTTAAGAATAGTTTAGTGAGGTCTCTTTCAATTCATTCTCTAAATTTTCTTGTGATTTATGATTCTCTGGACCTCCCTGTGAAGGATAATGTAAAAATGTCTTTCATTGTCAACAGTCTTTTCAGGGCTGCCATCCAGTGTTCCACATTTGCATGCCCCAAGTAGGCATAGCTCCAGAGCTGGCTGTGGCCACCACACTGGAACAGATGTCACACCTGGTTTGTGTGATCTCTGTAGTCTGGGTGACCTCTTGGTCTCTAAGCAACACGCTTGTCTCATGGCTGAGGGCCCCTGCAGACCCAGAAACGTGTACTTGAGCGTGTGTGCTAAAAAGAAGGCTGCAGTTTCTTGAGAATTTATATGCTCACTTTTCAGATACTTGTACCGGTGTGCATGTGCATTCATGTCTCCTCTCTCATGTGCACTTACAGTATGACGGTTTACTCGAGTGAGCAGAAGTGGAACAGTCAGGGCTGATGACTGCAGAACATGATGATGTAGCTTATAGAAAAGACATTACTCAGTACGAAGAAAAAGAGCTGATGTGAAATGGGTTACAGCCTCTTCAGAAATAAAGCATCTCCCGGCTTCTCCGCATCCCCCTCAAACCCCCTCCAGACAATGACGGTATTCCTGGTTGTCATCTCACTGTTCCCGAGAAAGCTTCGGAAATCCTTTCTCCCGGCCCTCCACCCCCGAAGACTCACAAACACACACATGCACACGTACGCACGCTGATACAACACTAATCTCCCTCTCTCAGTCTCTAATGGAAAGGATTCAGCTGAGTAGCTTCGCCAAAAAAAAAAAAAAAAAAAAAAGTGGTGTAGAGGGAGAGCACAGAGAGGAAAGGTGGTGTGATCAAGGACAAATGGAGGAATGGAGACACAGATTGAGTGTCAAAAGATCATACAGGCATGAGAGGGATAAGCCAAGGGGAAACAGAACATGAACTAAAAGAGAGGAGTGAGGAAGAACACATCAACAAAGATAGCTTACCAGTCTCATTTCAGTCAGCACTTTCAACTAAAGACAGGAAATAGTTTTGCAAAACTTCTGAAGGTTGGTTGATATTTAGGGAAAAGGATAAGGGCTGAAAAATGTTTTTAGGAGACTGATTTTTTTTTTTTTTTTTAAGTCTGTGAAAAAAGTTAGAATTCTGAGAAAAAGAACCTGTGTTCTAAGAAAACTGAATTCTGAGAAAAATGTCAACATTTTGAATTTAATTTAATCTAGAATTCTTAATATCAGAGCCAGAATTCTGAGATAAAAGGCAGAGCTCTGATTTCTAAGATGAAGGCCATATTCTGACTTTAATCTCAGAGAGAAAAATTCTGACACTAATCTTAGCAACATTTCTTAATTCTGAAGATTACGGCCGGAATCATAATAATGGCAGAATCCTGTGATTTCAATCAGGGTTCTGAGGAAGAAGTCTGAGATTCTCACTTCTTAGTTTAGCGTCAAAATTCTGACTTTGTTTGCAGAAAACAAAAAAGAAAGAATTCTGATGAGCAAAGTCAGGATTATGAGATTGTAGTCAGATCAGAATTCTGGCTTAAATCTCAGAACAAACCCTGATTTCTGAAGATTTAAGTCAGGAATTTGAGAAAACTTAAGTATTCTTGAAAGTCACTATCATAGGACCAAATCCAGAAAACTGTCTTTAATCTCAGAGAAAAAATAGTAATTCTGATTTATGGAGATTTAAGTCATAATCCTGTGCTAAAAGTCATAATTCTTAGGGGAACAAAAGTCATAATTCTAACCTAATTCTGAAGATTAAAGCCAGAATTCTGAGAAAAAAATATCTGAAAAATGTACAGAATCTTTACCTTATTCTCAGAATTTCCGTAATTAGAGCAAGAGTTCCGATTCTTTAGATAAAAGTCCAAATTCTGACTTGAATCTCAGAGATAATTCTGAAAATTAGAATTTGAGGATTAAAGTCAGAATTCTGGGATTTCAGTCAGAATTCTGAGATTCTGAATACTTAGTCAAATGTCAAAAACTTTGACTTTGATCACCGAGAAAAATCTGAATTCTGAACGGTAAAGTCATATTCATGTAATAAAAGTCAGAATTCTGGGATAAAGGTCAGAATTCTTAGGAGAAAGTCAGGATAACTGAATTAAATTCAGATCTCTGAGAAGTCAAAATTCTGAGATAATATTCAGAATTGATTAATCAATTAATTAATTAATGCCAGAGCAAACTCTGAGTTCTGCAGATTTAAGTCATGGTTCTGAAAAAGAATTCAGATATTTCAGAAATAGTCATAATTTTGAGAAAAATGTAAAGATGGCGCTAATCCTCTTCCACCAATATGAGCCGAATGTTATATTTCAATATATTTTGACCTGACTGATGGACCACAACAATTACTTTTCTCTACTTAATTTAATTGATGAAGAACAGTATACAAACAAAACACAGGGTGAGAAAACATGTTCAAAGTAATAAATGCTCTAAAAACAAAGAAAAATCCTTTCTGCAAGTCATCAAAATCCCTCATTACTCATCCACATTGGCGCGACATGTCCGGGGGAAATAAGACAGGGCGTCAAGGAAAAAACATAGCACATATTATTTCATAGAATTAGACGGATTTTGTTCCCAGTGCTTGCGCGCAATGCCTTTGGTCAGGACACAGTGTTTGACAGTCTGAGAATACAACAGTTCAAGGGTACCTGGCACATGAAAACTAGCTTTCTTGAGCATTAGTGAGTATGAACATACCCTAGCAGTCATCAAAAATAAATTATGAACCTGTTTAAAGGCAAAATATGACCCTTTAGAAACTGTATTCGCCAATGAACAAATGAATTCAGAAAAAAAAGTATTTTATTTTTATCCCAAATCTCCTATCATATAACATAACAAACATTTTTGTCATACCACACATCTCATTTGACATTATTGACATAAAGCTTAATCTTGATTATTCCCAGCCCTGCGTATCCTCACCTAAACATTCTGAATTACTCACATACATGATCACACGCTGTCAGCGTGGAACGGCGAGACTCTGCCAGGATGGCCTTGAAGTGATAACATACATATGGATCACATCTGGCTGTGTAAAAAATGGTGCATTCACCCATAAAGATGCATGTATATTTTCTAACATATGCTTTCAGAGGAGACACATTAAGCTGCATAAAAGTGATTAGTTCTGCTTTGACGAATGAGCAGAAAATGCCTGCTTATGTTCTTTACACATCGGTCTTTGTGCCTGTGAGCGCTCGAAAAAAGCCTTCAGCGCCGCCCCTTCTCTCCTCTGCTATTGTCCTACGTACATGTGGACACGGCTCTCTGTATTTAGGAATGCGTGGGATTGCTGAGAGTAGGGAAGGTCGCCGGGAAAATGTAAATGAGTCGAGTGAATCAGCCGAACCAAATGTAGGCTGTGCATTAAGTTACATAAAGGCCGCGCTCCAGCAGAAAGAGGATGCACCAGTGTGGATCTGCGTGCTTCAGAGGTGACTGAGAGAGATCATTGTGTTGTGCCAGGGGCTAACTAAATGACTGCTAATGATTTTTTAAGCAGACAAAGGCTAAAATACAAAGTTGATTGTGTTTTAAATGACTCGTACTTGATCTGCATAGTATTCTCTCTGAAAGTCAGTGAAAGCTAAATAAATGTGGGAGCTGCATGAACTCAGCCATCAAACAGACTTCTGCGATGTTAAAGACTTCTGCGATGTTAAAGTCAAAGCAATCCACCACATTTGAATAAGAATAAATCATTTTTAAGAACCATATCCTTAGAATCTTACATGTTTTGTGACCAACTAAAAGAGCTCAATATTAACCTAGCGCTACACTAACCCCAGCTAAAGAAGTTTCATACAACCTCACACAAAGAAGCCACAGGCCACATTTAAACCCACACCATAAACCTCCAGGACAACAGTCTGTACATGGGGTGTGCAAATCAACAGCAAGGCTACCTGCATTTCCTACACATCTATATTATTTAATGACAACTCAGGGGAGCCCATTAGCTAGTCTATTCAGTAGGTGGGCCTAGTCCTGAAGCAGCGGTGGTAAAGTTTTAGCTTCTGTATCAAATTATGTTCTCTCCAAGTCATCGCCACTTAAATTCCAGCCCATTTTGAGTTCATAGTGCATGTTTTTTTAGAATGTACACAATATATTTAAAAAAGCTATGCACTTTAATTGTGATGAAAGAGGGGCTTCAAAAATGGCCTCAGAAATATTTGCAATGCCATCGGTGTTAAGGCCTTTAGCTAACGTTGGATAGTGCAGGACTGAGTCCAAAAAACATGGAAGTGAGTTAGCATATAGCCCTTCCTGGTTCCCAACTCCCCAGAGTAAATGGGATTTAGAATACCAGTTTCAGATAAATGCCGGGATTAAGGTTCATGGTGAACCCACACACAGGAGATATCTATGTTAAATGGGAGATAATAAAAAGCATCTTGGATTGCCTGATTTTTAGTGTTAAATTGTTGTTGTGTGTTTAAAACCATAGTTGCTAACAAACTGCCAACAAGGACTCCAAAAATGGCCTGACAGCAAGCATTTCTAATAGTTTTTTGAAATTGATAATTCATACACTATTGCCTTAGCCATGAGGACCAACGTAAACAGGTCAACTTGATTATGAGGAAACTCTCAAGCAAGACGTCACAATAAAATATTTTACGTTGTGTATACTGTTGTTGCTTCATGCTGTAGTTCCATAGTACCTTACTAATAGCTTTTCGCTCTTGATGATTTTGCTTAAACCTAAAATATCGTTAAAAGTACGTTTGTTTGCTAGGATAATCACGAAGAGCAGAACATCAAAGTTTAATAATTTTTTGTTCTCTACAGAGCTAATTATCAACAATGATCCGAAACACAGTGAAAAATCCCGAAGGCTTTTATAATATGGTTGCAGCTGAATCTATTTTGAGCTACAAGAATACGTCATCCCTGCACCACTCTATTGCAAGCTTTTATTGTAACCATTCATCCCATTAAGTACGATACAATTTAAAGAATTTGTTAAAATATTGTCAAAAATAGCTTTATTAATCAAGGACAAATCTTTTTTTATTTATGTTTTTTTTAAGAAATATGCAAATTCACTCATTGCCACAGTGTAGCCGGTACAATGAAACATATGAATGTTTGCCCATAAAAAGCTTTTGTACGCCTAAGTTTTTTTTGCCATGTATTATTTTTTGTTTATCTAGGCAACTTTGTGACCCACTTTTAGGTCCCTACCCACCAGCTAAGAACCGCTGTTGTAAACCATATAATCACGATAGTGAGGTTTTGGTGCTAGGGTCAGTCGGCATATAGACGCCACATAAACATAGTTAAACCAGTTTTTCTTTAAATTCAACATGGCAGTCTCAGGGGGCACACAACAAAATAACAATTTCCTGAATAATGACATTTTAGCGTACTTTTACTGCAGATGTCTGCCTTTATGTCTGCCTGAACATGCTTTTGCTTTGGTCTCAGTGCGTATTACTGGTTCCTTTGTTTCTGTACGTTATGAATGGAGGGGAACGGGTGGGGGGGGGGTCCACGTTAATGAGATCTGGCCTGAGGAATGGTCTTGACATGTGCCCTGACATCCATTTATCCTAATAAAGGACATATTGACCAGCATGAAGAGGTTACGATGAACACAGGTTATTAATCACATGTCCCCTGTAATCAAACGGGGCACACTGATTTGTCATTGGCATAGAGATGGAAACTCCTATGTTGTGTGTACCTCAAAGCATATTTCTATTACCAGTAGCTCATTATCCCTCCGTCACACACATCCAGGGCTCTGCTTCCTTCTGGATCTCATGACAGAGAGATGAAAACAATAACTGAGAAATGATTTGAAGTCAATACAGACGTGTGCACACACCAGTGTATGTACATATATATATAGATAGAGAGAGAGATAAATATACTTTAACACATATTTGCTCGTTATTCCTTGTGTATTGTGTTATATCTGCTTTGGTAAAATGAGGAATCAGAGCCTTCAGCTGGAAATAAAGGGACTGTGAGGGAAATATGTATTCATTATATTAATTATCTTATATTTTATGTTAGAGCTAAAGTCATTATGGCTAAATCACACGCTACAAAAAGAGAGAACACAGTATAGATGACTTTGAAGGTCTGCTTTGGTGTTCATTAATTTCGATTAAATAATACACTAAACACAGCGCACATAAATGAATTTCCAAACGCATTGATTCAAACTTCAAAAAATAAGTCAAATGATCATGACCTTAATGATTGTGACATTTAAATGAAAAGCAAAGGGATTCATAAATGACTTCAAACAATCTATGAACAGATCAAGAGCTACTAAATCATTCGTAGCAAATGAACTGTATAGATTTATCATTCAGTGAAACAGAGGAAATAAATGCTCTGGCCTACAATTAATTTATTTGAAAAGAATAATTTCATTTACAAAGGACCTCTTCGGTTTATATCCACACCAGTTCTTCTGTCTTTGATTTTTTATTCACTTCTGAAACTGTGATCATTTATAATGAACTCCATTTTTACACATTATGGATCAATGGAATCTGCCCGACATAAAAGCTTATAATTATGAACCTGAGCTGGCCCAACTAATGTGGTGCCAAATAGGAACATTTTCAGCTGATGCCCCTTGAATTGTGGACCTTGCTTGGAAACCAAATTTGCCAAATTTCCATCCATCCTGCATAGATTCCATCTGATACATTTGTTTCCAGTCAGAAAATTTCTGGGTCAATCAGCAGCCTCTGAGGTGTGATGTAGTTGTGCTGAGAGTGAAAAACAACTGTTAACACTGGCAGCCATGGAAGGATTAAGGATCAACATTTATACAATGAAAGAAGGGCAAAGAACATCTGTATTTCCTCTTCATTCAGCAGGAGTTGTAAAGCACAGTTTTCGGACAGACTCGGCTTCACTAGAGATGGGAATTGAAAATCAATTCCAGTTGAGAAGTAGCTAAAAAGCATAAATATCATTAGTGTTTTTGCTTAACAATTCCCAAATCAATTCCTTCCACAAGTACCTGACTCTCTAACAAATTGAAGATGTCATGCTGTTATCACAGACAGTCAGCCCAATGATGTCAAAGAAACAATCAGGCAGACAGGAAGTTAGGTCAGGTCAGGTTTGGAAGCACACGCCATTCATGACGACGAGTCTGCACCACCAGCAAGTTAACCCTGCTTCATTCAGAGAGATTTACGTGGGATGAATTTTAAGGGCACAAAGTTGCAAACCCTATGTCTTGAGGATCTGGGGGCAAGGGACACTTAAGGGACACTTCTTGCCCTGCAGACTTAGATATTGTGTACTTCAGTACTGAAATATTGGGTAGTATGTGATCTACACAATGTTTCAGTGTACTCAGACTTTCTTTGGTATGGTAGTTAGTGGCTTCTTATTTGTGCATGTTTTTAAAGATTTTAGGCACCAACTTTCTGTGAACTTAGAGAAAAGAGTTCCTCCTTTGCTTTGTTGGCAGTCCTGTTTGTATTGAATTTCCCTGTTCGAGTTGTACCAATCAATATTTTAGCAAAAGGCTGAAATTAGTGCTCAACTTTTTCTTCATTTTTTTCCCCTTTCATAACATATTTTGACTTTTTTTGTCAAGAAGACACGATGGCAGACATTTGAAATCACAGCGACATGAACCAACAAAGACAACACTGACGTAATGTAAACTCCTGAAGCTGAATTAGAGATAACACTTGCACTCCAGCCTTCACTCCACTTTTGTTGATTTCCCGTATTTTCCCTGCTGCGCTTGTAAGCAGAAGTCCTTCGGGGCTCCACAGAACAAATAGCTCTGTCGCTGCAGGTGGTCTACCACAGCATGAGCTAGTGTGATGACTCAACTGTAGTACATTACGCACACATGTGCATGCACACGCAGAATTACATATTCTGTAGCAATGCTTTCAGCTGTAATTATCACCTACTACTGTACCCTTGGAATGGGAAGTACTCTGAAAGGCAAAATTACACACAGCCTGCTGCTTCTACTGAATTCAACAGGTGCAACATACAAACCCACATTTCAATGAAATACGGACGTTGTCTAAGATGTAAATAAAAACATAATGCAATGATTTGTGAATTCTTTTCAACCTATATTCAGTTGAGTACACTACAGAGAAAAGATATTTAATGTTCAAGCTGATAAACTTGTGTTTGTTTCTTTGCAAATATTTTGACATTTTGACTTTGTCAAAATGTCAAAATATTTTTTGGAGCAATATGTTCCAAAAAAGCTGGGACGGGGTAACAAAGGACAGGGAAAGTTGAAGAATGCTCAAAAAACACCTGTATGGAACATTCCCAGGTGAACAGGTTAGTTGGAAACAGGTGAGTGACATGATTGGGAATAAAGAGAGCATCCCTTAAAGTCTCAGTCAGTCACAAGCAAAGATGGGGTGAGGTTCACCATGCATGAGCAAAAACTCCCACAGTTTAAGAACAACATTTCTTCATGTACAATTGCAAGGAATTTGGGGGATTTCATCATATACAATTCTTAATATTATCAAAAGATTCAGAGAATCCAGAAAAAAATCTGCATGTAGGCTGTAAGTATGAATATCATTACTGAATGCTCATGACCTTTGAACCCTCAGATGGCACTTCATTAAAAACATTCATCATCCAGGCCTTTTTGGAACGTGTTGCAGGCATCAAATTTAAAAGGACTGAATTTAAAGAAGAAAAAAAAGTTAAATATCTTTTCTCAATTGAATATAGGTCAAAGTATTTGCAAATCATTGTATTCTGTTTCCATTTACATTTTACACAATGTCCCAGCTTCATTGGAATTTGGGTTTGTATAGGCTTAAATACCTGTGCATGCACTTGGAGAGGACCCAAGTGGGCATGATGCTAACCTGATTTTTAGGAAAATCTTGTTTTTCTTAATGATTTTGGTCAGACAAAACTATGCTTGCACTGCAGCTGGAGACGCCTGATTCAAAGTGGCTCATGTTTTGTACTTTACACCGCAGCAGTAGCACTCATCTATTACATTATCTGATCTGCTTACATTAAATGTGATTGACGAAACAATTGTCCAGTAGAACAGAATACCCCTTTATTGTTGTTATACAAAATGTACAATGAAATTGGAGAGCTTCTCCTTTTTCAGTGCAAACAGATAGTTAAGTAAAAAACAGAAGTAAAGTCTAAAACAGTTATTAGACAGTATAAGTACGAAATATATACAAGATTAATTCCTGCAGGACAGTGCAGTTGAAAATCTCTATATACAAATACAAGATAAGAAAAAAGGGTAAATATTAATAATATAGAAAATGCAACGAAATGTATTGCAATAGATTGTTGGATATTTACAGATTATTTATAGTGCACATGGTGATTGATTCTTACAGATGATTATGTATTGCATATGATTGTATTGCACGGGATGAATAAATTTTGAGGTTGTACCTGCTGGATATGCTTTGAAAGGTTCTGCCCAATCCCCAACACTTCTATGGGCTGTTTCCCAGATGGACTTGCAAAATGTAGTGAAGTGAACAGTGCTGCAGAACATATCCTGCCCATGAGACAGGCTATGTAGATAGTGTGTGAATAAACAACACTTTGTCTTACCAGTTATTACATCAGCCTCACACACTTGGAGTTGTACCAGATCCAAGATACCATGTCTGAATTTTCACTTTGAACATCCAGCACAGGTTCTTTAGATCCTTACAGATGTACTACACATCAAACATACTCAACAGGATTTTCTTCACCTGTAAGAGAGATATATGAACATTTAACAGGTAATGATAGCTATGAATGTTCACTGTTGTCTCAACACCCAATCCTTGATGAAATTCTTCAGTTCAGTCAGCGTTTTCATCACTTCCATATTTTCTGGTGAAATAATGTCAACAGCACTGGCTTATTTTGTCCCTCGGTATTCCTGTGTTTTCACGGCATCCCTCCTTTCCTCCCTCGCTCTTCAAAGACTCTACTCCTGCATCACGCTCACACACTTTCACACACATGAACACATACACACGTAAGTAGCCTGCAATAGGACTATCCTCAGGGGGTCAGAACAAAGCAGACGTGGTTAATCGAACCTGTGGCGAGAAGTGAGGGAGTGAAGTGGCAAGGGAGGGAGGGGTTGCCTGGACTGTAACTGGAGGGGTTTAGAGGTCTGAGATCTAATGCAGCTTCTGGGTTAACAGGAAAATATGTTTCAAAACAGGCAGCGTGTATATGTAATGTAGGAGTAGCCCTCATAAGACAAAGAGAACACTGCTTGCCTTCAATAGTGTGCAATGTATGCACTGTTGTCTCATCATTAGAGGCAAATCTGACACAGAAATGACCCAAAAAACATAACGCTTCCAATAATTATTGTTTTTGGTTACTCTACTAGATTACTAGATACAAATTAACTACAATTAATGATGGAGACTCCTAAAGTTTGAACTCTCACTCCTATTCCATATATTTCTACAATTTTGTATTATTACAAGTGATAAATGCTCTTTTGATATAGGATTTTGTTTTTTCTCGACTTATCAAGTAAACATGGCAGAAAATGGGTGTATTTGGATACCTTTGACCAGAAGTTAGACAAATATACCAACTAAGATTCACGTTTTTTTCTGTTTGGTTTGTATACATACCATCTTTTATTTTGTTTTATAAATAAAAGTCAAATACCTCAAGCAGGTCAAAGTTACTGGAAAAAATTTAATAAAAAAAAAAAAAGAAGACAAAGTATTTATAATTTGACCAGAGTGACCTTGGAGTAGGTTGGCACGGTGGCACAGCAGGAAGTTCAAATGTCTTGTTGGTCCATTTTACGTCAGTTCATCTCAGAGCCCTGTTTCTGTGGGTGTTCTTGATAGATGGCTTTCACTTTGCATGATAAGCTTTTTAATTTACATTTGTAGATGTTGCATTAAACTGTGTTAACTGACAATGGTTTTCCAAAATGTTCCTGAGCCCATGTGGTAATATCCTTGAAGGTCACAGGCATTAAGTGTTTGTTTTCGTTCTTGCCACCTTCGTGCAAATATTTTTTTGCAGATTTTCTGATGATATTATGGATTATGTAGATAATGAAATCCCAAAATTCTTTGCAATTGTACTTTGAGAAAAAATTGTTCTTAAACTGATGGACTACTTGCTCAGACAGTCTTTCAGAAAGTGGTGAACCTTGCCCAATCCTTGCGTTGTGAATGACTGAGCCTTTCAGGGATGCCCCCTTTATACCCAGTCACGTCACTCACCTGTTTCCAACTAACCTGTTCACCTGTAGAATGCTCTAAACAGGTGCTTTTTAAGCATTCCTTAACTTTGCCAGTCTGTTGTTACCCCATCCCAGCTTTTTTGGAGCATGTTGGAAGAATAACATTTAAAATGACTGAATATTTGCAAAGAAACAATGAAGTTTATGAGCTTGAACATTGAATGTCTCGTATTTGCAGTGTATTCAACTCAATATAAGTTGTTAAGTATTTGCAGATAATTGTATTCTTTTTTAATTTTCATATGACACAATGTCACAACTTCATTGGAATAGGGGTTTGTAGAAGAATATAGAGAGATGGCTTGCTGGAAAGCTTCTCTTGTCTGTACTGTATGCTATTCTTTTTTTATTTATATAATTGAAATATAAGTACTGTTGAGCAGCCACTTTGTAGGTTGCTTGTTGGCCAAACTTGGTCCATAGTTCACCAGTTAATGCTCAACAAATTCCTCTTGTTTAGCCATAAAAATGACAATTTGACTGATGTTCCTCACTTTTTGACTCCAATGATGACATAATCTTGTTGAATATTGAGATGACTGAGCGAGAACTCAAATCAAGAAACCAAGGCTTCCTATTTCTTTTTTAAATTTGTATGAAAAATTGAGGTCTGCATTTTTGCAGGTCTGCATCCTCTGTAAATCAGAAATAACTCTTTTCATCTTTCTAGTCATCTTACCAGAATATGTCTGTCAGCCTCAGTAAAAAGCGTCTCTCTGTTTGGAAATATTTAGATGTATTTCATTTATATACATGCGTTTGATAAACCACAGAATGCTGGAATGAAATGAAGCATATTGGTTCAAAGTGCTCAAACATCCTTTGAAATTAGGGGGTGAAATATGTTAAACTTTCTGCATATACATTAATTGGAAAGTCAAGTACATCTCGCAGTGCAATTTGAATGCACATTATGGGTCAGATTTTTAGAAAATGTTGTTAAAAGATGAAAACATTTAAGGAACAGAGTGAAAACCAGTAAAAATGACTTGAGAGAAAACACCCACACACACAGCTGTGAAAATGACATTGGATACTAACAGCTATGCAAGAAATCTTCGAGTAAAACAAAGAAGTGTTCAAAACACAGATACTGGAAGTGTTTCTTGTGCTTCATTGAAGAATGCTTATTCTGTAACTACATTTGAATGCCTGTCTTATATTCAAAGGATTCACAGTTATTCACATTTTAAAATAACACATGGCAAAATGGAGCTCTTAAAGGCCCTGAAGATGCAAATGTATAGTTAAAAAGTCTGAGGTTAATGTTGTTATGTGCAAGTTAATGTTATTGCTTAGGTGGCCCAAGTTCTGCACAGACGTATGAAGGCGTATCATTTGTGTTCACACCATAGACTGCACGGAAGGAGAGATACTGTATCTCCCTGAGTGAAACCACAATTCTGGAAGCCCCCTCACTGAATTGTTTCCCCCTTCCCATGTTACCCTGTCTTTCCAAAAAAAGAGGTGATGAAAAATCCCGTCGTTTATGCCCATTTTATTTCAGTAGACTATGCGTATTTTCAAAATTTGTTTCACAAGGTCCTGCTGAAAGTGTGCTTTTGTATTTAACACACCCATACTCACTGATATTATTGGTTCATTATTGCCCCCAATTTCCACCTTGAAACTGTGTGTGCCAACAGGGAACCTCCTCACTGGTTCGCTGGAAATATGCGGCAGGTCTATTTTCAGCAAAAGTCGCTTCAACCTAGTGTCAATTCTTGCCAAGCACATCGACCCAGAACAGGAAAAAAAGCGCTCAGACGGTGTTTTTCTAGTTGTGGTATCTGTTCAACTCAGCTTGGCTCTGCACAGTTTGGATACTGTGCAGAGAGAAACTATGGTGGCATCCTCACAAAAACAAAGGAGGAAACAGAGGGGATAGAGCTGCCGACCCCTTCGTGACTTTTTGTCACATCATTCAGCATTATGAAGCTGCGAACAAGGGGCATTTAATTTCCCAATGTGGCTGGACTATGACCTTTCAGAGGTCAGCAGTGCCTCCCCATCACAATTAGACTCAGCTCAGCTCGCTTGGAATCCCACTGGAGGTGACAGATGAACTGTGCCTGGTACTGGGAACAATGCCTAATGGAGAGGCAAAACAGCACAGCAAAGTCGAGCCGAATTGAGGAGATACTGTGTAGTTTGAAGAGCCCCAACAGTTTGTGGAATTTAAAAACACAGCGGACATAGAGGAGATAATATTGATGCAGACAACTATTTAGCATCAGACAGGTAAAATAACCTTTCATTTACATGTTACCTCATGATCTCACAGTTATCCTGGAGTTGTAGTTCTCTTGTGATCTTTTGATCTCAGTTTTCAAGCTAACTAGGACTGCACTTGCTGCATCCAGTGGGCAAGGATATGCAGCGTCAGTTGGAGCAAAGCCTCAGTGCACGCTGATGGATCATGTGGAAATATGAGGCACATATTTTTTATTTAGTATTTCAGTCATTCTGCTCTCAATGCAAAGTTTCATTTATATGCCGATGATTGTCATTTTTTGCTTTATTCCTACAGGGCATCAGGCTCTTTGTCTGCTACACCATGCCACGTTCTCTAATGATATAGCTAAGGGAAAGAGGAAATGCAAGAGAACATGTAACATAAAGTCATAAAACTTTCCATTACTGAGTGTCTTCTTCAAACCAACACTAGTAGCTCAGGGTTGAAATATTCTGAAGGGTGTCTTCATTCCAAATTTTGTAACCTGTGCAGTCTGTAAGCACCCATCATGGTGGTATTCCAGCTTCCTCAAAGAACAACAAAGAAAGAAACAGTCTATTTGCAGACAAAATGTGGAATTTCAAGGTTAAATAATGTAGCCATAGTTTAGAATTTATGAGCAACCAATATGATTCCAGAAGGTGCCCATGCCTTCTCAGCCAGTACCTCTGGTCACACTTCTAGGGAGAATAATATCAGACATAACAGTGTCACTAAATATAAGTTTAAACAACATACAACATTAGATATCAGCATGAAAACAGGCAGAGCAAATGTTTTTCCTGTTGTGACAGTATTTATGCATGTTGATGAAACTAAATAACATCCTGTCAGGTGTCATCAAGAGATCAAGCTCCCTAGAAATACTTCTGACATGCTATTACGGTTTATGCATTTTGCAAACAGGTGACAATGTGATGAATTACACGGTCTAGTGAAGCACAGCCAATAAAAACAGATAAGCTGTCACTGGCAATAAGTGTCGAACTCCTTTTTGAATCACTAAAAGTATTTCTAAATGCCACATAAGTTATCTAGTGTTGTTATTAAGACTTTATAGCTTTAAAAAACATATTTTACAACATGAAAATGGCAGACAACTGACTCCCTTGGCTCACTTTGTTTTCTATTATGTCTATCAGTGACTTCCCACAGACAGGGGGAATATTAACACAGCAGATAATATAAAATGCAATCACTCATTCTGTTTGGATGTTGACTTTGGATTCTTAACAGGCCTTAATCTAATCTTCTTGTCAGGATAGGGCAGTCTCTCCATGAATACTCAGCAGTCATGCAGTAAAATATTCACAAGTGTCTCATTTAAATGTTATTTGATGAATGTTTATTTGAATATCGCAAGTGGAGGCCACGGTTGGGTGACAGTGTCTCAGGGTTGTGTTTGAAACTGAACAGCGGCCAAATGTTGGACTAAAACCCCATCCAGTGACTGATCAAAAATACCAGGGTGTTTGTGTCTTAGTCTGATGATGTTTCAAAGGGACAGGTCATTTGTTAATTAAGGTTGAATGAGATGCACTCAGAAAATGATTCAGACTTCACTGTTGATCTATTTTCCATATTTTGATTAATTTTTAAAGGCTATTACTATGTGCAGTTTCTTTTTAAATGGTTGTACTTATGTCTTCTCTTGACCATGTTTTACCATCATTTCTGGACAAGGTCCCACATTAGGTCTACTCTTAAAACGGTTTTGAATGTGTAAAAAAAATTGTTTGAATGACATGAAGAATTATGAATGACCACACTCTAATACAGCTCTTAAGTATCAGTTGAAAGTCTATCTCTTTCTGCATAACTGGCTTACGCTGGTTGATGACCTCTCTCTAACATGCAAATTTGTTTAATTTGTTCTGAGTCCATCTAACACCATGTAGCCGATTAAACAATAGAAACCGTTTTAAACAAGCTGTGGACTGAGAGAAAAATCCCTCTGCCTTTCAGTCCCAGGGTGCCAATCTGTGTTGTTTATCAGAGTGTTTAGAGTCAATGGGCGTCATGTTGCTCAGGGATCAATAGGAAAGGTTGAAGGGTGCAGATGATCTTTTCTCAGTGGCATTAAGCTCCTCTCTCATCTCACTGCTTTCATCTGAGGACAAACAATGGCATTATCACCAATTATTGCTGTGATTAGTGTGTAAGCCTTATTTGAGCAAAAGGAAACCAGAATAAAAGGCAAGGCTCAGGAAACAATGGTAGAATAAGAGGACCAGGGTTTTGAAGTCCAGGGGTGTGTTGATGGACCCCATCATATGGACCTCAAAATGTCCAGACACTTTCACATAATATGTTAGAAAAATGTAGAGTTTTATAGTTTTATAGAGATATATTTCAGAGGTTGCAGCAGCTGAAATAGTTCTGCTACTTCAGTAAGTTATGACTTCAATCTTCAATCTTAGAGCCTTGCTCCAAATCTATGGTAAGTACAGGTTGTCATGGTACATAATTTTAGCAAGACAACTTTAAGGATGAGAGAGTTAAAGGAAATTTAAAAGTGGGATTGATAAAGATATATGACATTAGTCTGAACGTTTGCCATAGTGACACAGATCGGTGTTTGTACAGAAATAGTTGCTATGCTAAAGCTATATATTAATGTACATGGGGCCACCATCTCTGTAATTTAGAGTTTTAGGTGAAAACAAGCCAAAAAAACAGCACCAACAAGGGTGATTGCACATTATATTGAATATTTTGACAACAACTTACTTTTCCTCAGGAAAACCTTTTTTGTTTTGGCACTACTCAAGTACACTGCACAGCCTACCTGTTCTTCCATTGAAAGTGTACTTATTAACATAAAATCTCACTCCTGACTGCAGTGAGCACATTTCACAGTCAATTCTTCTGTGTGTTAAGCTGTGTTTGCACCAAAAATATATTTAAATTTCATCAATAGTTTTTGCTTGTATTTGTGTCTTCAAAAGGTTCATATTTTGTGAGGCACATTTTTGCAATTTATACCCAAAATGGACAAATTCCTGTCTCTTGTACAACAATTCCTGTAGTTTGTGTGAAAATTTTGCCAGAGTCGCACAAATGACACAAATTTCACACCATCTCATTCTCTTTCAATGTAATTTCATTGCACTGCAAGCTGAAATTCACCTTTGATGTGAACACAGCTTGAGATTTTATTGTATTACTTTTGCTAATCTAATCACTTTAATACTGTAAATGTCTCAGTGTCATTGTTTTTAACTCTTTAAAGCACTTATGCATGTATGAATGGTACTTTACCCATAAAGTTGCCTTGCATTGCAAACTGTAGCTGCTGGGCTATGCTGTGAACCAAAGTAGTGCCAAAACAAAGCAGCTTGATACTGGAAAAGATAGTTATCAAGAAATAATGTATGGTGTACAATCCTAAGCAGTTTTTGTGGCTTGTTTTCACCTAAAAATCTTTAATTTCAGATAAGTTGGTAGTCCCATGTACAGCAGTTTAGTAGCTTTTTCTTCCATTCCAACTATCTTTGTACGACTCAGACCTGATCTCCATCACTGTGGCTAACATTCAGGCTCCTTAAATGTACCTCATACAACCACACTTAAAATTCCCAAAGTCTCTCTTTGACAATAGATTGCATTCCTTAGTATTACTGGGTGCATTTGACAGGGTAAATTACATCCATCTTATCACCACAGAGGACTTTGTTGCCTCTTTTAAGAACTATTTAACTTTCTTAGCAGGCTGCAGTTACCTGGTAAGAAGGGCACACAGCTTTATGCCATTAGCTCACACACCAGCCCTCAGCTTGATTCATTTATCTCCCCTATCTGTCTTAACCATTAAATGTCAAAAAGCAGTCAGATACAAACATATAATGTGCTTTAAAGATCTTAAACTGATTAAGTCTTGGGAAGAAACAGCCAATTTTATGTATAGTAATTGCCTTGTGTTGTGCTGTTTGTGTACTGTACATCTGTTTGAAAGTGAGCGAAAGGAAAAAGGGATTTGGTACAAAGCAGAAGATATTTTATGTAACGGTGCAGAGTAGACCAGAGAGCAGAGCGTGACCTATTTTTAGGGCTCCGTGGAGACAATGTTTCTGTTCCATGCACTGAAAACCATGACTCCTGCTCTTCATAACCACTTTACAAAGCTTATGGTGCATTAGAAGGTTGAGCTGTGGAGAACTGACAAGTCACCACTTCTGTTGGGAGTCAGAGAGCTGCTATTATATTCACTCCTGTATGTGTGGTCATCCTGTGAGCACATACAGCTTCCTGTGAATGACACTGTTATTATGTTGGAGAGTTTGCGTCTCTGAGGTATACATGCTGTGACTGATACTTTACAACACCTGCTGTTTTTCTCCCAAAGTGACACTGTCTTACAGTCTGTTCACTCATAAATATGAGACATGAAGAAAATGTTTGGTTTGCTGCAGTGAAGAATTGCAGCTTGTGGTTGCAAAATCAAACACCAGGGATCTCACAATCAAAATAATTAAGCATCTCATAGCTCTCTGGTTTGTCCACTAATCATCCATCCACAATCAGAGAGCTTTTGTCAAAGCAGTCGTAATCAGGCTTATTGTTTTTTACAGTGGTACAGGAATGACATATTTTTGTAGA
The DNA here is from genome assembly GCA_037902135.1 of Cetoscarus ocellatus. NCBI lineage: Eukaryota > Metazoa > Chordata > Actinopteri > Labriformes > Labridae > Cetoscarus > Cetoscarus ocellatus. The sequence continues at coordinate 1,686,598 of JBAMNC010000688.1, forward strand.
CCATCCCGGAAGTTAGCATCGCGCTGGTTTCACTGTGGGGTTTTTCCACTGTGTTTTGGGTCAGTGGTGATAATACGTTCTGTGGAGGACAAGAACATTATCTGTTCTTTGCGATTATCTTAGCAAATGGACCGACTTTTTATGATTTTTATGCTAAAAGTATTTGGCAAGAATGAAAAGCTATTCGTAAGCCATGACAGAACTACAACATGGCGGTTCAAATGAGAAGCAACGATCTAACCAATGAATAACATCCTTTTGTGACCTCTTGTCTGAGAGTTTAGTATAACAGTGTATGAATAATTGATTATCAAAAAACAATCAGAAATGCTTGCCACCCAAGCTATTTTTGTAGTCCTTGTTCGCAGTTAATGAGCAACTGTCATTTCAAAACCACAAAAGTTTAAAGCCCCACTATGTAAGATTCAGGTTTGTCTGCTCTCTAGGGGCCTCTCTGGTTGTTGGGTATAATTGCACTGTCGTAACACAGCGCCTCACAGCAACGTGCATTTGTTGACATACAGAGCCGGGAGAAGCGAGTCGACAGGACGTTCGAAGACATAGAAGAAATAGTGGAATAGTGAATGACCGAGTGTCACGGCGCCATGAATATATCCAGCAATCTGAGAAACTCGCCGGCAAATAACCGCTGATAGCATTTAGTGACAAAACAACGTCCGCCAAGTTACACAAAGCATGCAATGCTACGGAGCAACCACCGACTGAAACCAAGTGTTGAACAGGGGAAAACCTTCCCCCTTCTCTCTTCCCTTTGGAGAGAATATTTGAAGGCTCAAAAGATCTGCAGTGCTGCTTTAAGATTCAGAAGCAGGCAATTTTAGATACATTTTGTTTTTTCCTGTCAAACAATAAGATCTCGTGTGTGTGTGTTCATCATTGACCTTATTGCAGCCATTTATACCAAACTAGTATTTTAAATCTCATGTAGTGACGCTTGGCAAACAGGAAGTGCTAAATGCTAACTTAATTGTGCATTTTTGGACTAATTCCTGCACCACTCTATTGTTCAAAGCAGGTTGTATTTCCAGTTCATTGTCAACAAAAGCCAGATGACAAGAACAAGGGTCACACCGACAGACCCGGCTAGTTGCAGGTGGCTATTTTACACAACATTTCACAGGCTGAACCATGTCTGCTGAATTCTAGGTGTGAAATCAACCTACACTTGAACTAACATACTGGTATATTTTCCCATCAAAAAACATGCAAACTGTTTTTAAGTTTGTCAGTTCTTTTCTGTAATGGATAAAGTTTGATTTGACATCTTTCTTAACATGGACTTGTTCAAGAACATTTGCTGCCTATGTGGCCGTAGCTTAAAATGCAGGGTCTCAATTACTTTCTGTCATGTCCCCCATCAAGATTAATATCTTTTTGTGCCCCTACCAAGTTAATTGAATGGTGGAGTTAAGATTTTTCTAAATACATCCAAACGTGAAATACTAATTTCTTTGTTACGTATTACTTTGCAAACACAGGAATCAGTAGTATTAATTTGCCATTAGTATATCCACATATAGCTAATAGTTAATTTTGTAACCCAGGTTCTACAGCTGGGAAATATGGCCTAAAAAGATTTTATTTTCTAACAAAACATGATTTGCAACTAATCTATATTCTTCCCTTTAAAAGAAAGAAAAAAACGCAAATGACACAGAAGTTAATTATTTAAAAAATTGCCTTAATTATGTCAAAATGTCTCACAATTAACTGAATTTCCCCCTTAAAGCTAGAGGGCAGGCTGTAACTTTTTAATCAAAGGCAGATAATGCAGTTTGGACATATGCAGGCTTGTCTACGGTAATATTGAAAGTGGCACTATTTCACAGAACATTCACAGGCATGACAAAATGAGCACCTGATTAAGTCGGGGAAAAAAAATAATAATAATTTTAAATCTCATGCAACAAAATGAATGTATTGATTAAATCATTTTATTGCAGCAACTCATGTAGATATTACTTTCATGATCCATGGTGGCCGATCAGGATTCCAGAGGACCCATGCACCAATTTGGCCACAGACACGCCTCGCCTGGGTATGGCCCTGGGGTTGCGCCCCACTATTTGAGAAACACTGATGTAGTCCCATAAAAATTAAATGGATTGCATGAACCAATGATCTGCTGTTTTAAACTTGGTGCACCAACTGACTATATTCGGGTTAAGATCTATATTCCGGTTTCTGAAACATTCAGAATGGCCCAGTTTACATGCTTGAGCAAACAGGGTTATTACTCTATGCATAGTATCCCGAACAAAACAGCGACGCACGGAGAACGTCATCACACCCAGAGAATGTCATCACACAAGGCGCGTCATTTCCACTTCTTCTTCCTGTATCCAATAGCAGCGAGAACAACAGCAGCAACACGGGGGATAATGAACAGCCCAGAGCAGGTAACAGTCGGCTTCGTTTGCACTTTGGTGCTGGTACTGACCCACCACCAGTACTTGACACTATTCTTCAGTTTTTTCATTAATGGAAGACGAGAACGTGAAGAATTAGGAAATCGAGCCGTAGCTGTGTCATGTTACAACAAATACTTCCTGTACTCAAAAGGCCAAGATTCTTTGTGAAAAGAACATGCGCAGTACACAACTTAATGTTCCCTTCGATGAGGATATCCTAATCGGCGTATACATGACCAAATATTCGGGTTAGAAAAGGAGTAACCCAGGGGGGATTTTCGGGTTTTCAAAAACCGGAATATGAGCATATTCTGGTTTTTCAAAAGGTTTTTTGGTGTTTACATGGCTGCACGCAACCGGGTTATTGCCAATATTCCGGTTATGAAAGGTTTAACGACTGCATGTAAGTGTAGCCTATGACTCTAAAGCTGAAATAGTATGCAGCAGGTGTACAGTTCACTCTCCAAGTAACATTTGCTTAAAACAATGGTGCCCAGCTGGTTTAAGAAATACTCAGCCTTTAGAAATAGAGACATAAAAGTAAACTTCCCTCCAGGTTTGACTGTTCACAGCTTCATCAAGAAAAGACTGAGTGCAGCTTCATGTTTCAAGCCCACTTCAAATAGGATTTCAGTATTCTGTTGTAGAGTTAGTAAAAACTATAGTCCATCCTTTTCATTGTTTCTATATTTTCTTTCTTTTCTGTGACTCAATATTTTCTATACCTACCTCTCTCTTCTACCACCTCTCCATCCCTCTGCCTCTTTTGTTTTCTTCTCTTCCTCTCCATCCGTGGTTACATAAAACGGTGTGAAGGCCTAGCTGTGTGGGCCAGTGGAGGAGGGCCTCACCACTTTTCTGAACTTTCATTCAGTAAGGATCTTCCAAGTTCAGCAGCCCTGCAGAACCTCCTCAGCCAGCTCAGTGTGTCAGAATACAAGACTATTTATGAACCCGCCTCCATTGCTCAGCACATTAACTTCACAACACCCTCTGTTGCTTAAACATTATGGTCCCTCTGGAACTATAATGTGCACATTTTGAGGAAATGGATGCTCTGCTGTTTTTGCCATTTGTTATGCCGGCATCTTTTTGTGTCTGAATTCCTCCCTGTTTGTCATTTAGTGACATTGGTTTGCACCATTTTTATTATCAATTAATCATATGATTGTTTGGTCTATAAAATTATACCAGTTTTCCAGTAAACTGTTAAAATGTCAACCTATTTAATTTCTGACGATACCTCACCCACTCGAGCGACTATAAATGTTACATATCAATGACTAATTGTTTGAGAAGTACAATATATTGGACACTGTTGTCCTTTTCATAGTGGAATAACCACAAAAATTAAAAAAAAAATGTTTTTTAAAGAAAGATGTTAAAAATGTAGCTTTGGCTGGACAGTTGCTCTTGTGGTGGCGATTTGATGGACATTTTCCAAGTCTCTTTAATCCTTTAGAGAAGATACAGATCTTGAAAATGACTCCAGTTATCATGATGTCACTGAGTTGTCTGACCCTTCAGGCAATGCATGTGAAATATCTCCAGAACACTTTCAAGGATTTTCTTTAAGCTCTAGCTGGGCACACAGTGCAAGATAAATAACTTAAATTTCATCTCAGATCCCTGCTTCTGCCAAAGTTAGAAAATGCCTGATTATCTTGTGGTCCTAAAGATTATCTGATTTGATTATTCTGTGGTGTGAGGTGTGTTAAAACTGCAGTATGTGCTTTACTTTTTTGATTCACTGCCTCCAAAAAACATAATAATCAGTCAGGATCGTGTTTTCGAGCCTCCAGCCCCACCCTGGCTCAGTATTCAGAAAGTCTAGCAAGGGATGTATGATTTGGTCAATAAGGGCTCAGATTAGGGAAGGTGCCTCCATAAGGCACACCTGCTTTTTGGCCAATCAGGGAGGGCAATCCAAGTGGCTGCTGCACTGAGGGATGTGAGCATGCTGATTAATGTAAACAATGACATTTGTAAATTTTAAATATCAAACATGTTCATTAATTCTAATCTAAATCCTGATAAGTGTTGAGTGAGCCAAAAACAGCTAAGCACATTCTCTGTATTTTGTTGCATAAAACTGAACAAAGCCAATCACAGAGCAAGCTGGTTGAAGCAGGAAGTAAGCCTTGGCATGGCACTGAAAGTAAAGGTGAAGCATAAATTTAGAAAAACATCATGAACAGATAACTTGTTGATTTGTGGCAAACACAAGCCCTTATGCATAGATCTATTAACTATAGATGAATGTCACACGAAGCTAACTGCTCGCCTCATTTAGCTTTAATTCCTTCTACATTGTCCCTGTGTTTGTCGGTTTGTTTGTGAGGATGATTACTTTAAAATGTTTCAACAGATTACAACAAATTTTAGTGAATGATGGCCATGGCATAATGAGAGAGTAATTTGATTTTGGTGGTGATCTGAATCCGGATGCGCATCAAGGAAGTATTTAGGATTTGTTAACATTGCAAGGTAGCACAGTTTTCCACACTTTTGCCAATAACTCAAACATTTTTCAGTGGATTCTGATGGGATTTTCAAGTAGCGTTGCTCATGGCACTTGACAGAAGTGTTTTGATTAGATTTGGATGCGGATGCAGGAATTTTTTTGTCATGATTTGTTAGCATTGCGGGAAGGGGCAGTTTTCAGGATTTTTAAACATTGTCGACCTTTTTCTTGAGCCGTATCTGAAAATTCATTGTTGGGCAATACGGCATGACATATAATTATCAAATGATAGCTCAAATCAAGATATAGGTGGATCATTATAACACACTGACCATGAGGCTAACTTCTTTAAGGCTCAAGCTAATGCAAAAATATCTGCATGCTCCTTCCACTGAACTCCTGCATTGGATTATAGGGACAGCTCACAGACATGAATAACTGATGCCTGAAAGAAGGCAGCAGGTTCTGGTTTTAATTTCTGTCAGCGTTGATCTCAGAGATGCTGTCCAGGCCCATATGAAGACAGAGTGTCATTTCATAAAGTCAATAGATGGGATTAGTATCAGCACTTAACAAATGAAGAACATCCTTCATACTAATCTGCTGGCTGTCAGACATGAGTGAGCTACGAGAGACTCCGGCGCCCTCACTCTGGATCAGCTTACTACTAATGACACACCCACACCTGCTCTCCATCCCACCTTAATGAACACAACAAAAGCAGCATGACTAGCTGGACATGAATCGAGTGGGCAGCTAATATTATTTACTGATGTAGAAAGGACACATCGGTTATGATTGAAGATGCTTCATGACCTGTACTTCATAGAGCACTTTTACAGTAAGTCATTCTTATGGCTTCAGAACTTCTTTTCACTTTCACAAAGTAATTACAAGCATTTAGCTGCAGAGCAAATCAATCACAGCGTCTCATGAGTCATCATACAAATTCATGCAAAATCATTCACAGCAAAATGATGAAGTGGCAAGCATCTAACACTCCTCCTTTGTCACTTGAGGCTAATAATGCTCCCATTCTGTCCTTCCCAATCTTACTTTGCCTTATGACCTTCAGTTACTTAATTCTTTTCACCATGACATCAGGATTTGGCTTTTACATCGGTCCCCTAATAAGAGTGCATGTGAGATTTTTGCACCAGCAACCTCCCTGTCAACTTAGAAGCTGTCGTCTATGATGTTTTTTTGTCTTGCTAATACTGCAGTAGACGAATTTAAAAAAAAAAATCCTGTCTCTATGGATGCCTCAATGTAAGGGTTCAAATCGGTATTTTTCTGAATCGTGATAGTATAAATTATATTCTTCTCAGAGAAAGTTTGAAAACATTTTTTTGGTTGATTATTTCCCCCCTTTTAATAGGACCAGCTGGTGTTGTTTTTTATATTGTTTGAAAGCCTGATTAGTCCCCTAACAGGGAACAACTCTTAAGGATTGTTCATTTGTGGAATAAGCAACACAGCTAAACATGTGGATGTTGACCAAAGAAAAATGTGCAAACTGTGAGCTGGTGTTCTGGTGCACAGAATGTCACCGATTATTGTTGTCAGCCCTGGTATTATTCCTAATCTAAGGTCCAGGTTCTGTGAGACTAGTGAAGTGGGTCTTCAAGGAAGGCAACACCCCAAAAAAGACCCGTTCCTTCCCCTTGCTTCACTGAGGAGCTGTAGACTTTCTTCCCACAGAAGAGGAGATTTTGGCAAATATTTTGGTGGTACTAACCACATGTTTAACTGTTGCTCATTTAATTCCATGAAGGCACGATCCTTACAAGTCGTACTCTATTGTAAAGGTGAATAGTCAGGCTTTCCAACAATAAAATATACAATACCAGTTGGTATTATTATAGGGGAATAATTATCAACTGACATATTGTGCCCAAACTTTTTTGAGGAGTACATATCTAGTCTTACATAGATTTTACACCAAGATCATTTGGGAGAGCTGTACCCATACAAGACATTCCCCGTGGGGCATGGTTTTATTGACTGTGGGCGCAGTAATTAATCCCTGTTTCAGCACAAACAACAAGCTCCCCTGAAAGAGGTGTTCTCATCTCACTTCCAGGTGACCCCTGGAGGACACAATTGACCCAGCAACCAACACAACCAGAGTGCTGTATAAGCAGGAGCAGTAATAGTTATAATAATTGTACTACAGCTACCAAGCAACCAGACTGTTAACAAAGTACTCCTTAATAATAATGTTTTGGCACTTTGTCAGCTCAGGCACTGCATAACATGAAAATAGCAACAGGTTAACATTACTCATCTTCACCACAGCAGATCATCGCAGGACTCAACAACATCATCGACTGATTCAAAAGCTTATTTAGTTCACAGAATTTAGTTCAGCTTATTGAACCGCTCTCTACTTTTTCACATCACTGACAGTTTCTCTGCAGACACATCAACAGGTGTTATTACCATGTTGTCCACTGTGGTCTGCTAAAGACATCAGCAAGCGTCAATAGTCTTCTTCTTCGTGTGCTGTTTGTAAACATTGATATATAGCATGTCAAACTTAAATAATTATGTTAATCTCTAAAGTTGCTAATAAGAAACTCGGCCTCCTTCATAAAATGACAAATCATTTTGTTGATAACTTAGCCCATTTGCTTCCTTCCAATAATGCAGAGTTTGACTTGTAATCATGGCACTGCTTGCTTCGATTTTATGATGTTAGGCCAGCACTGCATTTTTAAGTTTTTTGTTTTCTTGTTTTTTTTTAATCCTTCTTCAAAATACTGCTGTATGAACATCAAATGATACAAGGAACTATGCAAACAAGCCAAACAATGACTGTTACCAAATTAGAAATGCTGTATTAGGTGGTTTTCACATGTACGTTTTGGTTGTTTTGTCATGATTGCTCCTTCCACTGGGTCAGTAAAAATTGCCATGATAAGGTGTCCTGCTCTGCACTATGGCGAATTAGTTAGCAGGCTAAGCGTCAGTGGCGCAGTCTGATAGTCAATTAGGAACGTTACAGGTTCGCGCCCAGCTCCGGCTGTCACATGGCGATGTGTCCTTGGGCAAGAAGGACAGTTGCTCCCACTGTTGCGTCAGTGGCGTGTGAATGGGCACAAAAGGGCGTGGATGTGTTAGTTGATACTGATGGACAACTGATACAGAAACTATCAGTTAGTGAATGTGTGAGCCAATGGGTGTGAATAGGTAGGTGTGATCTGCAGTGTAAAGCTGCTTGAGTAGTCAAAGACTAGAAAAGCGCTATATAAGCTCAAGTCCATTTATTTTTTACCACTTTACCAACAGAATGAGTCATGGCTAAATAGCCGATGCCCTGTAGATACAGATGCAAATATCTATAAATGTTCAACATCTCTCATGACATTAAATTTAAATTCAGCATGAAGAGGTTTTAATGATTGCAGGTGTAGACTGTAAACCACAGAACCACCAGAAAAGATCCAGGGCAACTTCTGTGTTGTTTACAAGGAAACATACTCCATAATAAAAACTGCTATTTAATATACTCATGAACAAACCATGCTCAGTGTTAAAGTAGTTTGTTGTCATCTTCAAATGACCCTGACAATGTTTTCCCATCTTGATGACATCTAGTAATATTCAGTGACTCAGACTTGAGTCTTTGTCCTCATCAACACATCAACACATCAACAGTCTTTTTCACCCCAGACAAACAGGTCAATGACTACAACATGTGAAATGTGTCAGCATGACGTAGCTGCGACTGCATTCTCTGTTATTACTGTGACTGTGATGATGCATCTTGGCCTGTCACTCACAACTATTTATCCAGAATAAAGCGGAAACACTTAATGCATGAGCAACACAGTGGTAACAGATGTTCAGACAGCTGTTTTAAGATGCATTACCATGGTGTAATGCAAGCAGATATCTCTGCAGGATTGTTTGAAATATGCAGATGAACACATACGATGATAATTCATTCTTCAGGACTGATTGCAGGATTTTAGAGAGGTAAGGATGTTTGTCATTGTTGACAGCTTTAATGATAAATGGAGCTCCTGCGGTACTGTGTTCACTAAATTAGTGAAGGAAAATTTTTACTGTTTGAATGAGAGACTGTTATTCTTCTATTAGATGCACTAGCCAATGTGGAGGCATGCAAAAATAATCATATTATCTCAGAATGAAACAAAATAGAGGAGCAAATTGTAGATTAATGCTGTCAAACAATCTTCTGTGTCCGTAGGTTACAAAGACAGAAGCATGATACAGACTCATCTTAGTCCTGATAAGAAGTTGTCAACATTATCAGTGTAGTATCGTTACTGCCCCAAAACACTGATGAAACTGGCAGCTAATAGTGATTAATTGTTAACATAAATGAGGTAAGGTTAGCTCCTTACTCATTATTGTCTTGATAATGAAGAATTTCTCAATTATCAACATTTCCAAACAGCAGAGCTATTTACCTAAACCAGTGAAAATGCGTGATACTGCTCATATATCTTTGCATTTTCATTATGGCAGCAGTATAAGGGGAATGATCTTGAAATATATTACCTTCTGTAGACTTCACTGAATTGACTTACCGACAAAGGCTGTGCTTTTTTAAGTGATATGATTGATGTCCCAGGGCTACAAGTCCCTAATACAGAGGTCACCAGCCTGTAGATCTCGATATACTGGTGGATCTTTCAGACATTTTAGATATTCAGTCCACACCAGAGTTCATGTGAGCTTTCACATCAGCCCAAACAAACTAATCTTTTCAAAAAAGCAAACCATAGTTCGTACCAAACATGATAGGTGTGAAGGCTCCATAAGTTAATGATTCTGAACTACCAAAGCATTTTCGTGTTTGTGTGTGTGTTTATTAAAGTGAAAAAAATATGATTGCAGGTCACAGACAAGGGATAAAAACAAAGTTTTATCTTGTGGATGAAACAGGCACATCACAACTTTCCATTAATGCTTTCACATGCAAATAGCCAATCAATGGTGAGGATTTTTATGCTGACAGCTCATCTCCACATTCAGGCACAAGGAGCGCAAACTCCATGGACCTGCTAAACTTTTTGAGACTGGTAAGGTTCGTTCACACCAAATGCGACTTTGCGACCAAGATTGCGTCGCAAACCCAAGTCCTGTCGTCTGTTCATAGCTCATTTTGTCGACGTCGCTGCTGCTCAATGAAGTCATGCCCACTTGAGTTTCAGCCCGCAATCATATCATACATCATATAATAGGACATATTAGCTGACATTATTCCAACTCTGTCCTTTTCACTCACCAACCAACCACAGATCACTGCAGCTGGCCCTACAGCAGCATCTTCTGAGAGTTTTCTGTGGTCCGTCTATAGGTGGAACTAATGTACTCACTAACTAATGTTCCTCACACGGACAGATTGTCACTCTGTGGATCGGAAAGAAACAGTCTGTCACGGGTGTCAATCACGCACCCACACAATGCTGATTGGCTCTCGTGACGCAACATCGCCTGAAAAGTTCAAATATTTCAACTTTGGCGACGGAGCACCGTGACCTGCTCCACATCCAAGCGACCCCAAAGTTCCCATCTGCAGCAACAGGGGCGCCGCCCCCACGTCTCCAAAGATGCGACCAAGTTGCCCAGAACGTGTCCGTCACATTGCATGAGATCTGGTCGCGCATGGTCGTGGCTGTACCAAAGTCGGTGTGAACACACCTTTAGAAGTGTATTCTTTGTTAATCAGACAATGATATGGAGCAGACAGCACAGCAAATTAGCACAGTTATAGTTGCAACACAACCCCATTATAAATTTGACTTTGTTCATCAGTCAAGCACATGCCTTATGCTTCAATGAGGCCAAATTTTATTTTTAAAATAGCTGTGGACCAACTAAAAGACGACCTGGGGCCACAGTTCATCCACAGCCATGTTTGGACACTCCTGCCAAAGGGGCAGTTGATGAGGGTGATAAGGAAAAGCACAACAAACATTAACACGAAAGTCATCATGTGTAAGCATATGCTTCATTTTAAAACAAGAATATTTTCAGCCTGGATTGTAGTCAGTTTTACCCATATATTTACTGTGTATTTTTTTAAGCAGAAGTGGTTCCAGCTGATCCCTACATGAAGTCTTACAGCAAATATGCAATATGGTTGCATGGTCCTGTTAGTGACAATTTGAGCAACCTATACGTAATACTATAACCATGTGTTTTTGCTTTAGTACTTTTTCAAAGTATTCTGTAGATCATTAAATCCAAACAATTAAAACACAATAAAAACATCAAATTAATTAGAAGAGCAAGAAGCTTTATACCAAACAAATCAAATTAAAAACCAATTAAAAGGAACTTCATCAAAAAATGATGAGATCAAATAATACATTAAAAACTGCAGCAGTGTTTGAATAAAACAGTCAATTTTAATAAATAAAACACTAGAAATAAAAAAGAATTTGCAAGACAGCCCTTGGACACCAAATAGATACAAATGGGGCGAGTTAAACAACTATGGCCTACTCCCCATGATAAAATGCTATGACATCATCTTTCTTATTATTAGTATTAAATAAAAAATGTTAATTAATCACTTGGTTATACCAAAGTGCTTTGAACATTCTCATTATTCTGAAGCCAAATTAGTGGTGGCTTTTATTTGGATAGAGCACCAAAATGAAATGTAATCATTTATAAATTTGATCAATTCCAACAATTACACTCAATATATGGGACTCAGACCTTGAGTCTCCTGGAAAGGAGGTTAAACGGGTCAAACAGTCCTGCAGGAATGGGGGTTGTATTATGTAACTGCATACAAGCATCATGTTGCAGTGCTTAGATTTTGCAGTATAGAGATCATGTGGCTGTGCAGGTCCTGCCTCTTCAGAGATCTTATACGTCAGTATTTTTGATGTGGGGTTAAATGAGGTTCATGTCTATAGTAAATACATTAGCCACAGTGTTTTTGATCAGCTCCTCTCTTGTAAGGAAAGGACCTGCGCACTATTTTGGCTAAACATGGCTGAAGATGGGTCCAGAATCTTTGCATAGATAAGTTTATTTTAGGTGAAAGGAAAAAAAAAAAAAAAAAAAAAAAAAAACACAAATAAAATAATGTTTAGGTGATTGTGCAACATACTGAACACACGTACAATATTTTACTCTTGTGATAGTAAGACACCTTGTTTCAGTTTTACCTTTCTCCGTGTAGTTGGTCACATGGCCAATGAAGTGGGCCGAAGTTGTACCAAAACGGAGGGACTTGCAAAAATCATAATAAAGCATTTGGAGTGTGTTTAGCACAGTCAACAATCAAACCAACACTATTTTTAGGTTGTTTTCACCTAAAATTCAGTACATTATGCACAATGTAGCCCAATCTGCAGCCATGTATAGCCCAGGGTCACTTCCACATATGAAGTTTAGTCAACTCAACTTGGTTTGAGGGTAAAGTTGCAAAATTGAGGCCTGACTGGAGCCTGATAACTTAGAGCTCTGCCTCATAAAATACTGTTAGAGACACATGGTACCATGAGCAAGCCTATATTTCTGTGTAGTTGAACGCACCAGACTCTTTAAGATATGTTGATGCCTGACTGCTGAGAGCTTTGTAGGAGAAGGAAAATCTTGAATTCTATTCTAAATTTTATGGGCAGCAGATGCATAGATGCTAATATAGGAGTGATGTGATCTCTTCTCCCAGTTCTAGTCAGTACATGTGCTGCAGCATTATGAATCAGCTGAAGAGTCTTTAGTGACTTGCTAGGACAGCCTGATAAAAGATAATTACAATAATCCATTCTAGAGGTAACAAAAGCATGGACTAGCTTTTCAGCATTACTCAGTCTGAGACAGGGTAGGCCTCATTTTTGCAATGCTATAAAAAGGCTGTGCTTGAAATTTGATTTTTTGTTTTTTTGTGAGAGTTGAAGGATAACTCTTGATCAAGTACAAATCCAAAATTTATAACTGCTGGTGTGTGGTGCCACGCTAATGCCATTTAGGGCAGTAATATCATTAGAAAATGTTTCTCTATGGTATCTGGGGCCCAGCACAATGACCTCTGTCTTGTCTGAGTTAAGAAGAACATTTCTGGACATCCAGATCCTAATGTCCTTCTGACACACCTCTAGTTTAGATAAATGATTTGTTTCACCTGGCTTCATTGCTATGTTCAGTTGAGTATGATCTGCATAAGTGTGTTTCCTTATGTTTTTTCCAAGGGGGAGCATACATAGCAAGAAAAGAATTGGAACTAGCACAGAACCTTGAGGAACTCTGTAACTAACTGTGGTGTACACAGATGGCTAAATGTTTCAAGTACAAACTGGTATCAATCTGAAGAAGAGGATTTAGCCAATTTAAAGCATTCCCTGTAATCCAAAGTACTTCTCTAATCTCTGCAGAGGAATGTGGTGGTCAGTGGTGCCAAAAGTTGCACTGACTTCAATCAAGACAAACACAGAAAGAAGTCCACTTTCTGTCACTAATAGTAAGTCACTTGACAGTTTCACTAGAGCAGTCTCTGTGCTATGTTGATCTCTGAATCCTGACTGAAAGTTCTCAAACAAGCTGCTGTTTTGAAGGAAGTCACATAGCTAATTAGCCACTACTTTCTCAAGGAACTTTGCAGTAAATGGGGGGGTTAGATTCTGGCATGTAAGTTAGCTAATTTGCCTGAATCAAGGGTAAGTTTTTGAAAGAGAGGTTTGAAAGATTGTGACCTTTTGGAAGAGATATATTAATGGTCTCCAACAAAGATGAGCAAGCTAAGGGAAATACCTCTTTGAACGGATTAGATGAGATTGGGTGTGAAAGGCAGGTTCGGTGCTGGTTTTGCAGAGTGGTAAGCACACTCTGCTTGATGTCATCAGTAAAGGCTTCAATAGCTTTCTTACTGTTGTTGTATTTACTCAAGCCACAATTCACTGCATTTTGGTTTGCTTGCCTTGTTTAGCCCTTGTTGTGTTCAAAAACCCACCATAAACTCTGATGTGCCTGGAAGCAAACCAAAACCAGAGTTTGATTGAATTGTCTGCACTAGAGTTTGTGTGAGCTTACATACCACACCAAATCATCAGATGTTTCCAAAATAAGTAAACCAGAGCTTGTTTGGTAAGGACCAAACTAGTTAGGTACAAAAGCAACCTAAGCTCTGCATCACTCTCTCCTTACAGGGGCAGACCTGACCAATATGTCTGTAGCTACTGTCTTTCCTGTTTAATCTCATAGAACCCCACTTTAAAAAAACTGAACCACCTCTTACGTTTATCTGCTCTTCCCTGCTGCTACGGCAGCCCCTCTTTTCCAACAGAAGTACACATGACAAGTTACAACCCTTGTAAGTCAATTTAGCCAGCCTGTCCTCTCCTCAACAAATGAGGGACATAAAGTCCAGACATGAGGTGCAGACTTTTCCCTCCTGAATGAGTGCCACTCATGAACTTGTAAAACTTTTATTATGCAGCACAAGTGTCCTTCAAACTTATATGATACAGACTATGTATAGCAAATGTAGAAATAATAGCACTCTGAAATGTTGTGTATAAAAATAAAAGTAGGTTTGCTCCCTGTATGATTTCCATACTCCAGTTAAATAATTCAGCCATCATGCTTATCTTTCTTGCAGTGGGTCAGGCTGGATTACAGCGATAATAACAGCCTCAAAGTTGGACACGAAAGCTGGGCAAGGGAACACCCCAGGGCCTAAAAGCTAAATTAATGAAGACATATGGCATTAAAAACACCCAGTTATATGCTCTTGTTCTTTTTGTATTGACTGCTCATGCTGCAGCACTGAAAAAACAGCTGCCATGACAGAGAAAAGAGGGAGAGATGCACAGAGAGGAGAAGAGCAAATGCCTGCCAACGTCGCTGTCAGACTATTTAAGTGCACATCTAACCGGCCTGTACCACCTGTGGTAAGGCCTCTGATACAACGGAGCTTTAAACAATGAATAAATCATCTCTGCTGTACTTAAAAGCACCCCTTTTGTCCTTCATAGCACTGACACACTTGCCTTTATTGCAATTTAATGTAAGAGAGCAGAGGAGAGAGTCACAGCAGAAGAGAAAACCTGCAAAAGTTGTACTAACCCCAATTCCAAAAGATATGGAACAAAATGTAAATTGTGAATTTACACAGAATACCTACTGTATTTCTAACTTTCTTACCTGTAACCTATTAACCGAAAAACCTACTTATCCACCATCTTACTCACTTATCACCTACCTTCCTATCTACCTAGCCTACCTTCCTTCCATTCTTCCTTCCTCCCTACATGCTTACCTACCTCCCCACATACCTACCTACCTTTACCTAATCTACTTACCTACCTACCTACCCACCAACCCAACCTACCCACTGATGGTGCCTTGATCAAAAGAACACCAATTAGCATTGGCCAATATTTGTAAAAAACAGAACTATGTTAAAATCCCCAGAACTTTGTTTTTTAGTCCTTTTGGTCAAAAATTTTGATCCAGTGATGAAGTCTGTGTTGAAATTTTTGCTACCACCAGCAGGATCCATCTGCACTGAAACACTTTTCCATCCATCCATCCATCCACTAAATACTCCTGTTTGTTTGTGTTTCTTCACATTTAACAGTCCTGTATGATTCCACTGTTGTTGGATGAATCATCTGACAGACTCCAGTATAGCAGACATCAACAATCACACAGTTTAAAACAGCTTTTGTGTCTCTTCAAAGACAGGGCGTGAGGCAGTTAGAGGCAAGGAGACAAAGTCCACTTTCAATCCTCTTTGCCCTACGTAATAGTCTGTAATTGTTTTACACGCTGAGTGCTGACATCCTGCGGGCTTCTGCGGGAATGAGATGGATTTCATTTCCATTTTCAGTTCTGTGTGGATGAGTCCCAGCCGGCACTGTTAATAAGCAGATCCGCCTCACTTTAAGGACTGGCTTAATTACTGATTCTTTGGCTGACCTTGCTGTCTGAACTTTGCTTTAGAGCATCAATTGTGGCTCGTCAATTTCTATGTTAATGAACACTAGAGGCGATGAAGAGGGACAGGGAGGGGACGATTGTTTTTAGACAAAGTTGATGTTCCAGAGAGGAGTTAGGTGATTAAAAGACTGTTAAATAACCTTGTGTGAAAATTTAGAGGCACATCACACAAAAGTAACACATTTTTTATTACTTTATTTTGCCTACTAGGTTGAATGAGCAGTGCTGATTTAATACTGTACATGTATCATGATGACTTTGTGTTTATATTGTAAAAATTTAGACTGTCTTTGCAGGCATCCCAACACCAACTATGAGAGGATTACAATGGTGTAGATATAGAAAGACCTATATCTGAAATCCACATAATCCTTCACTTTTTCTCTCCATTTTTCTCCCTTCATCTCTCACACTCAGACATGTCAGGGGTTGTTGCTCTAATCTGAGAAAAAGACAACAGGGTCAGGATTTGGGTTAAAGCCATATCTAATCTAGCATGAGTGAAAATCCAAAACCATCAGATCAGTCACTTGATGTAATGGTCAGAACTGGACAGTTATCCTGCATGTTTCCCTCTCCTTATATTTTGGCCTACTGGCAGCTAGCACTCTTGCTAAAAATGTACTGTCACAAGAGCCAAAAATGACATGGTTGAAATTATAGATCAAGAATTTTAAACATACAGTTCTTCATATAATACAGCGTTAAAGACTTTAAGAAAGTAGGACTGGGTAGTAATACCATATCCATGTGAATTCAAACAGACTGTCCCCTCAAAAAAACATTAAAAAAACTATTGTGCCCTCTAGATTGTGTGTCAGTTCATTATCAGCTGCACTTTCTGTGTTCAAAGATGTCCTAAAAGTAATGAAAGAACTCTTGTGAATGAAGTTTGTTGAAGACATAAACTAGAAAAAACTAAGACTTTTTTGTGATCAAAATTTTTAATTGTTTTTCAACAAAGGGAAAAAAAAAAGCATGCCAAGACTTTTAGAGATTCAACATTACAGCACACAGTCTCAATTTTTACAGTAGGCTTACAGTGGGCCCAAGACAAAGGAATGTGATGTAGGGTACCATGAAAAAGACACAATGAGGAAAGAAATAGTTAACCTAAATAAATAAAATAAAATAAAATAATACTACTAATAATAATAGTAATAATACTAATAATGATAGAAAATAAAAATGCATACATAAGATGCAAATGCACATACACAGACAGAGACAGACACACAGCCACAGGACACACACAAAGACATACAAAAACAAAACAGAACAGAGGAGACTTGACATCCAGAGGCACAGGAATCAGAGAATTGGTGGTAGAAAATTAATCTTAAATACTTTCTTTCAGAGAATCAGCAGTACTACACCAGGTATTTAGAGTGTTCTCATTAACACCATTAATTTTGGCTGTGGAAAGTTCCATATAAACGACATCCAGAAAAGAAAGAGAGTCCGAGCTTTGATCGTGAGAAAGTGAGGTGGCTTCCAGGGGGTAGCAAACATTTTCTTGCCTGCTGTCAGTCTGGCAAAAATTACAGAAAAAAGTAAGACTTGCAATTTAGATTTGCTCAAACATGCATCTCACATGATGACACCATACTAAAGTATTTCCTGTGGTTAAAAAATAGAAAACCAAACCTTTTAGCAATGTTCAGATCAGTAATTTGCAGGAGCATCACTACAAATGGTGTTGTTAGTGACATTGCGTCACGTTAATGTCTTAAAGATTCTGGTTCAGATTCTGGTTTTACTCATCAGTTCTGCTTCTCAGCAGTAAATTCAGATTCCACATTTTTTTAAGGATAAAAAGCTGCCTGCCAATATTTTTGGCTGTCTTAAAATATGAATATTTGACTTTTGCAGAGATTGTTATTTCCCCCTCTACATGCACCAATAAATACAGCTCTTACTGTGTTGATCTATTTACACGAGTAATTAATAACCAAAATGGATTAATTATGACAAAAAACAAAGACAAAACCATATAACAAAACTTCTATTTTTTATGGTGCTAATGTGTCTTTACTTTTTAAAAATGATGATAAAATGATGATAATAAACCAGATTAAAATCCATTAATATTACTATGGATATTCAGAGATAAGTTATGCGATTTACATATGTGAATACATACATAAATACTGTCATCAATTGTCTTATCACTTTCTGTACAGTCATGTCCCTCCTCCCCTCATTCATTCCTTACCACAGTGAGCTCTGCAAGGTCTCTTCACAATAAATAGATGTAAATATATTTAAATACTTTTCGACATTTTTCCTTGACTGTAACAGAAATGTGAACATGCTCAGCTGAGTTATTACCTGTGTGTGACGAGAGGTTAACACAGGTTGCTTCGTCATGTCTTTTTAGATGCCTTGTCTGAATCAAATGTCTTGACTACAGGAGCTGCCATTAGCTTTTTAGCTGAGTTTAGTCAAACTTGCCGCCGCCGCCATCCACCATAGGCTCCCTCCCGAATTTTTTTTTTTTTATATATGCTATTTCACAAATGACATACAGCTATGACGACACAGTAGGTTCTTAAAGATGCATTAAGCCTGTATGGACATTAGTATCCTTGCTGTCATTTCATCAATAACAAAGATTTATCCACCTTTTAGGAACCAAAAGTGGAACTGAAATTCACATTCCTTATTGGTTTCTCATATTTTGAAAACTCGGAAAATGGTTCACAAGCCTAGTCATTAGTGGCCTAATTATACTTTTCAGTGCCTTGTGCCTGATGTGCACATAATCCATCACTTTTACACTCTACCTGTGGCTTAGCAAGGAGACAAGCATCCTCAAAATAGCAAAACATCGACTGACATGTTCCAAACCACCATGCGCCACATTTAGAAAGCTCCCTTCACGGCATCAACATAGCCACTTACAAAGGTAGATAAATGTCTTGGAATACTTCAAAATGAAAATTTGTGAGACTTTAGAATGAAAATGATGGATTGTTTTTCTGTTAGTCCAACTCTGCCATTAGTAAGTGGGCTCTTCCTTTGTACTGTTGGCCCCTCCAAACCCTCCAGTACCTATTGTGTCAGATCATGGAATAGACAGTGTAATACAGAAATAGTCTAACAGATACCAGTAGGCAGCCATGGCTTGAATTCACCTTAACCTTAACCCCGACCTGATGTGCTCGACAGGAAAAGCATGCGGATGGCGTACGTACGTGTGAAGCTTTACATTGGTGCACCGCTGGGATACACTCACCTCCTTCTCTTATGATCCTCTCCTGTAATCCTTTGGATGAAAAACGCTGATCCTACTCCAGTCTTCTGATTAAAAGGAAAAGCTTCAGCGGGGAATCATCAGGAACGCTCCCATGACAGCCCAGGATGGAGGCTTTTTATTGGCTGCTTGATGTATAATTCAGGTGAGAGTGAAGAGCTCAATAAGACTGGCTAATGTTGTTGACGAGTGCCTCAGCATTGATGATACCGCACCTCACATTCATTTAGATGGACATGGTTTCATTACCAGTCGCATCTTTGTCAAGGTCAAAATACCTTGTAAGTGTTACCACATACTGACGCAAACCATATTCAACCAGACATTAAATCTGAAATAACTTTATTTTTGACATAGTTTGGTAGTTTTCATTTACTTTTGATAGTAATTTATATCACTTACTAGACATTTAATTTTAATGTGCGTTTACAGGTTGCTATAAATGTACTTTTATTTATTTATTTATTTATTTTACTAAAGCATTAACCTCATTAAAGTGCTAAAACAAAGTGAAAGAGCACTGATAGGTCAGTTTAATCTGCTTTAATAAGTTTGTGGAAGCTATACAGTATATCACAATTCCATCATTATCACAATGAGAGGTGCACAACAAACAAATGACAAAATTTATTTCAATATATATGAAAAATGAATTGAAAAATCCACTCAGCATTATCTTTTATGATTTGGTCTCCCCTTACGTTCCCTTACATAGGCCTTTGTGAACAGTCCTTGGTATGGCCTACGTTATTACATGTAGAATCATCACACAACATCTGCTTTCATGATACAAAAACTTTGGTGGAGTTACCAAACAATCAGCACATGACAGGAGAAAGTGTTCAGCTTTAAGGACCATAAGACAACATGCAACAATATCTGTAAACAGCTTCCATGACGAGCCATGTCTGTCTGCCTATAGTTGCCATCAGCCTCAGAAGAAACACAAATGGCGTCCTCTCTTACAATCGTTCCATCATCAATAATCAGAGCACATTTAGATAAATCAAGGAAATTATGTTCGCAGCTAAACTATCGTCTAGAAGCTCTGCCTGCTGGTCCTGAATCAGACTGATGCCATTACACAGTTCGCTCAGCCTTTCAAGGGGGTCAGAGGAAGCTCTGGCAAGGTGAACCTTATAAAGTGGCTAGAGAGTGAAAATGCTCATGAGAAATAAAATCTGCTGTCATTATTTAAGAAACTGCCCACAAACAGTCCTGGAGTTTATTGAAAATCGCATCTTCATCTTGTTCATATCTGGACAGTATTCTTTTTCTGCTATTATTTAGTATTATTAAGTATTATTTTTGTGCTGCTATTTAAATCTATTATTACTTTTATACCTCTTACCTGGCATTCGTGGTGGACAGCAGAGTAGGAATTTCATTGTGCAGGGAAACATGTTTCTCAGTGTGCAAATGACAATTAGCACTTTGAATCTTGAATCTTGAAGGGTGGACGATGAAGTGGAATTTGCAGTCACCTTCATGCACGGTGCTGCCTGTGTTGCAATTCATGTTTGCTTCCAGTTTTGCTTTGTTTTTCTCCACCCAATGCATGACATATTTGTCTGCCAGTCTCTTTGTTGAATAACTACTTATGGAAGAAAGATAGGGTTATTTTTGCAAGAGCATCGTTGAAAGAGATCTAATTTCACAGGAAGCTGCTCATGGCTAATGGCCAGTCTTGGTATGGTATTTTAATTGACCTCCACAGCATCAACACATTTACCTCAGTAATTAAACTCAATGAAGCCTTTTTTTTCTCATTTTTTTTTAATACTAAAAGGCCTCATGTCCTGTAAAATCAAAATTGTTTGCAGTTAATGTTAGAAGGTGCTTGAGGAGCAGAGGAATATGACACTTTTTCCTAAACTCTCAGTTCATAGAGAAATGCAGCATTAGCATACTTAAAAAAAAAAAAAACTTGAAAAGGAGGGAAGACTCTAAGGAAGCAATAAAAGGCCTTAATTTATCACATGACTACCAGGAAGCCATATTAAACCCTTTTTGGGTGACTTTTTGAAAGGAAACCACCATGCCATGTTGCTCCACAAAAAGCATCAGAAAACATCATTTCCTGCCCATTTTCCATCTGGAAAAAAACACATTCACACTTATAGGTGAGTAAACTCTAAATTTGGATATTTTAAAAGAGTTTATTAGCTAATTAAATAATTTTTAAAATTTAATTGCTTCCCTGAGACAACATCGTACCATTGTGGAAAATAGCACATCTTACCTTGAGGCAGCAGTGAACCATTATTGAATCATTATGGTAGCTTTAAGATCTGGTAGTGTGTGTTTAGGTGAACATAATGTTCAAAAGCATACCAGTCATCATAATTTTGCTTTGACCTTGACAATTTAACAAAAGTAAATTCGACTTTGGTTGCAGAAAAGCAAAATTTGGGTTATTACCATGCTCTGTAGGCCCTACTTCACCAGTGCTAGGCCACCTGTGCATCAGGACAACACAGACCAATGGCCTATTTGTGTGGAGAAAAAGGACAGGTGCAAATGCCCTGGATGTTAGAGTATAGTGAGTGCAGTGCACAAAGGGTGTTGCCTACCTGTGCTTCACCCCAGAAAAAAAAAAAAAAAACACTTCATGGGGTATCATAAGCATGAGCAGCATCACCACAGGAGATAGCATTTAAATGAGTTGTACCCTAGGCAGCATTCATACAAGAAATCTGTTGAATATATTCCATTATAATTTTTTATGTATAAAATGAAATGTTTCTTAACGCGACGAAGCTGATGAATATTGTACACATGCAAATTAAAAAAGAACTCTGTTTTTACTTATGCCCCCCTGTGGAACAATGTTGCCTGCAAGCAATGAACCTCAAAAAAGTCTTTGGATTATGTTTATTCAATCTATTTTAAGACGTAAAAACAGCCGAGCCATTTTTTTCCAACTGGCATCATAATGTATACCATAGAGAGTTAAAGAAAACGCCCCCAAAACGTTATGTAATACCTATACAGCCTTCGCCATGAACGTTTAAGAGTCCACTCCACAGAGACAACATTTCACACTTTTTTGTTCAACTTACATTTAAATCCTTGCTTAAAATTAATTCAAGACTGGTTTGATGTATTTCTTTTCGGTTGACCATAAGTCAGCTTTAAGCAAAATCTGACAAATCAGATTTTTAAACCTTCAGTCTATACTGGTCCATTTTAACTGCCAATTGATTCAAGAATTATCATTATAGGGCAGGCTGTGTGTATTAATATAGTTATGAGTAGCCTTTAAAACAAATGATGAATTGATAGGTTCAAAGTAATTTTATCCTGCAGTCCATTGGCTCGTATCTACGTCTGATGTTTGAACAATCAAGCGTCTTCAGGGGTCTCAACATTTCCCCCACAGGCGTTCACAAATGCATCTTCAGAGCCCAGTTTCACTCTTTCCTTTTCTGTTCCTCCTGGTTTTCAAGAGATACAGCTTCCACTGTTTTTTTATGGCATGAAGATGGTTTGTTGGTGAGCTGCACAGAGGAAAAAAAAAAACTAGTTCTCTGTTGAAAAATTTAGCAGTACTCAGCATGCTGATAGAAGCTAAGCTGTACGATGCTATGACTGTTACTCTGGCTTCTCACAAACTCTCAGCACAAAGTAAAATAACAAGGCAAGTGAAAAAGCCTGGACTCAAATAATTCTTGCAAGGGCCGGTTACAAAACACACCATTTTATACTTGAGAAGAAAACAGGGGAAGGATGAGCCGATGTCAAACATGTACATCTTTTTTTTTATTTTGAGTACATCAGACTGGCTAAGTAGAGGATGACGTTTTCTTTATTTTTTGTCCAAACATTAAAAAAACATAGCATTGAAATATTAAACAGGTAGGCTGTGTTCTAGGACTCGTGTGTCATAACTAAGTCTTGTCTCAGCGCCACATTAGCTGTTATATGATGGAATGTTTTTAGGTTGTGAACATCCAGCAGTGGGTGGTACATTGCTGTTAAAGCTCAGACAGACAAGTTGTTCCAAGTTTTAACAACCAGCTTTGTTCTTCTCCTCAACCCCCCCCCCAACCCACCTCTCTTGCTCTATTTTTACAAGATTACTCATCACTTTCGTTTCCTCTTCAGTGGGTGAGCTGATGTCTATGAATTAAGAAGTCAAACTGAGGGCAACCTCAAAGTTCAAACTCTTATTTGTCCCATTTTCTGTCATTGCCCTGTATCAGGACATCTTTTGTTCATGTACACTTATCCACAAAGAGCTTGGGCCAGTTTTGCGGGCATTGAACTAGTGCAAATGACAGAGCTCATCTGCTAACCTTTGCGGGCATGTTTGAACTGGCATATGGTTTGAGTAATGGTTGTTTTCACGATGACAAATCCCAATTCCAATGAAGTTGGGACATTTGGACATATATACAAACAGAATACATTGATGATGATGATGATGATTTACAAATTCCTTTTGACCCAAATATTTAACTGAACACATTATGAAGACAAGATATTTAATCTTCAAGCTGGTGAACTTTACTGTTTTCTGCAAATAATCTCTCATTCTGAATTTGGTGCCTGCAACATGTTCTAAAAAAGCTGGGACAGGGACACATCTACTACTGTAACATCACCTTTCCTTTTTAGCAACAATCAACAAACATTTGGAAGCTGAGGACAGTAGTTGTTGAAGATTTGTATGTGAAATTCTTTCTCACTCTTGATTGATATACAACTTAAATTGCTCAACAGTCCAGGGTTGTATTTTTCACTTTTTAATGCACCACACATTTTCAGTGGGAGACAGGCCTGGACTGCAGGCGGGCCAGTCTGCTACCTGCACTCTTTTACTACTAAAGCCAGGCTGCTGTAACACGTGCAGAATGTGGCTTGACATTGTCTTATTGAAATTAGCAGGGACATCGTGAGAAAAGACGCTGCATGGTTGTCAGCATAAGTTGCTCCAAAACCTGTTTGTATCCTTCAGCATTAATGGTGCCTTCATAAAGGTGCAGGTTACCCATGCCATTGGCACCAACACACCCCGTACCATCACAGATGCTGGATTTTGAACTTTGTGCTGATAACAAGCTGGACGGTCCATTTCCTCTTTAGCCCGGAGGACACGACGCCCGTGACATCCAAACACAATTTATATGGACTCATCAGACCACAGCACTCTTTTCCACATTAAGACATTCATTTACCATGAATAGACATTTAATCTTATCTGTGTCTATTTGGATTTGCAAATCAATGCATTCTGTTTTCATTTGCCCCCTGACACACCCCCCCCCCCCCCCCCCCCCCCCCCATGCATTTTTTTATTTACGTTGCAATGACAAGCAAAAACATAAATTATTGAATGTCAAGTAATGAAAGTTTTAGACAGAAGGCAATCTTGATTTCTTCATTGTTTATTTGTTTTTTTATTGCTGTAAAGACATGTTTTGTAAAGTGATAATAATAATAATAATAATAATAATAATAATAATAATAACAATAATAAAAGTAATAAACATAATAATAATAATAATAATAATAATGTAGAAATAAAGTAAAAAAATAATAAAGTTTACCAAAAATCCAACAGAAACCAGTTGATATGCAGCCTTCATTCATTTTTACTCAGAATCCACTACAAACATGTAAAATAGCCAATCACAAAGCAGAATTTTAGATTGGTACCTAAGGTGACCAATCAAATTTAGAAGCCCTTCTTGTGGGCTTCATCCCACTATTTGAGAAACACAAAGTCAGAGCTAATTTCTTCAAAGTGAAAATGAGGGAGTTGGTGGGCGCTACTTGGACACAAGTGACAGTGGAATTAACGGGCACAATCCATTCTCTGTGCATTTGGACCTTTGCTTTAACAGGTCCTGTCATTTTAAAACAGTTTCCTCGAACTTTGAGTCAGTTCATTTTCAAAGAGTGACTGTTGCTCAAAAGGACAAGCCATAACAAAAAAAACTCATGTGTGCTATGGACGCTGCTCTGAATACAATCTGTGGTGGACAAACTGCCGTCATATTAATATGCAGGAAGTTACAAAAAGTGTGAAAATAAGCAACAGTCAATTAAGGTTAAAATACAGACACTTAAGGTCATACTGAAGATTGAAGATCATGTACTGAAGTTGTACATGAAGTGAACAAGCACTGCACGCAGTGTTTTTATATTCTTATTTTTATATTTTAAGCAGCGAGGGCATCAGGGTCAAGTTTCAGGCTAATAGAATATTTTGTAAAACTACCATATTGTTAACTTGTTTTTTGTTTCCATGATGCGCTGTTGGCTGTGGTGTTGTGCGGGCACAGATGTTCGGAGCAGATGAGTGAGGGGAAATGGCATCATCTCCACAATTACGGGAAGGTCATGACCTGCTGTCACGGCAACCACTTGGCACCCATTTAAAAACTCCTTGGCACCTGCAACCTGCAGATTTCATAAACCCGCAATTAGGTGCTGGGCATGTATCAGTCAGCACACTCTGTGAAAACATCTGCTTCTGTGTGTGTGACAGTGAGGGGGATTACAGACCGATGACTGATGGGCAGGAAGGACTGATGAGAGACGGAGAATCATTTTGTAAAACATTCTTGGATGAACAATCATTAGCTAAATCTTTTAAATAATCCTCTGCCAAGACTGAAGGAGATGCTTATTAGATTGTGAAACTACTATCATGGATGCAGAATCTGGCAAAGTGTATTTAAGGGATTCACAATACTGGGCTCTTGTGGATACTGTAACTGATTGAAAGATATTTGCTATGAACAGCAAGATATACCAGAATTAACTTGTTTGTTCTATATTTTTAAATATATACATATTCTTAACTGTGCAGGTCTTTAATGTCTGCTCTTGAAAATAACTACTTAGTTGGACTGTGCTTTTTTTTTTTAATTCATTTTTTTTAAATTGCATACTTTCTAAAGAGCCCATATTCTGCTTTTTAAAGTTTTATATGCGCTTTAGAGTGTTTAACTTGTTTGCTCCCTGGGATAAAATAATCTTTTTAAGATTTTGCACAGAGCAATACAATGTCAAATCCATTGCTGTCAACTTTGTTCTTACCAACTCATTTCAACATGCCCCAATTTGTGTAAACTCACATAATAATAATTTGGGTTAAAGGGGAAAAAAAGGAAAATAAAAAACAATAACCAAAAGCATTTTTAAAAATTTAATTATATAAATATTAATAATAGTTTTAGTATGCAATAAATAAATACATATATACATAAAAATAGTACTACTACTAATAATAATAATAATAATTATTATTATTATTGTTGTTGTTGTTGTTGTTGTTGTTGTTGTTGTTATTATCATTGTTGTAATTATTATTATTATTATTATCAATATTAGTAATAAGTGAATACAAGACAAAACAAAAAGAAGGGTCAAGCACTGAAGGTAAATTATATCTACAATCAAGAGTGAAAAAATACAGAAATAGATAAACAAAAATACGCAAGCTGATAAAGTTCATAATGAAAACAGAGGGTTAAAGGGGAAGTATTGAAGGTAAATTATGGTTACAATCAAGAGAAAAAATACAGAAATAGATAAACAAAAATAAAAACAGTGAAACAGTGTAGCAAATATATTTAAAGTTAAACCATGATCCTGATGAGTAATGTTAACCAGGACATAAATTCCCAGGTTACTGGCTAAACTAAAATTATGACCGAGAAATTCTATGCACAAGACAATGAGTTTGTGAAATCAAGCCCCCTTGCTAAGATCCACCAATGTGACGTCCTACCATTGATTTGTTTGTAATTTTCCCCACTAGCTTGGAACAGCAAGCCCAGTGCAGAGCAGAGACAGTAGAATGGATGCAGAGTTGTTGACAATATGGCGCTGAGCAGCACTGAACTGACCAATTACAACAGAGTTGATGTGAATACCAATCAGAATGGACTGGGTCCACGTGGGGAAGAGAGCCTTTCAGAGCCAGAAGCTCTAACAGAGCATCTCAGAGATAGAATAGAAGTTTGGTCAGGGGTACTCCAAATATGAACCAGATTTAAAGCAGAATATGGGCTCTTATCAAAAAAACACTAAAATGTAACACATTTCTATACGATAAAGGTAATTAAATGACTGTTTCAGCAAAACCTACATCAGTATCAGTTTGATTCATTTGTCATTTCATAAGCTGAAATATTTTTTCAACTTTTAGATTCATGTTTTGTAACAGCATGACAACCTTTTTTTCTGGAAACAAACAAACAGAAGAACAACCAAAGTTAAAGTTAGTTGGTTAAAGGTATAACAACACTTTTTATTTGATTAAGGATATTGAGGTTTGGATTGTTAGGGGCAAAGCTGACATGGATACATTTCTGTACGATTTGTTCCTATTGATCAGACGGCCTTCAGTCCTGCCTTAATTTGGTTCCTCTGTCTGTGATTAGGTTGATCTGAGATTCAGTTGATAAGGCTTGTACAGTACACCTGTGTTAACTGAACATTTTCACACTGCAATGTGAACAGAAAAAAAAAGAAAATCAAGGAATGTTTTATTTAACCATATAAATCAGAATAAAGGGAACAAGCTGTTGGTTTGAAAGCACATATATTAGTTTGATCACACTCAGTCTGCTTAAAACAAGCCTTTACCCAATTACATCATAACTTCAAACAATGTTTGAGAGCAAAGGAAGACATCAAGCACTTCTCTGTTGGAAACCATTTCTCTATTTTCACAGCTGTGGCTACATCTGCCTTCATCCCAGTGAGAATTCAAATGTTTTTTCCCCTAATTTTCAATTTAAAACCAAGGAAATTAATTGTTTCTTTATCTGATGGCATTCTAATGTAAAGTCTATTTCTGTCCGTGCAGAGAAGCGGGACATGATTACGGTTCCTGATATTGGCGTTTAAAGAGAGCTGGTCCCTTTGTGAAATAATTGAATGGTTTTATTTGATACTGTACTCAGACTGTACCGTATAGAAAGTTAACTGACAGGAGGAGCTGCTGTGGAGGACATTATGTGTCAGAAACATGCAGCGGCAGAGGAGGAACAGGATGGTAAAGGGGTAAGAACCCTTCTGATCTCTGAGCAGTTTCTATGGCATCACTCATCCTCTGAATATTTACCAGGCAGCCGTACGTGAGTGAGTGAGTGAGTGACTTAATGAGTGGGTGAGGGAGTGAGTGAGTGGGCGAGATTGCTTAAAGAGAAGGAAGAGGAGGATGTATGTCATATCAGTCAGCGTCTATATTTTCTGCATGACGGAGAGCGCTCAGGTACCTACTCACGCTCTGAAAGCAGAAAGTGTGGAGGCAGGAGCATCTGTGATGAGTTTCCTGAAGCCTCCGGACGAGCCAGCGAGCGAGCGGTTACACAAGACTGCCCTCTCCTCTCTCCCCTCCGGTGCTCAGACGGCACACATCCTGATGAGGTGATAAGGAGAGGTGGTCGTCCTTAAACTGACACACAGACACACGTGAGTCTCAGGTTCAGTGTCCTTCAGCTGATGGACTTTGATCATCATCTTCAGTGTTGGTGATGTCACTGTGGAGGAAATGTCCACTCTGGAGATGATTTCAGTGATTTTTAATGTGGTATGATTGTTTTTTGGCAGACAAGCACTACTATACAGTACTACAATAACTGCTGATCTGCTAGAATTTCATGCATAACTATCTGACTATCTGAATGGTCCAAAAAAGAGAAATATGCAGTGAGCTAAAGGTCTCTGAGTGAAAATGCCTTGTTGTGATGCCAGAAGTCAGAGGAGAATGGTCAGAGTGCTTCAAAATAACAGAAAGGCAACAGTGGCTACGTTTACATGCAGTCATTAAACCTTTCATAACTGGAATATTAGCTATAACCCAGTTGCGTGCAGCCATGTAAACACCAAAAAAACTTTTAAAAAAACGGAATATGCTCATATTCCGGTTTTTAAAAACCCGAATGTCACCCCTGGGTTACTCCTTTTCTATCCCGGATATTTGGTCATGTATATGCCGATCGGGATATCCTCATCGAAAGGAACATTAAGTTGTGTTCTGCGCATGTCCCTTTCGCAAGGAATCTTGGTCTTTTGAGTACAGGAAGTACTTGTTGTAACATGGCACAGCTCCGGCTCGATTTCCTAATTCTTCACGTTCTCGTCTTCCATTAATGAAGAAACTGACAAAGAATAGTGTCAAGTACTGGTGGTGGGTCAGTACCAGCACCAAAGTGCAAACGAAGCCGACTGTTACCTGCTCCGGGCCGTTCATTATCCGCTGTGCTGCTGCTGTTATTCTCATTGCTATTGGATACAGGAAGAAGAAGCGGAAATGACGCGCATTGCGTCATGACGTTCTCCGTGCGTGAAGACGTTTTTTTGTGCGTCGCTGTTTTGTTCGGGATGCTATTCATTGAGGAATAACCCTGTTTGCTCACTCATGTAAACTGGGTTATTCCGAATGTTTCAGAAACTGGAATATTGATCTTAACCCGAATATTGACTGCATATAAACGTAGCCAGTGACTTGAATAAACACTCGTTGCAACCAAAGTGTGCAGAGGATCCAAATCTTGAAGCAGCAGAAGATCACACAGGGTGCCACTCCTGTCAGCTAAGAAAGCCCAAGCATGCAATACATTAGTAGTAGTAGTTTATTTTGAACATGTAAGAAAAGAGTGTTGCTGTTTTAACAGTTCCCCTCACGTCCCAGCCATGTATGGTTTGATTTTCTACAAAGGTGTTTTTATTTGTTTTATTGTTGAATTTGTCTGAATGGAATTGTGATTGTTCTATGTGAGCCCAGTCAAAGAAGAATTTCTGTCACCATCTGGGACAAACAATGAAGTCTATCTATCTATTTATCTAAATGTTATATATTTATACAAATATAGCAAAATACAAATACAAAAGTAAGCAAACAAAGTTCCCCTTGAAAGAAAACAACACCAATTAATTTCATTTACCAAGCTTGAAAAGAGTTGAAAGAAGTACAAATTATTAGATTAGATTGGATTAGACTGAACTTTATTAAACCCTTGGGAAGACTCCCTCAGGGAAATTAAGATTCCAGCAGCATTGTGTTGCAGTACACATTAAAAAAAAAGGCACACAGGGTATAAAAAAGTAAAAAAAAAAAAAAAAGTTAAAACAATTTGCAGATATAAATAAAAATTTAAATATGGCTACTGGCCTCTGGCTACTGCTCCTTCCCGTCCTCTGTCTTCCTGTTACTCCTCCTCCCACCGAGTGAGTAGTTGTACAGTCTGAGGGCCTGAGGGACCAAAGAGTTTCTCAGTCTGTTGGTCCTGGACTTGGGGAGGAGCAGTCTTGGGCTGAACCAGCTCCTCTGATTGTTGATGATGGTGATAGACAGGCTTACCAAAATGAGACAACTGAGGCACAGAAGGTTAGGGTTAGAATGTTCTTGTCACTCTTTCTTGCCCTCCACACCTTTTGAGCATCGTTTAAATGCCTTAGCCTACCTGAGTATTGTTGCTGACCATGTCCATCTCTTTATGTCCACGGTGTGCCATCCTCTGATGGCCGCTTCCAACAGGATAACACTCCATGTCGCAAAGCTGAAGTCCTCTCACAGTGGTTTCTTGAGCATGACGATGAGTTTGTTGTACTCCAGTGACCTTCACAGCCACCAACTGTGTGTAAGTTGAAACGTAGCCAAGTTTGAATGTGCGCTCTTGCTCAGTTTACATCTGTGACAGTTTAATCGTGGCTTAAGTTAAGAACATATGTCCTAGCAGGTGTAAGAGGCTGTTTAGTTTCAGCAGGGAGTTTATCATTACAGTTAAAGTTTCCATGTCCTGCTCAATAGTTTTATTTTGCTTTTAATGTTGGTAGAAAGGGCTTCAGGACAGAAGAACATGACACCTTTTTTCTAAACTCTCAGTTCACAGAGAAATGTGTCATCCTTCTCTAAGGAAAATGCCCCTTCAAACGCTCTGATTTTACTTCCTGGGGTTTATGATGTCATAGCTCTACAGCCTCCACCTACATGTGTGTTTTCTGCCTGTCACAGGCAGACGCCATGACTGTTTTGAAAGTTCGCTCCTCTTCCCATCAGACATCGCCAATCAACGCAGAGCTCATTATCGTGGCCTCTTGTAGCCTCGGATCAGAGTGTTTCTAAAGGGGAGGAAAAAAGAGCTGGATCTGATCCTCCACGGAGACAAAACGTTTCTTTTTTTTCAATTCAATTTAATCAAATCCTTTCTTAAGAGACATCTTAGGCGTTATGTGAACAATGAAACACGCCAAGATATAGGACCTTTAACTTCCCTCAGAGATACATTTAGACTCTCTTGCTCTATTTTTTGTTGGTCAGCGAAGGTCATTTATAACCCTACGCAGCAACTGAATCTGCCTGATTCAGTGTCTAATCAGGCAGATCCAATCTACAATTGTACGTGGCACAGCCCAATCAGTGTCCTTCAGGGCATAAAGAGGTGATAGCTATGAACAAAATGACAGCAGGCAGTGACTACTCATACAGAGATTAGCATAGATGCTAACAGCTTCAGTAGCAGTTTCAGATCTGGACCACATGTCTTTGTTAAATGAAAAACACTGAATGTCTCAATAGAAGAGAAATTTTCTCTCCACTTAAGACATGTTTTGGCAAGAATTTGTTCTATGTAGTGGCAGTAGTGTCCACTATCTGATTTGCCTGTATTATATGTGGTTTAAATGTGATAATAATTAATCTGGTTTGTAAGCTTGGATGATGTCAGCCATATGGTAACAAAGCACAGTAAAATTTTCTCATGTTTTTGGCAGTTTTACTGCATGTTGTCACTGTTTTATTAACTCCATCTTTAGATTAAGGTTGTAAGCTTTTGTGATCTCATTATCATAACACTTTTTTCACTAATTACTGAATTTTTTTAAAAATAGATTCTAATTTTTTTAAGGAATGTTGTTTATGGCACAAGGAAGAAATGATTAGACTGGTGGTGAATGGTTGCAGATCCAAGAATGTTTGAAAAGATTTGTTAACAATGTGAGATCAGGCTGTTTTCCTCATTTTCGCTGATTACTCTATAAAGTATTCATGGAAGTTTTCATTTTTAGGGAACCTTGGTCATGGCACAAGAGAGAAGTCTTAACACTTTGATGGCAATCCGAATCCGGTTGATTTTCCGGGAATGTTATAAAGGATTTTTTAACTATGCGAGATAAGGCAGTTTTCCACAATTTTGCGAATAACTTCACAAGTTCTCAACACATTTTTAAAACATTTTCAGGGAATGCTGGTCATGGCACAACACAGTAGTACCTACATTTTGGTGCGATAGAAATCTGGAAGCAGATCCAGGATTTTTTAAAGATTTCTTGGCAGTGCGAGATAGGGCAGTTTTCTACATTTTTGACAATAACTCGCCTGCCAATGTTGGAAATGCCTTGGCTTGTTTGCACTCTTGGATCACCTCTATAGTTGGACATTGAACAAAAACGATTCCTTTGAATTTAGACGAAGCTCTTTTCTCTCACGTGAGCGGTGTGAACTCTATTTCGGGTCAGACGTGAATCGTTTTCCTTTTGTGGCCCTTTCTCTCTCCTCCCCGTCCTCCTTTCCCTCTTTCTCTTTTTCTCTCCGTCTTCCAACACATGCACAACCTCTTCCCTGCTCAGAGCTGAACCCTCAGACCTGAGTTATAGGTGTCTGCTGGAATTTCTTCCCCCTCCTCCTCCTCTTTTTCACCCACTGCACAGTTTTAATCGATGGGAATAACGGAGAGCAGGTGCAGCCGCGTCGTGCGTTCCGGCGGCGCCACCAGGGGACGGTGTGTGGTGCACTAGGACCGCGGAGAAAGAGAGAGAAAGCTATACTATCCTTGTGCTCTCGTCGTGTGCAACTCCAGAGCGGAGCTTGTGGAGGGAACCCCCCCATCGGATCTGGCCATTATATCCATACATTTCTCTCCCTCCTCCATCTCCTCCACCGCGGCGCTGCTGAGTGGGGATCGCAGCGAGCCGAGCAGTGCGTCTGGGCCGGTGAAGAAGCACCCAGAGGAGAGAGGATTTAGGGGACCGAGCTCATCTTGGGGAGAAGGGTGATCATTTGGCATCCCCTTCTTTGTTTTTATACTCATTTTTATAGCTTGAGGTGCGTCTTTTTTCCCATTTCTTACCCATCTTTCGTTTTATTCCAAGCGCGCAAAGTCACATCTGCGTAGGAGAGCGCTCGCTTCCTTTGCCTGCTTGCTTGCTTGCTTGGCGCACTTCTTCCCCCCAAAGGACACACAGATAAGATCTTCATCCTTCTGTTTGGATTTAAACGGGACGACTGACTGAATGGGTGACCTCGCTGAGACGCACGACACCAACACTGGCTTGCACCACTTTTATGGAAACGTGTTTTCTCGATTGACCCGGAGTTGTGATGTCCAAAGCCTTCCCCACTGACTGACAAACGGCGCTGTACCATTTTGGAATCAAGTTGAAGGTAGGCCAGCTTTTTTTTCAATCTCCAAATCCCAATTTTACCTCTCCTTCTGGGCGGTTTGTGAAGTTAATTTTGAGCGTTTATCGATCATTGCGCAAATGAATTAATCGATTGGGACTCTTGGTTTTTGCCTGATAGATGCACCAATGGAAATGGAGCAAATAACACACTGTTAAGATGTGGGATTTGCCAGTTTGTGTCAGGAAGGAAATAGAAGTTCAGCACATGGAAGTGTTGCAGCAGAAATTAAGTCGAATTTGGATTACCGTGTGCGCAAAAATCCAGAAAAAGCGCGGATAAAAAAAAAGGAAACTTTAGTGCTGCAGTAATAGAGAGGACACCAGAGTGTGTTTACTCTCGTCGGTCTTCTATTTTCCTCTAATTTGGCTCAAATTCGAGCTCAGTGCTGGAGATGGAGCCCCTCTGCAGTGCAGTCTCACACACCGGCCGGTCAAGCAAGCAGAAAGGCACACTGGAGCTCGAGAGGATTTAGATAAAGGTGTAGACGAAGCAGAAGCTTTCCCCAAAGCTAGACTGCCTCTAAGTCTTATTGAATACACAACCCTGCCTTTATATAAAGGATACAGGCGCTTGGATTCACTCAGGCGCATTAAAATAGAGCCAAGTTTTGCGCCACAAAACAACTCCATCTCTCTTTTACCCTCTTTTTCTCCCGCTTTCTCCTGGGGAGTGCGCACACACTCCCCATACAAACTCTGAAATGAAATAAATGTGTGTATGTGTGCGTAAGAGGAAGGAGAGAGTGAGTCACAGTAGCTGTACGGTTAAAATTGGAGCAAAGATAAAGGGTGCCAAAAACGCGCGTCACTTTTACAGCCATTACGGTAATAATATGATTGAATTGGTGGTTTAAAGCACATTGGAGGGGGTTCTCTGGCTCTTTGACCTACTGTACCAGTTTGTCCCACGGGGACAACCAGAAAAAAACAGCACGGTCCCCTGAGTGGCACGGCGCGGATGCCGACGCATGACGCAGGAATCTGAGAGCTGATTGATGACGAGCCTATTTGTGGAAGTGCGCCGGAATCAGTAAAACCCGGAGCGTGTTTGAGCCTCGGCTGCAGAATCTCTGTCATGTTTCTGCCTCATTTCTCTCAGTTTTGCTGTCCTCTGTCAGTTTTAGGTTTTTTTCTGCGTGAAGTCGATTTGAGGAGATGGAGAGATATTGTGGTGGTCTCGTCTTAGACATGTGCCTTAACTGAGATCATGTTTGTGCGGAGGCAGGCTCTCTCTCTCCCACGCACACAAACACACACCAGGGACTATTGAGGCTGCTTGAGACACAATTAAATCCAACCGAGCAGTCTCACAGGGTTCTTGCTGAGCTGGTTTTTGAGGAGGAACCAACCAAACCAGCCAATGCGAGAGCTGAGTGTGTTTTTATGCTTCTTCAGGTGACTGATGTCCATCAGTTGTATTTTGTCGTGAATCAGGATGAAGGGTTACTGTACACATCAAAATCTGCATTGAAGAATGAACACTATCAGAGTTAATAATAACACTTCTTCAGTGTCTGGAGTGTTGTCCTCACTCTCTTCAGAGAGTTGGTGCTGTAACTCTCATCAAGTGCTACTGTTGACTCTTTTTGGAGTTAAAATTTAATACGAAACACTGAACAGAGTGACTTTTGATCAACACTTCTAGTGAAGTGTTAGGAATGAACTCTCTCAAAGTATTTTTTTTAAAATTATTTAAGTGTTAACTCCATTTTTTGCACGTTTGGTTAAACAAAATATATTTTAAAAAACATTTGCACTGCAATTTTTTAATGGCGTGGGCTTGTGACGTCTGTCGGTACTTGACCAATAATGGAGGACGGGCAAGATGATTGATTCTACAAGTGCCACTCACTGGTTCAGAGTTGAAGATCATACAGTTACACCTATGGATCTGATTTACTAAAACATCACTTCACTCTTGTTTTTGACACCAACTCCTTTTCAACTGAGAGTGATTTTTTTTTAGGGATTTGACTCCATCCAGAGCTCAAGTAACACTGCACTTACTGAAATTTTGCCAACACCGACGTTTTTACTCTTTCCAATTTGCTGTTTATTTAGGCTTTTGTTATTTTTACTTTTTGAGCAGTTGTAAAATCTGTGTTTCTACTTTTACATCATACATGGTAAATGGACTTGAGCTTACATTGTGCTTTTCTAGTTTCTCTGACCAAATACAGAATTACTCTGCAGATCACATTCACACCCGTTCACTCTCACATTTGATGGCTCTGAATTTCTTTGTCAGTTGTCCATCAGTATCAGCGAACACATCCAAGCTCTCATTTACACACCCCCTATTAAACGCCACCGATGCAGCAGTGGTAGGAACTTATGTTTAAGTGTCTTGCCCAATGACACATTGACATGTGACAGCTGGAGCTGGGCTCAAACCCCCAACTTTTTGATTGATGGTAGAGAGTAGTACCAGACAAAGCCACCAACACACCAAACTTGAGTAAAATCTGCGGGTATTAATTTACTTTGCAACATCCCAGCTCCTGCTGTCACATGCTAATGTGTCCTTGGGCAAGACACTAAACCTCAAGCTGTGGCCCCCTGGAACCTCAATGTGGCTGGCCAGCTTATTCAGAATTCATGAAGAAACGATTGAAATGTGACAAAACCTGCCACTCCAACTTTTAGTAATCCAGTATTTCTTATAAAATAAAACTATAACTGATTGTTATCATTTCTGTATAACTCCTTTTAAGAATTACTTAATGTATTTCTGGAAATAAAGATAGAAATGTTACTGAAATATACTTTAAGTATATTCTGTGCCTTGCATTGTAAGTGTAGCTTAAACTATTTTCTATCTTGTGTTTAGTTTTTTATTAAATTAAGGATGACCTCTGTAACTGATTTTTATGGCAGCTTTGCGTTTGTACCTTTGATTACATTCAAAGTAATTTTCATTGTTATTTTGGGTATATCTTACATATTGCAACAATTGTGGCGAGCTGAGGTCGTCCATCCCTGATTTACATTAAAGTAGGGATGCACAGATGCAATGGTTTTAATAATAATGATAATTATGATAAGGACTTTTATAAACATAGGCTTACAAATGATTTGGCAAAAACAGAAGTATACAATAACTTGTGCAAAAAATAAACAAACAACAACAAAGAGCACAATTTAACCTAAAGGATCCTTAACATTGGCATAGGGTAATATTGTCACTTTATGATTTATTTATTTAATATTTACAAATGTTGGCCACCAGCTAATCATTTCCGATGAACTGATTTACATTGCAGGTATTTGGCCACATGGATGTAATGCTAATATCTAACCTTTTGAAAAACTCTGTTTTCATAATTAAGATTATGATTAACAAGAGATGTTATTGACATTGAAGGATAATTACAACAAAAAGAAACTAAGAAAGTGATTGGCTTTGGTTGCTGGTTCAGTTGTTGTTTACATAAAACACTAATACCGCATTGTCTCTGAGTCTCACAGTTGCTGCATCACTACATTATAGTTTGTTTGTTTTTTTTCTGACAAAGGTAACCTTTTGAAAACCAACCAGAGCTCTCTCAGACTTCTTGTTCACCTGAATTTAAAAAAAGGAGCCAACCAGTTCCATCCTCTAAGACCTGAAGTCAAAGCAGACTGCATTTTCCTATGTTGACCTACTGTAAATCTATTCAGTCCATCCATAGGTGCAGCAAACCTCCAGTGTGCTTCATTAAGCCAAACAGAAACATGCCAAAGTGTGGCCTTGTTTGGATTTGAAGTGTCTCCTTTAATGATTTGGTGAAGTCACTTCTTGTGTCTTGCAGCAGATAAAAGTGACAGAGCCAGCAGCAGCCGCTCATCTCAGGAAGAGATGACAGTAGCTGTCCACGGTGCTGAAACAGACAGCTCCTTTGTGCAGCTCTGGGATGAGTGAGGCAGGGATGCTTGTAATCATTTGGAGGCCCTGACGCTTCTGCTACATGGCCTTTAAAGAACAAAAACTTGATGATCTTCAGTCGTTTGCTTCATTTAGATAAGACAGAGCACTGACTCTTTGGCACACATTTGTAGAAATGTTTGATTCTTGCCAGTTTCACATAGAGTGCCGACTTTTTGTGTGGAATTAAGACAATGTCAAAAGTGTGGTCACGATGGCAGTGATTGATTAATGAATGATATCAAAGATTTCATATTAATTTGCTTAATTAGTTAGTTTGTTTTGAACAGGATAACTCAGAAAGTTATGAACAGATGGCATTTTCAGGGAATATTGGTCATGGCACAACAAGTAAGTGATGAGATTTTGGTGGTGATAGGAGTTCTGATGCAGTTAGAGGGATTTTCCGAAGGATTCCTTAACAGTGCAAGATAGGGCAGTTTTCCACATTTTCGCAAATGACCGAATAACTTTTAAATTGATTTTAATGACATTTTTAGGAATGCTGGTCATGGCACAAGTGATAAGTGGTAAGACTTTGGTGGTGATCAGAATTCTGATGCAGATCCAGGAATTCTTTTACACGGGGCAGTTTTCCACATTTTTGACAAAAAAATCACCTGTCAGGTTCTGAAATGCCTTGGTAAAAGTTTGTGCTCTTCCACTTAGTATTGAAATTATTCAGATATTTTGGCAACATTTGGAAAAATTGGATGGACCTGTCAAGGAGCAGGGTTGCCATTCTCACCCTCAACCCTTTCCCCTTTTATTCCAAGCTTTTTTTTTTAATCAAAATTAAGAGACTGTGCTTAATTTAAAAAGTTAAAAGCTGTACAAGAAGTTCCTTGCAACATTCCTAACCCAAGATGGGGCTTGCCAGTTCCACCCATTATTCTTAATGTTATCTTTTTGTACAATTTAGGTAGCATGCAGGAGTTAATCTGCAATTATTTTCACCAGCAGTGAGAGAGAGGTGTCTACATTGTGCACTTCTGTTGACAAGTTTGCATGTTCCTTCTTGCTGCCGTAACTCTGATAACCTCCACCTCTTTCTCTCCAAAGATGTCTGCAATGCCCCTGCAGACCGAGCTCAAGTTCCTGCCTTGATCTTGCCTCTATTTTGTAAAGCCTCATTTGGAGATAGGTGACAATTCCATCTGATTTATTAACTCCAGTATTTGAGGATTTGTGCAGTGATGTCCATCACACCTCTGCACTGATTATTCAGGTTCGCTTCATACATAAAACATGCTTCTTCCTTTAATTGACATGTGGAGTCCCTTTCCCATCCTGAGGTACAAAAACACATTATGTCCCCTTGCCATTTTCTCTCCCTCTCACTACTTCAGTGTCATCATTGCACTACGCTGTTTGCTTTAAATGGCCTCATCATGTGTACTGAGTGGTGTTAAAATCCATTAGCTGATCATCATGGAGTGGTTCTTGGCTCGACCACGTGAGTCTGTATTGTGAAAAAGAGAAAACATAAATACATGGGGGAAAGTGCTTCAATAATGTAAAAAATATGTTTTTTCTGCTGTTGATTTCCAAATGGCTGTGTAGTTCCATTATATAAAATTTGTGTGAGAGAAAGTAGCCATTTCAAACACATATAGCACTCAAATCCAGATACAATCGTAGACCAAATATGAAATGATGAGATCTGTTTCATCGATATTTCAGATGTAATGATCAATGTTAAGTTTTTTCTTTGTAAGTTCAGAATATTTCCGCCAGCAACAAGACTTTGTGCTGTCTTTACATTACTTATCTGAATATAAGCTTCTATTTTGTGACCGCAGTTAGAAAAATATTACCAGCTGGATTTGACAGAGGTGGTAAAGTAACACTTAGTTGAAACCAAAAGTAAAAATATTAATGTGTTTGTTGTTTTTCTTCTTTTTGAGTGACATTTTTCTTCCATATTATTGATACTTTTTTTTTTAACTTTAATGGCTCAAAAATACATCTAAGCAGTAATTATCAGCATTACAGTCTATTGACAACAGCAGTGAACAGAACTGAGTGACATCATGTTAGTCATGTGTCTGCAAATGGGGTCAGGAGCTTACCAACCACAGGGCTGACATGTAGTGACAGACAACAATTGACAGATGTACTTACACTTAAGTGTAACTTGCTGATTTTGATATATTTACTGGTTGTAATGCATTGCCTAAACCTTTTTAATTTTGTATTGATATTTGACATGTGCTGCTGACCTCTTGGCCAGGTCGCCCCTGTAAATGAGATCCTGATCTCAATGGGATTTATCTGGTTAAATAAAGTTAAAAAAAAAATAAAAAATTTAGGGTTGCAACTTTAGTGTGTTAATACTCGCAGTGGGAGTTTCCTCACCCCTGCACACTGACTCACAGGCATAAACTCAGGAAAGCAACCGTTCACAGACACACTACGCCTAAAGGTTATTTATGGTCATCTATTGATGTACCAATCATGTTTTTGGTCTGTTGGAGGAAACCAGAGTGCCCACAGAACAACCAGTCATGCATGCATGTTGATAGGAGCTTAACTTGTATCTTGTCCACCAACAATATACTGGGTTTTGATAATGTATGCCTCCACAGCCTGTTTGCACACTGTGTGCCACTGCACATTTATCTGTTGCCATGACTTCTGTTGTCTGCAGCTAAATGGCTACTTTAGTGGGAGCAATTACGTGCCAGTTGATCGATTTGAAAGGCTCTAATCTTTAAATCTAACAGGAGAACCGATAAAAATTTGAGAAGAATAAATGTTTTCATTTATCCATATGTTGACCTTAGACAAAACAGGGTTTGAATGACTGTCTGAATCTGGTTGAGCTGCAAAACAGGCCACATTTCAGTTAAAAGGTACTGAAAGCCAAGAACTGGGGCAATGGGCTAGTTGTCTTTCTCCATGATTGAAAGAAGAGCAGAAAAAAATTGAAATAGACTGCAGAAGCCCGTTAAACCCCTTGGTGATTACATTACCTAGCAAGAGTTTATTGGCTTGTAAGTTAGAGCTACTGCATATTAACCAGCAACACTAACAGGGCACTCTGTGGATGTAGGATGGATGCCATTCTCCATGCTAAAAACCATTATATCATCACAAAGCAGTGGTGCTCTCTTACCACTGCTTTGCTGATGACACCCAGCTCTTCCTATCTTTCCCACCTGATGGCACAGCCACCTCAGCTCAGATTTTGCTAGTATCTCCTCGTGGATGAAGCACTGCCACCTTTAACCACATCTGTCTAAGGCTGGGCTTATTGTCCTTCCAGCCAGTCCCTCCATCTAACCATAGATCAATATCCAACTTGGGTGCAATAATCTCATGCCCACAAACTGTCAGAATTCTGGGTGTCATGATGATGGTGAGGTGACCTTTGGGGTTTATGCAGCCTCGATTGCTCTGTCTTGTCACTGTGGCCTCTATAACATCAACTTAACAGAAGGTTTTAGGTCCAGAACAACTCAGCAATCAGTATGATGATGCTTAATGTGGTGTCAGCATCAATGATATGAGGCCAAAGATGTCAAAGTTGTAGTAATGACAGACAGGAGACCGAGATGGACAAAATTATGTCTTAATTTCTGACAAAAACAGGATTATTGCACAGCTTTCAGTGAGTGGAAACACCAGCAACTTGCAGAAGCTTTAATCTATGTATAATGAAGGGCAGGGCAACATGACCTAAAACAAAATCCCCATTTTTTTTCCCACAAAACTTGATTTTAATCAGTTTCTACCCTTTCAAAAAGAAAACCCACTAAGTGACACAAAATAACAGGAATCAGTTATAGTTAAAGTGCATGCTGCAATTTTGTTATAAAATATTGATTATGTAGTTCAGTTGTTGGGATGTCTGTCTTCATAAACACTGAAAGATGGGCTATTTTCAACATGGAAACATCTGACCAATATTTAATCTAATTTCAGAAACAAATAAAAGCCCAAACATGTGCTTGTGCAAAACCTGACAGGAGCTAGCATCATGAAAGCTGTACATTTTCAGTATTTGGGTTTTCAAACATTGCAACAACTTCTGATTGGAGAAAGTTGAAGAAATTAATCTTGATTTTTCATTTTGGGGTCTTCTGCAGAAATTCATTGGAATTAATCAACTTAATCGATATATTGCTCAGTCCTAGTATAATGGCATTGAATTTTAGGAGTGACTTGGGCTCCATGCTGTTGTAACTGACAACCAATAGAGGCCAAATTTTTACATACAGAAAATCGGCAGGAATCAATAAAGGAATCAGTAAAGAGTCGGATCAATAAGCAGAATCGTTATTGGCACTGGTATAAAAGAACTTACCAATTCCCATCCCTAGAGGTGAATTGACAAGGTTTTCTGTCATTTGCTTGGTTGAGGAAAGAAAGGCACTGCTTCCAACCCTACATGGCAGCACTTGCATCCAAACAGACTTGAGTCAGTTTGTTGCACTTAATGTTCCCTCTGGTCTAGATTCTAGTTGTGTTGTCCTTGCTCTTAGATGCATATCACTTTGAACACAAATCACCTGCTAAAAGAAATTTAAACGTCGTAACATAGCCCTTGAAGCTTCTATTTTTAGGTCAAAAGGTCATGTATTGTACTTTCAAAGGTTTAATATCTGAAGCCGTACATGTCTAACCAGGCTAGGGCTGCCACAAACAGCTATTTTGATGATTGACTAGTCACCAATTATTTTTGCGGTTAGTTGACTAATCGGATCATGCGTAAACTGCAGCTTATCGCACCAGCATGTAGCTGCTCTTATATACCCATCGTTAGCTTCCAGCTTGAAGTGTTTAAGGTATGTGCTAACTAAAAATAAAGACAATTAAGATGATAATTCATCCAACTTTT
This sequence comes from Cetoscarus ocellatus, assembly GCA_037902135.1. Classification (NCBI taxonomy): domain Eukaryota; kingdom Metazoa; phylum Chordata; class Actinopteri; order Labriformes; family Labridae; genus Cetoscarus; species Cetoscarus ocellatus. The sequence goes on from JBAMNC010000688.1 coordinate 1,728,859, forward strand.
AATGAACTTTGCAGCTTGTAGCAGCATTTTTGACATTTTTTGATGTGATTACCACTACTGCGCATGTGAGTCAAGGACAGAAAGGCAGAAAAGACTGTGTCATTGTCATAGTTGTCATTGTGACTAATCATTAATCTTCGCAGCCCTGAACCAGGCACACCAGATGGACCGTTCAAAATATTTCACTAATCCATCTAAGAGAGAGCCCATAGAAAGTGTTTGGGGAGGGCAGAACCTTTCAGAAGCAAACCCGGCAGGTGATTGGACGATTGTTCCGTCAGTAAACATTTATTACAGGCCAGTCAGATAATGCAGTAGGTGGGTGCTAATATGTTACAGAATGTGAACCAGTTCGTAAAACAAACTCTTGTCAAAACATGTCAGAAGTCGAGCCAAAATATCCTTAATCGAAAGAAGTTTGTCGTGTTTTTATTTGTTTTTCATTGAATAAAGAAATGTGGTCAAATCCAGTTAGACTGTAACTGAAGCTGTTAGCATCTATGCTAATCCCTGTACATGCAGTCCCTTCCTGCAGTCGTTTCGCTTGCCTCATCTCTTCCTGCTCTAAAAGACTCTGATTGGACCTTGCTGCTTTGGGCCGAGCACAGAAGTTGTAGACTTGAGCTTGGCAAGATGTTTCTGCATGATTACAGACACTGAATCATGCTGGTCCAGCTGCTATGCAAGGCAAAGTATATGTCAGCTCCCAGTGTCCTCCAAAATCACCACAAGACCAGCTCATGAAGTATTAGTTTCTGCTTACTGTTGCAGACATTTTTATTTGGATTCCACAGGGTTAAATACCCAGTATGGCCTGTTGTTATAATGCACAGAGCCATACCATGCCTGCTATAAACCCAGTTGGGGAACCATTACTCTGCCCAAATGGAGAACAAATTATCCCAAGGGGAGCCATGGCGTCCAATATTTACCTAATAACCAGCTGCACTGTTTTCCTGTGATTACTTCAGCTTTATTTTTTACATGTGAGCTGTAAAAATACCTTTGCATGATCACAGTGTAACACTTTAACTGCAGCGCTCAGGAGGACCCCCACAGAGCCAATTTGTTTGCATTAATGGTCATCTAGTTGCAGAGGAAGAGCTGCTGGAGAGTCCTCTTCTCCTGCTACAGCACCGCTGATAAGTGATGTGTGTGTGTGTGTGTTTCTTCTCCTCCGAACATTGATTGAATTAGCCCACCCCGCAGACCCATTGCTTTCCCAAGGAGCTCTCGAAGCCGATCCTGCGGTGAAGTGTATCAATAAGCGGGTGGATGGAGTGTAAGTGGTGGTGTTGCTGCAGGCAGACAGCCGGTGACGAGGAGGAGGGTGGAGGGTGGAGGGTGGATGTTTGATGGGGAGGGGGACATGCTTAGGGAGGGACGCCGCTGATCACAGAGCAGATTGGGAGCCCTCGGTGCTGGCGTCTGTCGGTGCCTGTTGTGGGGGGAAGAGGGGGGTGGAGCCAAGTAGAGCTGACCCAGAACTGCGTGCTGGGCCTGTGTTCAAGTCGGTTCACATGCTAAAACAAAAGAAAAACAAAAATCAGGATTTGACTGGACAAATTTAGGGACACATTTTTTGTTACATTTGATTCAGGGTCAGGAAATGTACCAATTACTGGTTGCTCATTAGCATGCTAATTAGTGGGATACTTCCTTTTCATCAGAGTGCCCAGTCTACTTAACCATATTCTGTCCCCGGTGAAATGTTAATTATTAAAAATTTAATCTGGTGACTATATAGACTCTTGACTAATTTTGAACTCATTTCTATCATTGATAAAAGTGAAATCATATACCCTTACAAAACGTCAACCAAGTTGAGCCTTGTAGCTTTTTATTTTTTGTGTGTCTTTTTGGTTATAGAATTACGATTCCCAGCATTGTTTATTTAATGTTAAGTCATCTTATTAGTCTTGAAAATCATTTTCGCCCTCCAGTGTTTTAGGGCCCTGTTTTGACGTTGTGAAGTGTGTTGTCTAAAAGCACAAGACGCACAACAGTTTTGGGCGTGTTTTGCTATTTTGAAACACAAATTCATGGCCCAAAGCCAGGCACAGGGCTCCAAGAGGAAGTTTAATGTACCGTGACTATAACTGGGTGTGTTTTGGGTGTTAAATACATTATATCAAGCCAATCAGCTCTCATTCCTTTTAAATCAGTCTATGCAGGCATCTGTTTTTTCTATATATTGTCCTGGTTTAATTGTTCGGTCAGAATTTGGATGGCTCATTAATGTCTCTCACTATACTTGAAGAACACACACAGAGTATGTATGAAACATGTTCATGCTCATATTTAAGTGCTTCTCTTCGGTGGCACATTGCAGAACATGACACTGTGTCCTAACTAAATGCGAGCATCAGATGTTGAGACATTGCAGCCTTTAGGACATATTTAAAATCTTTAATGTTTTGTTTTTTTTTTTCCTGGGAGAAGTACATGCGCTGGACAGCATAACATTATTACTCTGAATAGTGCAGCAAAAAAACAGGCTGTCTCTCAGCTCTCCGTCCAGTTATGAACTTAGAGGTGATTTTTCAGCTCTGATATGTAGCAGTCAAGGTGGGTTAGGGTTAGGGTTAGGGGGGCTGCTGTTGTGCATTGCATGTGAGTGAAACAAGTTCACTACAGTTTGTGGTTTGATCTTGTGGATGTGTGTCAATCCCTCTAATTCATCCTTAAAATTGCCGAGACACTCCCTGTTAGAGCACTTGTGTTTTAATCTCAATTACAGTTACTGCCCCCTTAGAATTATGAAAACCGAGTAATATAGACTAAAAGATCACTGTGCCACATGACAAGGTGAACAATTTTTCCTTTTTCTCTTATTATGAGCGTAATGTGGAGGTATTTGTATTTCTACAGGTGTATTTTTATGTTTTGCCTGTTCTTTAATGTTCAAAATGATCATGTCAAAAGCATATATGTTGATGCTGTTGAGCTACCCAATTTCTCCATCCTCAGGTTAGGAGTACCATGTAAAATGTAAATGAATTTCCTTTACAAAAGTAGCCTGGCCAAGGTAGAAGTAATACAATTTTTAGCTTCTTACAGTTTTTTTTAGTTTATTTGTGTCATCCCCCTCCCCCCAAAAAGTATTAATAATTCTTCATTAAAGATCTTTACAGCGACCATAAAAGAAAATTTTATCTACTTATTAAATTGAATCGAATTTATTATGATCATGTATGCAAAGAAATCAAAATAGAGAAATACCATTCATATACAAAGAAAAAAAAGAAATAAAGTTATTACACACGTTTGAAAAAGGAGTAGGAAGAAGTAAATACGTTTTGAATTCCTACCCCTTATTAATGTTTCTCATGGGTCGTATAAAAATATATTCTGCTTTAATATCTATGCAAATAAATTATACGTATGTACACTACAAAACATATACGCCATATAAATATGTTTATACACATATACACTATACAATATATAATATATAATTAAAAAAATGTATATACATACAACATATAAGTATCAATATAGACATAATACACATATACTACATGAACATATATATAAATAGAATTTGTACCTATGCACACATACACATATATACTAACATGTATATACATTTTTCGTAACTGTCCACATAAATGTTATATCTGTATCTAATATCCATGCACTATATAGCAAACAGCAATCAATTTCAACATAGTCATTAATATGATTTATTGATTTATTCCCCCATCACTGTCTTAGATAACACACTTCCTCTTCCATATACTTGTTTATAAAGTTGTTGTTGTTTTTGTACTTCTTTTTAAACAGATTTATGTTTGGACTTTGTTTTATCTCTATATCCAAATTATTATATTCCTTTGAGAAAAAAACAAAAAAAAAAAAAAACAGTTAACCCATTTCTTATGGACTATTGTGGAAAATGTTGCTATCTTTGGTGTTGTGATACATTTTACCCATGATGTCACTGTGACAAATCTGACTAAAATACATCATTTTTTAAGTTGCAGTATTTGGATTTAGAAATGAACTGTGGGCTCTATTAAGTTAGGAGGAGGGCAGCGTGTGGTCACCAGTTGCTGTCTGTCAGAACTTCGGAATCCTGACATTTCACCAATTGGCAACCAAGACTAGTGGTAAAATCCCGTGGTGACAGACATACTGCCCCAGTCCTTATCCTTAGCTTTTGAAATGAGCTTCCTCCTTTCTGTAATTTGGCCACTTTAGCCAAGCCATGATCCAGTGATAAACGTGTCTGTCTGAGAGTAAAAGCGTAAAGCGATAAGGGGTTTTTGATGGCTTTGTTTTGAAGGCTGCTCGCTTTGACGCGAACCCCCATGAGGCCACTGGCAGCTGAGCTCCCACTGTGGCAGATTGATATTTGTAATTTAAGGGAAGCTGTCACACAGCATCCTCCAGATGGAGAGAGCCATGGAGGCACGCAGTCGATTAAACACGGTTTGTTTAGAAATAATCATTTTGATGTGGGAGCTGAGGATTCATTCGAGGCGGATTGGCTCAAGGGTTCAAAATGTTCAATTATGCACAGACGTGTGTGTGAGCATGCAACAGCAACACGTAGAATTCGAAGGGATTGGGAGCTTGTGGCATGTCGTGGAAACCCTCAGATCAGAGCGGAAAGGACAGGTCAGTGATTTGTTGTGGGAGAAGATAGAGTGTAGGTTGCAGTGGAGAGCTAATTCATTAATCCATTCATGCTCACACACCCCTCCTGCACACATATAGCTTTAATCACTGAACTGTTGGGATTGATATTTGGAGGAGGGTCATGTTTTAAAAGACCATCTCCTCCTTGTCACATTGATTGACAATAAAGGAACAATAAACAGCGTGGAGAGAATTCTGCCTGATTAACTGCCCTTCAGAATAACCAAACACGAGCAATAAATCAAGTATCCATCTCACAAATTTAGATGATGGCATTTATACGCTGCTCTGAGGACCCTCAGGCTCCAACTCCTCTGGGCCTTTGAGCTTATAGATGGGAAATAAGAGTCTGGCCCTGCGATGATACAGAGATTGAGAGAGCTAAAATGAATCTTGTTTTCTTGCTCTGTCAATGCTTCTCACCATCTTAAAATTATTTTTTACATGAACAGGGAGGTTCAGGGTGATTTGATAAGATGATGAAAACAAAGTGATGTTTTGATTCTTGTCATTTAACTGTCAGCTGTTAAATGCCTGAAATCTGTTCTCTGGGATGTCTGTTTTTAAAATTGTATCTGTAAATCATAGGCAATAAATCTAACACAGTATGAGGCAGTTTGAGGATGCTGCTTATGTTCAAGCTTTTACTTTCCTGTTTATGTGTGATCCTGGCTAGATGGATTAGACCAGGGCCCCCTGACCTTTTTTGTAGCATGTCCTGGTTTTAAGAAATATAATATGGCTGTGGACCAGACCTTCATGAAGGACAATGACTCTCTTGAAGCTCTTGGCTTGTTCCTAAACCCCAACAAAGAGACATTCATGAGGACTCACTCTGTTTTTATCAGCTGCTCATCAATGACATTTAGAAACCCAGTCAGCTGACAGTCACCACTTGACACAGTTGCTAATTAAACAACTACACCTTCTGAGTGTGGAGGAAAATGCTGTAATCATATGGTGATGACGGTGTGTTTTATCCATGGGTCATCAGTAGGGTTGGGTATATCCAGCAACCTCATGATACGATGCGAATCCCAACACTGAGGCCACAATAGGATATCTATCCTGATACATGTAAATTAAGAACACTGACTACGCTTTTAACAGAATTCCCAAGTTTGTTTTTTTTTACTACAAGAAGAAGAAGAACAAGTATGAGTTTTAAATGATTCTCCAACTTAAGAAATTTAAATTCAGGTCCTCAAAGATCGTAGACCTAAGTTCATATTTGGAACATGTGTTTCATCATGTAGCTTAGCTTTTACTTTGAATAGTGCCATTGTTAACATTACCCCAAGAGTATTTACGACAACTGTCAAAACACCGAGTCTGTAGCATCCATATCGATACACGTATTCCCAAGGAGTACATGACGATATTTTGCTGTATCGATATTTTAAGCACAGGTCTAGTCATCAGTGTGAGCTGATTTGATGTTACTATTGATCACTAATGGGTATGCCCAATGGGTACTAATGTGCTCTTACCCCTGAATTGAATCTTTACATCCGTGTTTGTTTTTGTCAGTGTTTGTTTGTTGGATAACTCAAAATGTTCCCAACAGAGTTTGGTGAAATTATCTGGGAATGTTGATCATGACACAAGGCAGGAGTGACAATCCAAACGCAGATTTATCCTTGCGCAGCAGCTGGATCTATCTGATTCACTGTTTGTAATCAGGCAGATGCATCTTGTCAAGCTCCAGTCTACAATAATCGGCTTTAGCCTGTAGCAGCACAGGCCAGTCAGCGTCCTTTAGAGGAGGAAGAGGTGGGAGCTACAAGTGTGAGGACAGCAGGAAGAGACTGCTCAGACATAGATTAGCATAGATGCTAACAACTTCAGTAGTTGTTTTGTCAGATTTGGACTGCATTCCATTTTTTAATGAAAAACACATATCAACACCACTAACTAACCCCCTGCAACATATGAAGTAGATGAGAATATAACTTCGGTCTGTCATTAAAAGTCTGTTCGTCTGCTTGTAAAACTGCAATGTGAAACCAAAACTAATCCAACCAAATGTTTACAAATTAACAAAAATATATACAGTGGTGCGAACCCTGATTAGACTTTCAGGTGTGAAAACCCCCGAACAGAGAATATAATGGACTATGTAAAGAAACATACACTTTGTGAACCCACCTGCAAAAACGTACGTTCATGGGCAAAAAAAGGAAGTAAAAGTCAGTGTAGTCCTAACAGTTGAAGACATTAATGCAGGAGGCAGAGGGCTCTTGAACTCACCTTGACTGTCGTCTCCTCACTGATAAACTCTCTGACATGCCGCTGTCTCCGCACAGAGAGAAGTTCCCCTGCCGAAGACACCTGTCTCTCTTTTGTCTCTCACGCTCTTAACTTCTGTCTCTCTGACTGAAGTTCCTACTGTGAACACAAACTTCACGTCTGTCTTTACCTTTAAACTCAGACAGCTGTCGGCATGGTGAATAAAGTCAGTCCTGTCACCTTCAACAGGCAGACCGCTCAGTACTGTTTGAAGGACTGAACCGTCTGCTTTTACTACTGCTGCTGCTGTTTTATTCACCAAGTGTAGCTCTTGGACTGGCATTTGTTCAGGTGCTTTGGTACAAAATGAGAGACAGAGAGAAAAGAGATGGAAACAGATAGAGGTCGAGAAAAGGTGGACAAACAAATTGAAAGAATTAGGCACCATTGTTTTTATTTGATTTACTGGACAGTACTTCATGCTGAGATGTTTTTTTTCTCTCCTAGCTTTGGTTCTGCCTTTTCCAACACTACAGAGAAACAGAAGGAGAGAGTCAGAATTTGTCTGATGATAACACAAAGAAACAGTCAATGGGATTCTACAAAAATATTTTATTAATTTGTTCTTTTAATCACAAGCCCTTGTATCTGAACATGATTGTCATGTTGTAATACACGATTTCAATAATTTCACCCACAAGGTGTTTGAATGACTAATCCAGTTTCAATTTGTGTACAAAAAGTCATGCTCTCAAGGGGTTGTTGTTGTAAGAAATGTTGATAATTTAGGGCAAAAATCTGTTAGAAAGACAACAACCAAAACAGTAAGAGCTCCTCACTGCATTTATTAGCTGCAATTCAAAACTATTACACACTAAGTTTATCACAGCCTTATTTTAGCTTTCCTTTAACCAAGCTTTGTCTGTGCCTAAGTCTGCCTCATTTTTGACCTCTTTGTTATCATTTCTGTTGACTGCCTCTGATGACAGTGTGACTTCCTTTATTTACAGAGCATGTAGAACATAGTGGAAGGAATTAATAAGGGAATTGTTAAGTAAAAAGAATAATGATGTTGATTCTTTGAGGTGGTTGTTATCAGTTCTCAACTGGAACTGGTTTTTGATTCCTATCTTTAACCCTGACATCTTGAAGTCTAAAGCCCACCCACTCAGTCACAGAGGGGGGCATTTCTGCAAAGTTGAATAACAATCCCTCCCAGCAATCTTGAGATAGTGTGTTCACAACATGATCTTGACCTAATGTCAAAAGTTAAGTTGGAATAAAGTTTAAGAAATCTCTTCAAAGATTCTTGAGATATTGATTTCATGAGCAAGGAATTAACATGTTGTTGACATTTGACCTAAAAAAATCCAGTCAGTTCCCCCTTTAGTCAGAGAGGATATTTTTGCAAATCCCTTAGATAGCTTTTTTTCCCAAGTGTTTTTTGCTGAGTATACCAAACAACTTCAGTTCAAGGCTTAGATAATGTAGGATTTTCTCTGTTAAAGCTGTGTTTGTTTTTGAAGGCAGTGACCTATAATGTTCTGTTCTTCATGTGAGAACCAGAGTGGAGAATGACCGACAGAGGAATTTAAGAAATAAATATGAAACCAGAAAAGCACTCAGAGAGTGCAGACCTCCGCCAAGATAGAATTCTCCATATACAATTGGATCACCATGCGCTCTGATATGATGGCCGAGTCTCCGCTCATGTCTGTCCATGTGGAGAAATCCTCCGCTGGCATTGCAAGGGAAGCTGGGAAAAGTAGGCTTGAAAAACTCTGACGTGAGTTTGCAAATAAACTACAATTCCAATAATGACATAAAGGGGGTGGAACCCTCAGAGCAGCCGAGGATAAATGAATGGGATTTGCCATTATAAACTTCAATGTTTTTTTTGTGACTTCAATCTGGATCGGATCCAGAAGAAATTGACCGTAATGATAGAGTTATTAAATATATACATTATTGTGTAAATTTTGAAGCGAATCCATCAAGTGATGTCAGAGATATGATTTTTTAAAATAGGGCCCAATATTAACTTGTGGGATTTTTCCCAAATTTTGGGAATTTTTTTGCATCCAGACAAATATGTGGATCACCACCAAAATGAAATGGCTTCTACCTTGGACAAAACCACACCTCTAGTAAAATTTTCATGTAAATCCATCCGGTAGTTTTTGCGTTCTCTTGCTAACAGACAAACAAATAAACATACAAACAGACCCTGGTGAAAACATAACCTCACTGGCAGAGGTAATAACGGTGCTTTGTACTTGGAATGCACAGCTCAAACCAGGAACATGAGTAACACATAACATAAGCCAGTTTCAAGGGAATATGTGGACTATTTCCACATCCTTGATACAAAAGATCTTACTTCTGATGTTACTCTTCATTTGATTTCCTCTCTGTCCTCACTCGCTGCCATCAGATTTGTCACAACACAGCTGTGTAGACAACAGCGGCTGTAATGGAATCATTCTCTCAGCTGTCACTTTGCATTGGTTCTGGGAAAACCCTGCCAATGTCCCATGGGGCGAATGTGTAAGAGAGGTTATATCGCACGAACACGTTTGCACTTACAACCCACAGAAAGAAAAGAGTCTTTCTCTGCCACACATACAAGATTAGTCTTGGCAAATTGTCTTGTCTCACAGGATGAAATTGCATTTAAAGGTGTAATTCAATCATTCTCTACCTCCTCTTTTTTGTTGTTCAATCAGTGCAGAAAGTGTATCTCCAGTACTGTCGAGCATTCCTCAGAGATATGATGTTGAGAATCTCCGAGCTGGCAGAAGAAAAAGTTGTCAGAATTTTCAACATCAGATTTGCTCACAACAGTGAAGTTGTAAGCCGTGATCTCTCAGTGGACTGGACCACAAAAAAGAGACGCAGACACAGAGGAGGGACTTTAGCTCAATTTTCTGTTTCTTGCCTTGTCAACTCTTCTCTGAAATCCACTCAAACCGGCCTCGGTTTTAAGCTACTGTATGAAGACAGGGAAGACAAAAAAACTGTGACGAGGTCGTGCAAGAATCAGCGAGGGAGTGAAGAGGAGCAGCGAGAGGTGAAGAGAGAGCCACTGAGAGGTGTTTCCACTGTTTCCTAAGCTTGAACGCTCTGCGCTGTTATTTTGTCAGCTGCAGTGGTCTGTGTTATGGTGCAATGAGTCCCCAGGGAGGAGGGACTGCCATAAATTTTGCACTGTGTAGAGCAGCCGTCTCTGATGTAGACCCACATTGTGCACAGGATGCTGGCTATTAGTGCCATTGGTCAGTAATGAGCCGCTACAAAGTCCCAGCCAAGTCTTAAAGTCTTTAAAAACTGGTCCAATCGGGTTCACACAGACGCACACACTTGAGCAGAGAAGAGAGGACGAGCAGACGTCCTCCTTGAGCTAAAATTAGAAACTCTTGGGCATAAAGAGCTAGAAATTTACAAGCTAAAATATGCCAAATGTTCTTTTGAATCCTGTATTAAAAGATCCAATTGACACTGCCTAAAACAAGGACCTGTATCAATACAAGACAGCATGCCAGACAGTATCAGTTTCCAATCAATGCCCTTGATCTTGACAGTGTCTCTGATATTACTGAAAATGTTTGCCAATATCAGTTGGTATAATTAGCAGTTGTTGCTATCTTTGCTTGTGATTATGCTGATAATATCTAAAGTTTGTACCAGTGGGGTTATTTGCAATTTTCTATTGTACTTGCTTAATTATGAATCAATTTCAATATTTGTATTACTTAATAAAAAATAGGATGCTCAATATTTTAGGAAAGGGAATTTGAACCAAAATTATTATTTCAAAGTCACTCACAAATACTGGATACTCTCAGATTATGTGTTAGCTTGATGCTAACATGTAATCATAGTGTCTGATTCTGCTTATCTGAATTTATGAAATTATCTGTCTGTCTAATCAATTCCAAGTAAATACAAAAACAAACCTTTGAATCAGTCATTTACTTTTTTTTAAAAAAAGATGTTCTCTTAATTTTTTAGATGTTAAAGAGCCCATATTTTGCCCTCTCTCCGTTTCTTATACTCAGTCACAATGACTGATAGAATATGTTCATACTTGCTTACATTCTCAAAACCCCCGTTTTCAAAAACTGAGTGCCCCTGATCCACCTCTAATCTCACTTTGTCGAAGCTACTCTGTTGGAGCTCTTGTTACCTTAAGGCCCCCTTCCCCATGACGGCCCAGTCTGTTCTGACTGATTGCGGTAATTGGTCAGTTCAGTGCCATTTTCAATGCCCGTGTCTTCCTCCAGTCTATGCCCTGCACTGGGCTTGCCACCCTAAACAAATGGGCCTGAACTACTAATGTAACAGTGGTAGAAAATCACAGTGGTAGGTCTAATCAGAGGTGCTTGGGAAACTGGTACTGGTTTTTGACCTTGGTTGGCGTTATTTGCAGAAGACAGGACTAAAGACTAACAACAATATTATACATGTTTGATTTTATTTTAGTAAGGCCGGGACTAAAGGAAGACTGCCTTAACGACCCCATGTCGTGGTGTGTTTGACCATTTTCTCGGGTGTCTATTAATGAAGTCCTTGATTTAAGTTGAGTAAAAAAATGAAAAAAGTCGTCTCTGTAGAGCATCAGGTGCAGCTCTTTTTCCCACCCCTTGGAAAATCTCCATTCTTAGAGGGGAGGGGGAGCTTTGGGGGGCGATGATAATGAGCTCTGCACTGATTGGCAGCCCAGATGATGTCTGATGGGAGATGGGAGGAGGGGGCCAAGGCATCTGCCTGTGATGAGCAAAAACACACATGTAGGTGGAGGCTGTACAGCTATGACATAACAAACCCCAGGAAGTAAAAACAGAGTGTTTTAAGGGGGTCTTTGTTTCGAGTGGCATATCGCTTTTCTCCATGAACTTAGAGTTTAGTAAAAGGTGTTATTAGGGCTGCACGATATGGCCTAAAACCAATATCTCGATGTTTTTAGGCTATATTGCGATACACGATATATATCTCGATTTTCTGATTTCTCTTCTAAATCACTATATTAATGTTAAATTCAACCCTCTGATGCATAAAATGACACCAATATAATGATCTAAGCAGACCCTTCTTTTGAACTGGAAATTTGCATACAAAACGGGGAAAATCACAATCAAATTAAGTTAAGCAAACCTTTCATCTCAAACCAGGCTGCTCCACTCACAAGCTTTAAAAAATAAAAATAAAAAATGGCATGTTAGACCTTTCTACTGTAGCTCAGTTTAAAGCTTTAAGAAAAAAAAAAACTTTCACTCTCATAACTGCATAAAAAATATCATGAAATACTTCTACATAGTTTTTACTATATAGGAAAAAAAGATATTCAGTTATACTGTAACTGCTGAAAAAGCATTATAAAAACTGTCAGTTGAAAACTAAATGAAAAAAATATGAAATACTTTCCCTTAGTTTTTAACTAAATGAAAAATGCATGAAATACCCACACAGTTTTTACCACATGAAAAAAGATAATTAAAAAGATGCTCAGTTTAGTTATACTGTAACTGCTCAAAAATTATGAAAAATACTCTGTTTAAAACTTCATGAAAAAAATTAAATACTTTCACTTAGTTTTTAATTGCATGTGACAAATCATGAAATGCTGTCGTAGTTATATTTACCATTACTGATAATAAAAGTGATAGATATTTTCTCATTAGAGGGAAGCAAACCTACACAAAAACTCACTGGGGCCATGTCTTTGGCGATGTATTTTGTCACTGACGCCGTGATCTCTTTCCATTTTGGACTTTTTTGTCAAATGGGACTGAATTGGCAAACAAAGATGCCAGAGTCATTTGCTGGTTTCTTTAACATTTTATGTGGTGTAGGAGGAGACATGAACATGCGGAGTTTAACTCAGTCTTCGTTTTGTAGTGGATGACATTTCAGGTGGTGAAACAAATTCGTGGTACTGCTACCTTTGGTGGCTACGGTTTTGCGGCTTATTTTGCAGATAACTGTATTTTGTTTCACATCTTCCTGGTGAAACCCAAACCGCTGCCAGATGATAGAGCCAGTGCTGTGTTTTTTTGGAACCAAGTCGTCCGTCTCCATCTTCCATTAAAATCTCTTAGTAACTCGTAAACTCGCCTGGAGTCTAGCCTTTTTTTTCACTCCTTCCATGCTCTTCTCCCTCCTGTCCTGATACAATAACACGCATGTGCGCAGGAGAGTTTTCCGGATGGGTGGGGGAGTGTGCTGCTTGCTGTGAGAGGAGCGCCAGGAGAGAGTCAGAGGAGCGAAACTCCAAAGAGAACTTACATACCGACGTCTGAAAACATTTACGTGACAATTTGTACTCGATGATTACAATATGGTCATTTTATACATCTGACGTGGGACAACCCGCGATAAATCGAGTATATTCGATATATCCCCTACCACTAGGTGTCATGTTCTTCTGCTCTGCACTCCCCTCTAACCACAGCAAAGAACATTGATTTTGCAGGACAAAATTTGTCCACAACTTCAAAATGGCAGGAAAAATCATACGCTGGCAAATGGCTGGGGTGTGACTCCAACCTGCCGTCTCTTTTCCATGTTTTAGTCATCTATCAGTGTGCCAGTGCCTCCAATATTGTCTAATATGATATTAATATAGATGCAGAGATAGAGATAGAAGCAGAGTTAGCTCTTTTAAGGAGAGTAAGGCACTACTTTATCACAAGTGTGCCAGTTCATGCCTCTGGTTTGGTGAAAAAGGCTGTAACAATATGAGCAAGTTTGTTTCAGTTAGTTTGCCCACAACGGCCCTCAATACTGTCTTTAATTTGTCTGGATTTTTTTGCTTCTTAAGTTAAGAGGAAAATTCTCGAGAAGAGCCCAAATGTTATTAAGACATCTCTACATAACGATATATCATCGTAAAATGATCATTAGCTGTTGCCGTCTCAGTGTGTTTGAGCCGTGACATTGCAGGGAGTTAGAAGAAGGTCAGCGACATCTATGTGTCTGTTCATCCTGCATATGCTTCAGTGTGTGTGTGAGTTCGTCTGTGTGCACTGATCTGACACACAGGCCCAGTCAGTCCTGTTCTTGGCTCCTGTAGGGATTTGGCACATCTCCTGGGTTTGCAGCCCCTGCCATTCCTCCCCCTTCTCTCTCTCTCTCCCTCTCTCTCCTTCTCCTGCTGCCTCTACTCCTCTTCCTCCTCTTTTTTCTCCCTCTATCCTCACACCAGAGTGGATCGTTCTGCCGGGGCCTTGCAGTGTGTCAGGGAGAAAATAACAGGAGAAGAGCTGACTGGACTTTGACCCAGGCTCTCCCTGGTCTGCATGCTCATTTTTGGCTCCACTACAGCTCTGCTTTGCTTTTACATGACAGTAATGTGGCAGTGTTATGTATCTGATTAAAGAAGCAACCCAAGAGATGCTGAAGACCTGGTCCAAGAGGAACTCTGACTGTGATATGGTGTTACGATGTGATTTCATCAAGAAAAAAATCTAACAAAACGTGTTTTCAACTACATTTTTAATATGACGAAGGTGTCTTTAGTTGACTTGAATAGATTTTGATATGTGACAAATGCATGTTAACTGTCCATCAGTAAGACAGCGGAGACTAAACAATTAGAGGTGATCTGTTAGATATTGAAAATTAATTATTTTTCACTGCAGTGCATTCAATCTGTCAAGCTGAGACAAAGCAGAATCATCCAGTGTTGAAAAATGAAAATAAAACCGCAGTTCCTCATCTGTCCACTTGAGGCTGGATGAAACAGCACCGGAAGTCACATACACACTCCAGGTCAAAAATCCAGTTTTTACAGTGAAGGACCAGCCAAGACCCTATCAGGTTGCATCTGTACAAACTTTTAGTTACTCTTCTTGTCTGTTCCTCTCAAAGTTAAAGCTCAATTTGCCTCCTCTGTGGAGAAACACCCCTTGTTTGTCAGAATTCTCTCATTCTGCCGGTTTCTCAGATCAGTTATGCGATGAGTCACTTTCCTTATCCTTATTGTGGGTCTTCCTAAACTCTCAACAGAAGCTCATTTTTGGGGTGATACCATATATTTGGAGATACAGAGCTGTGACAGCACGGAGAAGTGCTGAGGCCGCTGGACATTCATGCACCTGGTGTGAAAGCTGTGGCGGCACTCGCTGGAGCTGACACGTGAGCCAAAAGGACGCAAACAAAACGCCTCCAGTGTGAAACTGGCTTTAGAGTAAGATAGGTATCGCTTGGTACCCTAACAAGAGGTTGCCTTAAAAGTGGTACGGAATAAATCTGGTGTTTATTTTCGAAAAACTTTTGACAGTGTAATAAAAAAAAAAATGCAGAATGTTGCTAATTGAGATGAACTGGACCCTTTTGTGTAAAGCACCTCATAACTTTAGAGGACAATGACGTGTAATTAAAACTAATATAATTTTTTATCTAAAGACTAACCTTAAACCTGGAATATTCTCCCAAATTGGCTCTGCTTGGATAACCATTGACAAAAGCTGTTTTCATGGACAGAGCCTTGGATGACCTCACAGCAGGGACACGCATGCACACTCACAGGCCGATCGCTGTCTTACAGATCTGATTCTATTCACATAAATCCTG
This sequence comes from Cetoscarus ocellatus, assembly GCA_037902135.1. Lineage (NCBI taxonomy): Eukaryota > Metazoa > Chordata > Actinopteri > Labriformes > Labridae > Cetoscarus > Cetoscarus ocellatus. The sequence continues at coordinate 1,744,306 of JBAMNC010000688.1, forward strand.
TAATAAGATTCCATCTGAGATAACTGGACTGCTCCCCGCAGGGCCTTTCCCCCCGACAGCAGCCACACTGTAGAATGAATGCAGCGATGGTCGGAGAACAATCAATGATACTCTGCGTGTGTTTGTGTGTGGTGGGCTCGAAGTCGACTTTTTGAATCACCAGCTAAAGTAGAAAATAGATATTAGGTTTTAACAGCCACTCTGAATTTCCAACCAGCCAGCAACTATTTTATTGAAATAAGACAGAGTGGCTTTGAAGATAAAAGATATAAACATACATGGAGCATTAGAAAACCATTACAAGATTTACGTCTTTGCCTCAGTTGGTCTATGAGCTTTAAATGCATGCTAGAATAAGACAACCACCCTTTAGTTTTCACATTATAATTACAGTTTGTGTAATTATTGACTGTGCATACATGATGGCTTTTTAATAACAGCAAAATTACGGCGAAGTAAAGAATAGTTTAACATTTTTGTACTCACTAACATACGGTCATCTCTGTAAAGGAAGAAGAAGGAATTCAGTCAGAGGTTTTCTTGATTTATTTCAATGCATTCAAATAAAAAGAAAATTTTAAGGATAAAAAAATCAGCAAAAGATGGTGATAGATCATAAAGATCAGCAAATGTCGTCACAAATCATAGCAACCCTATGAGGACATAAATATACATACGTTTTATCTCACACTGTTTTCTCAGTAAATGTCATAATTATGGTGAACTGTAGCTGTTTTAGTAAAATGTCAAGATGTTCACTCGTTATAATGTGGAAAAACAGGATTGTCATTCCACGAAAATGACATAAATAAGTCGAGCTGTAGAGGAACAACCTAAAATGACTTTCATAGTGGGGGGAAGGGAGAGAAACATCATCTTTATCGAGAAATCTGTTGTGTTGTTGTTTGTTTCTCATTTAATAAAAAAAATAAAGTCCAGATCTGATAAAACTGCTACTGAAGCTGTTACAGCTATGCTAATCTCTGCACATGCAGTCAATAACGCACGCTTGTGGCTTCTTCCATTTCCTGCTCTAAAGGACCTGGTGATCCCACTTTTGGCCGCTCACAGTTGCAGATTGGAGCTTGGCAAGATGGATCTGCCTGAGTACAGACAATAAATCAGGTTGATCCTTTTGAGCTCAAGGTTAGATTTACTAATCTACTTAACAAAAATCAGCCAACTTTTAGAGCTAGTACTTTCAAATGAAAATATTAAACAAAAACTTTATAAATCTAATGCCTTCTCTCAAGGCTGAAATATCAGTAGCAAATATCAACCAAAATGTCAAGATCTGTGAATACAGATATTTCCCTTTTGAAGCAATTATCTGCCAAAACCAATATCATACCAATAACATCCCTACTACCCGTCACTTTGTTTTAAAAGTTGGCAGCTGGACTTTTTAAAACAAAGGAAGAGATCCACACAGATCCACTTGGTGCCTGTAAATCCTCAGTGCAGAAACAGAGGAAATCTATAAGCTTGCATTGTCTATTGTAGTTCAGAGCTATAGATTGTGCTTGGTCCTCGGGGGGGACTTTAATTAAAGCTCTGGCTTCCCAAAGCAACACAGCGTGCAGGAGAGTTGGATTTAGACAACGAGAAAAGCTTTTTGGAGACACGTGAGTCTGTTGAAGGTCACTGAGTTTTGCTTTTGGATTGTTGTTTGCACACTGTGGCATTCAGAAGGGATTGTGGTGTTAATTAGAGCAACAGAAACACACATAGTTAATAAAACATCCTCTGATTCCCCATCCACCATGCATCTATACATCCGTCCATCCACTCCCTCCTCCCTGGTGATGCTCTCAGCTCAATAAGAGCTTGAGCTCGCTCAGTTTTTGTGTGTTTTTTGGACTTTGGGTTGGCTGTAGCTATTGTTCCACAACACCCACAAGGTCCTCTGATTGGTCCAGCAGCTGAGGAAGCTCATATATCTCCTTCTGCCAAAAACCGGCAGCATCCTTGGCTCTTTGTAGGCAGAAAGTAGAGATTTTTTTTCTGCAACGCTAAAACTCTGTGACAGGTTTACCCTCACTTTGGTAAGTTGCCATGCTGTGTTATTGCGGTGTGTGTGTGGTGCGTTCCTCTGGGTTTGATAGAGCTTTTGTTTGTGATATTTTGGTCCAGCAGAAGTTGATAGAAATATGATATCAAATGCATTTCTTCAAACTGATTGATGACCTTGGAAAGGTTTTTTTTTTTTTTTTTTTTTTTTTTTTTGTGCATGAACATATTTTCTGTGATTATGTTTATGGAGCTTCAACACTCATTTTCTGCACAGTAGAGGAAACATTTCTCAAAGTTTTTAGAGTTGGTAGAAGTAATCCATCACCGGGAGTCAATTGTCACTGAGTTTCGTCAGAATGTTTTTGTACATAAAGTCCCAGACAGTGTTTCATATTGATGCTCGCACTGGCAAATGTTGTGAAAGCCGAGATGAGACTCCAACTTCTGCCTCCTCATCTCACCAAAAATATCAACAAACATTGAAAATTTTAGAGACTTGTAATCTAAACCAAGGTTCTGCAACCAAGACAATTCAGAACAAAAGATTCACTTTTCAAAAGCAATTGGGTGTACTTTCCCACAAAAAGAAGTTGTGCTAACAACAGAATGAGGTCAATTATAGAATCAAACTGTCACGTTTTTGACTAGTATGAGCTGTGAGGCTTTTTTTTGAGGGAAGTTGCCATTAAGTTGAGAAAAACAACAAAAGCTAGACAACAAACTGTGATATTTAAAGGTTGTGAGTCTGATTTGTAGGTCGTCTGTACAAAATGCTGCAGGACTGTTGAGGATTTTCGGATAACTTCTGTCCTTTATGGAACTTAGGAACAAATGGTTGTCACTGTCCTTTCATGACAAAGGTCAAATGATGACAAGCTAAAGAAAAACATCTTTAAATCAAATTTCTGACAAAACAAATGTGTGAGAGTCGAGAGACTTAAAGATGTGTGTTTGTTTGTGAAGCAGAGTGAGCAAAAGAGCTCAAGCCAATGAGATAACGTGTGTTAACAAGCTAACTGTGGCCGGACAGAGAAGCATGACTGGATGTTTGAACTTTAGATAATGACTTTTAGACAAACACGACTGGCTGAGTGTATTAAACACTTGTTGCTACAGAAACATAACCTGGCACATCAGATGGCCTGTTCAATAGCATATTGGAGAACAGAAGGTGATTGGATGATCATTCAGTCGATCACATTCATTGCGGGTCAATCAGATAATGTAGAAGGCAGGATCTACTGCCGCAGGACAAAATGTACAAAATATGAGCCCCTCCTTAATTCGCCAAAACATGGTGGAAGTAGAGCAAAAATATCCTCTCTGTTGTTTTCCGTCAAACAACACAAAGAAATTTGGTCCAGATCTTATAAAATTGCCACGGACACTGTTAGCATCTTCGCTAATCTCTGTACGAGCAGTCACTTCCTGCTGTCATCCCACTTGTAGCTGCACTGCAAGGTTAACAGATGCAATCACTTGTGTGTCAAACTTCATGCACCTAAGGGTTGCAAACCAAACTTCAAACAAACTATAAAAATGTTGGCCATTTTTGGAACGTGCTCTCAAAGTTTAAAACATACCACTTCTACAGTATTTAGTATGCTGCATTCTGTTTTTTTTTTGTGGTAGCATGCCAACCATGGCATAGAAGTGATTGTACATAAAATAGCACAGATGCTAACAACTTCAGTAGCAATTTTATCAGATCTAGACCAGTGTTAATTTTGACAGCACTTTTTAAGTTAGTTTTAGTCTTTTGCCTAAAGTATCTTTTAGTTTTAGTCATAATGTAGTCATCTAATTTGTTTAAATTTTAGTCTAGTTTTAGTTGATGAAATTTCACAATATTTTAGTCGACAAAATCTACTGTAAATTTAGTCGACTAAAATATGAAGTGTATAGTGTAAGGCATTTTTTAATGTTTTCTTGAATTTCTGAAGTCATTTTTTACACTTGGATCCCACCACCATAAAGCTAAGGCAGTTGTGATTGGATGTCCTTCTTAAATCATCCAACCTTTCTACACAACCAAAATAGCTATGATTGATATATTCCTAGCTTGTCCCTACTTTCTACATGTCGAAATTAGGTCTGATTGGATTTAATCTCTTTCAAACATTAGTCTAGTTTTTATCTGTTGATGAAAATGTCTGTTAATTTAGTTTTAGTTTTTGTCAATGTACACTTGTTTTTATTTTTTTTTTAGTTATAGTCTAGTTTTCATCAGGGGAAGAAAGGTTGTTGATGAAAACTATGACGAAAATAATTAGTCAACAAAATTAACATTGATCTAGACTGCATTTCTTTAATAAATGAAAAACACAACAACACTGAAAGCATTTCAGATGGATATTTTTGCTCCACATGTTTTGCAGAGAATGGTTCTACTCAGTCCCAAACACTTCCTGTGGGCTGTTGCCCAGATGGACTAGTTAAATGTATTGAATGCTCCATCTGGTGTGTCAGGTTACCTACAGGGCATGCCAAAATGCTTTGTACAGAGTTTTCAACAACTAAAACTTGCCCTTACCATTATAGCCTGAAGGGTAAAAACACTCAAATTTACCAACAACTCATCTGTATTTTGTCTAAAGGCTGAGATAAAAATCAAAATAGCTGTCAAAGTTACCACTGCTCTACCGCCAGTAAAAAATTTAACTGCTAAGAAAGTAAAAATTTGAATATCTTCATATTAAAGAGTGTTTTACTAGGCCTATGCAGCAATTAAAATAATTTTATTTGAATCAAATACAATTCAACCTAATAAGGACATCAATAAGGTTGTGTGGTGTAAAATTTCATTATATAAGACCAATGGGCAAAGAAAGTAGATTTATTTCCACACTCAATACCCTAAGGCAGCATAAAGTGTATTACACATCACACAATCTAAAGCATTACAACCAGAGGATATATCTTTAGTGATATTTCACAGGTAAATCATGACAGCAGTAAACAGTTAAGCTTTACTTGTCATGTGTGTATGCTTTCACGAGTAGTAAATGTTAATCTTAGTTTGTGATTCACTGACAAAGAGATAAATAGATCATTCAACATGTGGGTGGATCTTCACTCTTGTTATCTTTCTTGTCTTTTGTAACCTCTCCTAACCCGCCTCCTTCTTTCTGCTGCTTTCCTCTCCATTTCTTCCCATTCTCTCTATCCCCAGCCTGTCCCCAGTCAAGCAGAGAATCGATTTTTAAACAGGCGAGACTCTGGGGACCGAGCGGGGAACCATTATTGGCCTCATTTAGGCTACATTGCCACCACGATGGCTCCTCGAGACAATAGGATAGACTCTGTCATAGATACCAAAGCGTAAACGCACATTCCTGCAGAAAACTGCTCAGGCCAGCATTTCCTGTCTTTGGGGAGTGGCGTTTTAAGAAACTGGCTGTTGGGGTTGGAGAGGATGGACCTCGGTGCCACTCCACTCTTGGCGAATACAGGTGCATCCAGCACATTTCACAGCCGCGGGCGAGATAGGAGGGGGAGATAATGAATGTACTGACTCTTATCCATGCTATTTAGTGCATGCCACCATTCAGTTTTCCTTCACCGCCTTCATTTTTGTTCAGTCTGCAACATATGGCGTTGTGCTTCCACGGTAAACAGCTCCTCCTGATTTCCCATCGAGAGATTGTGCTCCTTTATAGCCAGCATACGTCTGTCAGGCAGCTCAAGCGTGGAAAGCCAATCACAGTCTGATTCCTCTTTCCAAGGATTGAGAGCTTTCAGGAAATCTTTTGCTGCAGTTTATCCAAGACAGTCGAGCATCTTTTTTTTGTGATCAAGCTAATCTGATGAAGGTGTGAGAGCCGCTTCAGGGTTTTGTTACCAGGTCCATAAAAGCAGGGATTCCCCCTTAGGCTGGCTGTTTGTTTCTAGCTATGTTTTCCTGAAGAGGCAACAATTCTTGTCTGTTACACTGATCCTATCCTGAAACAAATCTGAGAGAGCTGGTGGTAGAGAGTGTGTGTTTGCATGAGAGAGAAGGTAATGAAATGCACCAGAGCTCATTCAAGAGGAGTCCTAAGGTGGATGGAGATGGAGAAACACACCTAAAGCTAAAACTAGCAAGGAGTGATGGAGTTTGTTTCTCAGGATGAAAGGGCTAAGCTTGCATAACGTTTTGTGTGTGGAAGACTTTGGTTCTCAAGCTCTGGTCTTTGCACCCTTAGAGGAGGGGGCATAACTAAAATCATGATATCAAACTCAAAAGATGCTTACTAAGGAGGTATTTAATGAAAACAACTGTTTGGGATCCTGTTGTTAAAATGTGACCAAATAGCAGTTATAATGTAGGAAGCATTTTGACACAAATGTAACTTGTTTTGTTCACATGGACCTACAGGGGTTTTTGCCCATCTCAGGTACTATAAGGGGAGTTGGAAGGAAATATGTTGGGAACAAATATAAGAGCTCTGCTGAAATAATGATGTATTAACCAACATTATATCTTTATTGGCAGAGTTCCATGTATTATATTTATTATTATATAAATATTCAGACATACTGGCATAAAGATCGTAGTCTGCTAACTAGTTGTGAGTGTCATATGTTAGTTGCTCTAAGTAGCCATATATAGTAGGTTATATTGTTAGTTTTGTGTATAACATTCAGTGGTTGTCCATATCGTTCATATTTATAGATTGTACAGGTAAAAAAAAAAATTGGCCAGAGTTTAGATATTGATTGGCATATTGTTCAGCCTGATATACATCATATTTATCAGTCTTGCTAATTCACCATATGTTTGGCAGATATTGGCCATAATTCTTGTTTAACCTGGTTGTACATTTAGGCTATCTATATTGTTTGTTTTTATTTGGACATTTACACTTGGTCTTATTGTTGGTTGCACATATTGTATATTTCTGATGTGCTCACTGGCCACACAGATATCAGTTGAACTCATCCATTGTATATACTGGTAGTCCACATCAGTACACTTGATAAATATTGTTTGGCCAATATGCTTTATACATTGCTTGTTCTTATCAGCCTTAACTCTTAGATTAACTGCTTGAACATGTCAGCCGTGAACATGGTGTATTTTGTTTGGATATATTGACCATATTAATTGACTGTATCTGCACTACATGAGCTGTTTTGATTGTCCATATCGGCCATGCATCTGGCTTATGTATGTCCATTGCATATATTGACCATATCAGTGGTATATGTCTGTTTTACATACTCTTTACATATTGTATTTTTCCAATGTACATATTGGCCAAATGCATGTATACATCTTTTCTACATATAAAGAATATATGTTGTGGCCATACACAAAACCCAAAACCAGTGAAGTTGGCACGTTGTGTAAATCGTAAATAAAAACAGAACACAATGATTTGCAAATCCTTTTCAACTTATATTCAATTGAATACACTGCAAAGACAAGATATTTAATGTTTGAACTGAGAAACTTAATTTTCTTTTGCAAATAATCATCAACTTAGAATTTAATGGCAGCAACACATTGCAAAAAAGTTGGCACAGGGGCATTTTACCACTGTGTTACATCACCTTTCCTTTTACCAACACTCAGTAAACGTTTGGGAACTGAGGAGACCAATTTTTGAAGCTTTCGGGCGGAATTCTTTCCCATTCTTGCTTGATGTACAGCATTAGTTGTTCAACAGTCCGGGGTCTCCGTTGTTGTATTTTACGCTTCATAATGCGCCACACATTTTCAATGGGGGACAGGTCTGGACTACAGGCAGGCCAGTCTAGTACCCGCTCTCTTTTACTACAAAGCCACGCTGTTGTAACACGTGCAGCATGTGGCTTGGCATTGTCTTGCTGAAATAAGTAGGGGCGTCCATGAAAAAGAGGTCGCTTGGATGGCAACATGTGTTGCTCCAAAACCTGTATGTACCTTTCAGCATTAATGGTGCCTTCACAGATGTGTAAGTTACCCATGCCTTGGGCACTAATACACCCCCATACCATCACAGATGCTGGCTTATGAACTTTGCGCCTATAACAGTCCGGCTGGTTCTTTTCCTCTTTGGTCCGGAGGACACGACGACCACACTTTCCAAAAACAATTTGAAATGTGGACTCGTCAGACCACAGAACACTTTTCCACTTTGCATCAGTCCGTGGCTTTCGCTTTGCATAGTAGAGTTTTAACTTGCACTTACAGATGTAGCGACGAACTGTAGTTACTGACAGTGGTTTTCTGAAGTGTTCCTGAGCCCATGTGGTGATATCCTTTACACAGTGATGCAGGTCTTTGATGCAGTACCGCCTGAGGGATCGAAGGTCACGGGCATTCAGTGTTGGTTTTCAGCCTTGCCGCTTACGTGCAGTAATTTCTCCAGATTCTCTGAACCTTTTGATGATATTACGGACCATAGATGATGGAATCCCTAAATTCCTTGCAATAGCTCTTTGAGAAATGTTGTTCTTAAACTGTTGGACAATTTGCTCACGCATTTGTTCACAAAGTGGTGACCCTCGCCCCGTCCTTGTTTGTGAATGACTGACCATTTCAGGGAAGCTGCTTTTATACCCTATCATGGCACCCACCTGTTCTCAATTAGCCTGTTCACCTGTGGGATGTTCCAAATAAGTGTTTGATGAGCATTCCTCAACTTCTCAGTCTTTTTTGACACTTGTGCCAGCTTTTTTGAAACATGTTGCAGGCATCAAATTCAAAATGAGCTAATATTTGCAAAAAATAACACAGTTTACCAATTCGAACGTTAAAGGATTAGTTCGGTTTCTACAGCTTTTACATAGTTTATAGAATGAAGTAGAACAATATACTCACCCAGAAGTCTTTCCTGATTCAAACACTGCTTCGGGAGATATTTAGATCCAAAATCGAGCGGCGGACATCCGTAAAATGGTAGCAGACGGGGCATGTATAGCCGCTCCTTAAACTGCATTAATCGTCCAAAAACTCATTAGTTTCACCAACATTTCATCATGGCCCGATCGCGCTACTCCTCCACGACAGTCCGGTGTCACTCCATCCATGCTTTTGTGACTGTGCTGACCTCTGAACTGAAAAGTTTCTTGCCTCCGCGTCCTCCTTTCGATGAGCTCTTCATCTGTATACTCTGGCTCGAAACTGTAAGGACACCCATCATATTCAAAGTTCTCGTCCACAACATCTTCATCCGATAGATATTCGTCCATTTTGCACAAAACTGGAGGAGTAGCGCGAGCGGGCCATGATGAAATGTTGGTGAAACTAATGAGTTTTTGGACGATTAATGCAGTTTAAGGAGCGGCTATACATGCACCGTCTGCTACCATTTTACGGATGTCCGCCGCTCGATTTTGGATCTAAATATCTCCCGAAGCAGTGTTTGAATCAGGAAAGACTTCTGGGTGAGTATATTGTTCTACTTCATTCTATAAACTATGTAAAAGCTGTAGAAGCCGAACTTATCCTTTAAGTATCTTGTCTTTGCTGTGTATTCAATTGAATATAGGTTGAAAGGGATTTGCAAATCATTGTATTCTGTTTTTATTTACGATTTACACAACATGCCAACTTCACTGGTTTTGGGTTTTGTATATCTGAAATGTTGGTTGTACAGAACTGCCATATGTATCCAATCTTCTGTACATACTGGACATATAGCATATCCCAGAAACCAGTTATGTTTTCAAATATACTGGCTATATATGTCATATACTGGTTGTGCATGTATTATATTGATTTTTTCAGTTTGGCATATTGTCCATATATACCTTGTTGAGATAAAGCCATGTATTATTTATGTTAGAGGTGAATGTTGTCTTGAATTATGTATGATACAAATAGACTATCACAAAGGGACTGTGTTCAAATGTTTGCAGATGCTTAAACAAAAAACAAAGTCTGCATACAGTTGACATAAGCTGAAATTAGTTTGAAAGTACATGCTTGTTAGATATCAAAAAATCCAATATTGTGCACTGATGCTGCAGAAAAAGCAGTTTGGGAACTATACCAGCGTCACACTGCACACTTGGATGCCCTCTAACAGCAGCTGTCAATATCAGACTGTAATTTGGCAAACAAAGGACATTATGTTCCACAGTCTGTAGAATAAGAATCTATTGAAACAAATCAATACGCATTTGGTGGTATTTTCATACACTTAAGGATATGAGAGGAAACACTTGAACAAATCTGCAACAATGCCGGCCGTGTTGCTGGGCTGAATGATTCACCACAGAGGAGCAGCTTATTTTATGGAAATGGCTGACCTTAGTCCTCCCACATACATGTGGTGGGAGGTTGTTTCAGGCCGCTGGAGTGCTAATAAAGGAAAAGAGATGGAGAGAGATGCATATTGTTTATACAACGACAGGTTGTGCATGAACTACTACTAACGATACAATTCTACTGATCTGAATAGTATTTAAGGTAGGACAAATATACTTTCTCCACATAGTGCTATTTGTGCCATAGTGAAAAGCTTAGAGGCGAGTACATTGTCTTGATTAGAGCTGTGATCATCATTCAGGTGACATCTTTTGACTCTTTAATATGAATGACATTTTCTAACATTTAGCACAGCCCAGTCAGCGTCCCTTAGAGCAGGAAGAGAGGGGAGCGAGATGATAGCAGGATTTGGCTGCACATACAGAGATTAGCATTGATGCTAACAGCACCAGTAGCAGTTTTATCAGATCTAGACTGTATTTCTTTATTAAATGAAGAACAAACTACAACACTGAAAGCATTTTTTAATAGAAAGGATATTTTTGCTCCAATTCTGACATGTTTTGGCGAGAATTTGTTCTACATAGTGGCTTACATTTTGTTTTTACTCTATGGCAGTAGAGCCCGCCGACTACATTATCTGAGTGGCCCTTGATGAATGTAATTGATGGAACTATTGTCCATAATCTGCCAGATTTGCTTTTGAAAGGCTCCGCCCATTTCCAAACACTTTCTCTGGGCTGTTGCTTAGATGAAATATCAGCACTGATGGGTGCCAAAGACTGACAAAAATCACCCCATGAAAATATCAAGCTCAAGAGCATGGTAGCACCTCCTAGAGTCTCATAATCTACCTATACAGGAGCTCTGTAACATGAATACTTTACAGACAACAGTTAAAACACAGCAGACCAGTCGATGCAGACACTTCATTTTGAAAATTCAATAGAATTTAGTTTGGCAATTCACCATTTTACCCTTAGTAATGAAGTTAATTTGCATACTTTGAAAGGATGAATCATAATTTTTCAATATTTTAATAGCAATTTGTCAATATGAAAGAAAAACAAAGTGCTCTTCTGGCCTTTGTCAGTGGGGCTTGTCCACTACTAAATGGTATCGGCTTGACTCGGCTTGACTTACTTTCGTTGATTAGTTTTCCATGAGGGGATGTACCTAGTGCATGGCACAGTTTTTATATAGCTTCAAGTAGGGTTGCAAGTGAGCTGAGCAGAGACTAAAGCGAGGTACACACATAAGGATTTTTCTAAATCTGAAGAGTTTTGTTATCCGTTAGAGACCCCACACATGAAGATAAAAAATCTGGCATTGAACAGTTTTGATCGTACTGTGTGTGGTGTTCTCCGATAATCTTAACAGCGCAACACACACACAAAAGTTCTGTCCCACCACTGATCTAGAATCGAGTCCTCCAAGCCAGAAATCTCATGTGATCCAACGTGATCTAACAAAAATGAAGTATGGCAATGACGATTTCTTGCCAGCTTTTGTCCTTGTCCTTGTCGTTTTGGTTGTGGTGCAACTTGGCTTCCTTCAGCTCCACGTGCTGGTCCTCCATTTCTGAGGTCCATCAAACTTTATGTTTCAGGTCATCCATGCTTGTTTTTATTTATGTCTGCTTCCTTGTTCCCCAGTCAGCTTGCTTCTTTATTGGCTACTTTCTGTTCCACATCACAATTCAGTGAATCATGACTCGAGAGTCATCAGCTTTCTGGTGTTTGCTGTCCTTAGTCAGGAAGGGGGGAAAGTCGGTACAAAAACAGCCTGATGATCTTTATGTGTGTACTCTGCTTTAATGTGATGTGGAGACACTGCTGACCTCTGAATGGTGAGAGTTTTGCAACAGGTAGATAGCATTCTGCCTGATTACAGACACTGAATCAGGTGCATCTAGCTGCTGAACAGGGTTAACACCCTTACCTGTGAGGCAGGAACCCAAAAAACTTCAAATGGCACAGAGTCCACTTTAAGAAAATTTATGTCCTACAGACATTATCAGTTACATCTCTTTTTATGCTTGAGTACATGACCTTTTACCCTTTTACTGTAAATTATCTTTGGCATTTATGAAACCAAGAAAATGAAAAACAAGCATTTATGGCTGTGACTAAGGTAATAGTTACGAGACAAACAGGGCTGTCTCTGCAGGGAGACGTGGCCGAAACACAGGTCACAGATGGCTGATGTAATAGCCACAGCTGACACATGCCAATACGCATCCAGTCTTAAGTTACCATATGAGTTTCACTCACTGGTGTTTTCTGTGCCTTGAGTTTTTTCACATTAAGTGTTAACCTGGGAGTATCCAATGGCATAAGAGAAGGAGATGATAAAAACTTTTTTTTTATTATTTCAAGCTTAAATCCTGTGGTTATAGATTCTAAACTGAAGATTTACCCTCACAAATCATTCCTGAATACAAATGTCTTAATGGCCTGAGGATGAGAGGAAAAAGGTTCTTTTCTTGATAAATAAAAGCTAAGGTAGGTGCTGAGTATTAAATTTCTAAACCACAACAAAGACATGATACATTGTTAAAATGAACTCACATTAAAGCATAACATCAGCTTGTTTGTGCCTCTATTGATGTAAGTGTGTGTGTGTACAAGGTTTTTAGTCTATCTGTGTGTCAGTGCTGTTCTGGCTGCCCCCTGTGGGATGTGTACACTAAATGGGCGAGGAGAGGGTTGGCCTCTGCTCTCCTTCAAAGGCTTGTATTGACTGGAAGCATGAGAGGGTCTCTGCAGCCAGTCATCCTTGGACAGCTGACAATGGGCCTGGGCGCAGGGGGGGATATAGCTAAGCGCAATCAAACAACTGCTGGAGACAATGCTTCAGTGGCTGGTGGAATGTGTCTGAACTTGGACCTTCCTCACAACACGCCTTAAGCTCTGCTCTTGACTGATCATGTGGACACTGATTCAGTTAGCCCAGAAGCTCTTTTGATTAATTAAGCTGTTAGGGTGATGAATTGGAGTTTGTATGGGAACAGTGGGAAATTAAGTGTTTGTAGTGAAATAAGCTGTCTCACTGCTAGGGAGCCAAAAGTGCTGTGGCAGAGTTAGAGCTCACCTGTTAGAGGTGGGATACAGGGAGATACAATGGCACAATTTACTGATTTTATTATTTGCAGTGGACTGAGACAAAGTTAGGGTTTGTCTGATATAATTGGGATGTTAAAGTTTTGTAGCAGGATCAGCAGTCTCATGTCTGGGAGTGATGGGACAAAGTTAGGGTTAAACTGGTAGAAGTGGGTTGTTGAGGGTTTTTGGCAACATCAACTGTCCCATGACCTACAGTAATGGGAAAAGTTAGGGTTTTGCCATGAAGCAGTGGGGTTTTGTAAGGTTGGCTGCCTCATGTATGGGAGCGATGGGATTAAGTTGGGGTTTGGGCAAGTAGAAGTTGGATGTAGAGGGTTTGCAGGGTTTGGGGTGTAGAGTTTTGACTGGTAGAAGTGGGGAAATTGGGTTTGCAGCAAGATCAGCCATCTCATGTGTAGGAGTAATAAAACCAAGTTGGTGTTTAGCCTGCCAGAAGAGGGATGTAGAGGGTTTGAAGCCCGATCAACTGTCTCATATCTGGGAATGATGGGAAAATATTTGAGATTTTGGCATTAAAATGGGATGTCAAAGTTTAACAGTAAAGTCACTTGGGATAATGGGGTTTGCAGCAAGATCAGCTGTCTCATGTCTTGGAATGATGGTTTAAAATTGGGGTTTTGGTCGATAGAAGAGGGATAAAGAGGGTTTGCAGGGTTTGGGATGTAGATTTTTGGCTGGTAGATGTGGAATAATGGAGTTTGCAGCAAGATCACCTGTATCATGTCTAGGATTGATGGGACAAAGTTGGTGTTTAGCCTGCTAGAAGTGGGATGTAGAGGGATGTAGATATCCTTTAGGATATCTAGCAACAGTAGACCATATCAAGCATTTAGCCTTGCAAACAGAGCTGCTTCCCTCCCTCAATATTTCAGATGCTTGTTTGTTGAACTTGAATTCAGAACAGCAAGTGACCAGCAGAGGTGAGCAGTGCATCACAAGCCACATCAGACATGCAGGGCTGGAAAGACAGTGTTCTGTTCTTTCTCCTGTACTGATTTGCTACATGTAATACTTTACTCAGCTAATGAATATGAAATGATTACTTCAAAATACATAATTGTGTTGTTTCTCCAGCAAATAGTTAGTCACCAGTATTGATTGTAAAGTCTGTTCAGGGTAGGTGGTGAATTCTAGCATGAGCAGGGGTAGCATCGAAAATGTCTGAGCAGTTCAGTCCTCCAAAGGTGACGCAAGACCAATCAAGCTCTATAGAAGAAAGGTACCTACCTGACAGCCATGGTGATGTGCTGGTTGTTGCTGCTGATTGGACTTCATGGTTGAGTTGAGGAGGCCAATTGAGTTTCGGGGTTTCTTCACTGAGTGCTTTTCCTTTCATCAGTGCAGTTATCACTTGTGTGTGCTTTTAAATCAATTAACTAAGGTCATGATTTTGTGTTGCGTGTGCTCCAGTGTGCCTTTTTTAAGCACACGTACAGTAACTGTGTGCCTCTGAAAAAACAGCGGGGGTACGGATTGGCTCTGGATGGTGTGGTAATTAATCTCACTCAGAGAAGAGGTGCATGTTGGGACCGAGACAGGGCATAGCTGGGCGCACCTCGCTCGTTAACTCTAACCACCTATGGGCAGCCTCCGGAGATTAACGAGGGCTGCCTGTGGTCAAATGCGGTCAAATGTGTGCTTTAACGAATGCTCACTCAGCCTACCAGCGTGCTTTTTCTTTTTTTTCTTTTTTTTTGTTTTAATTCTGAGGCAGTGATTCGCATTGCTGCTGCAAAATAATGCTCGCGGGACTTGACTCACACTGTGACACATCTGCCACACAGCACAGGGATTACACACACACATGCCCGCCAACTCGTGTCACATGGCTCAGATGCAAAAGCAGGTAGACATACAGGAGTTTGGGTGTGCTGTGGCATTTACTCTGGTTCCCAGCATGGGTCTGTTTGACATAGTGACACACAGAAAGCCCTATGACTCATTCATTTGTTGTGTGTGTGTACCTTTTCTATTCTTTTATGCTGCTCTCCATTCTGCAGCAGCTTTTGATGTTTGCATCGCTAAAACCACTGACAATGAGAGGATATCAGTGAATGCATATCACATCCACCTCTGTTATTCTGTCTCTCCCTTTTAACTCCACCGCCTGGCACCAACACTTTATTATTGCTCAGTTTGTGTGTCTCAAAAACGAGCCTTCAAAGGTTACACTTCTCAGTCTGTGACTCCTAAAGCACATAAATAATGTAGAACTTCATAGTATGGAGGCCGCTACATCGTTCATACATATTCTCATCTCATGACACCAGGGTTATGATCTGAATGCGGCTGTAGAAAATGTTTTCCACCTGCCGAACACTCATTTAATATGCAGTGGTTATTACTCATGTAATATTTATCAAAAAGCACAGCTTCTCGTGTATTGCAGACAGTAGAGAAAGGTTAACTCATTGTGTTTACAGCTGTGTATATATTCAGTACTACTTATATAGTTGTGATTACATTTAGAACGGAATAAACATGCCGTAGACTTGTATTATGACTAGGGTTGGTTAATACAAAACAAGCATTTTGAATTTTACTACAATACTAGTTGTAATCAGACAAAATTTGGTCCTGTTTTCATATGACAGCAACAAATAAAAGACCTCCTGGTCATCCGAAACTAGTTAATTCACCAAATTTGACATCCACCTTGTACATTAGGCAAGGGCAAGTAAAACAAGTTTTTATGTAAAGCGCTTTCAGCATCAAGGCAATTCAACATGCTTCACACAATATATAAGAACACAACCAACAAGGAAGAAACACATCAGAATAAACAGTTATCAATGATAATTGAAATCACATATGATAAAAACTAGTTAGTTTCAACAAAGATAAAACAAGAAGAAATGGCGAGCTCTTTTTTTGGTTGAACCGAACTCAAATGGGACCTTCCGAATGTGCACTATACAAAACAATCAATACAATCTACACAGTTAAATTTAGGTAACAGTTTGCACCCAGATTGCCTGAAAACATGTTACCCAGCACATTGAGTAAATCAAATTCAACAGTTAAAATATACTGAAATAAATTGGTAAAGAACTACCCAATCTTAAAAAACAATTTAAAAAATGTAATTTAGGAATTTACCTTAAGCTGGTGGAGGCTTGCAGGGAGAGTGGCTGGAGGGCCCGTGATGAGCCAGTAGAGGTGGGCTGCAGGGGGTTTCTGGGACAATCTCTGCACTGGGCGCCCATGCTCCTTGGCATAAGAGGAGTGCATGAAACCATCAGCAAGGCTGCAGAGAAAGACTTGAGGTTTCTGTGGATCTAGAGGGCAGAGCCATGCTGGGACCCAGGCCAGAGACTGATCACCCCTGGTTGGGTCACCCAGGGAAGGGCGTCTGATCTAAGACCCGTTTCACCTGAGAATGTATTCAAGCTGCACCATCTAGGTGTATCAAATAACATGCACTGATCCCTTAATATATTACATACATTTAAATACTTCACAGATTAACAATTTAGCAGCCATTTTTGCAATGGAGCTCACATTCATGATGACAAACAAGTCGATGTGTTTTTACTTTAAGAACAGACAACTTGCTTACTTCTAATGTGCAAACATGTGAGCCAAAACTTGGGACAACTTATCCTTCACCACATAGCTTTGTAATCCCAGAACTAGAGCAAGAAGTCATCTGTGAGCAGATAGCTGATTGAGAGAACTGCCTCAGTTTTGCAAATAACCTGCACTCTTGGAAAAAAAACATGACGTATAAAAACAAGACTTTAAGTTACTAATAACTAAGTTTGTATCTACACATTGATCTGCATTTTTAAAAGATGTCTAAAGCTGCTGAGAGAGGTCTGAAATAGAAATTAATGAGGCTACCTGACAAACCTTACAATGAATTTTGTAGAGTCGCATTTTCATTTATCAAATTCTTCATAATTAAACGGATGATATTAATCTGACCTTCATCCATTATGGCATATCTCAAAAATTTGCCTTTAATACTTGATGATTTCATCTTTTCTGTCCAACTCACCTTTTTTAGCTACGCCAAAGAGGTTATGTTTTTGCCAGTGTATGTTTGTTTGTTTGTTTGTTTGATCCAGATAACCGCCATTAGTGAACAATCATTTTTGCTCAGTAACTGTCTAACTAATAATGATATCAACGTGATTCTGAGTGCTAGGTGTGGGTTTTCAGGGTCGCAGAATCATATTATGATGATAACTTTATCATGGATCTATTGCTTATAGATGTAACAGCAATATGTGAGCTACCTTGGCGGAGATTTGTGCTCTCCAAGTGCTTTCTAGTTATTATATGAATGTATTTCTTGTCTTAGCTTCTGTAATTTTAATACTGTTAACCAGTGAAACAAAAGGGATCATTTTGAAACAAGGATTTGAAAAGTATCAAAGTACTGAATATTTGATGACTTAAATCATGTCATTAAGTTGCTTTGGATGAATTAGTGTCAGATTCCCATTCCCAGCATTTCCATTCCTGGTCCCGTCATGGTGCACAGCCACGTCTTGTAAATGCTATGAGGATGTACTGTAACTAAGACCACGGTGCAGGCAGCCTTCAAATTGGATTAAATCCCTAAATCACATGATCAATCATCCACAGCTCATCGTGCCAAGATGGCGGAGGTTTTTTTCCCTCTCTGCCTTAAAATGGCACAACATTAAGGGAGCTGGAAAATACATGTGGTTTTAGATTGCTTGTTATTTGTGAATCTGTGTGTCTTGCTCTGTCTCTGGAGAGAAAACAATTAGAAAATGAGGAGCCACAGTGAACACAAAAAAACAGCAGACAGTGTGTGCTAGCAACAAATAGCATGAGGTGATAATTGAATTGGGAAACATTAGGAGAAGATGGGAAAAGATACAGCGCTCCCCTGGGAAATGCAGTCTCATAACAATGGCAGCACACAGTAAATTCTTCTGCTACTTTGTCAGGCGTTGCAGGGCCATGCCCCCTCATTTTCTGGTTAAAAAAAAGGAAAGCAGCAGGCGAATGCTACGTTTGCTACTGTGTGTGATGATGTGTGCATGCTTCATGCATCGCTGAAGCGTTGATATCACGCCATGCCTCTGTGTGTGCCTCCTCAAACACACCTGCTCCTGACGCCTCGGAGGAGGAAAGGTTGGCTGTAGTTACAGTAAAATAGTCGGCCGAGTGTTGTAGAACAAGATGTACAAAATATACCCTTGCTACTCCTTAAATCCTTACAGTACATGGTCTGAAAAGTTATCAGGCATGTTTTTGTGCAGGAGTCCTGTGGAAAGATTTGAAGGAAACTGCAGCAAAGCATCATGGAGGGTTTTTTTTCCCATGTTACCCTGGAAACTATAAAACCTGTAGGTTGTATTCAGACAGATTCACACAAGGCCACATGACTGCTGATGAATCAGTTGCAGTTAATTTGGTACTCTAGTGCTGTTATAGATACAAGCATTTTCAGAGGGCGGCCAAGGGCTTTGAAATGTCATTGGACACCCAAGGTGGCACCCCAAATTTCCTATGGATGGCTTTTTATCTTGTCAGGACTCGTACTTGTCAAGGAATCATCTGTTTTGTCTGTGTTGTAAATGGTTACAGGTAGTTTTCTTAACATTTCAAGGTGCCACGTTTATTTTCAAGGCACATCTCATAAACACCCCACTTTGCAGTATTAAGCATATTCAACATCATGAAATTTAAAATGTACCTCTAGTTATTAATGATATACGAGTTACCCATGCCATGGGCACTAATTCAACCTTACAGGGATGACCTTTGTCTTGATAACAGTCTGGATGTTCATCTGAGGTTTCTTCTAATGTGGCAACTGGACTTGTTCAGGTTTCTTGAAGATGTTTTGCCTGTTCTCCAAAAGGCCTCTTCAGTTCAGTTTAGAGAAGAGGAGAAACATCCTGAAGAAACATAAACAAGGACTCTTTAGGAGAAACTCTGGACAACCATGACATGGATGACTGAGAACCTACATAGAAACCTGGATGGCCGTATTCCTTTCAAGCCTGGAGAACATAACAACCATAATTTCTAAGAATTAAAATGTGGTTGTGTGAGACAATAGCATAGTTTTCCACTTAAGGTCAGTCCATCTCAGACCAGTTCGAGTTCAGAGATGTGATTGCAGATTTCTTACGTTAATGAGATTTGGTTTTGGTTTGCATGACAGAAACAGTTCTGACATTATAGATACTCAGAAGCTATGTGTTAAACAGCCCATAATATGCTTTTTGAATTTTATATATATACTGTATATATATGTAGTGTCGTCTCCCTTGCATGATAGAGTACTTGAAAAAGATAAAAAGAAGTCTGCGATCTCAGGACTTCTCCCTCCTCTCCTCTTTACCAGTCTGCAGTTTAAGCCCATTAGCTCAGGCTGTAGTGTAGAGTCATAAACAGCATGGCGCCAAGCAGTGATGAACTGACCAGTTACTGAGAAAATCAGTAAACCAATCAGAGCAGACTTGGCCCAAGTGGTGACAGGAGCTCTAACAGAGAGTCTCAGATGGACTGGGAATATAAACGGATCAGGGTTACTCTGAATATGAACACTAGAAGTCTTTCTACGCTAGCAGCTCTTATACAATGTATTTATGACCCCAAATTAAAGCAGAACATGGTGTGACAATATCTTCCATGTAATCATCA
Source organism: Cetoscarus ocellatus (assembly GCA_037902135.1). Taxonomy (NCBI): domain Eukaryota; kingdom Metazoa; phylum Chordata; class Actinopteri; order Labriformes; family Labridae; genus Cetoscarus; species Cetoscarus ocellatus. The sequence continues at coordinate 1,764,256 of JBAMNC010000688.1, forward strand.
CAGAATGCTGATTTTGATGCAGTGCTGCCCGAGAGATTGAGGTCATGGGCATTCAGTGTTGGTTTCTGACCTTTACCCCTTCATGCAGCTTTTTTTTCAGAACCCGTGAATCTTTTGAGGGTGTTATTAGGTAATTTAAAATAATTAAAAATTGAAATTTCTTGTAACTTCATATAAAAGAATGTTGTTAGCAACTATGATCTGTTCATCCTCAATCTTTCACTGATTAAAGAACCTAGTGCCATCTTTTATTGAGAAAGACTCTGCCTTTTAGGGATTCTCCTTTTTTATCCAGACGTCGTACTTAAACCTGCTACCATTTACTGACCTGTGGCATGTTTCAGGTGATTTTTGAGTATTTCCCTGCAGTTTTAGCCTTGAAAAAATCAAATTCATAGTGTGTATATTTCCAAAAAGCAATAAAGTTTATTAATCAAACATAATATATTTTGTCTTTTTGTTGCATTTAATGATTGTGATGGAAAAGGATCTGCATGTCTCTACACTCTTTTTTTAATACATGCTTTACTCTATGTCCCAATCTTTATGAAATAAAGGATCCATTAGTCAGTCAAAAACATCTGGACATGCTCTTTTCAATCAATAACTCTGAATGTGTTTAAATAATTTACCTTAATATATCCACCTGTTCAACTCCCAGAGAATTTTGGCCCATCAGCCAATCCGCTTTAGTCTTGTAGAAGTAGCTCTTTTGAAGCTTTAGAGCAGAACCTTGAATAGGTTTGTGAATGGAAGAAATGAAAGGGGAGTTCAGGGGGAGGAGAGGTGACACTAGGTGTGCTTTGGAGTTTTTTCTTGGGTACAATGCCCCTCTGTTTTCTAGACGGCAGGATGATGATGTCATGTTTGGCAGGGCCTGAAGCTCACTGAGCTGGTGAAGGCGTGACATGATTGGGACAAAGAGGAGTGACGCTGACATTGTTCTGTTGAATCAGGCTGTGACAGGCCGAACTCCTCCGTCCTAAAGCTACAGAAACAACCTGCCAATCATTCAGTTATGCAGAGCGGATCATGTTGTAATTAAATCATCTCTTTTTGCTGTTTCGGATTAATTGGACAGCTCTAGTCCAGAATGGGGATGATGGGGGGACAAGGAGAGGATTGGGTTTTGAAGACATGGCCTCCCATTAAAGCAGGATTTGTTTCATAAGTACTGGTAGTTAACTGTTTTGGCAATCACTCAATCATACAAACTTGAGAGGTGTCAATTCAGTGACTTATATTTGGGTTTGTAAACAGCATGACTTTTGTTTTGCCAGGTTGTAAAATTAATTTTAGCTCCAGAAGATTGTCCTGTACAGTTTTAAAGGCCCCCCCTGATCCTGTGTGGTAGCAGAGCAGTAAAAGACATTATCATCTGCATTTAAACAAAAATTTGCAGCACAGACATTTTGACCAATGTTGTTGAAATCAAGTGTAAATAACACTAGTCCCAAGACTGAGCGACGTGGCACACCGTTTTTCACCTCACAATATTAAAGATGATACCATGCATAAAGCTTATTCCTTTCCCTCCATAGGTAGTACAGGCTTAAGGTGCTTTCACACCTAACATGTTTGGACCAGACCAATCAAAGTCTGTTTTGCTTTTTAGGAAAGTTTGGTTCATTTGGGAGGTGTAAAAGCTCACACAAATTCAGGTGTGGACAAAAGAACTTGACTCTTTTTTTCCAGAAAGCAGGGGTCTCATTTCACTTCCAAGTGGATCAGAGTTTGGTTCACAGTGGGTGTAAAAGCAATCTAAACCAATCAAGGATTAAACAAGGCAAGTTAAGCAAAAGGGAGAGAATTGTGATTTAGATTTGGCTGAATATGACAATAGTTAGCAGGCTAACGTAGCGTTTACTGACAATATCCAGCCGAGTGTGGCTAATGTTAGCACTACTAGCACCACAAGTCTTCTTAACAGGTTGATGTCTACAAATCTGTACTGACAATGTTTACACATCGCTTCAGTCAGTATGCAAGTGCCACCTGGTGCAGCCTCAATATAGCTTTATCTTTAATTTCTGGCCCAGAATACTTCTGAACTGCTTTGAGCTAAAGTTATCAAAACCAGTCGTGTATTTTGAGGTCAAAGTGCAATATTAGGTGGGATGGTAGGAACATCAACTTCAGCTTCAGCCCCAACTACTGACGGGAGGCTAGATTACACAATATTTGACAGGCTTTGGTCCATTTGATAAAAAGAAGTGTGAACGCAAACCAAACCAAATGAAAAATGAAATGATGTTGCAATTTTGCACTGAACCCAGTCTAATGAACTTCAGGGTGAAAGCAACCTTCATTTGTTCATTGGTGGTTTAGTAAGTAGTAGCTACACACAGATAAAGCAGGTAGACCTACATGTCAACAGCAGTATGTCTTTCTTTATATCGCCACAAAGATTGACCCCCCTAAAGGTCTGTTTTGAGTTTGCACGCTGCTTTAAAGATCCTCTGCCATGACATCAACCCTTCCTTGAGACATCTGGGTGTATAGAGAATCAAATCATCTTGAACCACTTGCTGTGCTAATTTTATTTGGTTTGTTTCTTGATTCACATAACTCCTTAGAAACAGTCTGAACCACACTGAACCAACTCAGCAGTAAAGGAAAATTGAATATCATGCAGCTATAATGGTGTTATCACATGTTTCTTCTTTTTATTCTGTTTCTCCACCATTATGGTCTCTCTGGTCCTGGTCTTCTTTGACTTTTCAATTTTATTCTCTGATCATTGTGTATTTTGGGAGCAGCAATTCCCTCCTTCATGCATGTCTTGTTAAATTTTTAGGAAAAGTAGTGCAGCAATGGCCGCGGGAAGTGTTTATGTTTAAAGAGGGATATGGTCATTAGGATGGAGGGCTCTGAAAATCTCAACCAACCTCTGAAGGATCTGGGCCTCTGGAAATGTTTTCAGTTTTTGTGTTTTGTGTGAACGTAGCTAAAAAGTTGCAATTGTGTAACAGCTGCAGCTCAAAACACACAATTAGAACTGGCCAGCTTATCGGTGAGTGTTTTTAGAGATCCTTTTTGTCGAACAAAAGAGGAGCCAATCCTTTAGCTGTGGCATTTGCCAGAATGTTATTGGCAGAGCGATGTTTATCGACTGAATGTTGTTTCCTTGTAGGATGTGATCGAGGAGCAGAGAAAGGCTTCTTTTTAGAGCAGGCCTCAGTGAGCACCGTGTAAACACACACTGAGAGAGGCTCCTTTCATTAGCTATGCTAATCTGGAGTGCACATGACTTGCTGCAGACTCCACGCTCCCTCGTCGCCCAGGCTCTCTTTGCCGTTGGTTTCTTTCTCTAAAGGCCAGGGTCCTGCTCTTTTCTTTATGGTTCATGGTGTTAATTTACTGTGTGCTGTGCTCTCCTTCTCATACACTGACAGAAACATGGATCTGCCTTTTGCTGTATGTGCTTCTTTTCTCCACGTAGATTTTTCTGCCTGGTTGTCAGGTGCCATCAAAAGATACAACCCTAAATGAATGCTCAGAAAGGCCATGGCTTTTGTCCTCTCTCAAAAATAACATTAAAAATAGTAATAACAAAAAACATTTTTACTCTCTTGCTGAGGATAAATAAAGAGATCACTACTGCTCTCATTAGCATTAGCTTAACATAATCCTTTGGCAGGAATGCCAAAGTTAGGTGTCTGGCTGGAGAGAGATTTTTCCGACACAGTAAAACAAAGTTATTTGGACCTTGTTGTACACCTTTTTTGTATCATGTGTTGTTTGTTTTCATAGGTTTTACATTATTAGTAAATACAACATTAGAGCAGTGTCTGTAATTCATTTATGATTACGCCTATGAACACAGATGTAGGACTGCAACATAGGTATATATCTAAAACACCACTGGGTGGGATTGATGGGTAAGGACAGGGCCACCAGCGAGAGCTTTGGGGCTGGGAAGGGGCCCACAGTAGCACCCACTGCTCATTGAGAAGAGTTTCTAAAAGTTTTAAATAACAGAAAAGTCACCAGAATTAGTTGCCTTTTGAAAAAGAGTTGCTAGAGGGAGTGAACTCATGCTAAATATATCCACAAAGTTACTTAGATGGCAACACTGCTGCCTGAAATAGGGGCGTGGTTGGGTCAGTCTGAGAGTATATTCTGTCATTAATCGGAAGGTTGGAGTTTCAAGCCCAGCTCCAGCTGTTACATGTTGATGTGTCCTTGGGCAATACACAACTCCAAGTTGATTTCAGTGCTGGGTAAGGCATGTAAGGTATGAAAGGGCATGCATGTGTTCGCTTGTACTGATGGACAACTTAAATAGCAACTCTGAACCATCAGTGAGTGAATGTGAGAGTGAATGGGTGTGAATGGGTAGATGTGACTTGCATGCAGCAGAGAAAAGCCGCTTTGAGTGGTCAAAGCAACAAAAAAAAAGATTATGGAAGCTCAAGTCCAGTCCATGAAATGGCCAATTACTCCAGCCCCCTTCTCAGTATTTCCTTGGGGAATGCAAATGCTCTGTAAGTGTTACCAAAATCAAGTTTTTTAATTTAAAGTAAATACAACAAATTTAAGCAGTGCTTGGAAACAAAAAAATTCCTCAATTTTGGGTGCTTGTTTGGTGGAGTAGTGAGCAGCCAGGCATGACCCATATACTTGCTTCCGCTGGTCCAAGGTTTGAATCCAGCCTGTAGCCTGTTTGCAGGGTGTCTTCCCCTACTCTCTCTCACCCCCTTTCACAAACTTATCCACTGTCTGTCTCTCCTATCAATAAAGGCCTAAAAAGTCTCCATTTTTACCTTTGTTTTCTTTTAATGCTACGCTATAGCTCTACAAAAGCAGTTGGCATTACCTTTAAAATAAAAGCATTATTGGACTCAGTTTTACCAATTATCACTCACTCTTGTTCACTTTTTTTTTTTTTCTCAGAGTATTGCATCAAGACAATTATTCATATATCCATATCAATTTCAAGTAAGAGAGCAATAATGTAGTGTCCATTGTTACTAACATTTCTCAATTTTTTTAGACTTCAGTTTATAAGTAATATCCCTGTTTTCCATACATGTCTTCACTACCGAGTTCTTGCTCTCTGCCAAGTCCTTGTTCCAGTCTTCTCTCATTGTCCATCTCCAATGCTCGTTGTCCATCTCTGATGCAGCACCCCTTTTTTTTTTTTTTTTTTTTTCTCAGACCTCCCAACAAGATCAAAATTAAAACATTTCAATCACATTTACTTATACCCATACTCAGGGGGTCCTAAGACAGTCTTTTCTTTGTGAATCATTAATAACAGGATGTATCTAACAAAAACAGAAGAGAGATTTTGCACCTTAGCAGGAGGGTGAACCTAGGAGCTATGAGATAAGTTTGAACAATGCTATTGTAGTATAATAGACAACCTTTAATCTCATTTGCATTGTGAGGTGTGGGGGGGCAGTCTAGATTGGGTCTTTTTAAGGAAGGATATCCATTTTAACCATGTCTTATTAACTTTGTCCATTTGTTTATTAATTGAACTGGTGATTTTTTTTCCATCATGCAAATATCACTGGCTGTGTTGATCCATTCTTCTGCTGTGGGAAGGTCAGGATTCAACCATCTGTGGGTGATATTTTTCTTTGCTGCTGTTATCATTATTCTAAATAATTGGTTATTAGTATTCCCCTCGAGAGAGTGGGCTCAACCCAGTACAGATGTCTTAGAATCATTAGATAGTTTTGTTTGGAATATATCTTTCATTATCTCAAACAGCTTTGTCCAGAAGGGTCTTAATCCCGGGCAGCCCCCAAACACCTGGTAGTGGTTTGCCTCCTGACCCCCACACCCTATCCAACATGTGGGATCGCCTCCAGTATACTGGGTTTTTTGCTTTGGGATAACAAAGAATCTTACTAGATATTTCCAGGAGAATTCCTTCCATGTGGGAGAGTTTAGTGCGTTTCAGTTGTAGCTCACAGCAGCTATGCCACTCCTCTTTTGTTATGTCGCACTCACCCTCCTTTTCCCATTTGCTTTTGATATAGTCTGTGGAATGACCCTTCCTGCTTAGAAAACCTTTATACAGTCATGAGATTATGCCTTTGTTATATTCACCTGAGTAAGCCCTTATTATTTCTTGCAGTAATGAGTCCTCCAATTCTATTGGGTGTCTCCTAATACATTCATCGTAGTAACTCCATACCTGTAAGTATCTATAGAAGTCTTGTTTATCTAATGCAAATTTTACTTTTAAAGTTTGGAAATCTTTCATCTGTCCCTTCTCTGGCATTGAGTAAAATGTATTGACCCCTTTGCCTGTCCATTCTCTAAATCTTGTATCTAGTTTTCTAGGTTTAAAATCGGGGTCATGTGCAATCCATCTAGTAAATTGTTCACTTTCATATATTTTTTCAGCTATGTAATACTTTGATTAAATTTGCTTTCACTAAATTCATTACTTGTTTTTTTTTTTTGGATTAGCTTTAATTACAGTTTCATGAAGGATATCAAAGGTCCTCTCACTGCATGGTTGTCACTCTAACTTCTCCTTGATGAGTCTGTTTCTTTTTTCGTTTAACATAAAATTTATACAGCAGCAGCGGCTCTATTTCAAGAGCTGGCTATTAGTGGGTAATTACTACATGTTAGATTATGTCATTTACTCAGAGAAGATGAGCAGTAGAGAATGAGCCACCTCCATCAATTAATATGATGTATGAGTCGATAAGGGACATGGGTGGGATATTTGCTGCATCTCTGCGAGTCACGAGGTGATAATTTAAAATTTCCTTCAAGGTCCCCTCCTATTTTTAATGAAGCCAGTGATTAAAAGTAGTGTTTCTTACACATGTAATTATTTCTTTATTGATTCGTCAGCATCTCCGGGAATGGTTTCTCATGAAATATACCCTTGCTGTGATAACACGTCTCAACTGCAATCATCAGAGGAAATCATTACGACAAAGACCCCCGAGGGTATGTGCAAAATAGCATGCTGATGGGAGTGACCAGTTGAGTCTCTTTTGGCCTGTAAATGTTCGCCCGATACTCTTTCTCTCCGCAGTGTTTGGGGAAATTACACAACACCGTCCACTCTAACACTTACTCTTGTCTTGTAGCAACAAAGAGGTACTTGATCACCTGTAGCGGCAGTGACTGATTACTCTTTTTCTCCCTCTCTCCCTCCTGTCATCCCTCCTTCTCCTTGCTCTTCTTCTTCAGGCTGTGAGGACGGGGGGAAGATGAGACCTCCCAGCCCTCTGCTGATCCTGCTGTACATCACACTGTCCAGGAGTGTAAAGGTGGTCTCTAAGAGAGGCTCAGGTATTTACCGTCTTACACAAGGCTTTAACCCTCATGCTGCGGGTGCCCTCTACTGTCTTTTGGTCTCGAAATAGTTGCTTTTATATGTGCATTTTAGTACGATAGTGTTTTTCTGTATGGTATCTGTCAACTATCAATGGCTTGCTCTGTTTTTAATGTGATTTGGAGGCTTCTGGTAACTTTTATTGCACTGATTATCCGTGCTGCTGTTTGATAAACGTTGTACACCAAAACTTGAGTTTCCTGAGGAGTTAGTCTATAGATGCCTCTGTGAAACATGTCTCCAGTTGTTGAGTGCTGTATGTGTGAGAATAGTTCTTAATGAGAGGTTGCAGAGCAGTTTTTAGTGGGTCTCGAATGTGTGCCTTAAACCAACACTAAGTAGTTTTTCCACCCTAATATGATATTTCTAGAGTCATTGTGATGGTACGTCACCTTACAACAGGTTGAATGACACCTCTGTCATGGTCTGAGGGGGTCTGTATCGCCTTCACTGGCACTATGTAACTTCGAGGTGGATGGTAGGAACACTTCAACACTAAAAATGTACGATTTTTTACTGCTTTGACTGCTTTATGGCACACGTCACTTCCCCCTAGAGGCGAAAACTAAACAATGGGAAGAGGAGAATATAAAGCAGTTTTTTTATTTTTAAAACAAATTTAATGAACAGAATTTAGTTTAAAGTAAATATGCACTTATTTTCCTGGCTCACACTCCGGCATAGTGGGTGGCAGTTATGCTCCTTTGACACTGGACGCCACCCGCCGTTAAACGAGAAGAAGAAGAAAGCTAAATGTAGAGTTGTTATCATGGCGGAAGCAGCAAAAACCCGAAGAAAAGAAAAGTTTTATCGGAGGAGCCAAAAAAAAGAAAGTGGGAGAGTAACAAGCTAAATGCCCCGACAGGGATAAACACTGGCCCGGCGTTCACTCGCTGGCATGAGCTGAAAGACGAGGAGGGATGTCCGACCGATGCTGATTTAGCCCTGTTATTGTTGGACTTGTAAGTACATGATGATTTATTCGAAAAGAAACATGATCAGACTGTACCTTATCAGTCCAAACGGTTTATTTGTCTCTTGGGACGTCCTGTCGGCTCGCTTCGCCTCCCTCTGTATGTCAACAAATGCACGTTGGTGTGAGGCGCTTTGCTTTATGACCGTGCAATTACACTCAACGACCACAGAGGCCCCGGAGAGCTGAAAGCTGGAATCTTAAATAGTGCAGCTTTAAAAATTAGATATAGTCTATTGTTATATATATATATATATATATATATATATATATATATATATATATATATATATATATATATATATATATAAAGCCTGTCTGGTATCATAAATATGCAGTACAGATAGTCAAGTACATTTTTTACAAGCTAAACAAATTGAAAATTAAATGACAAAAGTTCTGGGAAAACATGTAACTTCTCATTCAGGTTAAGGTATGTACTTAAATATATAGCTCTTGAAGGGACCGGTTAAAGGCTTCTGTCTACTAGGGTTTCAAAGGAGTGGAAAATTTGTGGTAAATGTCCAGATATTTTCCATCAGAATTTAACCTGGGAAATTTTGGAAAAATTTCAAAGATGAAACTTTCCATGGAAGCTAGGAGAATTATGTGAATTAACAAGAAATTTGGGGTAATGGAAACAAATTGTATTATATAAAACATTAATATAAACATTTTGTTTGGTCATAGGCAGATGTCAATGTAAAATAATACAAGAAAAAAAGTACATTTTAATAGATTTATCTGTAAGAAGTACTTTTAAAGTTTATATCATTTTATTGAACAATCATTAGTCCCCAGGCTCAAATGTGTTTCTTCAGTAGTCCAGGGTTGTTGAATCATCTGTTCATGTGATGGAGGAGCACAGTGCAGGTAGGGGGCTCAGCCTCAATAGTCCTGCAGTAAGCAGTGTGTTATGTGCATGTGACTGAGGATTAGCAGAGATACTCTCAAGTATACCTGGTTGTTTTTGTCAAGATTATGCTAAAATATATTTTCCCCAGCTATATTTTAAATCCCTATCAAGGGCCATTCTTCAGTGGTGTAAATTCCAGGTTTATTCTCCATTGTTCCCATAAATTCCTGTTTATTCCTGTTAATTGCTGTTCATTCCAATGGAAAGTTTTGAACTTTGCAATCCTGGAATTTTGCAACCCAGATGTGTGCCAAAAAATGGAATACACGTCATCTAAGTTTGCCCTTCTCTGTTAATTACTTTTGTGGATAATTCTATTTCTAAACAACCTGAGCTCATAACAAAAATTATGAGTCTTACATTTTTCAGTCTCACACTTCCTATTCATCACAGAATTATCCTCAGTCCTATCAGGGTTTTAAGTCTGAGCTTGTCAGACACCCTTGCGTTTTATGGAGATCATATCGAGCTCTCAGTTTATTAAGATTTAATCATCCTGAGTGTATCAAAACACATGAAACATTTTCATTTGACTTGCCGGTGCACAGCTCATTTGGACTTATCTGTGTGTTTAGCTGAGAAGTGTAATGTGTGATTCTTTGGTTGGTGATCCTCCAGGCAGTGAATGTAGCTACCAAAAATGTCAGGGATGCTGTTGTATTGAGTTAAATAGCACCGCAAGCAGCACAATTTATATCAAAGCATTATCAAATATAGTCTGGATCTGGATTGGAAGGCAGCGCAGTCCACGCTTGGACTGGAGTCCGCAATTTGGCAATGCCAGACTTACAGCCATGCTGAAGTTCAGGCGTGCTCCTCCAGAAATCATGAGATTAGACCTAATATCAAGTTTGGGGTCCCACTTATTAAATGCAAACTTACTAAACAGGAAGATTTTTCCTACATGGAGAATATTTAATTATCAAGAGCTGACTTGATCCTGTTGAGGATCAAGGTTTAAAACAAAACTGACTATGTCCATCAGGCCACAATAATCAGGTTAGACTGTCCAGGGCAAACACAGTAATAAATAAAAACAGGCCATCTGATTTAAAAGAAAATGGGGGCGTAGGTTCTGTAAGCCACTGAATGGTTCCACATATAAAGAAAAGTATGTTGAGTAAGTAAATTTAGAGCCAAATAAGAAAAAAATATCACAGATAATTTGAAATTTAATGCACATGTAATTTAAAACACGGTTTGTGTAGTTTTCTCTTATTAAGGCAATATATTACACAGGACAAACAGTGTTACTTTAATCCAGTGTCCTACAGCTGTTTTTATCGACTTGGTTGCTTATTTCACTGGAAAAATCAGACGACTCTGTCCAGCAGAGAGTCGTCGCTCTGACGTCTATTGTTTAAAAGTATGATTGGCACTCTATTGTACAGGAGACTGTCCCTCCCTCTCCTCTGTAACAGTGACTCACACGAGAAAAATGAAATGATTTTAAGCAATTTAGACACAAGTGCAGCAGTTTTGTCTGCATCTCAGGTGAAGAGCATGCAAATGAATGGAAAGTTCTTCACTGTACTTCTCAGAATTAGCTAGACCTACCTCAATGCAGAGAGAGTGACAGCCACCAAATGATCCAATTGCTCAGTGGCAGGGTCACCAAGGGTTACTGTGAAACTCATTTCAGCTCTAAATGCCAGCAAATTGAGCATCAATTGTGAACAAATGCAAAGGTCAAAAGAGAAAATGGAGAGCAAAAAGACTGAGGGTACAAAGTTTCCTGACGTGAATGTATATAGAGATTCAGACTGTCGGTTCAAAGCAGACTAGCAGCCATTACTGACAGTTAAGAACTTGTCGTGGCCTTCATTACATTTTTCTGCCAGGACACTTTAATCCTATTTTCAGTGGTTAAAAAGTCTGATTGTCGTCTGTAATACTTTAAGAAGAGGAACATTTCTTTTCAGAATCATCTTAAATTCATATTTCACTACAGGAGTGTGCTCAGGTGTGTTTGGTTCACTCTCATGCATGCTAATCTCACTGGTGTCCTTGTGTCCATGTGTGTTTTGTTTGAACTTCAGACATGTGTGGGCATGTCTGAGGGTTTAAGGACTGACCTTTAGATAAAGGTTTTATACTGACAGACAATGACACAAAGAGCAGAGGGCAACTTATAAATGAATAATGTGCTTCAGCCAGCAGAGAGGGGGGTCAGTGAAAAGCAATACAGACACTCTTAGTCATACGACAGCTTAGGAGCAGCCGTACTCATCATCAGCATTTACACAAAAAAAAAGTCATCCAGGCATCTTCGCAGCCCTGAACGTTGGTGACATTTGCAGGCCTGAGTATGGTAGCTGTTCTTAAAGAAAAGTATTTTAGATAAATCCACTCAAGGAAGAAATAAACCAAGAGTCAGCTACTTACATTTAAGATTTTTGCAACATGACAGCAGTTCAGAAATGGCTGAATTTTAATGTATAAGACCTTTATGCATAATCACTGTGGATGCAGTTCTGACAGCCTTTATCAGTGGGGCGTTTTTGTTGTTGTCATTGCTCTTTATTTTCATGAATTCTGTGGCAAATTTTATTTGAAAAACAAGGAGTTATATAGGAGGGAAAGCTTTTTCTTCACCCCTTAACAGTTTCTTTTAAGGACACCCATTATTATCAGCCCATTATCAGTATCAGCAGATATTAACTTAAAAAGTGAATTATCGGTATTCAGAGATATCAAAATTTCTGCTGATATTTACACCCAATATTTTGGCCATACACATTAGCCATTTAAATCACATAAATTGTAATACCCACAGAATGTTTAAATGTAGCACACTGCTTCACCCTATTATTGCTGAATGTTCAATTTTAAAAAAATGACAATGTCTTCTATTAGAGAATAAAATGTTGTTTTCCCTGTGCCACATTAATTTCTAAAACAAATACAGGATAATTTTTGTAAAGGAGATACCTTGTACTCTTGCCAAAAGATATCGATAATGCTGTTGGTATCGACAGTGTTAAGTTTGGAAATATTGGAAAATCCGATATCTGCAACAATCCAATATCATTCATCCCTAATTTCTTTATTTAACTTTAAGAAAAAAAAGGTTACAGTTTATGTTACCAAAAATAAAGGATAAAAAAAAATCCCAAAATCCCATTTTCCGGTGCTTTTACCGATGAATAACATATTATCACTGTTGGGCACAAACCTCGTATTTCCACTTGTTCTGATTTTCCTTTTTTCATAAAAACATAAAAAAGTGCCATTAATCACCTTCTTGTTGGTTAGTGGGCTTTTTATACTTTCAACCAAACGAAAGTGCAAAATAACCCATTTGTAATCAGGACAGTGCGTTATTCATTTTTTTAGAGGAGTTTCTTTTTTAATTTCTGATGAAGCAGCAATTTTGGAGATAGGAGGTTTGTGCCCAACAGTGACAATATGTTACATCCATTTCAAAATATAATAATGCTGCAAAAACAAGAAAAAAGACCTCCAAAAACAGTAGTTTTTAATTTTTTAGATAAAAACTAAGTTTTCTGTTTGTTGAAATTAAATTTGGGCACATCATGATGACATTTTATCTATTCAACTCATCATCTTTTTCCTGAGCTGACTTTGAATGCATCATAATATAACCATTGCTATCTGCTTGTTAAGACTCAGTAGGGCTTATTGAGATTGTTTCTAATGCTTAACCAGATAAGTTCAGAAATGACTTAAAATGGATTACAAATTTGTACAACTGGGACGTTTAACAAAAGTTGGGTGTGCTTTATTTAACTCTTTTTTTCTTTGTAGTATTTTTTGGGGGCACTTCTTGTGAATGGGGGTTAGAGAGCAGCACGGGAGGACACAAACGGGCTGGCTGAAGCATGTATGGTATGTGTCTGGTTGCTTACCACTCCACCGAACCAACAGCCTTTCACAGCCATTTTGAGCAGATGAAGTTGATTTTTCATCTGCAGAAGAAAGTACGTTTTAAGTCTCATAGTGGAGCTACCAGAGATCTGCAAAGCAACGGTAAAAAGGACACAATATGTAATGGGCCATTTGATGCACAATAAAGCTGTGCTTAGCATTCATGTTCCCCCTGCAAAACCTTAAAAGTGTTTTTCCACCAGTGGTTTAATAACATGATGCTCTGTTAAAGGACCCACAAAGCTCCATAGTCATATTGATAAGCTCACACATTGTTGATGTTCAAGTTTGGCAAATGCTGAACTATCTTTTTCCTGCTTCAACCACAGATAAGAAGAATGAGGGGTTCTTGATTCTGTGAGTGTGGTTGCATGTTGCTGCCTCTTCTTTTAGAGAAGTGTTGTCTTTGCCTCAACTTTAGCTTTAGGTTAAGAAAAGGGCAACAAGAAATGAACACTGTTAGTTCTGAAAAATAAAAATGCTTTGTGACAAATTCGTATAGAACCATGAATATTGCACCAAGCAGTTCAAAGTTGCTTTTACTTTTTTTATTATCAGCTAAACCAGTGGATCTACTTTTTTCATCTCTGTTTCCCTCTACCTAAAAAAGGAAAAATCAATGTATTTAAAGATGACTGTTAGGTACAAGCAGACAGTTTAATGTTAGGAGATAAATGCTTTACATTCCACTTTGAGTAAATGTGCAATTGAATAATCATACTTATTTCCAGCTTAAATAAGTGGTTGGACACAAGGTAAATGTCCTGTCAGTTAAATCATCTCAGTGACCTAATCAGGCCCATCAGGATGCTCCTAACGATCAATAAACTTTATTGATCCTTCAGTTTCATTGTCTAAAATCTGTCACTGAATAATTATCCAACTAAGTAGCAATACATAAACACTTGAGTCCTTATATTGCCATAACAAGCTGTTTTAAAGTACAGTCATGTAATAAGTGACTCATTTATTGAAATTTAACTTGATCTCAGTCCAACTATTGACCTGTCTTTAATAGGTAATTGACTGTGTTTATGTGTCCAATTAGGCTTTTGTACAGTCACAGTAGTGTCATCATGCCGTATTGTGTAGGGCTATTGTAGATGCAAATGTTTACATGTGTTATTCAGTGTTCTTATAACGCATACTTGAGCACCTCTGTGGTTGTACACTTTGTCCGTGGAGGATTTCAGTATAGATCAGAGACAGGACGGTACATCAGATCAATCAAGTGGCTCCTTTGGGTCCTCCGGTCAGATATCGACAGCAGTGGAGTCAATATTACCCCCCAGCCAAGGGGTCAAGAGGTGATGGAGTGTCACAGAGCAGTTTGGCTACCTTAATGGCACTTTGAAAGGCCTCTCTGTCTGCCTGGAAGATTATAAATGGAGGCATGTAGAAAAGCAGACAAGCTCCCATTAAAGCAGTAATCTGGGACACAGATGCTGTCACTTTCTCTTTCCTTAACTACCCTCTCTATTCTCCTCTATTTCAAACACAAATGAAATGATAAACACCAGAAAATGCACACCTGCTTCTCTGCATAGATTTCATTTCTGGTCTAGAATTGACTCTTAAGATTTTTTTTGAAAAACAATGAAGTAAAAATTGGATCATACTTTTCATCATATCCTGGGGTATTCATAAATTGCCACTGTAATTCTTTACTTACTGTTATGTGACACAGGTGAATATGTATTTAGTCCTGAGGGTGTTTTTTCATTCTGTGGCAGCACACCCTGTGTGTTAAGGTGTTGCAGAAATGATCAACCCCTGTAAATGTTGTAGGCCGAAATTAGGGACAGGCAACTTTGGCTACCTAGAGGACAACATTTGTGTCGTCCACACAGTATGAGGGACTTTTGTTTTTTTTGTCATATCAGTATTCCGTGAAAATATTGTGAAGGTTCAAAGATATCAAAAAACAGACATCGGCATTATTACTTCAGAGGTGGAAGCTTAAAATCTCATTATCAATCAGTTGTTGGTATGCTGTTCAAATGTTGTTTTGGGCTAAATAACCTGACTCAGAGCTGCGTTTTAGCATGTTTCTCTAAATGTGAAATACTTTACAGCTGTTTGATCTGTCTTTTTATTAAGCCAAAGTAATCTGACTTCACTGTCTCAATTATTTGTACTAAGGGGTGGGTGATATGGAAAAATAAAAAGCATAAAACTACTATTTCTTTGCTTTTTGAACAATTTTACTGAACAATTTTAGGCATTTTAGGGTTATGGTTTAGATGTGTGTCCCCTTTTGTGTTTCTAAATATATTTTAGTCATTATCTTGGAAAATACAAAGCAGGTCCTTAAGACTGAGGTAAAGCTCCTTTAACAGACTATATCTGAAGTTTCCGTGCCCCTCCTGTTCCACCATGAGGCTCGGGCATTGTACAGTAGATAGAATGAGCCCCATAAACGGTCCTATGTTCTCTTTGCTTTGTCAGGTGATACATTTTACTTCTTCCCAATCTATCGTCCTCATATTGCACACCCCTACTGTACTTTGTTTTATCCAACTCCTTAATTCCACTCAGGTCAATGTCATATTTAGGTTGTTGTAACTTTTGTGTAAATATTGTAATTAAATTCAAGTCAGAGAGAGAGAAAAGAAAGTTTGGGACAAACAATCAGACTTTTGTGGAGTTGTAGCCCTGATGAATTGTTGTGCATGATTGGGCATCAGATGGGACTCTCTCGTTTCTGTAGGATTGCAAAGATTGTGGGGAATATGACTTCACAACCTTGAGTTGTTATGGGTATGGGGGATCAGCTATGAGTGCTTGATTAGCTCTCCAGAGATGCTGGATAAAGCAGCTATTCAATTGATTTTTCCTCCAAGTGTCTGGACAGCATTCCCGGAGTTTGTAGCACTCCAAAATCCTATAATTAGTCGGTGTGGGGTCTGCTTTGGCCTGTATTACCTGGACTAATGATTTTCCCAAAGGTGTGCAGGCTGCATGTGTCTCTTATTCCCTCATTGTTCTTACACGCTTGGCACTGCTCATGGTTTTAATGACCAGCCACGCTCTGAAGAATTGGATATCAATTGGGGTAGATTGCTGTGGGTTTTGTTTTTTCCTGAGTGTTGCACACCTCTGTGGATACATGAATATGCTAGTCATCCACAGCTGTTGTTCGACCAGAGCCTGCCCTGCTGGTGCAAATTAAGAATTTTTTGCTCCATATCCTCTGCTCCATATGTCCTCTTGACTTTGACTGCTTGGTGGTTTGTGCAAGGTTTTGTTGACCTTGTTCATTTTCAGGGCTTCTGGGTACATCTCTAATCGAAACATGCAGTTAGGGTCCTTCAATCAGACCCTAGATGTTTACATATGAGTTACTTTTGACCCAGACGGACCTCATCTGGTCAGTCCCAGCCAGGGAAGTGTTCACTTAGCAAGCTAAATAATAAGAGGAACAAACACTGCTTAATATATATTTTACAGAGCACCTGGGCAAAGTGTTTGGGGAGGGTGGAACCTTTCAAAAGTTCCAGCAGATGATTGGACGAACATTCTGTCAATCAAATTCATTAGTTAAATCAATTTTAATGGCAGTTAAGCAAGATGTTGCTATATAAATCAACATCATTCCTCTCTAGATTATATTCATTATAGGTATTAATTTAAATATTAGATTGATCACTCTATCAATGGTTGTTTTGATTATACATCCATAGTAACTATCTCTACAGCCATACTGACATGAGGACCCTCTTGAAAATGAGATGCCACATCTCAAGGGGCCTACCTTTAATAAGTGTATATTCAACAAATATGGTGCTGTATAGTGTTGTCACAATACCAACATTTTGGTATTGATACCGGTACCAACGTGTATTTCAATACTTTTCGATACTTTTCCAAAGAAAAGAGTACATAAAAAATGTCATTATTGACTTTATTTTAATAGAAAATCTTAGAACAACAACTATGTATCAGCAAATAAAATAAAATACCACAAAGACAGGCTTAACACAATTTTAAAATAAATAAAATGAAAAAAATAAAATAAATACGATCCAAAACACTTAACATTTTCTTATTGCATGTGTGCATTTAAAACTCTGGGAAAAAAAATAAACCAAAAAGTTTAAAAATCAATGTGAGAATATAAATATAATATAATATAATAATCTATAATAAAATAATATGAATAGGCTATTTAAACCAGAGAAAGTGGTAGCTAATTGCAATGCAGCTGTAATTTTTTTCCAGAGCTACTTTTGTGGAGAGTGAAGGGGGCTGGTGTTGCCAAAATGGCCAGTCTCATCCAAGCGCAGTATAGTACCGTTTTAAATGCCTCAGTACCCCGGTACCATTTTAGTATCGGTATACCGAACATGCCTATCACTATGTAAATAAAGATTGATTGATTGAGTCTATATTCAGCAGCAGAAATGTGATTTTAGTCCCTTTGTCTCTGCCTGGATGGATACATCTCTGGATATATGTATGTATATATACAAATATATTTATTATACATATTTGTATATATGCATAAAGTATGGCTTCGGCCTGCTCTCTTGTAAAGTGCCTTGAGATAACACTTGTTATAAAGTAGCACTATACAAATAAAGACTGATTGATAAAGACTGATTGATTATGTCCACTTAGATGATGTAGTAGGAAAGCACTACTGCCGTGGTGTAAAGTACAAAATGTGAGCCACTTTGTAAAACAAACTTTCACCAAAACATGTCGGAAGTGGAGTGGAACTATCTTTGCCATTCATGAATGCTTCAGTGTTTTATTTGTTTCTCTTTTAATAAAGAAATGTGGTCCAAATCTGAAAAACTGCTACTGAAGCTGTTAACATCTACACGGCACTTGTAGCTCCTGCCTCCTTCTGCTGTTAAGGACGCTGATTGGGCAATGCCTCTGCAGACTGATTGTTTTGACTTATTACAGTCGATGAATCTGGCAAATCCAGCTGCACTGCAAGGTTAGAGATGGATTAAATTAATTCAAAATTAATTAATGACAATTTGAAACAGTCTTTTTAGTATGTTCAACTAACATTTTATTTGACTATGTCTTTTATTTGATTAGTCCCTAAGCCAATAAATGAATTTCCATCCTTGAAGCTGCTCTAAGACAAGTCCAGTATTCAAGGACGTCATTTTGAGCTACAGGAAACTTAACGCCATTAGATTGACCATCGAGTTTTGGAAATGAAGATGAACTTTTCCTCCCTGTAAAAGAAATAACCATCCTGTCCAATGTCAGGATCACCAACAAGTCTCTAATGGAAACAAGGAGCAAACTCAGGAAAACCCACTCTGAGAGCAGTTGGAACACTTGTTGGCACCTCCCTGCTCACTGGACTGGATCAGAGATTGAGCCAGGATCACTCCAGATGATTATCGCTGAAGTTTGGAATAAGGGTCAGTCAGCTGTAAAAAAGGTGTTCTTCTTTAGATCGGGGCTTTAGGGGGACATAATCCCCCTCAGTTTCCAAATACACCCGCTTTCATCCCAATCAATGCACTCTGGTATCAACCTGGACACGTGAAGTTCAGTTCTTACTGTTTGGAGGACAGAGGCCGCTCTTAACAGATGTTTTGTCCTGGTTCTGAGTCAGGTTTAATTTTTCTAAGAGGCTTCAACAGAAGAAAGATGGTGACTCATGTTCTGGTCAATAGGACTAGTAAGAGGAAATTTAAAAACAGAGAAAAAAAGCCTTAGTTGAACTCTTTGTCTCTGCGGTGATGGAGACAGAGTGTCTAAGTACAAAGTGAGCAGTCAAGGCATACGTCGGCGTCCTTTCAAAATTTAGAGAGAAAGATATTTAAAAAAAGAAAGTTCAGCCATTTTTTCTCTACAACCTGGTACCAAATGATCTACAGCCTGATACCTGCCTGTAGCTTAGTGGTTGAGGACCTCTGAACTAGGGGATTATATATACAAGAGATTGAATATCAAGAACAAATGAGTCAGTTTTTTCAATCCAATACTACTGATCGGTAGTTTTAATGAAATACAAAATCAAAAGTGACAGGTACTATATTACACTCCTTTCTACACATTATAGGTACATTCATAGATAGATAGATAGATAGATAGATAGATGAGAAATCACCTGTTTTGCCCCTCTTCTCTCCTTCATGCTCAACAGTTAGCAATTGAAACACTGATAGCTGATCTTTGTAGATTGCACTGGTGATGGTGAATGTAATACGTGTTTGTTTTGTGATTGATTTCATGGATCACCTGCCTGATTGTCCCCACTCGTCTTTCCTCACGTTCAGCTTATTAGTTCGACTTCTGGATGGACACTGGAGGTTCAAAGAATTACACAGTGTTGTCTCTGTCATGCGGAAATGCACAGTCTGCTAAAACCACATGCCTCTCACATCATTTACTGGACCATGCGTTCTGCTGCAGCTCACATTGATGAGGGAAACGTGTAGCTTGTTTAGATGCTTCTGCGCTATTTGGTCAGTGAAGAAGCTACTGAAAAGCCACTTGACACAGAAAACAGTGACGCTACAACAAAGGTACTGGAAAGTGTAATTAAGCTACAAATTATGCTGTTTGTAGTGATATCACTGATATTTAATCAACATGGCAAACTTCATGGGAGATTCCCCCAGCTTGCTTGCTAGTCTCAAGATTAACACCAACAATACAAACTTGGCTAGTTACTTTCCTAATTCTAACTCAGTTTTACCAGAGCTGGTAATTTTTTTTTTTTTTTTAAACCAAGACAGTTTTGTTTAACGGAGCCAGTGTTGGATGAAGTGGAATAAAGTGAGAAAACTGCATCAAGCACCAAGGATTTCCTCAGGAGTCCACCATATATAGGTTGGACACAGAGCAGGGACACCCGCACTGCCTCCCCATCACTCACTGTCACCTGGTCAAAGGCTGAATGTTTGTTATCATCATGAGAATTGCCCAGAGTGCTTGTTGTATGTTTTCCTTTGCCCCTGACACACAGCTGGGACATAAACAGACAATAGACTCACCTATGAGTCTCTCACAGCTGCGACTATGCACCATCACAGCCTCTGCCTCCTCTGCCGTTCCATACAGAGAGAAAAAAACAAACACAGCGTGAACACTTTGTCCATTTATGCACCCCAAATGTCATGAGAGAGGCAGACAATACCCAACACTAAACACATCCAAGGCCTGCTGACCGTCTGTTCGCCGGAATAATGGCTTTTAAACACAGCCTGCAGGGATGAGTGAACATGCTGCAGTGAAAAACAACAATCTGCACTCAGCTCTAATGCAAGAATCTGGGCCCGGCTTTCTCGTACACTTAACGCCATGGAGGCACTATTTTACAGTAAATATGTGGCGCTCTTGAGTTGAATCAATTGACTTTAATGGGATTATTGACTTAGTTTTAGGGTACAATGTAAATAAAAACTATGTGTACATTAAAGTGGATCTTGCTAGAGGGCCAAAATTGATCCTCCTCAATATTTCTGAAACATTTAAACAAACACTTAAACTTTTTAAAAACACAGTCCCCTTGGTGATTTAAACCCAAAACAGCAGTATTGCTTTGGTCATCTCAACAGTCAACCACTTTACCTTCTCCTTCAGGTTATTCTTCTCATCTTGCTCCTCTTTGAATGCTTTCACATGACGTACTGGCTGCAAAATGACACGGGTGATTGTTATTTGGCAGCACTGCTAATGCTGGTGCTGCTAACTGCAGATGAGCTACTACTTTGAACTAAACTTGCAGGATGTGTTGTTTAAGTCCAGGCAGCAGCATGAGCCCTCATTTTTATACTCTTGTGCTGTCATTGGGATGATATCTGTTCAGGTGGTTAAAGAGAATTGGTGTGATTTTTGTCCAGGTTGGCACCTACCACCGACACATTTTACAGACCTGCTTGTCTACTAGCTTATAATGCTATCAGAACCATTTCAACACATTTGTAAACTGTAATCTTGTAACTTTTTTTTTATCAACTAGAAAGCACTTGGAGAGCGCAAACCTCTGCCAAGGTAGCTCACATATTGCTGTTACATCTATAAGTAACAGTTCCATGAAAAAGTTACCATCATAGTATGATTCCTTGACCCTGAAAACACACACCTAGCATTGGAATCATGTTGATATCATTATTAGTTAGACAGTTATCGAGCAAAAACGATTGTTCGCTAATGGCAGTTATCTAGACCACCACCAAAATAATTTTTAAGTTGGGCCATTCCCAACATCTCCTGAAATTTTCAGCAAAATCTGTCCAGTAGTTTTTGTGCAATCTTGCTGGCACACAAACAAACAATCATACACTGGCAAAAACATAACCTCTTGGCAAAGGCAACAATGTCTTCAGCTTGAGTGAGTTTACCTTTGTTCCCCTCAGTTGTGTGTTTCCAACATGCGGACTCTACCTTCTCTGGTTAAGCTCTGTTATCACCCACCAGGTTGAAGTGTGGGGCAGGGTAACTACACCTTCAGCAAAAATCCAATGGCTAGCAGCTGCTGCACGCTCACGCTGTGTAAATACTCCCAAAGTCTATCCTTATCAATGTGGATTTTATCACAATCCCATTTCAAGATTGTTTTGTCCATAGGCCTTTTAAAAATGTTGTTTCATGTGTTGGATTCAGACAATTCCAAGAAAAAGTGATGTCAAAGTGAACACAAGCTGCAGTGAGTGAAACAAGCTGTTCCTGCTGGCCTAATGTAGCATAGTGTCCCAAAGCTGCTGCAGTCAGCTCGCTGTCTGCATGCTATGATGTGACTGAGCATTGCTACCCAATGATCCCAGCAGGAAATGTCAGTGAATGCATGAGAGTGTGTTTGTATATATGCACCAAGCATGATTGCATTCACCCAAAAGTTTCCCTCTGTGTGTGACTGTTGATTTCCAGCCTTGGCTTCTTGCTGTTTCACAGAGCGGGGGATAAAAATGATACCGCCAATATTCTAGATGACTCTGCAAAGTCCCGCTCCGAATCCCTGATAACAGCCCGTCATGGATAACTGTAAATCTGACATGGCCCCAAGGCAGTGTGGGGGATGAAGTCCGTTGAGCTGACGCCTAAATAACCTCATGATAAGACTCGAGACAGGAATACAAAATCCAGTCAGTCATTCAGTTAATTTATTTGTCTAGGCACTTGCCTATCATCGCACAAATCACACCGGTGCAATTTCTCTGACACTTGGATACTGAAATGTGCCTATCTATACATTTTTCCCTGTCAGGCTGATGGGCTAAATGACCTACACAAATAAGATGTATTGAGACCCTGTCTCCTCTCGTCTGTGTGATACCCTGAGGCTCAGCAGACAATTGTTCAGGAAAAAAGTTTAGAATACTTTATTGACAGATCAACTGTTCACATTGATGTGTTGGTGCAATTATGTTTAGTCTAGTTAAATAGTTGATCATCTAAAACATTTCACATAATGTTCCCCCATTCAAGAGGGAATAAGACATTGTCCCTTTTTTGTTTAACATTTCCTTGTGAAAGTATGATGTTGTGGACGCACCGCCATCTCCTTCAATTGTAGTAATGTGAAGCCAAAACATCCCCATACAGGTACTGAGATCAATCAGCGACATGAGAAATTGATCATTTGTTGGCTGTCTGATTAGAACACTGGCCAACAAATCTGAATCAGACAACCCCTCCTCAAAACAGCCTGAGTCAGTTCCACAGTCACACACTCTGTGTTGACAGAGTATATATATATATATATATATATATATATATATATATATATATATATATATATATATATATGTACATATATATATATATATATATGCACCAAAATGCATTTTGGGGAAATTATCTTTGTTGTGATACTTGAAAATCACAAAGAAAACGTATATACACTCAAAGAAAGAAGCATTTTAATACGGACAACTTTTAGTGTTCTAGGAATATTTAGTAGACATAATAAAGCATTTTGTTAGTGTGAAGAGCCAATGTTAGATGACATCTCTATTTTCACTACTAATATTTTACATAATTTTTACAGATAAAGATTTTAGGTTTCCTTTATACACCCTTCTGTAGTTTTGTCTTTGTTTATCTTGGGCCAAGATTTTAGAATAAAATGAATTAAATATGAATAAAAGTTGGTCAAAAAGTGAGTTATTTTCCATTAATTCAAATAGGAGAGAGGCTTGCAACAACAGATTACCATTGACAGAGCTCTGCTTTCTATCATACGTTGCTTGGGGTCTTTCTTTGAACATGCAACACCGTGTTCTAACTGAGCATGCTGCATTGCACAGCATTGCACACCTGCTGTCCACACTGCATCCATTATAAATGTAATTCTATGCCCTGTGTATCCACTTGTAAACTGTACATTGAGTGATTTTACTGTACAACTAAAGAAACGAACGTGAAGTACTTTCTGCCGATGAGCGGTTGTCCCAAAGGCTCATTAACACCTAGCTCTCTGTGAGCTAAACAAAGTTTCCCCTTTGATTTTGAAAGTGAAAGTAAATCATATAGATGAATTTGCCTCTACCTCTGCTATGTTAAACAGATTAACAAGCTCTGCTGATAAAAAAAGCAAATAAACCAAGAAAATCCCTCCTGCACCTCGTCGAATCCCTCTTCCTCGCTACTTGACCGCATGAATGTGTGCGACGGACCCTTTTTTGGCCATAGAGATGGGGCATTGAGTTGCATTTGGGACTCACATGTGATTCAACATAATTAGCCTGATTTTGCCGCTGATGCTCTTACATGTTGCTTTCAATTAGGACATGCTCTAAGTGGGTCTTGTAGGTGGTTCAGTAATTATGTTGTCCTTTTTTCACAGTCCTGCTTTGACTTTGCTTCTGTCATTGACTCTTAATGACTTGATATATTCATTTAACACAAGGAAGATATAGTAGCAGGAAAGTAGCTCAATAAATTTGAATTTCCTTTTAACCAGATTTGGAACTAGCTGCAAAATAACTCGGTTTTATTTTGTTGTTTGACACAGGTACCATATTTTAATAAAGAGGACATGTGTTATGTTACCTGTATTAGAGCCAGTGAATAAGGAAACTCAAAAGATTTTGGCTTCACTTTCAGGCAGCTGTTTTTTGTCCATCCTGATACACCAATTCCTCATCCTCTGTATATGTCACAAGCAATTCTGTACTCATTCTTTGTTCCAGTTTTCTTGATGTCAGCTCCCAACAGAAATGTCTAACTAAGCTTGTATTGATGATCAGTAAAGATTATACCCAGCTGTGTCAGCCTGAAAAGAATCAATGTGCTCAATATGCAAACAAGCCGACTCTGCTATTGTTACACCTGCTTTTTAGATGCCATGTTTTACCCAAACCTCCTATTATAAGCATTTAAACATGCAAACACACAACAAAGAAACAAATTGTGGATGTGCTGTATACACTAAACAATTTTGTACATTCTTCTTGCTGGTTCACAGCACACATAAATGCAGTACGGATGCTGTCCCAGCCTGGTCGATACCCCTCTCTCTAAATGATGAGGAATGGCCCGCGCTGCAGTAACACTGTGCGGGGAGATTGATCACATGCAGACTATTGGGGATTAAATGGCTTTCTTGTGCACAGCCAGACTGCCGCTGGATGGTGCATTGTGTAGATAGGAAGCTCTCGCTTGGCTCACAGCAGCTGTATGGCCTTAGGATAGGTCAGATTATGCAGGAAATCAAATGGTAATGCATTGATTTGTACAGGAGGGTACAGGATTGCGTTTGACTGCATCATTATTTTGCTTACTTAAGGGAAGAACAAGGAATCTGGTGATTGCATTATCTGTTAGGGATTGAAATTATTCTCTCGAAAACAGTATATAGATAAAACAGAGGATGTCCTAAAAGTACAATTTGTAAAATTTCACTCTAAAATGTCCCAATTATGTTTGGATGAACTGTTTTGTATACATATTTATATTCATTTAAATGCTTATCTTAAATATTATCTTACATTTCTCCAAAAGTTTTCAACTCCTGCAGATCTTTAGTTTTCATTGCTGTTCTGGTCCATGTCTTTTTGTGGCAGTAAATATGACAAAGCTGCCATTACAAGACACGCCACGTTAATCAGTGCCATGGATGAACTGGAGGTTACATCAGACACTGCTACATAAGCAAGCAGGTATCACTGCGGGAAGCTTCCCCTCTGTTGCTGTATCTCATCTATGTTTTGGACTTCCTACTTCATGTAGTAAATCAGCAGCGTTTCTTGCCCACCAGGGGAGCGCTCAATTAATGTGTGAGGTCACATTAATAACCCTGGCATAGAGAAAACCCTAATGTGCAAGGTGTTACAACTGTCTGCTGCAACCTTAATCTGCACACTGTTGTAGGATCATAAGAGCAATTAAAAACTAATAATCCATTTGACTTAATCAACCAATCTAAATGCACCATACAGAACTGTTTTTGTACAAAAAGAAAAATGATCACAGATGCTGCACCTACATACTCATACTGATCTGTCATCTACATGTATCAGAGCACAAGGCTTCTGGGAAATGCAATACCACAGCACAGACCTCCCTGCAACATCACACAGGTTTCATATGGACCGAATTACCTTTATGTCTATGAACGCATCCAGTGGTACTTCACCTCATTTACCAACATTTAATTACCTTGCAGTCTATTTTGGTGGTACATAAGCAGCCATTCATTTAAACACACGCACTGTTACGGCGGTGCATATGCTGAGTATTGCATTATATTTACTCGTGCTACAAACAGGAATGATTCCTCAGCATAATTGCTTCATTATCAGCGAACAGCAGCACACACATCAAACCAAATGTCTCTCTAATCATCTGTTCGCTTTGGAGCGTACGGCCTACCTCCTTTACACAAGACACCCATCTTACAAATACACACATAGTTGAACACACACTCATATATATTGTCATTTCCCTGAGCATACATTAACCAAAGGGAGCAATATCCTGGGCAATGATGATATTTAAATGGAGGCCTTTAGAGAGGATATACAGGCTGAAAATACTGCCTTTCAAGTCATTTTCTCAAGTGTAACCCTGCAATGGGCCCCTTTGTGTATAAATGTGTTACTTTTATTAAATTCAGTGTATGTGAATGGCATTGCTGGGGGCTCTAAATTAAAACAAAAACAAAAGGTAACATATAGACACCAAAGGGTTACCCCAATGTTACAAATGAAGCCAGTTACTGTAACCTATACCTGAAATGCTGCTACTGAGGACAGAGAAAAGCACTGATGCTGCAGACATTATTGTCTTTTGCATAGAAAGTACTCTATCATACAGAACACACATGTTTGTTTGACAAAGTTGCTCACATTTTGTACTGCACAGGCTGCAGTAGCAGCCACCTACATTATCTGATTGGCCTGTAATGATTTTTATTGATGGAACAATCATC
This sequence comes from Cetoscarus ocellatus, assembly GCA_037902135.1. NCBI lineage: Eukaryota > Metazoa > Chordata > Actinopteri > Labriformes > Labridae > Cetoscarus > Cetoscarus ocellatus. The sequence goes on from JBAMNC010000688.1 coordinate 1,790,702, forward strand.
CAATCAACTTCCAGATATGCTTTTGAAAGGTTCTGCCCATTGAGTGATGCAGGAATGAGTCCAAAAACCTGGAAGTGAGGTAACATTTAGATCTTCCTTGTGCCAACCCCCCAGAGTAAATGAAATTTAGATGACCTGTTTTGGATGAATGCTTGAAATAAGGTTTGTGGTGAACACAGGCTCATGAGATTTAAATGTTTAATGGGAAATAATAAAAAGCATTTGATTTTGAATTTAAAGCCTTGTTGTATGTTTTAAATAATGGCTGCTTAATGGCTGCTAACAAGGAATAAAAAACAAACAATAAAAACAAAAATGGCCGGGGACACCACAGCAAGCATTTCTGATTGCTTTTTCAGTTGTCAATTATTAATTCACTATTGCTACAGCCATGAGCACCAACTTGATAAGGTTGTTCAATAAAGGAGAAATTCAAAAGGAAGAGGGTACAGGGAGACGTTAAACAGTTGTAGTTCCATAGCAGTGTTAATTTTGTTTACTAATTATTTTCGTCATAGTTTTCTTCAACAACTTTTTTCCTCTGATGAAAACTGGACAGTAACTAATAAAAACAATCAAACATGGACAAAAACTAAAACTAAATTAACTGACATTTTCATCAACAATTGAAAACTAGACTTAAATGTTTGACAGAGACTTAATCCAATCAGACCTGATTTCGTCATGTAGAAAGTAGGGACACGTTAGGAGTATGTCCAATCACAGCTACTTTGGTTGTGTGGAAAGGTTGGATGAGTTAAGAGGGACATCCGATCACAACTGCCTTAGCTTCATGGTGGTGGGATAAGTTGGGGAGTGATCCAATCAGAGCTACTCTCTTTATGAACTGATATATTCATGTAGAGCAGGTTCACTGTTTGTTGTCAGTTCTGGTATTGTAACCGAGATGCTCTGCCTGGTAGCCCAAATAAAGGTGATTGTATTTCACACACAAGTTAAATTTGTTTCTGTTAATTTACTAGCATTTAATAAAGGGTTATTAGATGTTTCATTTTATCCAAGTGTAAAACATGACTTCAGAAATTCAAGGAAACAGAAAAAATGCCTTACACTTTACACTTCATATTTTAGTCAACTAAATTTACAGTAGACTTCATCGACTAAAATGTTGTGAAATTTCATCAACTAAAAATAGACTAAAATGAAAACAATTTAGATGACTAAATTATGACTAAAACTAAAAGATTTTTTCGGCAAAAGATTAAAACTAAAACTTAATTAAACAGTGCTGTCAAATTAACACCGTTCCATAGTATCTTAAAAATAGCTTTCCACTCTCGCTGATTACATTTATGCTAAAAAAAAATCATGAACAAAGGACAGAACATGTAAATTTCACATTTTTTTCTTTGCTAGAGAGATTATTATCAGCATGATCCAAAACACAGTGAAACATCCACAGGCTTTTAAGATCATATGGAGGTATGTTTGATTGCTCTTTGATTGCTGTTACATCAGATGTCTTGTGAAAACCCAGAGGTTTCACCGCAGGCGGCAAAACTACAAAGACCAGCATTCTAGAAACCCCTTCAGGCCATTTAAACTACAATCACCCACAGTCCCCTGCCACCTCCTCCTGTCAAAGCGATATGCACTCGGCTGCGGTTGTTAGACCTTCAGAGGCTCACATCTCCAAGAGCTACATGTACGAGTGCTCTCTTGCTCGCACACACACATCTGCCGCTGCGGTGTTTGTGTGTATCCATCAACCATCCCTCATTAAGCAAAAACTTACAAAAAAAGTGAGCTCCACGCTGAGAATGTGGGGGAGGAATCCGAGTACGTCTCCAAATGCAAATGAGAGGAGCCTGCTTCAACAGACTGCTTTGTCTGTGTGTGTGTTCATCTGAGCGTGCGTGTGTGTGTGTGTGCGCAAAGGTTTTTTTCCTCTCTGAGCAAAGGTAGGACAAAATCTAAGCAGTTATTTTTACATATCATTAGTAGCCGAGCGCAGCCCCATCACCCTGACAACTTCATCCCTTCTGCTTATCACCATAACAACTAATCTACCGTAAATAGTGCTGTCTGCTCCCTCCCTCTCTTTCTCTCCATCTCTTTTTCTCCGTCTCTCTCCATCACTCTTTATTCCCTTCGATCTTTCTCTTGCATTTCTTTCCACTCCTCTTGTTGCCACAGCACCTCCCTCGCTCACTCGCCCGCTCGCTCACTCGCTCGTCCTTCAGTGCCGCCATTTCTTCCACTTTTCTCCGTCGACTTGCTCCGTGCCGAGTTCATTTTTCTGTGCCACTGCAGATGTGGGTGGTTCTGGTGACTGCACAGTAACCTTTTTCCCACTGATTCACGTTGTCAAGTGCCTGACCTCGGATGGGCGATCAATAAAAAAAGGCAGCTTTAACAAGTTACTCAACAAACTTCCCTGATCCTTTATATCGATTTTTGCACTTTTTAAGCCTTTTTTACTTATTTTGTGCACACATAACGATACACGTTCTAACTGTTTGGGTGCTTATTGGTGATTCAGAGGAGATCAGGTCTTTTCCGTGCCTTTGTGTTCGACCTAAATGTGTTATTGATGGCAGGTCCGGCCTGACAACTTGATTGGCTCGCTCAGCTCCAGGATTAACTCGCCAGCCTGGCAGGTTTTTTTTTTTTCTTTTCTTTTACAATCAAAGGTCAAGCCAATGGTCTGTTTGGCTGAGTAGCTCTGGGATTGACTTAACAGCCTTGTGTGCTAATACAGAGTTATCCCAAGGTTGAGCTGCATAGGAAGGACACACATGCTGTTTTGCGGTCCAAGTAAACCCACAATCTTTAAAGCGGTAGGCTACAGGACACTATCAAGGTGACAACGTATTTTACATTTCCTGGAGGATGTGGTCATAAAATAAAAGCAGGATCCATTTTGGTTTACTTTCTTTTAGACTTTAGTGCTATACTTCTCTCTTTATCAAACCAAGAACTACCAGAGTGTTCAGTTAAATATTGCATTAATTCATTGAGAGCTGAACAATATTTAATTTTGCCCTTACAGCTGCAGCGTGCACATGTTATCACATTGCAAGGCATGCAGTACCCAATTATGTGACCGAAAGCATGTCCCTGATTTTCTTGTTCCCTTGACTAAAGTGAAGGTCTGTCTAATATTAACATCAGCTGTTAGAGAACTTAACATTGTGTAAAGTCTGAGTCACCCTGCATATAAAATGCAAAGAGAGCAAGTGCATTGCTGCAGTCAGACATACACACTCCGAGAGCGCAAACCTCCACCAAGGTAGCTCACATATTGCTGTTACATCTATAAACAATAATTCCAGGATAAAGTTATAAAGTTAATATGATTCCTTGACCCTGAAAACCCACACCTAGCACTCGGAATCATGTTGATATCATTAATAGTTTGCCAGTCATTTAGCAAAAAGGATTGTTTACTAATGGAAATTATCTGGATCACCACCAAAATCTAATCATTTTTAAGTTGGGCCATTACCAACATCTCCTGAAAATTTCAGCAAAATCCGTCCAGTAGTTTTTGCATAATCTTGCTAACAATCAAACAAACAAACAAACATATGCCGGCAAAAACGTAACTTCCTTGGTGGAGGTGAGGCATAGTTTGTGAAAATCGTATCAAAAAGGCATTTTTTGGGTTAGTTTAAGGGCCCTATTTTACAGCTTAAAGGGTTTTATGTAAAAACCCACGGTGCACAGCAGCTAGGGGTGCATCAGGCCATATTTTGGCATTTTGACAATTACTGTTGCAAAGCCAGGCATTAGGCACATAAAGGATGGATTTTGTCCTGCAATAATGCATAGTTGTGTTTTTGGGTGTAACATGGATCCAGTCTATCAGAATGCCAGCTCTCACTCTCTCAAGATCAGCGTGTACTGGGCAGCTGGTGTTTTGCTATTTACACCGTGGATTTAATTATTGTATTTGATCTGAATTTTGGTCTTTTTCTGCTTTTTTACTCTGAGGACACAAAAACCTTGGATCCAAGTTCTTTGGCACATTATAGCAAACCAGAGCAGAAGAAACTCAACCTGACACTCCAGATAAACAGTTCAGGTGATGTAGTATGTGGGCGCTACTGCTGCAGTGTAGAGTACGAAATGTTAGCCACTTTGTAAAGCAAACTATCACAAAAAATGTCAGAAACAGATGGAGAAATGCGTTCAGTGTTGTTATTTGTTTTTCATTTAATAAAGAAATGCAGTCCAGATTTGACCAAACTGCTAACGGAGCTGTTAGCATCTATGCTACTCTGCACAAGCAGTCACTTCATGCTGTCGTCTAGCTCGTAGCTCCCATCTCTTCCTGATTTGGCAGTGTGTCTGCATACCAAGCACAATCGTAAATTGGAGCCAGATGAAGCTGCACTGCTAGGTTATAAGAAACTATTTTAAAAAATTGATTTTTGGTGACTGAAGCTCTTTGGATGTTTAAAATGTTTAAATTCAGGACCTCTTGTGTTCCTGCTGACTTTGCCTTCTGCGTTTTTTCCACATTCTGTAAGCTTTTAAAGTTATTACTCAGAGCATTGGAGAGCTGTGGGTCTGTTTCCATCATCAGAGGTGATGACTTAATAAAATCAAATCATCAAACTGTGCGTACTTAGGATGATTTCTCATAGATGAATCTCATGATAGCGTGAAATGACTGATGTGTCCACCTGACAGTACAATGCTGTTTGAGAGAGAGGGAGATTTGATAAGAAGCAAAGCTTATTTAATAATGAGAAAGCACATCATTACAGGCTATTGCAGTCTTGTGCTTCTGCCAGTATATCTCTGGTATCTATTTTATTATACTGAGGGGTGATGCTTGTGGTGCTGGGCCTGCTTGGAAACACACAGGTGGTTTTCACACCTACAGCTGTGTGTTATGTCATTTTGTCCCAGCCAGCATTGCTATGTTGACAAGGTGTGCTCTGAGGTGTATGGGAAGGAAGTTAGAAAGTGAAGCTTCTGACTAAACCGGTTGTTGTCTAAGAGGGGAGGTCAAATGTTTATGAATGATTTTACTGATCGACATATTTATCAATGTTTGACACAGTGAACTATGAATGTTAACAAACAAGAAAAAGAGGGGCCTTATAGCTCGCCAGTGTCTAGAGCAGACCTCAGAGGACCCCAGATAGCATGGTAACTTATTACATCATAACACCACAGTGTTATGGAAAAGAAGAGAGCAGCTTTAAAAAGAAAAATTGGTACTGCTTGAATAAGCTGGACTAAACTCTGGGATCTAAACAAGTTTTTGAATCAGTCGATGTTGTGGAGTCCTGTGATGATCTGATGTAGACCTTGCAGTGCAGGTGGATCAGCCTGATTTAATGTTGGTAATCAGGCATCTGGCCAAGCTTCAATGTACAATGACTATTAGCATCCAAAAGCAAAATGACCAAATCAGCGTCTGGCAGAAGTGGGAGCTACAAGCAAGATGACAGCAGGAAGTGATGGCTTGTACAGAGATTAGCATAAATGCTAACAGCTTCAAAAGCAGTTTTATCAGATCTTAACTGCATGTATTAATCAAATGAAGAACAACCAACAACAGTGAAAGTACTTCTCAATACAAATTGTATTTTCACTCCACCATTGACTTGTTTTGACAATAGTTTGGTCTACAAAGTGGCTTTTATTTTGTGATTTATGTTCCAACCGTAGTACATGACTACAGCATTACCTGACTAATGAATATGATTGACGGAACAATCATCCAATCACCTGCACATATGCTATTGAGAGTTTCTGCCCATTCCCAAACACTTTCTTTGGACTGTTTCCCAGATGGACCAGTGAAATATATTGAACGGTCCATCTGGTGTATCAGGTGTTTCTATGTACACTCAACAAAAATATAAATGCACAAAACAGTGTGAATGAATGAACAGAATGAAAATGTGCTGTAACCGACATTCCAGCACTTTTCTGGCCAACGGCACGCTCCCTCATCTTTTGCGTCATCTGTGGCATATTGACAAGTGACAAAAGTCCACATTTTGGGGTGGCATTTTATTGAGCCAACTGTAAGCAGTGGCTTTGTACTGGTCGTGCTGACTGACCACCATGCTGTCACGTGGCATGAGACTCATGGATGGATTGTACTCACTGGGAGCGATCAGCTGAAATTAGGGCACTTGACTTGAGCAAAGCAATCTGTACACAAATAAATAATATTTTGGGCATGTTCAGGGAAAGGTCATTTTAACTTAACCTTATGAGTTTGTGCATTTATATTTTTGTTGAGTGTATATGGTTTTTGATATAAGTTTCTTCGCATATTGCTATTTTTTTCCTGATAGCCAAGGCTAATGGGAACAATATTCATATGCTAAAGGCTTTTCATCAGTGTTCTCAGATTTGATTTTTATTTTATATTCTTTTGATTCTTTTATTTGTCTCTTTGATCATACAACATTTGATACATTAATCTGACATCAGTAATAAATACATATTGTGATATCTCCAGTTAACCTCAAAAAGAAAATATTTTTCAGAAAATTGCTTGGAGTTGAAAAGGTTAAGAAACAGCAATATGAATTTCTCTCTGTTTCATATCTAGCCAAAAAAAAAAAACACCTCATGAGAGCTTTAATCACTTTTTAAAATGGCTAATCACTCCCGTTTTTTATCTCCCCTCCTCCCCCTCCTCATCTCCCTGACTCAATCTTTTCATCAGCCTCATATGAGAGGTCACCTTTTTTTGCTCTTTCTTTTCATTGTCTCTCAAAAAAGCTCAAGGGAAGCCCTCGTGGATGAGTCCCCTCTTACATAACCACCTCCCCCTCTCCTCCGCTCTCCTGGATGAGTGTAGGCAGAGGGAATATTGATACCATCAGCTCTAAGAGAGTATTAGATTTTTCCAAGGCAAAAACTAAAGCTTAATAAACGTTGCCTCAGGTTACAGCCGGGGTCGTTCTTTTAAGATTGACAAGCGACTGTAAAGAAAGACTGGTGTGAGAGCCACACATGAATGGTGTTTGTCACACACACAAGTTTTCGGTTGAAAAAGCTGCATTTGAAGGCAGCTCTCACCACACGTCTTGAATTTCTATAGTGTCCGCTGTCTTGCTGGTTCCCATACACATGCTGTATGTGATGTTGCAGCCCCTGTGATGCTTTTGAAGCTAAAAATGCCTCCTCTCGCTCCCTCTCTTTTTTCCTCCCTCTGCCTTCATTAAGAGGTTGTCTTAAGCTAGCCAGCTTAACGCTATTTACATTTTCATTATTCTACCGTTACCGGGAAGAAATGGCATGAAATCCAGCAGTGTTCAGGACATTAGACAAGCTTCATTCTCACAGCAAATGGATTTACATAAATAAGGAGGTTGATACACGCAGAAAGAAAGAAAAAAGAGATGAGGAAACAAAAGATGAGAGGATGGGGGGAAATGAAAGTGCGAGGGAAAATGGATCAAGAAGACGGGCTGCGATTGTGGTAGCAGGGAGGTCAAGGGAGAGAGAGGGAGAGATGTAAAGTGGTAAATGAGAGAGGGGGTCTCAGGCTGTATAAAGTGGGCTCTGAGGGACTGACAGAGGTCTTCTGATCCACTGCATGTGATCAATACAGCGCAAGGTTTCCTCATTACTGAAACAGACCTCATTGTGTTTACCATACAATGGACTTGTGGGATCAGATTGTGTTCGTGGATGTATTTGTCAGCTGTGTGGATTCGCACATAATAAGGGGTCTCTGTTTTAGTGTTTCTTTAAGCCTCTAGATGATTATGTCCTGCTTACATCCTCTGATTGGATAATAAAACACACTGCCCGCTGTGTGCCATTTAATTGCAGTGTTTTGTGAGTTTAAATGCATTTCATTTTGGTGTCATTTATAACAATTGCGCTACTAGAGAACCAGCTACCATCATCATGATTGTCATGTTTCTGTCTGTTTGTTGGTTAGTAAGTATCTTAATAAGTTAGTCAGTGTGTTTGTTTTGTTTTGAGTTTGTGAACAGGAAATTTCAAAAAGTCATGAACTGATTTGGATGAAATTTGCACAATGGATGCGGATCCAGGTATTATTTTAAGGATTTATTACCCCTTAAAGCCTGTTGTATCATATTTGATACATACTTTTATGAAACCTCCATCAAATCAATATGATCAACAAGTTACTAAAAAAAACATCTGAATACAATCAGATAAATGATAAAAATGTCCTCAAGTGGATTATCAGTTGCCAAAAACACCTAATGTTTCAAATTAGATACTATATCTATATATCTATATATCTATATATATGTATCTATATCTCCATATCTATATATCTATATCTATATCTATCTATCTATCTATCTATCTATCTATCTATCTCTCCATATGTATATATCTATATCTATATCTATCTATCTATCTATCTATCTATCTATATCTCCATATCTATATATCTATATCTATATCTATATCTATATATCTATATATCTATATCTATATCTATCTATCTATCTATCTATCTATATCTATATATCTATATATATATATATATATATATATATATATATATATATGTTGAATTTAATGAGAATTTTGATTTTTTTTTTTTTTTGGATTTCAGTAGAAAGTGAAATAAACATTTCAGCACCAAAAAAAATGGCTAAAATTTGTATTTTCAGGCTTTAAAGGGTTAATATTGTGAGATGGGGCAGTTTTCACATTTTTGCTAAAACTTAAAAAACCTCTCAATGGATTTTGCCCATGGCTGTGGTTATGCTGCATGTATGGTGTCAGAAATGATTCAATCAGGGTCCTGCCATTTTTATAGTCCCTGTTAGCAGATCTTCATCCTTTTAAAAACACATCAATACTTTAAAATTCTAAAGTGAGGCAATACCAGGTGCATTTTATGTTGCAAAATGAAATATTAAAATCTTGTATGCATATGTTCATTGTAGATCCAGTTAATGATCTGAAAAGCTATTTTAAATTCCATGGAAATGCTAAAATGCTATCTCATATCGCATCCATTTCTCATTTCTTCACCATTTTGTTGAGTCATGACACTCCTCGAGGTGAAACTGGAATTTCTACTTGAAATATTTAATCATGGTAAATATTCAAATGAGTTGTTGGGTAATTACTTTACGGGCTTTATTGCCCGTCCTCTCCTACACACAGAAATTTTGTAATTTCTGTTTTGGCGCTAACAATCAGACTCAGAGGTATTACCCTTTCTTTAAATTCAGTCTATATTTTTATAAAAGAAAGAATACCAGTTTTCACGTAGGCTTTTATTGTTGGTAAAATCTGTGTTGATTCTTTGGCAGGCTAATCAGTGCAGCTCTGGATTAAATAAACGGTTTGTTCTTGATCATCCTCTTTGGGTTCAGCTGGAGGTAGAATGGGAACTTACTTATGCAAATGTCTGTTTTCCTGAGTGCTATTGTCTGTGTTTGTGCAAAATATTCATAAATGTGGTAATCAGGCTAATGTTGGTGTGTGTGGCCTTCACTTTCTGTCCCAGTACTTCCTTTAGAATGCTAATGATAGATTAGCCTCAGAGGCTTCTTCAAGCCTCACTGATTTCCCTCCGGGAGTCTCAGCCAATCACGGCTGGCATTACTTCCTTTCAACTCTTTTCACCACACATTCTCAACCACTCTGACCTCCAGACCCTTTCTTCAAACCCCGAATAAAGGCCCAACAATAACAGGAAAGGACTCAAGTTCCTTTTTTCTCCTCCTTCAGTTTCTTTTCATTAATTTTTTTCTAAGGAATTTTCCTCTTAAAACCTCTTTCTGCTTGCTCTCTTACACACACTTGTTGGTGTGATTCGAGCAAACTCTACCCCCCCCTTCCCCAGCCACAGCTCATGGCCGTCTCAGCTGTCCAGAGTGTACTCGAGGCTGCGTTGGGAGGAAAATGTTCAAAAGAAAGCAAAATAGAGGCTGAGTGCGCACATCAGAAACAGCTCATTTCCTCAAAGAATGCTCATTTTAGCCAGCTGCTCCATACTGCTGTCTTTTTGTAACATATGCTACACAGTGATGTAATGAAGAGCTGTTAGTGTAATGTAATGGTGAATGGAGAGGAGAATATTATGTTGTGAGTTTGCATTCAAACCTTTTAAAATGAAGACTAACTTTCTCACAGATGCCCTCAAGGGACAAATAATTGAATGTTTGACGGGAATACATTTAATATGATATCAGCATTATTGGAGGCTGCATACAAAGATGGACAACACAACCACTACCTGGGAGTGAAACCAAATATTGAGGTCCTTGTTCATACTGGCCGCAGTTAAGATCCTCTCTGTGTTTATAGAGTTAGCAGTTAAATGCTGGAAATAAAGTCTGCATTGAACACATGGGTTGAAGATTTTAACATTCATTTTGCAACAAGAAATGCATCTGATATTGCCCCTGAAACACAAGAGCTAAGACTAAAATGACAATAAAAAACCATGATTAGAAATTAGATAAAAATACTATAGGAAAATAAATAAAAGTAAATAAAATAAAATGTAGTGGAAAGGAAGTCGATGAACAGAGAATAAAATTCAGAACAATAAAGCTGAGCTGAAATTGAGAATTAAAACAGATTAAGAGGGTTAAAATTAATAAATAAATAAGATTAAATAACCATAGTAAATATAATCAGCTAACAGCTAGACTAAAAAGGTAGGTCTTGAGTTTGCTTTTAAAGATATGATATGTTGAACCTTTTTGTTATTGTTATTTGCATTACTTCAAATTATTTTTATCTTTTCAAGTATAACTCTATGTATTTCTATTTTTTAATGTTCAAAATTATTGTGTCCAAATCATATACAGTAGGTTTCAAAAAAGTATAAGGTTTGTGCTTCATGATCACAATCTCAATATCTTTGAAAATACTACTGATTATGTTTTTTTGCCATAATCAGGCAGACCTAGCCATCATTTGATGAGGGTGAAATTCTCAAACGAGAGATTATAACTTGACGCCATCACTGGAGGTGTGGTAACTGCTTCTGGATTAAACCACCATGTTGTAGTTTAATAGTAGATGCCAGCTTTTGCACAGCCAATGGTGTTTCAAGGGATAGTTCAGTATTTTTGAAGTTGGGTTGTATGAGGTAATAGACAGTAGTCAGTGAACTGGCCGAAAGGGCATGATTTTTTTTTTAGAGAGCTTCATTTTTCCCACAGGGAGTCTCTGTGTTTGGCACTATTTTATGATGCATCAAATAGTTATGTCTTCTTCCACCTGTGCCCATTGATTCTGCATGCTGAATCTAAAGCATGTCTTCAAATCACTTTTTAAAATTAGACAATATCTATCACATTAAGAACAGATTGTTGTGAAAAGTACCAAAACTGTTCACTGTCTGTTTTTGTTGTCATAGTATCAATATTATCTGTTTTCTTTCTAGTATTAAAACAAAATTAGAAAGTTCTGTATAACGGCAACTGTAGTCCACATGTGTATACAGTAAATGACCAAAACCCATTTTTTTGTATCGGTTTTCACAAATCTGACCTAACAGTGTCTCTTGGAATTCTGTTAGATTTTGTGACTCTGTTGAATAATGAGAGTAAATTATTATGAAAAATTATGATACCTCAAGGGCTTTGACTGTAATAGACACATTATATCGTATAATGGAAGGCAAACAATGTGAACACACAGACAGGAGGCAACCCATTGTGTGCACAAGAGCTGAGTACACAGATGGCGCATCCACTCTCCAAACTTTGCTCTGTTTGACAATGGGGGTCAAAGGATTCACTCTTTACGATTGAGATGAGCGTTTCTCGTATGTTTATGCCCTTGCTGTCTGTTTCTCTCCTCAAAGGCCACTGCTTTAGGACCAGAGATCCCAAGCTCCTCTGTTTCCCATTACAACATATATCTGATAATTCAGCCATAATTGGATTTGTTCGTTCCTGTTTTAGGTTTGATTTTGCCCCAAAAGACACCAATCAAATTAGCAGAGCAATTTTGGCCAAATCGTAGCTCACTTTGATTCTGATCTTGATGGATTATATTAATCTATTAACAGACATTTGCCTTGTTTCATCATCCATCACTGGGGTTGGTTTAAGTGATTTGGGGGCCCCAGGGAAAGACCAATGAAGGGCCCTCCTCAATGTACAAAGGGATCTATATTACTTTAGTTGCATACAATAGAGAAGTTTAAGGCTTTAACTACTAGAATTTTAATGATCTGAGCTGTGTTTCACAAACATTGAGAAAGCACTGTTTAATGCACTAATATGGTGGCCTCTATTCACCCATTCATTATCTATTTCTCTTTATCCCGTTTGGGGTTTTAAGGGAGGCTGTAGCTTATCCCTAACATCAGGAGAGAAGTGGAATACACCCTGTTGCTAGCCACTCACAGGACTGACATACAGAGACAGACAACTGCACATAAAACACACTGACACCCATTTTAAAGGATTCAGATCATGTACTAGGGATGCAACAATTCTCAATAAAATATTGAACCCTTCGGAATGACACCCATGGTTCACCTTGCACTTCTGAACTGCAATATTTAAATTTCTTTTTTCTCAGCATTTGCTATGCTACGTTTGTGCCAAGGTGTCAGGGCACAGGGAATTGTGCTTAAGTTTAACCAAGATATCACACTATTGCTATGCTTTAAGAAGATGGGCAGCAATATTCAGACAAACTTGCTAATGAGGGACCCTCACTCTTCTTATCCATGATGGGACTTGGGGTGAGGTTGGTTCACCATTTGCGAAACCTGAAAATCATAAGTATTTGAACTTTTCAATATTGCTATTGAGCTTTATGGATCCATTTTGTCAAACCAGATTTTGCACAAGGTGGGGTGGAGTACATCAGCATTGTGCATCAAATTTAGCATTGCTTTTCATACCTTTTTGTCCTGGCTTTAGATAAAAACTTTGGTTATTCATACCGGTTCCTGTAAAAGGAGAATCGTCCTCATATGCTCAAAATGGCCATGAAAAGCACATCCAGACTTTTCCCAAAATCCACTTGGACAAAAATTGTTCACCATTATTAAGTCCTTGCTGAATGGGGTAGGAACACCATTAAACAAACTTAACAAGCCTTAATGAGCCTTCAGGAATGGATGTCAATAATAGCATTATGACGTGTTCAATTGAAAAAAACGCAATCAGACATATAAATAACGGGTGTTAATGATGTGTTCAGATGTGATTTTGAGGACGAGGAAATTAAGTTTTTGTCTACAATCCTCAATAATTACAGCTGTTTGGAGGTCAAATATGTTTGTTTTCTCAACACTTAAAAGAAGGTATAACTGCTGTAATTTAAGCATCAAAAGTACTTGAAAATGTTGCTTTAACCATATGCTTATTTTCTGTTTTATGTTTGTTTGAATGCCATTTGTTTTTTAATAAAATTAACAAATTGATCAGGACTGAAAATAATAGCTTTTCTTCTCAATAACCCCGGCTGTTCTGGTAAAATTGGCCTTAAATGTTTCAGAATGGAATACAATCTAAAAAAAGAAAAAAGCACATAGAAACCCCAGTGGACCAGGGTGTCAAAACTAAACCGAGAAACAGAAGGAAGGAAAATTCACAAAACCTTGGCAAATACGACACAGCTTGGAACATGTGTGTAGACCTTCTAGAACCAATACGGGGCCCATTTATGGGACCTTTCATGGGCCCAGCCATGTCTGTGGACTGCCCTGCCCACAGATATTTGTCAGTGTCACGGGAGATGCTTTAATTAACCTCCTCTCCACCTCATCATTGTATATTTGAAAAAGAGCGTGTGAGGGAAACTTGAGTGTAATGTTGGGAGCTGAATGGATGAAGGACGCCACCCCTCCTCCCAAAAGAGCCCTCCTGTTCCCGATCATGCATTCAGTCCACTTCTCTGTCCCTCTCCACCCGCTCTTGTATGCTCCATTCATCAATAATTGAACCCAAAGGTTTCAGCAAAATTAGCAAAATTATTTTGAAGTAGCTGAACGCCAGCTTTTTCTGCTAATGGGACGACGCTTTGGGGTAGATGTTTTATTGAAAAGGAGTAGGTTTTAATTCACTTTAAATTTTTGATGAGTGCTGTTTGACTTAAATTATAGGCAAACTCATTGTACTTCTCCTAATGGATGGCAGAGCTGTTGGAGCAACTTTACAACAAAAACTGAAAGCGCTGAAGCTTAAATACGCTCCCTGCTTCCACACAGAATGGTACATTTCTATCTCAGAAAGATTGTAGCAGACAGTAATGACTGTAATTGCCTGCCAGGGTGCATTCACATCCACAGTTCAATACGCTGCTGGTTAGATGCGCTTCCCTCTCGTGAAGCCTGACCTTGTCCTGTATGTGTGTCGCTCTGTTTGCTTCCCAGCATTCATTTTGGGTACAGTCAAAACTTCTTAGTGTATCCAGAGAATGACACAGTGACCTTAAAGTTTGTTTCCCGTCCCGTTTCCTCCAGGCAGCATTTTCAGCTGGAGAATGCACAGGATAATCATCTTTAATTAAGAATGTTCTTCCTCACAGGAAAACAGTTTTAAGATTTCTAAACAAATGCTAAATGACTTTTCTCTTTTTCTAGAAATAGTAATTAACACATACTGTAAATGTATAGAAAGATAGGGTTAGACAACCCGAAATAAGATTAATTGTCCAATATTTTTTGGCAGTGGCGATATTCTATACACATTTTGGATTTTTTTTGTCAGGAAAATAATATAGAAAACAATAAATTAGGATTGTTTTGACACAGGGGTTACAAACTTGAGTTTTGGGGCTGCAGCTCACCGTTTTACATACTCCTCACATCGCCCTTTATGATGTTAATATAGTATTTTGAAAAGACTCATCATGCTCAAGCTATTTTCCTGGATGCTTTGGCACTCTCAGATAAAAAATAAACGTCACTTTGTGCTCAATCCCCACTCCACATATTTTTATTATTGCTGTGAACTAGAGAAGTAAGAAAACATCAATACACCAAAATGTACTGATGTTTTGTTGTGACTGCTGTATTGACATTTTAAAGTGAAATATTTAAAATGTATTTGAAAAAAAAAAAAAAGAATATTAATTCAGGATACAAGTTATGTGTTTAATTCATCCTCCAGCAACTAACTGGACGCAGACAAGTGGGCATTTCAAGCTCGACATGGTTCATTTGCATATATATGAACGCAGCAATCGGTCCCTGTTTTGGCACAAACAACCGCGCTGAGATCGCCTCAGAGGTGTAGTCTTGGCCTGTTTACTATTAAACCCTTGAGTGTTTTGTTTGCAGTGAGAACACCATTGCCCCAGTAACCGACACAAACGGGAAAGAGTTAACTCAATACACTGCTGTAGTAGTTTAAGCTGCAGCCGTAATAATAATAACTGCATTCCAGCTACCAAGCAACCAGACTGATAACAACGTAACGTCTGTGATCTCACAGAGCCAATGAAAATAGCATCAGGTTAACATTACTCACCATCTCTCCAACAGATCATCACAGGACTCAACAACATCAAATGACTCAAAAACTCATCAAGATTCCCAGACTGTAAAAGTTCAACTGATTCAAGCAGGAGAATTCATCCCTTTGAAAGCCTTTTTCTGACTTTCCCCCTGACAATTCTGCATGTTTTTACATTGTAATATGTTCCCATGCCCCCTACGGTCTGCTGGCGAGCGTTAAAAGCCCCTCTTCTCATGCACAGTTTGCTTACACTTATAGGATGTTTAATGGCTGTTTCTATAATTACTATATTATAGTTTTGTGGGTACTTTAACCTGCCAGCTTTCTTCCCATAATGCACAGCGTGACTTGTAATAATGGGAATGCTGGCTGTGACATAATGATGTAAGGGTAAAGCCAATCAGTCTGGACTTGCCTTGCTTCAAAAATCTCCTGTGTGATCATGAAAAAATCCAAGGAACATATGCAGATTCGTAGAGTTTTCTTCAACTGAATTGGAACAAAACAACCGAACTGTAGGTGTGAAAATCACCTTACATTTATTGTGTTTCTTTTTGTCACTGGGACAGAGTTATGTTAATCCATGTTGCAGAGACCAAACTTTATGTAAACCAACTTTAGCATGATATATTGTGATATATTGTATCCTGATTATCTTGCATTGCCAGCATCTGCCATTACACAGTTCTGCATTGTTCAACGTGTCAGATACCGTTAACATCAAGTCTAAAGAAGAAACGAGAGGGCAGTGTTCAAATTAAACTCCGGAGGGGCAACCAGCTGGTGTGCATGAAGTCTTGTTAGTGACAACAGGCCTGTCCCATTATTATTTTCCCCCTGCAGTCTTGACTGTATCTCAGACCCACCTGCCCTCCTCTGTATTGTCCACTGTAGCATCCAGCCCTCTCCTCCCAGCACCAGCAGCAGCAGCAGCCCTACAGTTGTGTGTCTGGGATCCCCGGTGAATCACTGGCATGACTGAGCAAAGGCGCAGCTGTTCCAGAGCCGGGCAGAGCGGGTACGGGCAACGGTCCAGGCTTGCCGGCAGCTGGATTAGCGGTGCAGCCATTAGCATCTGAACTCCAGTAATGTGACAATATGACAGGGATTATGCCATCTGAGGGTGAGTGGCAGGAGCCTGTAGGGAGAGAGGGGCATGCTGGGGGAAATGGGGTAATATGTAAAAGTGGGAAGAAGGCTTTCACACGAGCAGGTGTGATGGTGTGTGTACTGCAGGATTACTGGATGCTGAGTGGGGGGAAAGGGAACGGGCACTGAAAGAGTGAACAGTCTGAAAATGCCGAGTGGACAGAAAAATGAGAGATTGGGCTGGAGACAGGATTATGCATAACTGGAAAGAATCCTGAATTAATGGAAGAAAACAATTGAATTTGTGCACATGTAAGAAAAAAGGGTATTGCTGGATAATTGACTTGGAAGAACCCGAAGATTTAAATTTTAAATGCCTGCTCTGCAAAAGATCCATCTTGTTTATCTAGCACAGACTGACAAAAAAACAGAGGCATATTTAACTGATTATACACTGGACACAGCGTTTTCAGTACAAGTGATGATTAAAGGACTATAATAATGCAAGTCTGAGGAAAAATAATGTAGCTGAAGACTGATTTATTGTCAGTTATTTTCTCCATGAATCTTTGCTGAAGTTGAACAATACTAAGAAAATGTTTCTGATGCCATAGTAATTTGTATGTTTTGTCCAACCAGCAGCCCAAACCTAAAGATAGTCAGACAGATTGTCGGGGGGCTGAAGCCTTCCCTGCTGACATTGAGCTAGAGGCTGGGTACAGTGGACCAATCATCAGTGAATCATAGCGCCAATATAGGAGACGGACCACCATCAACACATATACTCACACCTTGGAGCAATATGAAGTCACCAATTGACCTAATGAGCATGTTTTGGTGGGAGAAAACTAGAGTATCTGTTCAACCAGTGAGTTGAACCAGCATCCTCATGCTGTGAGGCAGCAGCACTAACTGCTTCACCACTGCGCAGCCCTTTTTCATTACCATTAGTGAACAGGACCTTAAAAATAACAATATATCAGAGGCTGGCAACAGAAAATGTTTGTCCTTTTTGCTCAATAAAAAATGTTAACTTAGTTTTCAATCCAGTCACTGCAAGATATTAACCCAACCTTGCTCATAAATCATGACAAAATGGAGAAAAACATGAACTGTCATGGATGCTGGGTTGTAAGCAACCAGGCACGGCCCATATACATGCTTCTGCTGGTCGGGGTTCAAATCCAGCCTGTGGCCTGTTTGCAGAGTCTTTCCCTACTTTCTCTTGCCCCCTTTCACAAGCCTATCCACTGTGTCTCTCTGTCTCCTATCAATAAAGGCCTAAAAATGCCCCAAACATGAACTTGCATGTTTAAGAAATGTATTTATTTAAAAAACATAAATTGGATGGAGTACGGTAGTTGTTCTGTGTATCTATGTCTATACTGAAGAAAACCAGCGTGTCAGATCTGTCATCAGGGATGCATCGTTCATGCCAAAGGAAGCCAGAGCACCATGCCAAGACCAGCAGATCAGGAACTCAGAGATTCAGGGGTTATGCAGGGCTGGAGAGTCAGAAAGAGAAACAGATGTCTTGAAGGTCTTTTACAAGAGTGCATCAAACCCAATGCAGCTCATCTAGCTTTTCTAGCATGATCCTCCCCCAGGACACATCTTGGGTGGCGTTGTCACAGCCAGAAAAGTTGAATGATTCACTCTAGTTTGCAATCAAGACATTTTGTTTGTTGTCTTTTGAAGGTCACTCAAGCTTCTCAAAATGCTGCATATCTTTGTCCTTATGGTCCTACCCCATACACTTCTTTGTACAGGACCACATAATGCAGTCACCAGGATATCCTTTCGGACACTACTCACCATCTTGCCAGCTTTCATTAGCGGCATGATTGCTGTCCCATGGAAAGGACTTGAGACAGAGATTGATAATAAAAAAAACATGAATTTAGCTGATGACTGCAGTCATATTAAGGATATTATCATAAAAGAATCATCAAAATCAATTAAAACTGTGAAATACTGTTTCTTAATTAAAAAATAATTAAAACATCTTTGTGCACACCTTGTTTACTTTTCATGTAAACTATGGTTCGTGGCATTTGATGTGGAGAGTGTGATGAAGGTGGTAAAGATGAAGCCGGAAGTCAAAGAACCATATTGACCCAACCTGACATGCCAGATAGACAGTTTAGTGTATCCAGAACAGGATATTTCCTTGCTTAGCCTCAGCTGTTGTATCAAACTGTACCAGGACAAGCTAACTGGCTTCTTTTTAGCTGAAGAGTGAGGGTTTGGGTAACCTTCGTCACTTGTGACCTGATACGCCAGATAGACCATTTAACATATACTTTATAGCAGGCCATATAAAGTGTTTGGGGAGGAGAAAAACTTTCAACAGCATATCCGACAGGTAAGTGGCAGTTTTAATTTTGACAGCACTTTTAAATTTAGTTTTAGTTTTAGTCTTTTGCCTAAAATGTCTTTTAGTTGTAGTCATAATTTAGTCATCTAAATTGTTTTAATTTTAGTCTAGTTTTAGTTGATGAAATTCACAACATTTTTGTCAACAAAATCTACTGTACATTTAGTCGGCTAAAATATGAAGTGTAAAGTGTAAGGCATTTTTAATGCTTCATTGAATTTCTGAAGTCATGTTTTACACTTGGATCCCGCCACCATGAAGTTAAAGCAGTTGTGACTGGATGTCCCTCTTAACTCATCCAACCTTTCCACACAACCAAAATAGCTGTGATTCCTAACTTGTCTCTACTTTCTACGTGACAAAATTAAGTCTGACTAGATTTAGTCTCTGTCAGACATTTTAGTCTAGTTTTTATCTGTTGATGAAAATGTCAGTTAATTTAGTTTTAGTTTTTGTCCATGTACACTTGTTTTTTTCAGTTATAGTCTAGTTTTCATCAGGGGAAAAAGGTTGCTGATGAAAACTATGATGAAAATAATTAGTCAACAAAATAACACTGGTGAATGGATGATGTTTCTGTCAATCACATTCATTATGGAACAATCAGATGTGTAAGTAGGTAGGCTCCTTTGCTGTGGTGTACAGTCCAAAACATGAGCCACTTCGTAGAACAAACTCTCACCAAAATATGTCACAATTGTAGCGGAAATATCTCGACCATTAATACATGTTTTCAGTGTTGTTATTTGCTTTTCATTTTACTCTGTTTGCATCGTTGATCATCTCTGTATAAGAAATTACTTCCTCCCCTTAGTGATGCCACTTTTTGCTTTAAGAGATGCTGATTAGGCTGTGCATCTGCAAACTGAGCTCAATCATTGTAGAAATTGGATATTGTCCTTGTTGGAGATTATTGTACCTGTAGATTGACTGAAGGTAAAACATGACAGACTTTTCCTTAAAAACAGGTTCTATGTTTTAGCGAAGAAAGAACTGTTTCTATAGCCTGTGTTGGTCACACTATTATAGTCTGTACACTTTTGATCAAGGCAGTCAAAGCATCCCCCCTCCTAATTATAGCTTTACTTCGCAATGCATAATAGTCCAACAGTATACTGCTTGATTAGTGAACATTGTATTTCTTATTATCTGTAGTGGTAATGAAAAATGAAAAGCCCATTATATTTAGCATGAAAATTTAGCATTTGGACAAATCCACAAAATGGTGTCTCTCCTAAAAGGTGAGCTATACAGAAGTGTGTCATTTTGTTCACACTGTGTTCTATATAATGCTGAATATGCTGAATATGTCTTAATATTTTGGATGAGCTAAACTTACTCCAGTACTCCAGTGGATCCAGGAAAACAGTTTTTGAAAGTATTCAAAGATGTTCACACTGGCCTCTCGGTTCAAGACCACGTTGTGCCCTCATTACATCGTCCTTGGAGTTGTGTAAGAAAAACTGCATGGTTATAAATACGTCAACAAGTGTGGGCTGAGATATTTTTTTTTGATCGCTCTGTGAATTGGTTTTCTGAGATATTTGAAAGTGTGATTGTGTGTGTTTTCATGTGCTCAAGGTTCATCTTCATTGACATGACACAAACAGACTTACACAGCAGAATGTAAGACACTTTTTATCAGTGTTTACTCTCTCTCAATAACAGCCTGATGCTGCTCACATTGCTAAAGCTGCTTTATGATGCATTTAAAGACAGTAGGAAAATAGGAGTTACAGAGAGCTTTGATGAAGCATAACATTGATGATGGTATTCTATCTTAAACCTATTACTAAGACTTGCACGTTCTCTTTTCCCATTCAGTACCTCTAATTTCTCTTCCTCTATTTCTGTTGGTGTTTGAAGAATTACCTCTATCACCAGTTCTGTATCCCTTAAATCAAACAAAGCATTTTTGCAGCTCAGTGTAACACTTTATAGGCTTTAGTGCCATAAACTCTTTTTAGAATGCATTCATCGGAAGTGCTGCTATAGAGGGCCGCTGCTATTACATCCAAAGATTCTGCGAGAACATATTATTTTTGTCAAGTCACGGTGAAATCTGGCTGAAGGGGAGCTGAGAAAGGGTGACACTGCTCATGTTTTACATACAAACATAGGAAGTCGTACACACTCACAATGCTGCTATTTCCCCCTGGCAGTGCATGCTCCCCTCTTACCAATATTATGCTGGTGATATTACCTAGGAGACATTACAAATGTGGAATCAACTCATCCCTCTATTCAGGCTCTGGGATGTTTGCAGCGGACGCATGTAAAATATCAGTAAAATATAAGGCGTTGAAATGGAAGTGTGAATGGGGCTTTACAGAAAGACTCAAGCTGGTTCCAAAGTTGGGGCCGTGGTACCCAAAACACTCAGGATGGAGGTGAGTTCCATCTAAAAAGAAAGTGATTCTTTCAACAAAGAATGTTTTTAACTGATTGATTTTTTTTCTCTGAACTAGGCCAAAGATACCAAAAAATACACTAAAAGACTCAATTTAAAAAGGTCACTCTTTAAACTGAAACACCACTGTATTTGTTGAGCGTAGTCTACAGCTTGCACATTTTACCTCCAGGAAAAACACAGAAACTCTGTGTACACCATGGTAATGATGGGGATATCAGACAGAGTTGTAGATAGTTAAAAACTGCAGATCTGGTAGTTTTGGCTGTATCAAGCAACCATCTAATCAACAAATGGCAATCAATGTGTGATATGACTATTGCTAGTTTGCAATTGCAACTACATTTGTTATGTTTGAAATAAAATTATTATTAAATATATTAAATTAATGATATAAAGTGATTTTTTATTGCAAAGTTTGAAATAACATTCAACATGTTTGCTGAGCTGTCTATGATTTGTTCTTATTAAATGAAATGAGACATTCAAAGGGGTAGCAGTGTCCTTTCTGTACATTATTGAGGGAGCAGATCTCCCCATAATGAGTGTGCTACCTTCTGCAGTTGTAAACAGTCCAGTGTGACCTGCCCTTTGCAAGGGGAGAGGAGCTCTCTACCACACCTACTGTGTGCTTTGTCAGTCAGAGGTTGAGAGTCAGGAGTCAGGAGCATTCTCCAGCTGTCGCACAACCCACAAAGTAAATGAAAAAATGTTGGTCTGGGGAAGAGAGACATCTATCAGAGCTTTGAAGCTGAAGCTTGAACCACTTCTCAGGGGACACTGTGGTTCCCCAGTCCTCAGTGCCGATATATCAGGCTGAAAGGTCTGGCAAATTCTGCTCCGACATACGGTTAAGGAATTCCTGTGATCAGACTCTGACTGTTATGATCCCTGCAGACAAGGCAGTTACAGTCTTTAATTCATTTATGAAGCTATGTTAGTAATACAGGGGATCACTCTCCCATGTCATAGCATTTCATTGCAGAAATTCAACCTGAACTGCTTTACAATAAAACTAATGAAAGCAATAACAAGCAACGACTGAAACAGAAACAAAACAAAATCCCAGAATGCAAATGATTTCAAACATTGTGTACAACACAATGGGAGACCTGCATGCAAACAAGAAGAAAAGCTTTACATCATGTTTATGTTTGAAAGAAAAAAAACTTTTAAATGATTCAGAATGTCCTTAATCGACAAATAACACTGTGAGGTAGAATAACACCAAGGGAGCTGTTTATGATTCACTGAGGCAATTTTCTTTCCAAGGAAACAGTTATGCAAATGTTCGTCTTAAATAAGTTTCAGCCTAGCTCTTCCAAAGATACTCAAAGCTGCTCCTCCACACTTCTTAGTCTTTCTCTTGGGGTGACGGAGAGGTCAGGTTGTCAGTGTCTCTGTATCAGGCATGTGCTAAAAATGCTCAAGAAGGGAGAGGATAAAGACTCTTCACAGGCAAGGTGAAATTTTATTAACTGAAAGAAACAGAAAAGGGCATCTACAGATTTGTGTTTAGACCACTGTGAATCAACACTGTCTGAACTGTGAGGAATGGTTTTCGTTAAATCTATTTATTTGTGCTTTTGTACTTAGTTTATATTGGAGGAAAAAAGCACAGTACAACAGAATCCTCAAATGATGCAGTCTTTAAATGTCCACTAGAGGCCGGCTACAAACCAAGCCAATCTCTGTAAAGCCTCATGTTAACATTGCACACGACACATTTACGAACAATATCTTTAAAAGGGAAAAAATTGACCTGACCTGACAACTGACCTGTTTTTGTAAAGGCTTTATGTTATGCTAGCCTTTTGCAAGTGAATGTTGTGCTGACAGTATGAGAATAAACTTGGGGTATGTCATAGACATATTTCTGCTTAATCTGGATTGTTTGTCTATTTTTTTTTTTTTTTCAAATAATTATAGAACTCAGTTTGCTATGATTGTTTCTTTTAATCTTTTTTATTAAGCATTAGATTGTAATATCAAATTTAAGTCATATTTATAAAATGTTAAAGGTAAATTATTTGTACTTCAAAATATGGATTGCATTTAAAATTAGCTTATTACCTCTGCCAAGAAGGTTATGATTTTGCTGGTGTATGTTTGTTGGTCTGTTTGTTTGTCTGTTTGTTTGTTAGCAAGATTACACAAAAACTACTGAATAGATTTAGCTGAAATTCAGAAGAAGTTGGTAAGGGCCCAGCTTAAAAATGATTCGATTTTGGTGGTGATCCAGATAACTGCCGTTACCGAACGATCATTTTTGCTCAATAACTGTCTAACTCATAATGACATCAACATGATTCTGAGTGCTAGGTGTGGGTTTTCAGGGTCAAGGACTCATGTTATGATGGTAACTCAATCAATGAACTGTTGCTAAAGATGTAACAGCAACATGTGAGCTACTTTGGCAGAGGTTTGTGCTCTCAGAGTGCTTTCTAGTATTGGCTTTAATTCTGTGTAAATGGCAGAGTAAAGAAGATCGGAGGCTGGTGGTGCTAGAAATACTAACATGTGCCACACTTTTCTTTATATTATCATTGAGCACTATGTTAGCTTTTTGTTGTGATACTGGCACTCAGACTGTGGACGTGTACAATCAAATCACAGCTGTACTGTTATCAGTGTGTTTCCCCAGTTGAAGAGTGCGAGCACACTTCAACCCTCATTCAACAACAAAGGCATCATTGTGAAAGGCAAAAGAAACAAACTACAAGAAGTTCACAATCACTCTAACAGCACAGACTCGCAATTTTCTGAGTTCGTTTGTGATTAATGGAGAGAAAAAAAATCTGACAGTTGCTCCTCCATGTTTGTTTCTGACTCTGGTGGATGGCTGAGAATGGTCAGAATGGTTCATGACAGACCACAAACATGTACAACTGTGTATACCATGTATGCAACCTTGTTTATAACAGAGAGAATCAGTATGAATCAGTATTTGAGCACAAAGATAAGGGGTATGCTTCGCCAAGGTGTGGTGTGTGTAATACTGCAAAGGAGAGGGAGAGCTGTATTCAGCAGATCCAGAGAGGGGGGTTTGAAGAGGCAGTTACACTCTGCCTCCACTGATCTCATGCTTCCACTGCCTCTCCAACATCATCTCCTCTGAAGGGAGCCGATCACCGCTGACCTCCCAGGCAGAACCTGCCTCTGGTTGCCTTGGTAACCAAGTCTGCCTTTGGCCTCCTTGTCCTCGGTTAAGTGGTTCAGGATGGACTTTAGACTTCAAATGGCCCACAAAGGTGCTGCACTTAAGCTGCTGTGTGATCAGAAAGAAAAGGAAGAGGGGATTCCACTCAGAATTTCCACCAGCTTTCTGGATATGGAAAAGGTAAAAAGAAAGAAGAATCTGGAGGAAACTGTTGTTTAGCAAGATTTTGCATCTTTTATACAACAAAAATCTAATCAAAAAGTTCATGAGGTTGAACTAATCTTTAATCTAGTGTGCCAAATAGGACACCTAATGCCTCACTTTTAGAAGAATTTTCATCTTTTTTATTTATTTTGTGCCCTTTTTCATTTCCTTCTTCGCCTGCTGTCACCTTGTTGACTGCATAGCTGTATTTCCCTACAAAGCTGATTTACCCAAGCTTTATACATAACAAATGCAAGAAGATACATTTCAAGCAATGAAAGGATTAAGAAAGACAATACACATGCCAGAGACGCACAGTAGCTCTAAATAAATTACTGCTGTCAATTTCTCTGCCTAGTGTAATTAACGACAACTAACATGAAACTTGAATGCATCTGTGAAGTGTACAATAGCCATTCAGCCAATAAAAGCAGATCAAGAAAAAGGACTTTGGTGGTTTTTATGGTAGTGTACTGGCATTTTTTTTTTTTTTACTTGAGGGGTAGTAGTGCATGCTATAAGACATCAGTAAGCTTGATCTTTGACCCCCAAAATATGTCTTGTTTATTTTTTAGTTGTAGGCAAAGTTTGCATAAAATCTCTAAAAGCATTCTTCAGATATTGTCTTCACAAAAAACCGTGACACAAGGAACTGAGAAAATTAGCTGACATGAAGATTTGCTGTGAAGTTTTCATGACGTTGGCATCTGTTGGTTTTTGTTCCATGATGTTGTACGGGTGGGACGATTTACTCTACAAGAGTTACACTATCAGAGTTCAGAGTGAAACTAGAAAAGCACTCGGGGAGCGCAGACCTCCGCCAAGATACAATTCTTGATCACCGCGCGCTCCGATATGACATGTCTGTCCATGTAGAGAACTCTTCTGCTGGCATTGCAAGGGAAGCTGGGTATTTTAGTGACATAGGCTTGAAAAACATTGACTTGAGTTTGAAAATAAACTACAATTTAGCAGCCGAGGTGAAATGAATGGGATTTGCCATTATAAACTTCAATGTTTTTTTGTGACGTTGATCTGGATCAGATCCAGATGAAATTGACCATGATGAAAGAGTTATATTATATATCTTTTCGTATAAATTTTGAAGTGAATCAATCAAGTGATGTCGGAGATATGATTTTTTAAAATACTGCCCAATGTTAACCTATGGGATTTTTCGCAAATTTGGGGAATTTTTTGCATCCAGACAAATATGCTGATCACCACCAAAATGTATTGGCTCTTTCCTTGGACCGAACCACACTTCTTGTAAAATTTTCATGTACATCCATCCAGTAGTTTTTGTGTTACCTTGCTAACAGATAAACAGACAAACAAATTAACGCACAGACAGACCCTGGCGAAAACATAACCTCCTTGGCGGATGTAAAAATCAGAGTTTAAGGTCCTACAGTGACACCTATGGATATGACTTGTTGTAGGACCATTTTTACTCTTGTTTTTGACACCATCTTTTTCAGTTGAGAGTATGTCTTCAAAGGTTTGACTCCATCAAGAGTATAATTTACTCTGCCCTTGATGTGATTTTGCCAACACCAACATTTTAACAACATCTTTATTTTGCTGTGTACTCATTATTCTGGAAAAATTGACTGAAATCAAAGGTATGGATGTTGAACTGGTGATTACTTTTACCGGCTGTAACTCTGCCTCCCCCCAGGTTGTAACTCTTTCTGTTGATTTCCCTCCTTTCTTAATGAACCCATCTGGAACATTTACATATTGCACACCTATGCAGAGTTAAAGAATGTCATTACTTCAGCAGCTTGATGGACCAGTCATGTTGCATATTTGAAATGGCTTCAGATGACACAAATGAAAATGAAAGTCCTGTGCCATGAATATCTGTGTCAGGCCAAGCCAAAGCCCAAGATAACCACCTGCCCAATCATTCATCCATCTCCTCGCTGACTCGGCCCCCGAGCGAACCCAGTAGGCGCTCCCTGCCGTTGGCCTGCTTCCCTGGTTCCCTTCAGGCTGAAGTGCTTGTCACAGGCAGAGCTGCATTTAGATACAATGCTCCATTACATCAATAATAGATAGGAGGATGAAGGAGGAAGGCCAAATAGGATGGGACAGCTCACTCAACAGGAGAAGACAAGCCGCGTTGATGGCTGCGTGGGCGCAAGAGTGTGTATGTGTGCTCGTGTACAGTATGCAAGTGTGTGTACTATGCAGGGTTGCATGTTACGTGACCTGGAAGTGCACGTGAGAGGTGGAATGACAAGCAAAGGAGGGAAATGTGGGATTTTGAAGGATATTGACTTAGTGGCTTTCTGCTACGATGGCACCATTTAGGATCAGACTGACCCAGTTTCCTCAGAGCCCATACATTTTAGATAATCTCTGAGGAAACTGGGTCTAACACCGCCTGCCTCCCCCTGCTTGGTTGTACGTTGTACCATATCAGGTAGAGGCAGCAACACAAAATGTAGCACTTAGACGTACATGCTGAATCATGCACGCTGGTGTTAAAGAGAGGATATTCATTACCCTCCCTCTTTCGCTCTTACTTGCTCCTCCTTCATCTTCCCCCCTCGCCCTCCCTTTTCCTTTTTTTGCACCAGTTGAAGTGGTTATGTGGCTTTATGCAGCAGCCATTTAAATCATTACCTTTCCCACATTGATCCAGGCAGAAGGTAATTGGCTCAATCAGGAGAATTAAAAGCCCGGGTAAGATGGAATAATTCAGCTCAAAGATCAAAAGAGGATAGGAAGACGAGAGAAAGAGGACGGGGGGGAGGGGAGGAAGAGGAAGGCTGATATAAAGCGATAGATGAGCGAGTGAAGATTGTGAGTGAAAGCCAGGGCTGAGAAAGAATTAAATATGAATATTAGCATATGAATACAACTGAGGGTGTGATTGAGAGACAAAACAGAGCTGAAATATAACGTTTAGATATGCTGATTAATAGAGAGAGCTAGGGCTGGGTGAGAAGACAATCTTAATCGTGAATGGTTAGGATGTCAAGTTACAGTAACAGTGGCATGATATAGCATCTGTTAAGAAAATCTTCAGCAGAACCAGACTCATGTTGAACAGCCAACAGCCAAAAGCCTTGTTGGGGGTTTGAGCGGCGGAGGTAGAGAGGTGAACAGAGACAAAGGGACGAATATAAGGATTTATGATATTGACAGATCCATGGATCCCTGGACCAGAAATTTGTCCTCACCATATTTGTCTATGTTGAATTGAAATTTATCAGAGTTTAGTCCCTTGAGATGTGGCATCTTATTTTTAGTTAACATAAACAGCTATAACGATTATAAGGTAGGGAGGACTGATGTTGATTAATGCGGCATCATCTAGTTTAACTGCAATTCAGTTGGGTTCAGTTAATTAAAAAATGGAAATTTGTGTTAAATGATGGCGTTTCTGTTGATAGGTGATGTAAGATAAAGCTATTGGAGTAGAAACAGAAAAAAGAACACAACCAAATCACAAATACAAGATCTATAATAATATATTTTTATTTTAGAAAAGCAAATCACAAGTTGTTACAACATGACTGCTAGACACTTCTCATAGTTTTGGATATTTAGGTACATCTGGACAGATAAAAAATTAAGGTAAGTATTGCAGAGTATTTGTTATCATAATATCATTTTGCTCTTCTTCTTTTTTTGTTTTTGTTTTTGCTTAGTCAACTTAATCATTCAATAAGAACAAACAAATAAACAAGGGCCCCCAGAGCAAAACATGTCTCAACTGTGTATATGTATATAAGAAAAAAAAAAATCATAATAAGTTAGAGCCAGCTACAGGATGCAGACTTATCAGATAAACAAATACATGTTTTTTTGCACAATTTAAAAGTTTGCCCATACCAACATCTTTTCTTTCTGTAGAGACATTTCTTAACTTGTGTTGTTTTCAAGCTATATAATGTATAAAATGCCACAACCATTCATCTGGACAAAACGTAGCAGTTATTTTTGTCATATAAGCTTTCTTTGGTTGACTACAGCCCCGGAGAAACTTCAAAAATACAGAATATACGAAAGCAGAGACGCACAAGATGAGATCTAGACTTCACATTTTTCATGTCAGGACACATTTTCATCTGAGATAATCACAGACATCCCTTGACTGTGTTCAACTTGCTTGCCGTCTCTCTTTGATTCAGTTTTGAAACACAGTCTGACTATCAGTTTACCCCAGGGTTACAAAACTCCTTAAGTAATGACATATCAAACCACATTTCTGCCATTTCTGTCTTCCTCTCTGCATTCTCTCTACTCGGTGTCTGTAATGGAAGACAACAGCGCTGTATTTCCCTGCATAAGACTTTGACCTGTACTGTTGAGCTAGCAGCCTTGCTTTAGTTAATCCTTCAATTAGAATACCAGCGGTGGTGATAAGAGGTGAAAGAGCCTTCAGGAGGTGAAAAAAATCCACCGGTCTCAGGATGAACCCTACACTTTTCTCCTTTGAGGACGAGCTGGTTTGATTTAGTGAGATTTATGTCTCAGAACTGCAGCTTTGTCCTTCGTTCTTATCAGTTTTCTTTTATCCTGGAGATATGCTGAGTCAAGTGGGTCAAGCAACAGAGATTAAATAATCGTACTGGTTTTAAAATAATCCACTGTCTGGAAATCTTATCTGAGCAGCATTGTAATGGAGTGTACCTGTATTTATTTCACACATCCATCAGGACATCAGTCTACAACAAGAGAGGTATCCATAGGGTGTAAATTGATTAGTATTTCAAAGATAGCATAGGGTTATACCATCGTCTGCTACAAGCATCACGCCTTTTAAAGAATATCTTCTGCCCTTACCCCCCACAGTCCCAAACATGGCCCTTATTGAGAGCATCTTTGACTAAATATAGTCCTTGTTCAGAATATCCACACCTCTGAACATAGTTCATGCAAATCCAAAATTCTGTGCTATGATTGGCTATTTCATATTAGAGGTGATTTATTTAAATCAGTGTGGGCTGTATGACTACAGAATTTTGTTGGCTTTTTGAGTTAATATTGTTTTATTTGGAAAGCTTTATTTTATTTAACTTAGATTGTAACTGAACTTACATCTTTTCTTGGAGTCTTCAAAGGAATAAATCTGTGAGTTTCCACTTTGTTGTTTTATCTTTTTAAGATGAATGGGGTCAGTATTTAAGTTATCGTTCATTTATTGAAGTTAAATGGAGTATAAAAACTATTTTTATGCATGGATGTATTTTAAAAATATATTTACTTTCACCTTTAAGTAACTCTGGGATGGTGGGCAGGATGGGGGTAGAAAAAAATGAATTTTAAAAAATCAATCTCGATGGGGGGGCATCACGTAAAGTATTAGGTTGTCTATCATTAGCCCTATGGATGCCCCATGTTAAAATCGTTTTTAGCTTTAAAGCTATTCTGTGTTAAAGGGATAGTTCTGTTTTTTTTTTTTTTTTTTTTGATGTGGGATTGTGTGAGGTACATGGCATGGGCCTGAACATGTGCCACAGCGTCACAGCTCAGTTCTCTCTCTTCTAAGAAAAACTTGACAGATGCTGGTGCTATACATTGCTGTACATGGTGGCAGACCCTCCACGTAATTAAAAGAATTGTTTGAGAAAACAAGCCACAGTTTGTTTATATCCACTTAATTTTCCACCACACCGCTGCTTTGATCAGACACTATTTTGAGTTACACTACAGCTTACGTGTCATAACGATAGCCCATGTTTGTATCACCTTTAGCACCATAGGAAGTCCATGTGTAGACCATCTTTACATCTGAAAAGTGTTGACGTTTGGTGCTCAACATAGTACATATTTTGACAATCTTTGGCTTTACACAAAATAAAAAAAAGATTGGACCACTCTGAGTCTTAAAGATGCTCAACTTAACACTTTTGATGATTAAATAGGGATCAACAGATTATGCCTTGACGACAAGGGCTTTTCTGCTAAATACTTTGAAATTTTAGCCAAGATACCTTGACTTGGGCGCAATTGTGGTGCAACAGGTTAGTGCTGGTCCTAACCGCAAGAAAGTTGCGGGTTAGACTCCTCTTCTCAGTCAAGGCCTTCCTGCGTAGAGTTTGCATGTTCTCCATGTGCATGTGTAGGTTTACTCCAGGTACTCTGGATTCCTCACACAGACCAACAACATGCTCAATAGGTTTGCTGGTGAAACCAAATTGCCCTTAATGTGAGTGAGTGTGAATGGTTGTCTGTCTCTCTATGTCGCCCTGTGGTCCGCTGGTGATTGGTCCGGATGTGCCTCACCTCTTACCCAATGTCAGCAGGGATAGCTCCCCACGACTCTGAAACGGATAAGTAGTGTAGATGATGGATGAATGGATGGATACCTTGATTTGTTTGAAATCTAATTGAAGTTTTGTGTTAATGTGTCTTACCCTACCAGACCTCTCTAAAGTTAAGCTTATCCAGTAAAGTAACATCTAACAACCACTCCAGACATCAGCAGTGTTTTTTATTGCATAAAAGCCTTTAAATAAGTTATGTGAATGAAGTCTGCTACCATTAAGATCTGTGTTATATCAAATCGCTTAACTTTTCAAAAGAGTTGTTCAATGCCGTATTTTGAGAGCTATGTTCTCGCCTTTAGTTTGATCATTCCAACCTCTCATCACATACTTGGAGTTGAATTGCTCATCATCCTATTGTGATCAATGTTAGTCAGCATCATAAAAAGATCTGTCAGTTATGCAAGGTCTGGTGTTAAATAAGCTGCTCCAGTTATAGGGCTATCTCTGAGCTTCCCAGTTATGTAAAGCCTTTCAACAGGGTAAAGCTTCACCATAACTAACACCTTTACCAAACATGTGAATATGTTTCTTGTTGGTATGATGTGGATGTTTAGTTCAGCAATTCCTTTATGACTGTCCCAGTTGGTAATGGTTATATGTGTATGTATGTGGCTACACATTATGTGAGATAGATTCAGCGTTCCGTGCAAAAGTCACAGATGAGTAAACTTGGCAGAGGCATTACCCTGGGGCCTATAGGGGAGAGAAATGCAGACATGTCAAGGAAGAAGAACAAACAGGAGGGGGGTTGTAGTGTAAGGGGATCACTCCAGGACAGTCAATGATGTCAGTTCATGCTGTGACATTTACAAGGAGGTGGATGACATCATTAATGCTTATTTATGTGTCTTAGTAGATCCTCTTGGTTGGAATTGGATCGTGCATTTGTTCAATGAGCAACATGTAAGTAGCGCCCCAAAAAATGTGCCAAAATTGCCTCTTCCCTAACCTTGCAGTGCAGTTGGACCTGCCTAATTCAATCTCTGTAATCAGGCATCTTGCCAAGCTCTAATCTACGATTGTGGCCCAAAGCAGTGCAGTGTCCTTTGGAGCAGGAAGAGGTGGGAGATACGAGCATGCTGACAGCAGGAAGAGACTGCTCTCACAGAGATTAGCATACATGCTAATAGCTTCATTAGTAGTAGCATCAGATCTCGACCACATTTCTTTATTAAATGAAAATAAAAATAACAACACTTGTTGCATCTCTCGATAGAAAGGATATTTTCACTCCCCTTCCGACTTGTTCTCCCAAGAGTTTGTTTTACAAAGTGGCTTATGTTCCCTCATTCACACCACGGCAGTAGCGCTCACCTACTGCATTATCTGACTGGCCCATAATGAATGTGGTTCATGGAAAGATTGTCCAATCACCTGCCGGATCTGCTGTTGAAGGGTTCTGCCCATCCCCAAACACTTTCCATGCGCTCTTTCCAAGATGGATGACTGAAGTACATTGAACGGTGGTTCTTCAGTGAGACAAGGGTGGGTAACCAGTCTTTTTGAGGCGTTGTCTTCCTGGGACACCCACTTTGTGGTCTGTTTTTTGACTTCACCGATCTCAATAAATATAATGCTCCAACTCTGGTAATGAAACACCAGCTTCCAGTTGTAGGAGATTTTGGTCATTCTCTGGGGCACTACCCACAAGTTTAGCTGTGTTGCCCACTTCATGAATGCACTATCTTAAGAAGTAGTACCCTGTTGCAAATCAGGCTGATCAGGCATTCCAACAGTATAAAATACAATACCAATGGGTATTATTAAAGGGGAGAAATAATTGACCAAAATATTGTTTCCAAACTTTTTTGAGGAGTTAGTCAAGGGAAGGCATTAAAACTTCATGTTTTGGTTTGGACATAGATACTCACAGGTTAAACTAGGTTACCAAATTTTCCTTGTTAATGCTGTGTATTGGTTGTACCTGATTATGTTTTGGCATTGGATCAGTTATTTTCAGCAACCCTTCCTAGTTATGTATTGGCCCAAAAGTACTTAGGGCTGGTTTTGTAAAAGGAGCACAGCGAGAGTCATGGGCTCTTCTTTCCCTCGGTGGTTTAGTCAAGGCCAGAGGTTCTCAAAGTCTTTCTATCCAGCCACTTTTGGCATAAAAATATATCTCAAGCCTCCCGCCTGATAAAGTTCATTCACCAAAACTACTTGGTAAAGGATTTTTTTTATACTTACTGGAAGAGATAGAAAATCTATTGTTAACATATTCTCCTTTGATGCATGACCTCTTAAGCCCTTTTCACCCATGCAACCCTGACATTGTCAGGATAATATCCAGGCAGCCTGCCCGGGTAATTCACTGACATGGTCATTCACACTTGCTCCTCTCAGCAGAGACTAGTCCCTGCTGGATGGGGTAGAAGAGGTGGGGGGGTCACCGACATTCAGCACACAATGGAAGTCAGTGTTCATAATATGAGAGTGGAAGGAGAATTTATATCCTAACTTCAGTTTCACATGTCAAAAAGTGCATCAAAAGCATTGATTAAAGAGTTGAGAGGAGCACTGTAGCACACAGAAGTGACTATGAAGTGTCACAACATGCACAACAATTACTGCAGGAAAAAAAAGCTGCAGTGTTTCATCTCTGTATCCAACAGCAGTGTGAGCCAGCTCTTTGGATGCGTGAGAGACCGTGTGGTGGTTGCTTTGGAGCAGATGATCTACAGAACTTTGATGATGTGCCGTGGAAACAACACTTCTAATGTCCAGACACACATTTGAGTTTGTATAAACCTCTTACAATCAGATCAACTTCTCCTGTCGCAGCGGTTGTTTTTATCAATCCTGTCGAGTCTTTTCCTTGTTCATGCTGGTCGCACAGGATGATGTCATCAGTCCTCGCCACTCACCTCAGAGAATTACCCTGATAATTCTCTGCAGCATGAGCTTACTCTGACTTGACATGGATAAAATTCTAGGGGGGCGCAAGTAAATTATCCGGGTAAGGTCTGAGTGAAAAACTCTGCTGTTGGCGTTCACACATACAGCTAATGTCTGGATAATTTCAAGTTTTTTTGTAAGTGTGAATGAGGTTCTACTGTGGCAGTTTTTCAGGTCATTATCTTATCTACCCAAACCAGAATGCCCTGTTGAGTAAAGTTGCTGTATGACTTTGTATCTGCTTGTTTCAGTCCATTCAATAAAGAAGAAAATGGCTTTAGCTGTGGCTGTGGTAATAGATGCAGATATTGGACCTTGTTTTAAATGGGCAGATGCTTTCTTGTAACTCAGCTCCGGCTCCTCTGAGCAGATCTGCAGCAGCCTCACAGGAGTCTTCCTGTCGACTTAACTGTCGTCCCTGCTGTGTGTGCCAGCCTGTCACTTTTCCTCCCTCTTTCTCACCAGTGGTAGAGTCACATGGGCCCGGGTCTCCCGCTGCGTTCCCCTGGCTGTTTTGCACGCTGCTACAGAGAAACTCCAGAGGAGATGTCTGCGCAGTGAAAGCACCATCCAGTCAGGCTGAGAGAGGGAAACAAAAGACAGATGAATATACAGTACACATAAGCAGCTGCTAATCCACCAGGGCTACGTGAGCAATGATGAGTTGAGTTAGTGTGCTGGTTTAAGCGGCTGATTGTGGTGTTAAATGTGGCCTGTTTGCGGATGGGTTTAATTGATGTTGTAATTACTCTGAGTAAATGCATCATCTTCATCACTTTGTTTACCTTTAATTAGAGCACTTTGGATAGTGTGCAGTGATGAGAGCTATCCCCTATTCTCCAGTGCATGAATACACGCAAACGTATGGGCAGACACACACTTGTAATGTGATCTCAGTTAGACAGTATGCTTACATGACTAACTTTTTGTTGTCGCTTCAAATTTGTCTAATCATTCATCTTGGGCTGTTAGCATTAGATTCAAAATGTGATGATTTTGGTGCCACTCTTGAGGCTAGGTTGCTTGGTGTGGTTAAAAAAATATATGATTATGCAAAAGTAAGATTGTCTCTTGAAGTAAAAGCTATCAAACACAAGCAAAAAGAACTCAGCATTATATTTTGAACATTTTAACAAGGTAAGCTCTTAACTGAAGCATGTTGAATGTACTCTTCCAGTACAATAAACTAGTAAGTGCTGTTTCTTTAAATTGAGTTATTAGTTTGACCTTCATTTTACTGGTCAGTCCTATTTTGTCTTCCACAGAGGTAACCTGGCCAAGGCAGCAGGCCCCTTAACAATGCTTTATTAAAGGCCTATTTTGCATACAGAGCTGAATAACACCATTTTCTAAATGACCATTGCAGAGCTATTTCCTATATTTATTGTTCTAATGCATTTTGCTCATGTACATGGTGCCACAGTGGCACATCAGACTAAAATACCAATTGCAGATTTTATCTTATTGGTTGCATTTTTTGTAAACTTGAAATTGACTGGTGGGTTGCATTGAGTGATGAGAAGGGCCACAGTAAGGGCATCAAATTGTTTTGCTTTTGTTAAGGCACACCAAGTACTTGGGTGAGAAGAGATGCTGAAACTCAAAGGTTATGATACTAAAACAACTTCTTTGGCATAAAACTCCTGGGGTTTGTCTTGGCCCAGATACTACGTGGTTAATTTCAGGCACTAAAATTCTATTACTGAGTCAAGCCATCATACTGGCTTTATGTGTACTGGATATAGGATTAGGCTTTAAAAATAAATTTCCTGGATCTGTATTTTATATGTATTGAGATTTGGACTTGAAGCATTTTAGGTGAATACAGCCAATATTTAAGTACAGCTGCCATTTTTTTTTAGATCAGACCCAGAAACTATCTGATTAACTTAGAGATGCACTTAGAGATGCAGCTGCTTCCATTTTCCACTCCCAGCCAAATGCCAGCCAAGCTTCAGCCAGTTACCTGCCAACTTCCAGCCATTGGGATTTTAAACACGGTTTTGTTTGTTTCTTTGTTTGTTTTTGTTCTCACTTTCTGTACATTATGGCTTTTTCCATGCCTTGCAAAAATTTAATTTATGTATCCTATGAAATATAAGCAGTAAGGCTTAAATTAGTCGTGTTATTCATGGAGATCTCATTACAACCATTGGGGTGTGCAGCTCTGAGTACTTTCCTTTGCAGGACCAGCAATGGAAATTGGAAAAATTTAAATGGCTCCACCTGTGAAATCATTGGTTACATGTAAACCCTCAAACTTCATGTTTTTATGAAGACATCTAAAGTATTTGATTGATTTAAGGCATCAAACTTCTTAGGTCACTTTCATAACCAAAGGTTGATAGACTCTGTTTTGTTAGTGCAGAAGTTGCAACATAGTCGCAATAGTCACTTGGTTTGGTTTTCTTTCACACTGTACTATGTCAAGCAGACCCAGGTTTGCATAATCTAGCCACCCATTAGTAGTTGGGGCTGTAGCTTTAGTCTTTGTTTCTGCCAGCCAGACTTATGTTGCACTATGCCCCAGAAATACACAATACCATCATTTATCTGGTAGCAGTTTACACTGAGACATAAAATGGAGATAAAGGTGTGTTTAGGATGGGTCAGGTGGCATGTGCATACTTACCAGAGTGATGTGTAGCCATGTTTGGTAAGGACTTGTAGACATTGATCTGTAAAGAGAATCAGAGGCTGATGGTGCTGCTAATGCTAACATTGGCCACTCTCTGCTTTACTTTGTCAGTCAGCACTATGCTAGCTTGCTTTCTG
Source organism: Cetoscarus ocellatus (assembly GCA_037902135.1). Taxonomy (NCBI): domain Eukaryota; kingdom Metazoa; phylum Chordata; class Actinopteri; order Labriformes; family Labridae; genus Cetoscarus; species Cetoscarus ocellatus. The sequence goes on from JBAMNC010000688.1 coordinate 1,827,285, forward strand.
TTGTGATACTAAGCCATAATTTACTGATTTTTGGTTTGCTTGATCTGTTTGGTTTGGATGGCTTTCACAGCCACTGGGAACTGAACTCTGGTTTGCTTGGTAGTGAACTTAGACCCCTTCTTTTCAGGCAGACCAGAGTTTAGTTCTTTGCTCTGCACCACAGTGACATTGGTTATAACAGGGTCTAAAATATTGAAGTAAAGAAGCTAAGGATGTATTAAGAAGGCTGATTCTTTGCACTTTGTTGTCACTTTTAGCACATTTTTCATCTAGCATGCAGCAGACTCTTTCACAAATGATGTCACCATTTTCAGACTTCTTCTCTGCTTTCAGGCGGCTTTAACTGTTCCAAGAAAGCCAGTCTAAGCCCACAGTTGTGTTCCAACACGAGTGTAACTTGTTTCTGGTGATGTCTCATGAATTATGGACATGGTTCATATATCACCCTCATGTTCACTCTCTACCATGCTTAAATTTGCATATGAGATTAGCTAAAGCTGCTTGACCTCTAACCAAGGGCATGATGGGTGGTTGAAGGAAGTGATGTGGGAAGATGAAGCTCTAAAATACGAGTCAATTTCCTGCGGGGCTTATCAGAGCTGTTTGACTGGCGTGTGAGCAGCGAGCGGGCGTCACTTGTCAGGATTTAAACTTAGGGAGGAAATGAGACACTGGGGTGTGCGCTGAATATTCCACAATGATGGGATAAAAGTGAGGGAGAGAGAGAGAGATGATGGAAAACCCACATGTGAAGTATAACTGGAGTAAGGGATGCATGCATCAGTGGTGTGGTTAGTATTTACAAATCATCTGAATAGAAGTGGAGGACTAAACTGTGGTTCTTCTCAGCTGGAGCAGCATTAGCACCTAGCTTCCCCTGGTGTGTTTTGAATAGATCCAGAACTTCAGTGGCTGCATCAGACTGTCTGGATGACAGACACATCTTCCTCCCTTCATTAATCTCCATTTAGTTCTGCACTGGAGAGATGGCGGGAGGGGAGGGCTGTGAGGAGAGGGAGCATTGGACAGAGAGGGGGAAAGGAGGGGGAAGATTAAAGATATGGCTCGGCCATGAAATCGAAAAGTAGATGGAAGATGGGGGAAAGATGGAGAGGAAGAGGAAGTGGAGATGAATATTGAAAGTGGTGGTGTAGTGGAAGATGAGTGAGGAAAGTAAGGGGAAAGAGAAAGAGGTGGGAGCGGAGATGAGCTAAGGTATAAATTGGAGAAAAAATGGAGGTAGGAGAGAGCGGCGGGAGGAGGGAAAAAGGAGAGCCTGCTGTTTGATCTTTAACAGGATTATTTTTCCCTGCTTGCCTTTTTATTTATTTGATTTCCCTTCATATTTATTCATATGTAAATGCTGGCTGCGTGCCGATGGGAAACCATATTGGGGTTGGGCACTGCATTGAGCCCACCCTCTGACTGTGCATCTACTATACGCACACACTAACTCACACACATACATCTATACGAGGTAATCCTGGAGGGATTCTGTGGACCTCAGCAGTCCTGCAGTGGGTTAGGATGGAGGCAGCGATGCAGCAGTCCAGACTTGGTCCATGTACAAAAAAGTTTTTAAAAAGAGCAGAGGCAGTTTTATTGTTAGAAGAAGCTCTTACTCTCTAACAGAGAAAACAGAGTGACAAGATGTGTGATCTGTGGTCTTATCCTGCCTTCATGTCAGTCTAAAATTTTAGGTTAGAGCTTAAAAAACAGCAAAAATAAGATCCGGTTTGTTTAAAACAAAACTGCCTGACAGGCTCCGCATTGCTCAATGGGGAAATGGTAAAATGGTGGATGGACTTCAGCTTTTCTTGACCTTCTGACTAATTGAAGCGCTTTTACACCCCAGATATCACTGATGGTTCTGAGTTTTCTATGTACATTTTCCCTCAATACTCGCAAACAAATTGTTGCCCTCTCATACCTATGTACACACAACTGACACAGCAGAGGGACCTACTTGTTTCAGTGTTTTGCCCAAGGACACACATGTGGCAGCTGGAACTAGGGTTAAATCCTTGACTGTCCGATTGATGATAGAGAGAATTACCAGACTAAGTCGGCATGAGTACATCAATGTGTTGTATTTGCACTCACTGGCCACTTTATTAGGTCCACTTTGCCAGTACTGGGCTGAATCTCCTTCAGAGCTGCCTCAACCCTTTGTGGCATAGATACAAGGTGAAAGAAACATGCCCCAGAGATTTTGGTCGATATTGTCATGATAGAGTCACACAGTAGCTGCAGATTTGTTAGTTAGACATCCACAATGCAAATCTCCTCATCCACCACATCTCAAAGGTGCTCTATTTGATTTATCCACTATTTGTTATTTTAAAAACAACAATGGCAACAAGGAGTCAAATTCTCCATGGTATAAATCAGAAGAATGTGGTTCTTGCCTTGTTTGGGGATTGTTAAAAATATGTGTGATGTCACATGAAAGCTGTCAGTAACAGGTTGTTAATGGTGTCAAGAAAGTCACAATAATTGATGGCCTTGTGGGTATGTAAGCAAGCTCTTTGTTCAGAGGCAGGTTGAATTCTGGCCTGTGACTCCTCTTCCATATGTCATGTATTCTACACTCTTTAACTCCTGATATCTAAGCTCATCTACTGTCATATCAGAGTACCCCCCCCTCCCTCCAATCAACAATGACATTGTCAACAAGTTGGTGCAAATTAGTTTCATTGCCACTTATCCAGTTAATCCAACTGATAACTGCTGAATCAAGAAAAAAAATACATACATTTTTTTTAAATTAATTTTTGGTACTTCTCCATACTCTCAAACTATCCTGAAAAATACACATGGCAACCAGGGTTGTTTTGAAAACCCTTTACTTAAAGAGGTGGTATTTACTTCATCTGCATAGAGACAGACTTTTTCATGCGAAGATGATGTAAGCTTGAATCTGTGAGAAAGGCCTACAGATGAATCATATCTAGGCAAGGCATGGTGAGGCACCTTTATTTATAGAGCATCATTTATATATTCATTAATTCATAGTGCTTTACAGAGTTAAAAAACAAAGATATTATGATATTAAGATCATTAAAGACATAAAATTTGCAAAAGTAGGACTGTAAAATATAAGAAAAAAATGTGGATTTCAAGGTAAAAAGGATGAAATAAAATTAAAAATATATTTTTTGAATTAAAAGAAGAGCATTACTTTAAAAAATAGCCTACATAAATTCAGCAATTCAAAGGTGCCACATGAGGGAAAATTGAGTATTTTGCTTTTCAGATCAGTCTTTGAGGTCCTAATAAAGCTATGATTTAACAAGACATTATTTTGGACTAAATGTGACATTTCAGATGAAAAGGGCAACAAGACATGTTTAACCATTATAAAGCACAGGAAGGATTACTGACGCTGCTCATAACTGCTTTAACCTTCAGCCTTGTTAACGTCCAATCTGTGTACAGGGAATAGTTTTATTATGGTCTGGGAAGGAGTCTCTGTTATAGTGACTATTACAAATCCCAAGTAAATAAATAACAATATAAATGGAATTATAGACTCACATTGAAGTCCACTTTAGGACCGTCTCTGTTTTAACAGCCTGACCTTTACAAAATGATGTTAAACTCTGTTACTATCTCTATCTGCTCCTCCTCTGTGTAGAGGTTCAGCATCCGTTCTTGACTCTATAAGCTGGAATTGGACAACACAAAACATAACTGAGGCCTTTTTTTGACCTGACAATCATTTTGATTCCCTTAATAAAGCTTAAGGTTTGGGATTCATCTGGTAGTTGGCCTGCAGGCTCCCATTTCAGTGGGTCAGACCTCCATCTGAGTGACGGGGGCTGGACCCTGTGTGTGGTGGATATTGACGGGGCCTATCTCTCAGATTATACTGGTCTGGCTGTGTCGATCATCAATCAGGCTGTCATTTGAGGACTTAATCTCTGTGGCGTGTAGCCCTAAAACGGATTGACTTATCTCTATATTTGTGTTTGTTTGATCTACTCCTTGAATCAAAGCGCTTGATATTTTTGGAATAGCCTTTTTGATGCAGTAATGCTATAATCCAGGGCTGAGCAATATTGAGAAAAATATTATATTGGAATATTATTTCCTCTTACCAAATTTTTCACGATTCCTTTAAAGACATTGACATCAGATACATTCAGTGTTTTTTGAAAGTTCGACTAAACAATCATATTAATGTTAATTGGATCTTTAACTTGTTTTTGTAATTTAAAACTAAAATGCATGTGCTCTTACTGCAGCCTTCCAACAGTGATTGTGGCATATGTATGGAGGAGTAGAGGCAAAATGCTGGATATCAGGCACAGTGATATGTTTTTGACAAAGAAAGTGTGGGTTAGGTTGTTGGCCTTTTCAATGACCTGTGGTTAAAAATGCAGTAAGGAGGGGCAAAACTTTATGATTACTATCAATGGCCTCATCTCATCTATAGGCGATCTGTGATGGCGGCTAAAAAACAAACCGAGCCCCCCTTAGCAAGTCCAAATTCAAGGCCTTTTTGATATTTTTCTTTGACATTTAGGGTATAATTTTGGAGGAGTGGGTTCCAGAAGGCTCAATGGTGAATGAACAATCGGTTTCTAGAAAGACTGCAAGAGAAGTCTGAAGAAAAGAGCACAGCTGTGTAAAGATGGTTTCATTCTTTATCAAGACAACATGCCAGCTCACACAGCGCTCTCGGTAAAGCAGTTTCTGGACCAAAACCAAATCCCAGAGCTTGATCACCCCTCCTATTCACCTGATCTCGAATCAACTCCTTCAGTATTGTAAAGAAGCAGCAAGAAGGAAACATTTCTTAGATTTGTCTGCCCCTTACTTGAACAATAAAAAAAAGAGATGATCTGACATCACATACAGTTGACTTTCAATAGCCTACATAAACAACTCTTTGACTATGACAACAACAACAACAACAACAACAACAACAACAACAATTGTACATTTTTTTAAATCGAATATCTGTACAACCTTTTAAATCCTGTAGTTGGGAATTCTATATTTTTATACCAGGTCAGACGAAACACTAGCACAGAAATGTGGTGTAAATGAAATAACGCTCTTCAGGAGTAAAAACAAATGCATCAACAGCAAACTCGCTGCAAGATAGAAACGAAACAAAGTAGCCATAACCAAATACAATAACAGAAGTGCTCTTGGTCTATAAGTGGTCTGCAGCAAAACAAATTATGCTAATACTTTAATCCCCCATGACAAAATATTAAAATATGTTTTTTAAATTCTACAGTAACTCACAAAGCTGTAACTCCAAACACCAATGATCATGGATCAGCTGTTCCCTCAATCTCTCTTGTCTGCCCCTCCCATGTGCTCTTCCTGCCACAGAGCCCCCTGCAGGCCTGGAGCAGTTCTGTTATTGTACTTGTTCATGTTGCATTCCTGCACTTGACAATATTTTTTGGGGGCTTTGTTTCATGCATTTGCTGTTAATGCAATTTGTTTTGTATTCTTGCAGTGTTACTTTACTTGCAGCATGTTTTTGTGTTTGTAATCCATTCTGATCTTTGGTTGTGTTTCTGTGCTTGAGTCTTTTCTGTTCTTAAAGCTGTTTTCCTCTTATTGAACTGCATCAAGCTGTTGTTGACTGTTTGCCCTCATCAGCCACTGTGTATACCTCGTATCTCTCCTCTTTGCTCTGTGGCTGGAATTTGCATCATCAAATCAGCAAATTGTAGCGTAACATGCCCCAAACTTCTGTGAGCCATGCACTCAGAAGAGGTTCCTTTGTTTTTAAGTCCCCTGTGAACATGGACAGACAGACTGTGCATGCAAAGCGTTCAGCTCTTTCACTGATAATGGTGATATCTGAGGCGTATTGAGCATTAGTCAAAGAAACAAAAAACTGTCAGCTCTAATTTCCATCAAAGAACACAAAAGAGACTGGGATTCCAATGGTAAAAACACATATAATGCAATGCTGCTGTAATCCCGTTTCTATCATACTAATGTACATTTATTTTTCCATGTTTGTGTCTGTGTGTTTGCATGTGCATATGTTTAACCTCCAAACCCTCTCATGTGGGATATACAAGGCCTTTAACGGTCAATAAACCGCAGCAGGAAGGGCGCTCTCAGTTCTCTGTGACATGAATATACGCTTCACAGGCTCCGTCAGAGATTCAGTATATTCTGCTGCTTGTGAATATGTAATAAGACCCACATACATACATGGAAACACACACACGCACACACACCCACACACACACACATCTCTGTGACCTATAGACCCATATGAGAGGCAGTCATACAACTCAGCTGTGAGGAGCTTCACAGATGCTGACTTCATAAGCCAGCTTGCAATGCAGCCGTCTGTGTGTATGTGTGCGTGTGTGTGTGTGTGTGTGGACTCTAACATACAGGGAGCAGCACAGCCATTAGAGCAGTATTGCAGATTGTCTGGTAGGGCGCTCAGGGCCACAAAATGCAATTAGATTCTGGTATAAAATATTTATTTCCACAACACCTACTGTGCAGCAGCGAGAAGCCTTAAACCCACCCTGAGCTTAAATATGAAAATAGTATATAAAGTGAATGCCTGAGAGAGCAGCAGAAACCATTCCTCACCGCGGCCTTGTGTGTGCGCGTCTGTGGCTACAGATGAGTGGGTGCACATAAATGTGAGGGCAGGGCATGCTAATAGATGACTCCTGGTCTTATTGCTGCCTCGTATATTTGAATCCAGTGTGTTATATTGGCCTATAAACTGGGGTCAAATCAAGCAGGGCTTCATGTGCAACAGTGCATTCTCCATGTGTTTGAAATGGATTTCCCTGCTGATATGTTCTTTTCCATTCTTAGTTGAATGATTGCGACCAAAATAAAGCCATTTTTAAACTGATATTATTATGAATTTACAGCCTTTCCCTTCATTGCTATCTTAATGTTGATAAAATTAGACGTAACATTTAGTATTTTACTTAATTATGAGAAACTTGTCCTGAGCATGTCAATTTGATGCTGCTCAACCTCCTAATCAGCCCATTTCAAAGGATTTACTAACCTTGCAGTGTAGCTGGATCCGCCTGATTCATTGTCTGTAATCAGTCAGATCCATCTTGCCAAGCTCCAATTTACAACAACTATTCTCAGGCTGAAGCAGCATGGCCCAGTCAGAGTCCTTTTAAGCAGAAAGATGGGAGCTATGAGCATGACGTAGCTTTGGTAGCAGTTTTGTCAGATCCGTGCCATTTTTCTTAATTAATGTATTTCCCATTTTTAGTCCTGCTTTAGTCGTCAATGTCTGTGTTTTTATGTGATTGTATTTTTTGTTTTATCTTCTCTGCCCTGTGAAGCAATAATGTAGCAAAATGCCCAGGACAAATTCCTCTAACAAGGCAATAAAGTTTACCCTGACCCTGATCCTTAATTAAATGAAAAACAAAAAAACAAACAAACAAAAACACTGAAAGCATTTCTCAATTAAAGGAAATATTTTCGCTCCATTCCTGAAATGTTTTTGGTTTTTTTTCTAAGAACTTGCTCACATTTTGTAATTTTCACCACGGAAGTAGTGCCTTCCTGCTATATATTATCTGATATTATCCCACTGGCCCGTAATGAGTGTGATTGATGTAATGATCATCCAATCACCTGCTGAATTTGCTTTTGAAAGGTTCTGCCCATTCCCAAACACTTTCTATGGGCTGTTGCCAGGCGACAACCTGTGGGGCTAACAATGGAGGCCCATGCAAAAGTGCCAAAATGTGTAGTACCCCACATGTCCACTTGAGGCTGGCTGCAGAAACCTGACACCTAAATGATTGTGTGCAGGAAAGACCTCTTTTTCAGTCTTAATACACATCTTTACAGTCTAATTAAAAATAAAAGCTCAATCAAAGCTTAATTAGTGAAATATATTCTATAAGATACTGAACAGTCGGTCTCACATGTCAGGTTACTGTTGGTTTACCTGAGACATGACCTCAAATTTCCAATAAAATTGCTCTGAAACTGCTAGTTTACAGCTAGCTTACAATTTCTTATCAAGACTAATTTTTCCGCCAGAGTAGGGATTAAATAAAGTTTTAAAATAATTAATAGTACTTAAAATCATTTACTGATTTGATATTATACGTGGGCTCACTGTTGCTCTATGACTACTGAATGTACCATTTAACATCTAGCTAACTAGTAAGCTAACTTATATTGCACATTACCAACTTAAAATATAGGAGTCTATCAGTTTTTGAGCACATTTTTTTCTTCCCCTATGAGACTCATTATCTATGACAATGCTTTTACAGTCATTTTTAATTCAAGTAAAACATATAATCACATTTTTGCCTTTTTCATTTTGTTAGCTAACATCCAATACGGCACTTTCAAAGCTCACACACAAGTATTTAGATTTTGTAAAAATGATACACCCACCAACACAATCTAAAAGATCATCCTGTATCTGGAATCATGAGGCGTGTAAGCCCTGAAAACTCATGAGGAGTTTGGTTTGTTTACTTGGAATACTCTCTGTGTGTCCCATCCCCCTGAGGAGTGGGGATTAATGGATTGTGGCTTTTACTCCTCTGAGCTGTGAGCTGAACAAGGACCATACAGCTGCCTCTTCTCACCTCTCCAGTTTGGGCTGAAGTACTTTCCAGCCTTGGCCAATTGGGTTTTTGTGTGGTGATCTTTCTCGTGGGTCTCAAAAAAGTTCATAAGCTGAGGCTGGATTTAGAAATTTGCAAGGCAGAGAGAGACAGGTGAAAAGAGTCAGAGAGCTGCAAAAGTTCTTCAGTCTCACTGATGGTGTGCGTTGGTGCGTGGGTGGATGAGTGGGTAGAAACCAAATGACAAGAAGTGAGCAGTATAGATGTTTGTTGGTTTACAGTAATACTTCATGTCCATCCTGTTTAAACTTTACATTAAAACTTGGTTGGGGAGTTTTAGAACATTTTGACCTGGGTTGCGTGAGCAGGCACTAGTTTATCCAGGAGTTACATAAAATACACCACACATACACACCAGAATAAAATTTATTAATCCTTTCTGTCACTGTTAATCATATCTGCTTGAACTGTTTATGTTAAAGAGCAATGTCCAGGTTCAATATATTTTCACATTAATACAAAACTCTGTCTGTTAGTGTCTGTTTCATTGGTTAATTCTTAATAAAATAGTTTTAAAAGAAAAAGGCACAGGTTTGATGGAAAAGTCCCTTTTTTAAGAAATGCTATTTTTCTTTTTCAATTTGCAATCAAATTGCATCAGTTATGGGGATTCTGTCTCTGATGCTGGTTAATATCAGTGAACAGTTGCAGATTTTTTAGATTTTTAGCTCTCTTTTTATATTACTGTAGCCTGCTTACTAGAGCTGGGCAATTAATAGAGTTTTGATCTTAATCACAATTACTGCCCTCCACAATTATGAAATTAGTAATGTAGTCTAAAAGATTTCTGTGCCACATGGCATGTTTAACTTCTATTTCCCTCTCCATTATTGTCATTATTGGAGTTATTTTTAGGTTATTGTATTTTTACAGGTATACTTCTGTGTATTTTCTGGTATTTAATGTTAGAAATAATATTGTCAGAAGCATATGAATGAAAGTATGTGGTGCATGTTTCACAATTGTGATCTAAATTATTATTAAAATAATCATGATTGAGATTTTTGCCATAATCCAGCAGCCCTAATGCTTACACTGCATTTTAGCTGTTGATTAAATAGGTCAATATTGTCTTTGTTTTGTTGCATAAATTTCAGCTTGAGGGGACATTTAGTTCACTGTCTGCCCAACGTGAGAAGCATTCTGTATTTCCCAACAGTAATAATGAAATCTGTTATATGCTGTGAGACAGTTTCTTCAAAATAAAAGTTTTGTTAGTTTAATTCAGGGCTTTTAAGATGAAAAGATTTAGTAGGATACAAGGATGTTTACAGCAGCAGCAATTTAACAAAACAGTCTTAATGTATGAGGTTGAGAGCAACGCAGCACTTTACAGTCTCAGGTCGGAGATAAAACTCATCGAGAACATTGTAAAAAGTGATTTACAAAATCTTCACACAATCATCTTTCTGTGCTCCAATACAAACACAAGTGAAATACTACAGGCTTGAGAAGAAGTGGAATCATAGCATGATGGGTGAATGAAAGACAGAGACATGTTATAGCAGCAGCCTGTCTGTCTGTGCTGCAGATGAGTATCACTCTAAAACAATCCAATCATAAACACGGCTGCTTTTGGCTTGAACACATCATCATATATTTTTAGTTAAGGCTGCTCACACACTGAGGCTCCTGCTCTGTTCTCCACTGGTTTGACACCAAAGAGGTTCATTATTAAAACTCTGTTGACGACTGTATGTGTATAAATAAGTCATTTCTTCCTCCTCATTAATTAGACTGTTAGTATGATCTATATGTATTAATGTACAGCACAGGCAAACTCAAAGAATCCTCTCGTAACATCACAGCTAGCTGGCAAATTTTAATGCAGATGTAGGAGAGAAATACAAAAATTGGCCAAATGCTTTACATAATCTGTGTTAGATACTTTCCTTAATTAATTTCCAATACATTGTTTCATTGGGGTTGCCAACCTGTTATCATACAGTTGTTAAAGTTGTGTGTTTAAGTGCTAACAGTTTAAAACTTTTAGGCCTCAAAGTTGCAAAATATAAATGTTGAATTTGTAATAATTCAAGGATTTTAATTGATCTCTTGCCACAACTTTCTAAAATATTACTTTGTATCTGGACTAATTATTTTGTACCTGAAAAAAAGCAGAAAGACAAGGGTTCATTTTTCTATAAACTTGTTATATAATTGCTATTCTGCCTTAAAAAAAAAAAAAGAGCAAACATGTGTTGTGTGTACTAAACATGCAAGCGTGTAATATTCATGTGTCTGTCTCTGGCCCACACTGGGAGGATTACAGTAGATTTACAAGGCCTGGTTACAATGAGCAAACCCACCCTAGGGACCCATACTCAATCACTATCACAATGAACGCTGCTAATTCCTATTTAAAGCTGCCGCACAGGCACTGCCCTCCCTGCCCTCCAGGCTGAGGGAGAGTGGGAAGCTCAGAGACAGAGCGATGCTGAATACATGTTTTGATTGTCACTGTGGTTTCTTGTTAATTCTGGGTGAGTGTCGCATGTACTTTAGTTCATTTTGGAGCCCTATTGGAGATGCAGAGGCTCTCGTAAATGTCACCACAAAACCACCGAAAAACGATAATGGGGGCACATACATGTACAACAGCAGATTTTTGAATGAGACAGGAACACCTCATAACATTATTGTTTTGCACTTATTCTGAATGAGCTGCTTTTTTTTGCACGTTTCCTCAAGCTAAATGTCTTACCCTAAGTATCTCCATATCATCCTGTATTCAAAACTTCACTGATGTGATAGTTTGATGATATTTACATAAAAATATGGCTTTAGAAGGCTAGGCCTAACAAAGTATTATCGCAAAAGTGAATGGACAAATAATAATATGATCAATTCTAGGACAGCAATCTGTTTCAGTTCAAAACCAATGTAGTGTAGTGTTTTCAGCATCTTTTATTTCAAGCGGGAAAACACCTCCAATGTCAGCTTTGTGTTGGAGCTGATCTGACAACGCTCTCTGTAGGAAACAGTTCAACTTCTGGAACAGCGCTGTGCTCATCAGTGTCACCTCTCCCTTTCTTGTAGTCAAACAGTGTTGAAACATTAGTTGACTTTTGTGTTTAAAACCTTTAAGCTGTCATCCCACGTTATAAAAACACCACAGAGCCAACTGTATGACTGCCTTTGAGTCAGTGGACTCAACTACCTACAGCCATGCTTACAACCTGTTAAAGGTCACTCTACAGCCTACTGACAGAATGACAGACATGCAGTCCACTATAGCCCTTTTTAGTATGCTCTCAATCACAAAAGAAATGTGCGCCACATCTGTTTTAATGAAAACAACACAACACAGACTTTTTAAATAGACTTTCATGTTGATGTTCTTGTTGTGTGTTTGTCCGAAAATCCCAAACTGTAAGTGCTCTAAGGGCACATACCACCACCAAGGAATGTCTGACATTGTTGGTGAAGTTATTGGCAACTAGAAAAGCACTCGGAGAGCGCCCACCTCTGCCAAGCAGCTCAGTTACGGCATGGCTTTTCCACAACCCCTGTAAAGTATACAATTCTGGATTCTGATTGGACAGCCAAGTCTCCACTCATGTCTGTTCATGTGGAGAACTCCTCTGCAGGCATTGCAAGGGAAGCTGGGAAATGTAGCGACATAGGCTTGAAAAACGTTGAGGTCAGTTTTCAAATAAACTGCAATTCCCATAATGACGTAAAGGGGGGCGAAACCCTCACAGCAGCCAAGGAGAAATTAATGGGATTTGCCATTATAAACTTGAATGTTTTTTTATGATGTCAATCTGGATCAGATCCATCGGATCCAGTTGAAATTTACCTTGATGATAGAGTTATAATGTGTATATATATATATATATATATATATATCTTATCCTGTTGATTTTGAAGCAAATCCATCAAGCGATGTCAGGGATATGATTTTTTTTAAATACTTCCCAATGTTAAGTTTGGGATGGGTTTTTCAGAAAATTTGGGGAATTTTTTGCACCCAGACAAATATGTGGATCACCACCAAAATGTATTAGCTTCTTCCTTTGACCAAACTTCAAAACTTCTGGTAAAATTTTCACGTACATTCATCCCGTAGTGTTTGCGTAATCTTGCTAACAGACAAACAAACAGACAGACCCCCGGTGAAAACATAACCTCCTTGGCGGGGGGTGGGGGGGTGGGGGGGGGGGAGTCGATCAGCATATGTAGTCACCTCACAATCAAATTCTAACTACCTCTCCCTCTGGCATGACCAGCTTTCCCTAAACAATCCAATCCACTTTATTTGTATAGCACATTTTATAAAACGTTCAAGTTTACCGAAGTGCTGTCCAGTAAAATCAAGGGGACAAACACTGCAGAAGTAAAAACAGAAACACACAAAATAAAAGAAATACAAGCGATAAAAAGCACAGGGATTAGGACCATAGAAGACATAAAAGGACAGATATCACACAACTCTCATGCTGAACTAAAAGCCAAGGAATTAAAATGAGTTTTAAGACGTGACTTAAAAGTAGGGAGGGTGGGGGATGTCTTGATCTCGAGTGGCAATTCATTCCACAGTTTGGGAGCCACAGCACCTCAAGGAACTTGGGGGGTGTAAACATTTAATAGGTCAGAGATGTACTGTGGTGCTGATCCATTTAACGATTTAAAAACAAACAATAACATTTTAAAATGAATTCTAAAATCAACGGGAAGCCAATGGAGGTACCCCAGAATTGGAGTGATATGGTCATGTTTTCGTTTACCTGTTAAAAGACAAGCAGCAGCATTTTGGACTAACTGTAAGCGTGCAAGGGAAGCCTGATTACCACCAACATAAAGAGCATTACAGTAGTCCAACCATGTAGAAATAAAAGCATGAATTACTCGCTCAAAATGGTGAAAAGATAAAACCGATTTAATCTTGGATAAAAGCCTCAGATGATAAAAACTGGATTTGACAACAGAGTTGATTTGTTGCTCCAATTTAAAATCAGTGTCAACTTTTACACCAAGATTTAAAACTGTGGGTTTAAAATAAGGTAAAAGAGGGTCCAGGTCCCAGAGAGGGGCCTCCTGGGCTCCACTGGAGCCAAAAATGATCAGTTCTGTTTTCTTTTCGTTAAAATTTAAAAATATTCCCCATCACTGAGCTTTGGCCGCTCATGACCATGTCCCCGGTTCACCAATGTTCATTCCTTGGACCACTTTTGATAGTAAGCTGAACAGACCAGGACCCCCCCACGAGAGCTGCAGTTTTGGAGAAGCTCTAGCCCAGCTATCTAGCCATCACAATTTGGCCCTTGCACAACATGCTTAAATCCTTACAGTCATGGTTATTCACTTCACCTGTCAGTGATCATAATGTTTTGCCTGATATATATATTCTGAATTCCAACCAAAAAGTAATCTGAGTACTCTATGGATGACTTTGTGATGCATAACCTCTATACTGCAAGCCAGTTGAAATCATTAAAGGACTGATACACTGATATCAGCCCTGTTTACAATATTTGCAGAGGAGATTGAGAGTGATCTGACTCGTCTTTTTAGGAAAAATGTCCATGTTTTCATGGTGATATTTCCATATCAATTTATGAGGCAAACATTAAACTCAAAGAGATTTAAATACAGAGTCTTACATTTGTTTAAATGCGTAGTTTAAGAAATCTTAAAGCCTTATCTCACATTTACGTAGGATTAATGGTAACTGATGTAAAACAGCTGGAGGCATAATCTGGAATAAGCATCTGTTCTCTTTGGATTAGTGTTAATGTGTTCATTGTCCCTGATAATGATCAACTTCACTGTCCTTGTTGATCAGGGCCTTTCTGTGTGGAGTCTGCATGATCTCCCTGTGCATGCATTGGTTCTCTCCTAGCACTCTTATTTCCTCCCACAGACCAATAACATTTTAGGTTAACTGGTGACTTTACATTGGGCGTAGGTATGAGTGGAGGTTGAGTGGTTGTTTGTCTCTCTATGTGGCCCTGTGATTGGCCTGCTTTGTGCCAAATGTCAGCCACCTCAAACCTAACACTGAACACATACAGAGCATTTTTGGATATAATACTTATGTTTCTACATCAAGCTGTTTATCTTGTTGTTCATAAAAATTCTGATACGTAGCAAAGCATTTGTTTTTGCTCAGGGACATTCTTTTCTATCGCTGTAAGATGAAATACTCTAAGAAAGTCTACATGTCACAGTTTTTCAAGAGCTGAAAACCTTACAGATCTTTTCCTTAAATTGTCACCTCTCCTGTGTCTGTATCAGTCACTCTCCTGCTGTTGTTTCCTGGATTTTTATGAGGTAAACTCAGTGAGACTAATGTGTTTGCCACTAGAGAACAGTACATGTTAGCATCTGTGTCATTTGTCTCAGAAGTACCCACCCAAAGGCCCTTTTTCTTCTGGAGCACTGCTCCTTATTGGCGAGCTGCTGAATTATTCAGCAGTTTGAGACGTAAAGGGGATTGCTTTAATTCCTGGCTAGCAGGTTAATGTCAGGAGTTTGCTGTTGCATTAAACGGCTGCAGTAATTTATAATGTCAGCGCTAGCATAGCAAATAAGCACATGATGTTGTGTGGCTAATGTGCTGCATTCAGGGATGAAAGTGGTGCCTCTCAGTGTGTATTATCGCCCACTGTTATGAAATAAGGGTGGTGAGATTGAGTAACAGAGTGGCAGTGTTTGCTGTTTTTGCAGACTGCTGCTCCTCCTGGCTCCTGCACAGGCACAGTCATTTAGAGATGAGCTTTAATTGGACTTGGAATCAGGGGCAGAAATCTCAAGCTGCATGAATATTTTAGAGGAAAGCATCAGACAAGCCTGCCTATATGACTCTTTTCTATCGTTCTGTCTCTTTCTTTGCACTCCCCTGTCCTCTGCACATGCATAAATGTGCACCAAAGCGTGCACAAGCTCTGCAGATTTCCGAGAAGCCATAAAAAATCTTCCCTCGGCCATTAACGGGAATGAATTATTGGCACCAAATCACTTGAGGAATCCATTCTCTAAACACACCAGCCACATACGCTTACATTCAAAGGCTCCAGCAAGTAAATACACACACACGGATACAGTGTCTTTAAACTAGGGCACTATCATAATGGGGGTAATGATATTTGCATTATTAATGAAGCCAGCTTCATACTTGTCTTAATTGAAAATGTTCTTTCATCTTTCATCAAAAGGAGTGGTGTAACGTGAACATGGGAGATAGAGACATACCATCATGAAATGCAAACACTGCTCTTCGTTCCTGTGCATTTTAAGGGATTAAAGTGGTCAGGGTAAGAGGGGGGGCTGAGGCTGAAATGTGGGAAAAATAAGTGGAAGAAAAGAGCAACCAGTAAGGATCAATGGTGTGTATGAGCCAGGAGGTGTGATGGCAAGAAAACCAGGGGAGTGGAGCTCGGCATGAGCATCGTACTGTGGTCTGGCGGCCCCCCTGTGGTTCCTGTAATGAGGGGGAAGAGGAGGCAGGGAAGTAGAATAAGGAGGTTTCAGGGGAGGGATGTGAGTTATGTAACATTATCAAATTGGCATCATAAAGGATGATATAATGCTTAGAAGAACTGGGCGGCATCAGTAGTGTGCTCTGAATTTAACCTTTGATTTTTTATAAGCATTTGGAAAATTCATCTGTGCTACAAACAGTGACATTTAAGATCACTTCTATCACTCAGCTGTCCTTAACTTATGCTGTTTGTTATTTATTTATTTATTTTTTGTAAATCTCTTTTTTAATGAGAAAAGATTTACACATGTCCGTAAATCATAATACCAATCCACACATCATCCTTCTCCATACCACATTAAGAAGAAGGAAAGAATAAATAAATTAAAAAAGGGGGGAATGCCTTATAAGTTAAATTACAAGGCTTTAAAGGGAGGAAAAAATACAAAGACACTGTTATCACATATTACCTAAGGAAGCTGTAGGAGGTGTTCCTCTTGGAGAATCTAGCTATAAGGGTCCAGCCCTCACGCAATTAGCCCACCCTAATCACATATATATTTAAACGTGTACTCCCTCAGTCAGCTGTGTTAACATGTTCCTGTTTTTCTCTCAGTGCATTTTCAGTAATTCCTCTCCAAACTAAATCAATATATATTCCCAAATAAATAACTAAATATAGAGAAAATTATCATAAAATTGGGGGAGAAGAAATGATTAGAGACGCTGGAAAAACTTGGCTCTCAGCCATTATTGAACAAGTTCTTAGTGTTATTTACAGCACCCAATGATAAAGTAAAAAAAAAACAAATAAAAAACTTTGAACATCTTTGGCAGTAATCCTAGGGGATATGTCCTTTTCACATGTCCATTCAAAGTCTTAAAAGATGATATGTATCTAATCTACTTCTTCCAGAATCTCCTGAATTTATTAGATTCCAGCCCAAGAGAAAAAGACAACTTTTCCATTTCATAGATATTAAACATTACATCCACCCAGTCCTCCACCTTTGGGACCTCTGTCTTCAGCCATTTTTTGGTTATAGCTTTCTTGCTTGTAACCAGTATTATCCTTAAACATATATTTGTCACCAGAACTTGTCAAACTCCTGCCCAATTTCCCAAAATATAGAGCCTCAAATGTGAATGGGAGTTTAAATCCAGTTATTCTCTCTAACTTTTATTTATATCCTGCCAATAAGCACCTATAGAGGGGCAACTTCGGAATACATGATAATGGTCTGCTTTATTATTTGCTGTTTGTTTTCAAAGAGGAAGTATCATAACATGGCCACAGTTGAGATTTTTCCCAAGCAGTGCATTCTTGCTGAGCAACCAAATGCTCTTGTGTTGTGCAGCCCATCTCCTCTGGTCACTCATTGTCTTGAATTTGCCCTCTGTACAAACAAACAAGCATCTAATCAATGTTATTTACATGCTTTATGCAATTATTTAAGTGTTTTTCAAGTATATAATTGAGTGAATGAGTGCAATCAGTTTATGATCAAGCCTTTGAAGTGTTTGATAAAAACAAAGACCTATCATCGTTGTCACTGCCTCAGAAATAAACATTTTCCGAGCTCGGACAACCTTATTTAATTCTCTGAGTCTTGCCAGGTTTATAAAATTCTACATGACTTGGCTCCCCCACCTCCAAACAACTTAGGTCTGACACACTGGATCAGTGGCAAGAGGGGATTGTATGATACCTGTAAGGAGGGCCGCCTTTGGACTGTCAGCATTTCCAGGGAGAGTAGCTCAATCTGCCATAAATCATTAGAAACTGTGAAACATACCACATCAACTTAAAGTCCTGACTAAAAGGCAATCAAATATGTGACAATCTATCACTGAATCATGCACATGGGCATGCTCCATGTTAAACCCTGCACTATACCATGCTGATACCTTTTTGCCACCCAGCTCTAAAGCGTATTGTAGAATTTATGCTTCGAAACATTGTTTTTTTTTTTTTTTCTAGTGAGGCATTTTTATCATGCAAGACTCTTTCTGTAGATCTGTGACCTTGTTCACAATCTGAGAGGTAAAGGCGACAGAGAGAGGAGACTGGAGGGAAGCAGGCTGATGAAAAACAAAGTGAGGTGAAATAAGAGAAGTCATTTACAGGCATGTGCCTGCAGAGCACCTGTGACACTTCAGCAGAGAGAATGACATTGATAACAGGTTTTTATTGACCTTCTCAACTTAACCATCAGTCAATAAGGAGCTAAGGATGATGGGTGTGCGACGATACAAACCTCACTCTCATTTTCTACCAGTCTGCGATGGTGTTTAACTTTCTTTGGAGGGCATGCCGGTTTAAAAAATAGAATAGAATTCACTTGAGCTTTGATTGAGTGTGTGTGTGAGTGAATGTGTGATGATATGAGCTTATTGCCCAGGTCAAAGCCCAGGGCAGTAAAGCTAATGACGTTACTGCCCTGGGTGTTGCCCTCACTGGAGACTCCTGAGTCAGTGGATGGATGGATGGATGAGGATCTTGACAAAAGATGGGTGAATTAAGAGTAAATGGATGAATTAGTCATAGATCGGAGAATGGTTAGTGAGAAAATAAACAAATACATTTAAATTGAATCAATTAAGTAATTTTAAAAGAGCCCTGAAATCCAAAAATGGTGAAACAAACCAGAACTCCTATGTTAACTGGAAACTATGTTTTATAACTTATTTTGGGAAACAGTTTCCTGCCTTCATGGGGAACTCTGGACTTACAAACACTCAAAGATTTATGAAAATATAAATGAACACTCCTCAATTATGGACCTCACACTTCATCATAACCTATTTTTCATTGTATCTATACATTTTGAGCAGGGCTGTGGTGCTCTTATATGGTGCTAAATCCCCGATTTTAAATATACCCCTCCCTCAAATTTTGCATAGTGCCATATGATATCAAACATCTTAACTGTAATGATGACCCTGTCATTTATTCTTTTTGTAAAATTAAAACTATAAAAATAAAATTTCTAAAAAAAAAACAAAAAAACAATAGCTCTAAAACAAAGTCTTAATTAAAAATGCATACCTTTTTGATGTCAGTTAACCAAATCAGTCTAAACCAACTCAAAAATGTAATAATAAATAGAAGAACATTTTTTTCTTCTGCACAAATAGGTTACAGCAAATCAACATCATATAAACATGTAAACATTAACCATAATGAAAAAGAGCAAAGCTTTCTATACAGACATGCGGAATCAATGAGATGTTTAATGTCTCAAATGAATAAATCATTATAATGTATTATTTAACATGATAAATAATGGAAAAAAAACATGCACATTGATGACTAAAGTAACAACATTTTTTTTCCAATTAACTTGACAACCCAGTGAGGCCATAGCATATAATTATGCATGTTGTATAAGATGGTTTGCATTAGTGTAATTCACTTGTTACTGTGTATTTATTTGACTTTTATGCAGCGGACAGAGGCATGGGAGGTTACTGCTTTAGGGTCGCTCCACAAGGAATGGTGCTGTCAACCAGAATTTCACTCCTAACTGTATCTGATGGTTACAACCATATAGAAGCCCATTACTCGTTGGATAGTGTGTTTAGCGGGTTCCCCCTGGACTCTTGAGTGCTGCTTCTTTAAAAGAGGCGATGAGAAATGCTTATTTGCATACCCTTAAGAGTATAAAATATAAAGTCTAACTTCAGTCTTGAAAGCCTATTTTCAGCAAGTTTGAGGTAATGTTGGATGCCTTCTTGAGTTTGAGCTCATTAATTTAGCTGAGTGCCTTTTTTTTGAATCTTTCATTATTTTATTTTGCTCTGACTGAGCTATCACAACTTTCAGTCTTAGTTTGTTTGAGGACTAACCAGCCTAAGAGAAAGGCAGAGTTAGTTGTTTCCATGCTGAAATGTTACTGCCCCTTTTCTCATGGCTTAAAAGCTAAAAGAACAAATATATATATATATATATATATATATATATATTGAGAGAGAGAGAGAGAGAGATACACACACACACACACATATATACACATACAAACTTCCAGAGATATATCCACCCCAGCACAGACAAAGACACTAAAAATTAGAATTTATAATTGCAACCAATCCATGGATGCCCGGACCATAAATCTGTCCTCCTCATATTTGTCTCTGCTGAATATAAATTTATTTGAGGTTAGACCTTTGAGATGATATGCCATCACTGCTACTACAAATACAACAACTATTGATGATAAGAATAATAATAATAATGTTTCAAATAGTATTATTTATATCATTATTAGCATTACTGTTATTAATAAATGGCTTTAATAAGATGGTATTTTTCAGTTGTAAAGTTTCAAAGACAACCTAGAGCACATTTTCAATGATTCAAATAACAGCTAATGGTAATACAAAATAGATTTTTTTTGTTGTAAATGAAACATTAAACCTGAATCAAGTGTTTGACTGAAGCAAGTCCAAGGAGACGAGTAGACAATGTTTAAGGCTACCTTTTATCTCCAAGTAGGACTTCAGAGAAATAACACATATTGTCCTGCCCTCTTCATCAGAGTATCCCTGAAGGACTTATCATCTTCTCAGAGTCCAAGTGATATTTTTTCTCAAACCAGACCGAAGCACAGCCACTTTTAAGTAAGCTTTACATCAAAGCAATATTATCCTGTCTGTCATGGCATCATGTGGGAAAAGCTAACATGATGTGAATGTTTTCCTTCAGGGCATAAAACAACAATACATGTTTTTGTCAGATATGTACCTCCTGTTGTGTTTGACGTTTCACTGCTTTCTGTCCCTTCCTGAATTCCCACTGTACTGCGGTTAACTCTGCTGTGGGCCCGAGGCTGTGCAGGGCCATGTGTGTCTCCCATAATACATGTAGCCACCAGCTGCTGCATTTACCCGACAGCCAACAGCCTCACCATGAGACTTTTATATCTACTTCCTGCACTTTCTGACCGTAAGCAGACCTTGGGGAATATTTTTTTGTGGAGTTTACTGGGACATCTGAAGTGGAGATGTCTTCACAAATTAATGAAAGTGACAACAATCCCCCGTATTTCAGCCTAGGTGTTTGGATTACCTGATTATGGAAAGCCCGGTTTGTACATCTGTGAGAGGAATTTAATACCCTTGTTTTTGTCTCCTTCCCCTCCTCCTCCTCTTTATTTTTTGTATCTGGGGCCACAAGAGGGAAGAGGGGGAGAGGAGCATGGGTGATAATGACTTGTCAAATTAGAAGCGATGGAACCTGCAGCGAGTGTAAACACAATACGGGATGTTCGGATGACATTTTCCGAGCTGTATTTCTACTGGGGAAGATTAGCGGAGTGACAGCTCAGGCTGAATCTCATGGATCACAGCTGCAGGATGGAGAGCGCACACATACAAAAATACACACAAACAAAGACAGAGAGAGGAGAAATTACTAGGTTTTAATTCAAGAGAGCAGACGGACACTTGGGAAAACAGACATGGGGATTTCTGCAGAGATAAAAACTTGTACACATTCTGCTAGAGGTGTAAAAAAGGTTGATTCACTTAAAACATTTCAGTATTTCATGTTATAATATCATTTTCATAATCTCTAATAAGGTCTTTGTAATAAGTGTTTATTTATCATGAATAAATACAAGTTATACCAAATAAGATACTTCGGGCTATCTTGTTTGGGTAGACACAATTTGACCTCTAGCATCAGCAAGGCATTTTGGCTTAGAGACCTGCTGTTCATTGGATATTCTCTCTTTTCCAGACCATTCTCTGTAAACATTAGAGATACAGTAGTTGTGCATGAGAATCTCAGTGGATCAGCAGTGTCTGAAATAGTGGGACCAGGGGGAACTTGAAAGTTGTTGCACAGGGCCACTAAGCTTTGTCAATCTGGCCCTGAAGAAACTGGTGCTTTATCCTGTAAATCAATGGAGATATGTTTGGTGTACAGGTTTACTGAGTGACTGGGTTAATTTGTGACTTTAAATATAGAGTATTTATTGCCTTGTTGGTATTTGTTCAGATCTTCATTGACTATAATATGATCCTATGATGGCAAACTTAAAAAAGCAGCCCTTGAGAAGACTGTTTTTGAAAGATGTCTCAAGAATGACATCCGCAAACACAATCTGCTGATATTCGCCAGTTTGCTAAAGTCACTCATTTAATCAATAAACCATGATGACTATGTCCATGCACAGAGGAAACTGTTGCCCACATGGACAGTGGACCTTTTGCTAGTTTGTTTATGAGAGTTAAAGCAAGTTTTTGTGATTTACTTTTCACATACCATGTAGTTTTATACAGCCTGAGCTCTTTATTGTGCCTCTTTCCTCTTTCTTTAAGTGAGTCTTGACTGGAATGTGATGGGACCTGCCCACCATCGTGGTTGTGACGTGATTCCCTGGATTGATGTGATGATTATGTACTCATAGGTTGACACTAACGCTGCTTTAATGAGGGTAAAGGTTGGAGCCCACTGAATGTGTTCTTGTGAGCAAAGTGCCATCCTGTAAAGGGCGTGTTTTTGATGGAATTTCAGCACATTTCCAGAGAGGTGGGGACTCCCAGTAGCTGGAAATTGGCTGGAGTTCAGCAGGCATTTGGCTGGAGTGGCTGCATCAGTTTATCTTTGGCCCCAGAGTGACGCCTTCATTGATATATTGAAAACATGACTCTGAACATTACTGACAACATATCACACATGGCGTTGCTTTGCCCAAGTAACAGTTAGGACAGCTCAGTAGCATGAAAAATGTGTTGTGTGGGACTATGTTTAACATTAATCCAATGTTAATTTTGACAACACGTTTTAATTTTGTTTTAGTTATAGTATTTTACCTAAAAAATCTTTTAGTTTTAGTCATCTTAATTGTTTTATTTTTTTTGTCTAGTTTTAGTTGATGAAATTTCACAACATTTTAGTTGACGAAATCTACTGTAAATTTAGTCGACGTTACTGAATGCTAGTAATGTTTGAACATATAAATGAACAGAAACAAATTTAACTCTTGTGTGAAATGCAAACATCTTTATTTAGGCTACCTGGCAGAACATCTCAGTTACATTACCAGAATTGACAACAAACCGTGAACCTGCCCTACATGAATATATCAATTCATAAAGTAGCTCTGATTGGATCTCTCCCCAACTTATCCCACAACCACAAAGCTAAGGCAGTTGTGATTGGATGTCCCTCTTTACTCATCTAACCTTTCCACACAACCGAAGTAACTCTGACTGAATATATTCCTAACTTTTCTCTACTTTCTATATAACGAAATTAGGTCTGATTGGATTTAGTCAAACATTTCGTCTAGTTTTTATTTGTTGATGAAAATATCACTTAACTTAGTTTTAGTTTTTGTCCATGTGCACTTGTTCTTTTTTTTGTTATAGTCTAGTTTTCATCAGGGGAAAAAAGCTTGTTGATGAAAACTATGATGAAAATAATTAGTCGACAAAATTAACACTGCATTAATCACCCTAATTTTGTACCATGTTGTTTATGCAAATAACTGAGTGTTACCCCTCACCCCTTTAGTGGAACATGCATCTTATCACCTGATTCTTGCCAGCGCACAGTCCTTCCCTGCATTCACAGATGCCTGGTTTTAAAACGCTCCGTTTTACCTCCAGTCATGGTCCAAGAGGCTGCGTATGGATTCATGTCCATGTACCCTATCAGCATGATGGATGGTGTTCATGCACAGCCTTGACTTTATAACTTATAGGGACTTCATTTGCATGTGTCCCCATTGCCAGTAAAAGTGAACATGAAGTAAGAGCACCATAGACTTTTCCCCTGTTAAGATATTAGGGCCTCCTGTTTCTTAGTGTTCTATTTTACGCATGGCTGTCCTCCCCTGGTTGCTGCTCATTTCCCAACTTCGCCTATGAAATAAAGAGCCATTTACGAGGAACAATGTCCCGGCCACCACATCTCCCTCTATCCTGCCCCCGCTATTGGAGAGATACTATTGAGAGTCCCGAGCGCATCAATTTGGGCCTCAAATGACTTTCCCCAGCTGGCCAAATCCTGACAAGCTTTCTGTTCTCCTTAAAAAGAGCCCTTTATCATCAAGAGAAAGGAAGAAAGGATGAGCAAGAGCGACAGAGAGAGGGAGAGAGAGGAGAGTCAAAAAGCTAATGTCTTGGTGACACCCTTTCTCACACAACAGGGGAAATTTCTGTTCTATTACGGGTTCTGGTTAATTTGAAGTCAATTGAAGAGTTATTAAAAGGATCTGTGTGAGCTGAGCTGAACTTGGTCAAGGGCAACAAACTCACCCTGGTTTCTACATGAAACAATGCACCACTGTCACCTTCAAAGTTCCTGTGATTTGACTATTAATTACTCGGACACCGTGCTATGGCAGGGTAGATTTAGGGTTAGGGTTAGTCTTGTCATATTTCTGTCATTAATATCATTTTAATCAAATCATCACTCTTTTAACCCTGTTAGCTGCCATCACAGTGTCATTACCAGAAATTGCCATTACTTTTAGCAGTTACATGTGAGAACATAACATCCAATCTGAGAAATAAAAACACCACACACAAGCACACACTGATTTCTCTTTACACATATAAAGTATGGATGCCCAGATCAGGCATTTCTTTGCTGATGACCAACAATCACCTGTTTGTGAGACTGGTCGATACCAATATCAATCGTGCTTCATATTCTGTTTGTGCAAAACAATACAAAAAGATCTCATGGAGCAATGCAAGAAAGTGTCCTATAGAAAGGACATCTGAATTACACAATGAAATGACTTTTTCATTGATAGTTTTTATTTATATGAATTAACACAATTATTGACAGGCTGCTTTATACCCGTGCTTATATATGTTTGTGTGTTGATCACAAACTTTACAGCCAGAAAGTGTGAAATTGGAGTTTGTTTTGTTGAATAACTCTGTGCTTATTGTTGGTAAAATGTCTTTAATCCCGCTAAATGCCATCCAGAGAGTTTAACATCTTGGAGTAGTTATTGTTTCATTTTTTATCTTTTCATCATTTTAACTCTTGATCCTCTTTTGGTTTTATTCCTTTTCCATCATTGTACTTCCTATTTCCTTTTCTATCTATTGGTAGTTTTAGTCTTTTTAATTTGCTTCCTCCTTCTCATCTTTGGTGATATTAGTCTTTCATTTATTTTGCTCTCTTTTCTGTCATCTGTGATTTACCACTAACTCTTACACTTCTGGTCATCCTATTCCTCACATTTCTGTTTTATTTGTCTTTTATTCTCTTGTTTATCTTTTATTTCGTCTGTAAAGTACTTTGTAACCATGTTTTGAAAAGTGCTATATAAATAAAGTTTATTATTTATTCTTTTTTTATTATTATAGTTAAAGGCATTTATTTTAGCACCCGGGGCAACATGAAGGTGGATTTATTTATCTGCACCAGTGACCCAGAGTCAGGGGTAGAGGAATAAAGCAAAACGGCCACAACAAGGGAAAGGAAGTATGTCCTCTGCAGGATGACTAGGGGAGTGAACTAATCCAGCCCCTGGAAGTGGGGATAATGTGAAGTGGCCCTCTGTGTCAAGACAGAAATGCTATCAGATAGGAAGAATTTTTCTGACTTTTCCTTTAAAAGAAAAATATTGAGATATATTGTGTTTATAGCTGTCAGATAAAAACAGATATATATAATTTATAGTCCATATTTTCCAGCCCAACACTGTACTCCAACTTATTAAACTCTCTTGAACTTCCTCACATGAATTTCCTCCTGTGCCGTTTCCCACCAAACATCTGCTCCAGTTCTGTGCGGTAAACCCTCATTGTTGAGGATTTATTGTAAATTTAAAGGTATTGTTTTGGATTCATCCCTCAAAGCTTGGTGTTGCTTTTGAATTTACTCCACCAATATGTATGCAAATGCCAACATCTACTGCCAGAAATTAGATTAACTTCATATCCCTGTTGTTTTTATATACTTTCTCTAGTCTTTAGGTGCAGGTTCAGTGGTTTAAAGTAGCACTGTTGTGCATTACAGCACAATTTACAATGTACTGAAAATAATATCAAAAAAAGCATGAAGCATATTAATTCACATAGGAAATGCTTTGCCTTTAATGAATTTACTATGCTTTTGTTAATGTTAATCGCAGCCTGTATTTAAAGCGAACACATAAATGGAGTGTTCAGCCTCTGGTTTAAGTTTTCTGTTCTGTAATTTTCTTTGCATTTTTCACATTATTGCAAAAAGAAATTAAAAACAAACGTGGCAAAAAATCAATTTATAATTAAGGAAGGAATATGAGAAGACAATGCATTGCAACAAAGGCACTGAAGCATAAAAGCCATTACAGCAAACATTTGGGAAACCTTGTTCAACATGTAGTGAGACAGTCAATTTTCAAAACCCCCCTGAAAGTATGAGCCAAAGGTATTAAAGAGGAAACAAGAGCTGAGCCACAGATGATGGTTGTAATTGTGGTAAACAAGCCGCAGAGGTATCATCACAAAGGGTTGAGGTAATATGACACCTCCAGAAACATGCACAAGGATGTAAGTGGGACTTAATTAGAGCAGAACAGGCTGTCATTATAGCCAGAGGTCACAGTTATTATATTTCTGCCTCCCCCAGGACTTAAACAGTAAGATTTAAGTGAAATACAAAAGGCTTTTCAAGCTTCATCATTGAACTTCCTGACCCTAACCTTCCCATTTAACCTTAAAGGGTTAATGACTTAGAATCTGGTCTTGATCCAAGGTCTAGTCTACAAGGTCTAACAGGTTAAGTTTACATTACCCAGTAGCTCAGTCAGTTCAGAGATGGGTAGGAATCAGAGGGTTTGAGTTTGAGCTTCATGGTGGACCACACAGATGCAGTCTCTTCAATTTTCCCCCTCAAATCGAATGCTAGTCGAATGCCTGCCAGGTGTCCCAATTTGGTCAGAGCTTCTACTCAGGGGTTTGGTCTTCAAGTAGACTGGCTTTACCAGGTCACGACTGTAATGCATTTATCTAGGATGTAATTCCCAGTTTCCACATCTGAGTTCTGAGGTAAATGGAAATCATTAAAGTAGCGTTAGCATTAACCAGTCTCTAAGAGTTTGTCAAGTCATCGAGGGCTACCTAATTTCTGCCACGAGGTTGGGCAGGTCCCAGCATGTTCCAGTCATGGACCATTCAAGACTCAATCAAGTCTTCAGTCAATCAATAATGAATGCTGTGCTCACAGATGAATGCTTCTGCAAGTTGCCGGTGGTTCCACACCAGCTTTAAATCACAGCAAGTGGGTATCAGACGTTGTAAAGTTTGCATCATTTTATGTACAGTAAAACCACAGTTTAGACTTCTTTTGTTTCTGGTCTCCCATCATCACCACTTTGACTTCTTTGTGCTCATTTTTTGTGGCTGCCTCTGATGAGAGGATGATGTCTTTGATTTGCAATGCATGTAGAGTAAAAGTGGAAGGATAAGAGAATTGTTAAACATCAGCACCAATGCTATCGATTCATTGAGATTTTGACTCGCGTCCCTAGTCACGAGAGTGGACAGCTCCCAGCACTGTCCAAGGTCCTGCTAAGGAAAGTGGGGAAAAATTAAATTGCTCAATCTGAACCACCTTTCTCCGCATACTGAGGCACACTTCATGAAATGCCAAACCCTCTGCTCCAGTAGTGCTTCCCATAGCAGACCAAAGAGTTTTGACAGGGATAGAACTGAAGCACTACACACAATGTTGAAGTAATTGCAAAGAGTTATCATGGAGCTTGTTCTGCTTGTAACTATCCCAATGAATTACTTAAAATAAAAACCAAATTAATATACATTTTTTTATCATTCTATGGCTGAGTTAAGGCTTATTCTAAAGTGCATTGGCAGCTTGTTTTGTAGCCGTTGTGGAACTTAAGGGAATTTTCTTGACTTTTCTGTTTGCTTGAAAATACCATGTGAGTAATAACTCCGTGGAGGATTATGGACATGACATGGAGTGCAGCACACCGGAGAAGATTTCAAAATACTTTGGGAGCCTCAGCTTCTGTCCATGTTTGTGAAACATGAGGACAAACTTCAATATTTGACTTTGTGTTGTTTTTAGAGCAGCATGCAGCTGACCTTTTGACCTTACCCTGTATGTTTGCCTCACGCCTCTCCTCTGTGAGCCTCCAGTTTGGAAAGTAAAAGAAAAAAATACTCAGTACTTTTTATGAGTCATGAGCAGAGAGGCAACACAAGAGAGGAATGGAAACAAGCAGGACAGATGAAGCTGAGGGTACCAAGGCTGCAAAAGAATCATACACTGGATAAAATACTGAGCACTTCTGGTAAATATCACAACTACCCAGGAGCCATGGCAGAGAGATGTACTCCAAGGGTGACATTGCACTGTTCGGGCAGGAGGTTGTGTCAGTGGAAAGCTGTTTAGCAGCAGGCCTGGCAGCGTGTTTGCTCTGCATATGCAGGCTTCACATCGTATTATTTTCACATGTCTCTTTGTTTGTTTCTCCCTGTCTGTTCTTTCAGTGCTAATTACTGTTACAGATTTATAGACTTTTGACAAACTTTGTATCATTTAAACTTGGGTATTAAAAAGCCAATTGACATGTTTTTTGGAGGCCTAATTTTGGCCTTTTTGAAAAGGCACAATCATAAAGCATACATTAATCTACATTTTCTTTCTTTTTTTTTTTTTTTTACATCCAGACCTTTTCGTTTTTACGGTTTACAGAGGAAGGTATGATAGATATGTTCCATGTTAGCTGTGAGTCCACTAACTTCTGATTGTCTCTCAGTCCTCCTTATTCATTTTTAAGAGTTTACTTTACCTTTTGTGTACACCCCAGTACCCACTTTCTTTCCATCAATTGTCCTATTTTATCTATTTACAATGAATAGAAGACACCAAGAACTCGATGAGCTTTCCATTATAATGAATACATTTGAGTGGAAAGAAGGAGCATTAGTAATCTGGTGAGTTATAAAAAATTAGCACATAAATTTGATCAAAAAATTCCACTCTGTATCCTCAAGGATGATACTAATCTTCATTTTTAAAATTTCCAGTATTATCCCCTTAAATTCTTCCACTGTAGGTGGCCCTGGTTTTAGCCACTAGTAACTTGCTGCCAAAAGAGCCCGCAGCAGTTTTGTATCACTCCTCCTTTTTAAGTAATTAATGTGACTTAAGTAGAGACTCAGGGTTTTCAGGGTTGTATGAATTGAAATATCTTGATTTATGTTTTTTGAGTAACTTTCCAGTACAAACAGGTTTGGGTTGATCCCAGAAAACATAGTTGACATTTTTTGCAATGTGTCCAATGTTGGCAAGACACTCAACCCCAAGTTTCTCCCACTGCGGCATCAGTGGCATGTAAATGGGTATGAAAGTGTGTAAATCTGTTAGGTAATAATGATGGGTTATATACAGGGAAACCCTGAACCATCACTGAGTGAATGGGTGTGAATGGGTAGATGTTACTTGCTGTGAACAGCTGCTTTGAGTAGTCAAAGAGACTAGAGAAGTGTTATATAAGCTCAAGTCCATTTACCATACATGAATACAAAGAAAGTTTTATCTTTACAAGTTTAAATGCTTTTAGATATTTTCATAAGCTTTGCATAATGCCAAGGACTTGCTTAATGCTGAGTGTGATGGTAGTATGTGAGCTACCTGCTGAAATTCAGATGTGTCTATTGTTTTTATCAATACAGAGAAGTTCAAAATGTTAAACATCTTTATAATTATTAGG
Organism: Cetoscarus ocellatus; assembly: GCA_037902135.1. NCBI lineage: Eukaryota > Metazoa > Chordata > Actinopteri > Labriformes > Labridae > Cetoscarus > Cetoscarus ocellatus. Next base: position 1,857,038 of record JBAMNC010000688.1, read on the forward strand.
CCAAAGACACACATCAGGCATTTTAATGAATGCCTCCTTGTGGAGATCCTCTGGGTACGTCCAACTGGGAGAGGACCCTGGCAGACCCTGGCTGAGTTATTATATATCCTGTCCAGAAACTCAAAAAGTAAAAGAGGATGATGGATATGCTTGTTATCTTTGTTAAATAACATCACATTAATAATACAGGTGTTGGGGTGCTGATTTGCTGGAGTTGTAAGCAACCAGTCAAAAATATTCATGAATAAAGATAAGTGCAGACTTAAGAAACATGCATTGTTTTGCAAGAATTTGATGTGGGATGGCATGGTGGCGTAGCAGGTTAGTGTGCCTGCCTCACAGCAAGAAGATTGCTGGTTTTGACCCCCCCCCCTTGACCAGGGTCTTTTTGTGTGGTGTTTTGCAAGATCTCCTCACATGAATGCATGGGTTTTCTCTAGTTGCTCCGGTTTTCTCCCACAGACCAAAACATGCTCATTAGGTTAATGCCCTTAAGTTTGGCTGTTAGCATGAATGGTTGTCTGTCTCTCTATATAGCCATGTGATTGGCTTGCCACTGGTTCAGAGTGTGCCCTACCGCTTGTCATTTGGGTCAGGTTCCAGCCTTCTTCGACCCTGGAAGGGATAAGCAGTATGAATGGTGATGGACGGGTAGATGAATTGAAACTCCTTGAGAGTTTAGCTGGGTTTTAGGGGTGCCTTGAGCAAATCAAGTATGGTCTATTGTCCGCACTACGCTTGGGTCTGGTTAATCAGTCATTTCGGGCAGCTAAAGCCACTGTTCAAAACTGCAGATTTGTTGTCTTGTTTAAAAGTACACTATCAAGTGGAGAGGACATGTTAAACACACGACAGGCTGTAATTCAGTATGTGGCCAGCTTGCAGAGTGTCTTCCCACTACTCTCTTCTGCCCCCCTTCAAAAGCATATCCATTGTCTCTCTCTTATCAATAAAGGCACAAAATGGCCAAAAAATAATCTTAGAAAAATAGAAAAAACACACTAAGTGGCACATAAGAGTCGCCTAAGCTTAACATGAAATATTCAACATGGTGGTCCTATGTGACTGCCTGTGCCTCTAAAACCATCTGAAATGGATAATACAGGAGCAGCAGTTTCTTGTGCTTCAGTGTTGCCTTAATTTATGCATTGCAACCATTGAAACTATTGGGAAAATAGATGAGAAAATAGTAGGAAATCTTAGAAATGTCATTCATCAACGACGAGTTGAATATAAGTAATGTCCAATTCTTACTACTGTGTCATGACAGATAGAGAGGCAAAGGAGAACTGAAGTTTTCAAAGCACAAAATACTGTAGTTTGCTATCCCCATACTGTTTTTGGAAAGACAGCAGAGGTAGTTCAGCAGCATCTTTGGAGGGAACGAGCAGTATTGGTCCACATTTGCATATAAATGAGTAATGGTGAACTGTCAGAGAGAGGGAATGATTTAGAGACGCAGAAATATGGAGTGGCACAGCACAGAAGGAGAAATTAAAAAGACAGGCATCAAGTGATAGAGGGATGGATGTGTTTAAGTTCAACGGAAACGACTCCTCAGTGAAGAAGTGTTTAATGTACAGTGTGTTTGTATTATTTATGTTCATGAAATATTACATAGTTGACCTTTGGGCTGATGTATGTTCTTTTGAAGGGCTGAATTATACATTATTTGTGATTTTCTGCTCACATGCAAGCCCTGCAGTATTTTAGACCATGACTGCTCCACCAGATGTCTGACCAGTGGTAGACCAGCTTCGTCCTTTTTTGAAGTAATGCTTCTCTGACTGTATTTGTTTGTTGCGGATCCCACAGAAGACAGAAAGTTGTCATAGAGGCTAATTTCTTTATCGGGGGTTGTGGTTTTTCTGCAAATGGCGTTCTGACTTCAAAGGCCTGAGTCAGTGCTTTGCTTACATAACTCCCATTCTTCTTTCTGAACTCAGCAAATGGACTTTGGAAATAAATCATGAATGGATGGTTCGTAACCTTCCTGTTTGGCCACAAGAATTCTTTCTGCCGTTTTATAACTTATTTTAGATTAGGAGTTGGAAAAAGAGTGACCAGAGGAGAGGAAATGTTAAAACATAGTCAGTGTGCAGGCAGAGCACTGATTGCATAAGCTGATTGTTTTTTTTTTTTATTCATGCTTCAGTGTAATTGTCTCATTCGCAGCTGCGGCTCCATGCAGGTGTACAATGCTGCAAATATAACCTCACACTTGTCTCCCTTACTGATTCACTCACTGCAATCAGGCTTGTTCCTGCAGTTTTCCACCTCCACCTCCTCTTCCTCATTATTATTTGTTAAATCTTTTTTTTTTTTTTTTCATTGTGCTAAGATATTATCTTCATTAGTACACTAATATAATAAAGGGGAGCATTAATTCTCCATTTAGAACCATGGAGCATTTCTTTAAGAGCTCTTGTAAGAAGAAAACAGAATATGGTCGCTGTTAGGCACAAAGCTCCTATCTTCAAAACCCCTACTTATCAGGAAATGACACAAACACTCTTCTGCTGAATGAACGAATATTGTATTATCCTGATAACAAGTTTTTTTTTTTTTTTTTTTAACTCTAATTAGTTTATTTCATAAAACCCTCTCACCGACCAACAGCACTGTTTTATTACAAAAAAAAAAAAAGCATTAAAAATAGAGTCAGTAAGTTTTTGCTAACCTGAAACATCAGGTGACACACCCAATGGCATGTATAAAGTGTATGTAACCCCTGATTATGTGGTATGGATAAATTTAATAGGAGAGAAAAATTGACACCCTGTTTCACACTCGAGCTTCTTTTAAACTTGTAAAACCTTTATTCACATGTTATTTTTAAATTCACTTTCACTTTTTTCAATACATCTTATCAAGTGCAGTCTTGATTGAAAAAATAAACCTTCAATTTGAAAGGAAAAGTAAGTAATGGAGGTGGGTGGAGCTGACAGCATGTCTCTGAAGCACTTTATATATGTTATTGTTTTGCCTTAGAGACCCCTGGTGGCAGGTTTTTAAAACATGTTAAAGACAAGTGTGCAAATAATCAAAGTGTCGGCTCGGATTCCTGCTTCTGATCAAACTTAGCGTCAGCCTGATTATCTGGAGGCCCTAACGATTATCTTACCAGATTATCATGTGGTATGGGGGGGGTGTTAATAGTCATTTTATCTTATCGGAAGAGGATTGGGGCCACCCGACTTGAAATTGGAAATATTAAACATGTTGAATATTTACAACCAGAAATCCTGATGTGTTTGGACTGCACTGAGGACAGCCCAGCACGTCCTTTGTGTTTTGTCACATGGACCAGAGCATAGCCAATTCGGGAGAAAGCTGGCTGAAGCAGGAAGCAAATGTAGCCAAGGCAATGAGAGTGAAGGCAATGCATGTAGTAAGTACGACGTCAAAATGGAGGTCCAACTCAATGAATTGTTTAAAAAACACAGTTTCTAAACAGCCTAACCTCTAAACTACATATCACAAACTGATAAGGAGAGGAACTGGACAGAAATCAAAACCGCCAAGGATGTCACAGGAAGCTAACTGCTAGCCCGATTTAGCCTCTTGATGAAATCACAAGCTGCGAGGTCGGAGACTTAGTCCTTGGTGAGTAAATTGGTTGGTTTGTGGTGTCCTATGTCCCTCTCTTTGTGGCAAACCACACACCACAGGCACAAAACTAATAAGTCGGACATTGTCTGTCTTCATGTGTGGCTCTCTTAATGGGAAGAATCGGTTAAGATTTTAAAAAACAATATGTGCCAGGCCTTCGTTTCATGAGGTACACAATTTTGGCTGCTTTTATGGCTAAAAGTTGTTTTAAAAAACAAAAGTAGTAGGATAACTTATCCACAGAGTTAAACTTTTTGGTGCCCTTCTGTCTTGTTGTATATTTAAACCTTATTGGTGGAGTTAGGCACACTGCAGGCTGTGAAAACACAAGCTAGATCAGGGTTCGCTGTACCAATATTACCAAACAACACCAGACCACTTGGCTGGAATGAACCAAAGAAGAATCTGCAACTTACATAAAGTGTTCAAACAGCTTCTGATCTTTTAAAGTGGATCAGATCATTTCCTAAGACCAGTTAGAACCATTGAATAGACCGTGATTCAGGAAAAAAGATCACCACTAGCCTGGTGAGAACAAGTCAACAGTATATGTAGAAAGAGATGGAGTCATGTATGCAGAGTGGGTGTAAGCTGAGGCGGAGAGAGAAACTGAAGTTATTAAGAGTTCTCCTCCACATATAGATCATTGAACGTCCTCTTCCTGGCCCTGCATGAACCCAGCCGCCCACCTAACATCTGATAATTACACTTAATTAGGAGCTCAGGTACTGATGAGAGGAGATGCTGACTGCTGAAGCTGACATAAGAGCAAGTGAGAGACATTTAAGTAGGCAGCGAGGCACACTTGAGTTACATTCTGTTGTTAAAGGATAATGGGAATTTGATTATGGGGGAAAGAGCAGCAGCGGTTGTCCTGGATGACTCGTTGTGTTTGTGTGTATGTTTAGGGGGGTGGGTTCATTTGCATGTTTGTGTGGGAGTTTATGCATTGATATTAGCTCAGGCGTCTGTTTTTATTGCCTTGCTTTTGTGACACTGAAAGATGGACAGGTCTGTGTCAGTACTGAATTTAATAAGGCTTCTGACAGGCACACACACTCATACTGTAGCCTTGATGACCTCCTATTGCTATTTACTTTCAACAGTCATACCCTTGCTTATGTGACAGAAATAAATTACAATAATTCATTTTATATTTGACAATGTCAACAGACAATATGTAAATCAACGATGCACTGATTACATGGAAAAACCTTGAAAAAGCAGATGATTCATCAGTATTATATCAAAGTATTTTCAACTCTTAACTTTAAATATGAATGTTAATTTCAAAATAAAATATTGGACATACTTCAGATAAAATCTTAAAGTTTGACAAGGATGTGAATCTGAGTTTATAAACTTGACGCAACTCTACAACTTAGACGCCATTGAAGAACCAACAGATTTAGCATTGCTAAATAATCAGTTTAACCCAATGAACTATCCATGCATTTATTAAATGGATTTGATAATTAATAGATTTTTAAAAAATCATTCAATGAAAAGGTCATTTCTTGAGGTAAATAGATAGTTCGGACATGGAGTCTGAATAGGTGGGACACAAAGACTTTTTGTGTCCCCATTACTTGATGTTAGGGTAACAATATAGAGTAATAGCCTCTGAAATAGAACATTTTCATTTACAGATAATTTTACATCTGCTCTTACATCACTGCATGAACCTCTACATGCAGCTGGTGAACTTAAATAAGTACTAAACCAATGACTGATCAGCTGTTTTTGCACAATCCCATGGTGGCCATGTTCCTGTCACTCACATGTCACTGTGAGGGTGCACAGCTCAGTGTTGTTATCTTATTGCACCATCATGTTTGTTGGAAATGTCAAAATCAATAAATGGAGCATAGTATTAATTCTGGCAGGACATGCAGTCAAGAATGCTAACATGCCAGCAATCCAGCATTCCAACAGCAGATCCAAAGCTAACCCGCCACTGAGAACAGCCAGCTTATTGCCTCTACGCTGCCATTGGCTAAAGGCACTCAGACCGCCTTACTTAAGATGCTCTAGCCTGCCTACTCTTTACTGCTTCTGCTGCAAACTGCTTTGCAAACCTCCTCCACCCCAGCTCCTCCTCTAAGCTATTCTCTGACTTAATGTCAGATGAATATAAGGCCAAACCACCTAATTCAAAATGTGTAAATAAATGCACATAAAGCTAATTCAAGTAACTGCTCTTGTGGCTTTTCTTGACAAAGTGGTTCTGACAGAACAGATTTTAAGGTGCAACAAAGACAAATGATGACGTTTTAGATGTCACCTAAAAGCACAGTAAGCAATTTGGTTGGGGCGTAAATACTCAAGGGGCATGGTCGAATAGTATCAGTTGTAAGCCCAGACAAATGTATTTAATACACTAAAAAAATCCCCACTATGAATGTGACATCACAGAATATGGCAGCTCAGGAAGTTCGCTCTGTTCAACACAGCCCAAAGACACCTCCACACATGCATTGTTGACACTTGTTTTCCCTTGCACCATCCGTACCTTTGCCCCACTCATCATGTACTGTGGCAGTGTTGGGGCATCAGCAGCCGGTGAAGGAGTGCTGCAGCTTACATTGCTGCAGTAAGACTCAGCGGAGCAGAGGCCAGAATCCCTCAGTCTGACAGCTGTGTGGGAATGTGTCCATATGGGAACATCCTTTACTGTATATTCTTGTCCGAGAGTGGCCGAACAGAATCACTGCTAAAGGCGTGATATCCCAGAGGTGCAGCAAGGAAAAAAGGAGAGAATGTTTGCATGTGAGTGTGTGTGTGTGTGTGTGTGGGTGTGTGTGTGTGTGTGTGTGTGTGGGGTGGGGGGTGTAGGGATGTGTGTGTGTGTGTGCTGTCAGCAGAGAAAAAGAGTGAGAGGTGAGGACTGCAGTATTCCTCCAGCAGGAAGCATTGATTTTCCGGCCCAGCGTGGGGATGTGGGAAATGTCAGCCTCTAATTGAGTTGATAAAACCGTTTTGAGTTTCAGACATAAATATGGTTTCTCCTCCTGCAAAAGACCACCGAATTAGACAAGTCCCATTGGGAGGTCTGTGAAGAATCAAAGGTTTCCTTCTTTTGTTTTTGAATTTGTTGTTGTGTTTAAGTTTGTTTCTTGGACAGCTTCTCTTCAAAGTCTGCATGTTGGAAGAAAATGACAGGCAAGCTGTGCTGTCTAAAAACACGTCGTTTTCAAACTTCAAACTTGTTAAAAGTCGTAGTTTTGAGTGCCTCTGTTTTTTGTATTAATTATCAGCTCCTTACTGAGTAAAAACTCAGGGCCTGATCTGCTAAAGGTTTGCATGTATAAAAACACATGCAAATTTGATAGCGTGCGAAAAGCTGATATACTAACAGGGTGCAGCGAGGGTTGCGTCTGTCAAGTGAGCAAAAAAGCACACGCAGTCCATCAAGCATGTTTGTCTTCATGAATATGCAGAATATATGCAGATGATCAGAACGTGCAAAATACCGGGAGGAGGAGATGCAAATGTAATCATTTAGCACCCGCAATGTGATTTATCAAACTCGCAACTGATTGCGCGTGGTGTTGTTGCGTCTAAATTTAGCACGTGTGAAAGGCAGGTGCAAAACAGGGACAGCGTTACGCACAGATGGCTGCAGTCATTGTGGAGAGAAACAGCGGTCGCATTAACCAAATATTTTCAATCATTGACTGAATTTTTTGATGAATGACAGAAAGATTTGGAGGCTGTCTGTCATTATGATGGACTGAAAAAAGAGTGACGATCCAGTGTACCATCATACTCATGCGCACACGCGTGTAAAGTAAAACCTCTTTGTTACATTGCGGAGGAGGTCATTTAACCTATGTTAAAGAAGATGTTCATAGCTGGCTATGAAGGAGAATCACTCTGTTTGTCATTTAGAGCTAACTACAATCACACTGTCTACGCACTGACAGTGACTTTAGGAGCTGTCAGTGCGTGGAGAGTGTGACGCTGTCAGTGCGTAAAAGGCAAGAGTACCCGCGTGGTCTGTGTGTGCGTAACTGTAAGACTGCACTTCACATGAGAGGCTGTTGATGATGAAGCTGTGTAACTTTGTGAATGCTGTCATTTCAGTTATGTTTAATTGTAATCAAAAAAGGAAAATTTAAAATGACGGATAAAAACATGGCCACGAGGTAAAAGTGACGACCTTGTCCGTTGAAATGACAGACAGCAAAAAAGGTTACTGCAAGTGTGTTCATTTGCCTCCAACTCCATGGCTTCAAACTTCATTTTTCATTTACGGCCACTCTGCTCTCCCAAACTCTCCGTGGTGACAGCACACGCAAAATCCTCCTTTAAAGGGGGCAGTCCACACCACTTTTGCACCTGTTATCTAGACAGTACGCAGTCATAGTAGATCACCTGCAACACGCCTACTAATTGCAAGTACAATTTTTTAGTGTGTACACGCAGTTTAGCACTCATTTTTTTGGATCTTAGTAGATCAGGCCCTCAGTTTCTTACCTCTCTTATATCATCATACAGGGAAAGATCTGAAACCTGTAGGTTATTAGCCTAAGGTATTGCCCAAATATTGTAGCAGCGCTGCTAATGTAGCTCTTGTTGAATTTAATAACACAACTGCCAATAAGTTCAGGACCTTTTTTACAACAAATACACAAACATTAAACAGACCAGATGATGAAGCTGGCTTGTTATCTTTATGGAGTGGTGCAAGAATCCAAAATGAATCCAAAAATGCAAAAGAAAGGTAGCATTTAGCACTTCCTGATTCCCTGGAACTAAATGGGATTTATAATACCAGTTTTGGATAAATATGTTTAACATGGGGGTTGCTAACTAACTGCTGACCACAAAAATGGCAGGTTTTACAGATTTACTTGCTGTCATACTCTGTTGTTCTCTTTTTTCCCATCAGCTTGCAATCCGGTATTGCACTGCACTATGGGCGGGGGTGCATGTCGTCAAATGATGCCTCCACCGGGAGGTCCATGATGACTCAAAAGCTCTCATATTTTCTGTTTACATGTGCTTACTTGTGTGATTTGTTTTTCTGAAAGCTTATCTTCAATGTTTCCTTTCACTCAGTGTCAGAATATGAGCTTGTTAGAATACAAAGTTTTTGTTGTGGCAGAGGGGGCCAGAGATGGAGAGAGCGAGAGCGAAGCAGAGGTCATATCCATTAGAGGTGTAGAGGGTGAATAAAGAAAAGGCTGAATGAAGCAGCGGCTGTCCCTGCTGATTAGCAGATTGATATGCAGAGAGGGCAGAGGACTCACCTGCTGCCTTCAATGGAAATTCACTCTAATGTCGAAAGAGGAATGGATGCATTTGAGCAGCACTTATACAATCTTCTCATGTTTAAAGGATAAAAATTTGATAAAGATTCATGTACAAAATGTTTTTGATCATGCAGAATTGATGGAAAATGGACGATTTTTCCAGGAATTAAGGTGAAACATGAATAATTAAAGCCTCTATTTCATTTTCCTCGGCTTATATTATGTTCTTTAATATTTAATAACCTTCATCAGAAAGATGCTTAACAGTTGTATAATCAAATTTAAAGTCAGAGAGGGTGCATGGGAGCATATATGATGGTGCGTGTGTGCATCCATAAGGACCCTGCTCTCATTATTAGGAGTGATAATTAGACAGGCTCCCACAGACACGCATTCCAACACACACTTCCTGTTTCTCCAGCTTTCATATGTAAGCACACGCACACACATTTGTGGCTAAGCCCTACTGGTAATTAACAGATATAATTAGGCAGACAACCAGTCGTATAGGGAATGCACACTCATGCAAACACACGCGCATAGGCACACGCACACATAACTTCCCTGGTAATTAAGGGTATTAATTACAAGCATAGCTGTCCCTGTGAGGCTTTGTATCACTCACAGACCGGCACACAGCGGGGTTCTTATTACTTTATCTCACCACACCATCACCATCTCTCTAAATCTCTCAGTCTCTCCGGTTACACTTGCACACACATGTACTCCCTAATATACACCTGCTGGAGAAACAAATGGTGGCTAATTAGCGTGAGAGTGATAGCCGTTCAGAGGTTAACCTCCGGTACAGCGTGGGGATTTAGAGGGGACGTTTGGTAGAGCTTGAACAGACCAATGTGTCAGTGTGGCTGGGGTGGTGTCTTCTGATTCTTTTTTTTTTAAATTCCTTCAGCTCACTTTTTGTGTTTTCTGATTGTTTTTTTTTTTTTTTTTTCTAAAAATGCTGTTTGTTGGTTGGTAATTGGCTGGAACTTGGCAGGCATTCAGCTGGTGCAGGAAAATTGAAGCGGCTGTATCTGTATAGAATCTTATTTTCTCACTTAATTGTATTGTCTCATGTCAAGTTGAAATGTATTGCATTGTATCGTCTTAGCCTTCCTGGTGGTGCAGTAGGTAGTGTGTTGGTGCCTCATACAAGAATGTTGCTGGTTTCAACACTCTGAGAAAATCCCTTAGGCTTTCATTTGAGAGAATCAGAGTGATGCTAGCTTCCAGGTTGGCCTGCATCACTCTATTGGTGACTCTCAAGACCTTTACCCTGCATTCACACCAAAAGCGATCTGAACGTCCTCAGGGTCCAGTTGCCATTTTTTTTTAAATCATCGCTGGTGTTGAGGGGCGATCGGGGTGACGGTGTGTAGCACAATGCGAGCGACTCGAGCGTCGATGAGCAGCGCGAAACAAGCATCGCGAGCGACGAGTAGAAGTTGAAAGAATCTCAACTTTATGCAAATGAGCAGCGGCGTGACCAAGATGACAGCCAATTGTGGGCCAATCTGGATTCCAAGGCAGGAGGTTGTGAGAGGGAGGGCAATAAAACAATGGAGGAAAAACTGATTATTGCTGTCTCCGGCTTCCCAAAGTGAGATCCATGGGGAAAGAGGGAACCGAAGTCCCATGTGCATTATACAGGGGTGGGGGTCATAATAATCAAATAGGCTACTGTTAAAAGGTCACATGCCTGTCTGAATGTCTGCTTGTTTGTGTAGTATTTGTGCAATAACTATATATAAACACACACACATATATGTGCAACAAGCATGAAAACAAAAATGACAGTATATGGTCATCCAGAGCACAGCTGATCCACCTTGGTTGACACATCTGCACCACAGCCTGAAAGATTTGCCCATTCGATCTCCCACATTACGTAGCCTGCCTGTGTGTTCTGTGTGTTTTCAACTGCCAGGCGGCGCGATGTGAACAACCAGAGTGTCCACAGGCAATTTTGTTGCTTTTGGTGTGAATCCCCAGTTAGGTGTAAGTGAATGTTTTTGGTGTCATCGGCCCTGTGATTGGCTGGTGACCAGTCTAGGGTGTGCCCTTCCTCCTGCCCAATATCAGTTGGAATAAGTACCAGCCTTTTCGACCCTGAAAGAGATAAGTAGCAGAGAGAATAGATGAAATCACCAGAACAATAAATATTACATCTTATAGCAAGTGCCATGTGGCATATAGTTTATCATGTGATGTTGTATTGCATCAGGGTAAACATTGTATGGTGTGAGCTTGAGTGAAGTCAGGACAAGTCAAGTCAAAGGTTATCTTTTTAAGGAACCTTATGTCATTGCAGTGCTGTACGATTCAAATACAAAATATATGAGCTACTTTCTCATGTCATGTTGTATTCAATCTAGAAAGGAGAAAAACGGACTCATTAAATTCAGTTTAATGAGGATAATCACCAGAGAGGCCATGTTCAAAGTCCCAGTCCATGGTAAATGTTTGGGTCCAATTTTCCATTTTCTGCGGGATAAATGTCCTTAAGGTGGTTTGACATGCAGCTGACATTTCTATTCATTTATAAAAGTATTATCACCTTCCTGAAATATCAAAGGTACCTCTATTGCGATGTGTTAGCATTTGAGGTATTTTTTAGGTCCTCAAGATGTGTGCATCTCTTATATATATTTATATATATTCCTAAATCTAAAAGTTATATTTACAGTGTTTACTTCTTATAGTCTCTTTCTTATATTAATGCTCACCTTTGTATTGAATATGCCTCTTGTATAACTCTAAGGATCACATATCGGGTCAGGTGACTCCCTGGATTGTATAGATGGAGATGTTTTTTTTCATCCACCTAATGTCTGATGAAGAGCTAAGATCCGAGACGTCACATCTCTGGTTATAATACTCATTAAAACTGACTCTGGAGCAGCTTCTGGTGTGCAGACCCTTTGTCTCTTTTTCACATTGTATCCAATCACACTTGCTGCTTCTTACCTGATGATTTCCTCTGTAATTAGAATAACTTTAACTGTTGGAAAGAATATCTTAACTAACTTGCACGGTGAGCTCAGAACAAAAACTGTCCCAGAAGAAAAATATCTGCCTGTGCATATCTGGGTATACTCACATTTAATGAACAAGCCGTACAGTCTTTGGGTACTGGAGCTGTTCTGCACCCTCAGCATTTGGAGGAGCTTATACCTGACATTATTTTTGGAGGTACATTTTTAAGTTAACTCTCCAAATTTCACAGTGGTTGCATGTTTAGATATTGCCAGATAGTGACTCAGCTGTGTCTGCAGAGGCCAAGGTGGCAACACATGCCCTGAATGTATGAGCAGCAGTGAGAAAGCAGGAGAGGAGATGTGTCTGCCACGGGCAGTGCGCACTAAAATTGCAATCCTCTGAAAGCTCATACATAAAATAAAGCAGAAAACAGAAGAACTATTTCAATACACATGCAGTACACAATGTGGAGAACCTAGAATTTGCATACCGTCCAGAGCTTAGTGTTTGGAAGAGTGCTGTCATATAGATCTGAAAAGCATTATCTTGACTGAATATGCTCAAACATGTTGATTTTTGTATATTGTGCTTCCATTTTTCATGTTTATTAATGCCCACGTTTGTTTCCTCCACAGTGGACGGCTGTACAGACTGGTCAGTGGATTATCAAAAGTACCGGGTGCTGCAGGGTGAGCCGGTGCGTCTGAAGTGCGCTCTGTTCTATGGTTACATCCGGGCCAACTACAGCCAGGCACAGAGTGTGGGCCTCAGCCTCATGTGGTACCGCAGCTCTGGCCTGGGACACAGCGACTTCGAGGAGCCAATCTCTTTCGATGGGATACGCATGAGCAAAGAGGAGGATGCCATCTGGTTCAGACCTGCTGATGTCCAGGATGCTGGTCTCTACTCCTGTGTCTTAAGGTAGGAAGAGGAGACAATAGAAAAATAGTCAGGAAGTTTATTTTGTATTGTATGATGAAGGATTAGGGCCACATTAAAAACAACAACAACAACAAAAAAAGTACGTAAAACAAAAAGGAAACTTACGAGAATAAAGCTGTAAAGTTACGAAAATAAAGTCATAAATCTATTTAAATTAAGCTAGAAAACAAACCATAAGAGCGTACATTTCCTTTTCCAAAAAGGAGAATTTCCTCCAAGTTGGTGTGGTTCTTCGATGATAGAATCAATTTGATTTGCTCCTGTGTCCTTGGGTAAGACACTTCGGTCTTCCACATACAAGGCAAAATCTGCAGAAACAAATTAACACTGTAAGAGTTGATATTAACACTTCTTAAGTGTATATTTGGGTCCATACCACAAAGTGTTACATTCACTCTTTTTGGAGAGTTGGTACTTAAACTCTTATCAAGTGTAACTGTTGACTGTTTTTGGGGTTAAAATGTATAACTTTGTAACACTTAACAGTGTCACTTTTGATCAGCACTTCTTTGAGGGTTTCAGGAATGCATTCTCTCAGTGTATGTTTATTAAACTACTCAAGTGTTAACTTTATATTAACACTACAAAGTGTAAATGTTGCTGTATTTATTGACTATATTAATGGGGAAATTAAGCTGAAAGAAAGACAGTGCTTGGTTAGAACACATTGGGCCTGATCTACTAAAGGTTTGCGTGTATAAAAACGTGAGCAAACTTGATAGCCGCGCAAAGCTGATCTACTAACTGGGTACACCGAGGGTTGCGTCTGTCAAATGAGCAAAAAGCAAAAAGCACGCGCAGTCCATTTAGCGTGTTTGCCCTCATGAATGTGCAGAATACATGCAGATCATCAGAATTCACAAAATACTGGAAGGAGGAGATGCAGATGTAATCATTTAGCACCTGCAATGTGATTTATCAAACCCACAACTGATTGTGCGCGGTGTTTTTGTGTCTAATTTTAGCACGTTTGAAAGGCAGGTGCAAAAAAGGCACAGCAGAGGGCTGCGGCCATTGTGGCAAGAAACAGGGGTCCCATAAACGGAATATTTTCAATCACTAACTGAATTTTTTGATAAAAACATAAAGACTTGGAGGCGGTCTGTCATTATAATGGACTGGAAAAAGAGGGACAATTCAGTGTGCCGTCATACTGATGCAGACGCACGCATAAAGTAAACTCTCTCTGTTTTGCGCTTTTAATACATCGTGGAGGAGGTCATTTAACCTGTGTTAAAAAAAAAAAAAAAACCTTCATAGCCATAATCACTGTTTTTCACTCAGAGCTGACTACATCACACTTTCCACGCACTTACAGCAAGTTTAGGAGCTGTCCGTGCACGGAGAGTGTGACGCAGTCAGTGCGTTAAAGGCATTTTTCGTTTACGGCCACTCTGCTCTCCCAAGCTCTCCATGGTGACAACCGGTAGCACACGCAAAATCCTCCTTTAAAGGGGTCCACACCTGTTATCAATTGCACATGCAGTGACAGTAGATCACTTGCAACACGCCCACTAATAGCATGTGCAATTTTTTACTTTGCACACACAATTTAGCACTCGTTCTTTCAGATCTTAGTAGATCGGGCTCTTAATGTTGCCATTTTGATCCCCGGGTCCGTCAAGGCCTTTCTGTGTGGAGTTTGCATGTTCTCCCCGTGCATTTGTGTGTTCTCTCCGGGCACTGCAGCTTCCTCCCACGGATCAAAAACATGCTCATTAGGTTGATTGGTGACTCTAAATTGCCCTTAGGTATGAGTGTGAGCATGAATGGTTGTCCATCTCTCTATGTGGCCCTGGGATTGGCTGGTGACTGGTTCAGGGTGTACCCCACCTCTCACCAAATGACAGTTGGGATAGGCTCCAGCCCCCGCAACCCCAAAAGGGAAAAGCAGAATAGATAATGGATGGATGGATGACATAGGCTTGTGGCATCTGTTGGTGGGGGACGGCAGGATGATTGACACTACAGTTCTCAATTACAAGTTCAGAGTTCAAAGTGAAATGTTCAGTCAAAGATCCTACAGCGACATATGTAGATTTGATTTATGCTATTTTTACACTTGTTTTTGACACCCACTCTTTTTCATGGAGTATAAATACATATTCAGGGATTTGACCTCATCCAGAGTGTACTTAACTCTGTACTTACTGAAACTCTGCCAAAATGTTAACTCTTCTGAATTTGCTGTGTTTTAGGTTTGGCAGACCCAGTTCACTTGCATCATTGTTGCAAGTTTCATTTTGCTGGTTTCTCTTTCACGCTGCTTATTGTCAGGTGAACCAATGTCCGTCAAATGTTGTGTGATATAGCCATCCACCACTAGCTGGGGCGGCAGTCTTTGTTCTTGCCATTCCGTCTATTGTTGCACTATGACCCGGAAATACACAAACCGTGCATGGAGGATGGAGTATTTAATCAATAAATACATCAAAAGTTGTATTTAGGCTGCATCAAATGACACTTGTATATTATTCAGAGCAATGTGTGACCATAACTCTGTACAGACTTGTAGGTGTTCAGCTGTAAGGAGGGTCGAAGGCTGACGGTGTATTGACGTGAATACAAATAGCAACATTAGTAATTTAAACTAGATTTTCTCAAAGCTTTAGGGTAGCATCATTGTTTTGTGAGTCAAAAGCTTCTTAGAACCTAATTGTTTTATAGAGCAAGTAATGAGGTAGTATCAAAAAAGCTACATATTCCTATTGCAGTGATGATAGACTCCAAAAACACACTTGGAATGATTAAAAGATTTGAGTGCACACATGGATAGGTACCTTTAGCAGACAGGGACTAAGTTTCTGCATGACATTCACGCAGTCTCATCCTCCGAGCCTTTGCACTGCTGCTGAAACTGAAGTCAGATGAGTTTCCTTACGCCGACTAAGAAGTAGGTTTTAGTTTTAAGTTGAGCTGTACGCCTGTCTCAGCCGTCTCAGCTGATGCTACACCTCAAAGGTTGTGTCAGTAGCTTCCAAAGCCATCTCAAGTTCATACTTATTCCAACTAAACTACATTTAAACTGAGATGCAGCTGGTACAACTCATAGCTTTACTTTATTTACCTCTAACCAGACAAAACAAACTCATCCTGCAGGCCCATTTATCCTGCTTACTCACAGAGTTTAAACAGACTTATAGCTTATCACAAATTAAAGCTGTCTGTTCTCCTATTCAAAATCACCTTAGATAAGACTGTCTTTGTGTTTTGTGCATTTCTGTGTATGCAAGAGATAAAATGATTAATCCGAGGGTTATGGAGAAGATATGGCACGGACAAAGAGATAACAGAGCACAAACACACACTCCGTACACACACTTAAGAGGGCCGTCGCTGAGACTCCTCCTAATACAGGATACATAATTATGTGTCAGTAACTTATTAACCTCTACAGTGGAGAACATCCCTCAATAAACGGCTCATTGCAGTTCTTGGTTTCAGAGACTTTTTAATAAACCCGGTTAAAGGCCTCTTAAAGACCCGGAGAAGCTTACACAACACATCGAGTGTGACCGAGGGAGTGTGTTTGTGTGTTTGATACCCCAGCCTGCGCTTAATTATTTTACTCCTCAAACACTTTCAAGTGCTTCTTCAGAACAAATTAATATTGTCTTTGATTATTGGCTCTTTTTCTTGGTTTGGAAAAGAGCCAATTGTGACTCTATCTCGCAACCAGCAGGAAAATGTACCCTGGCTTTGAGTGTCTGACTCTGTACATGTTGAGCAGGGAGATTTTTGTCTTCTAAAATACCCTAATCAAAGAGCAGAGCTGCCTCTGAGCAAAAATCAATGGTCTTTTTGTTAGGGGAGTTAGTTTTTCAATCACATATTTGAGTACATATGACCTAAACACTCCTCCTTAAACTCCCTCCAGGCAAAAAGAGGGAAATTAAACCTTTGTGTTTATATCACTCTGTATGGATTTCTTATACTCATTATGTGTTCATACAGTTGCTGAATCCATTTAAGCAAGAAACTTTCTGACAGAACCAAGGATAGAAAACTGATCACAGAGCGGACTGAACTTTTCTGTGATTTTATATCTGGTTTAGAAAAGTGATTCTAGAGTCTGTACAGGCCCTCGAGGCAACATTTACCCGAGAGCTTCCCAGCTTTCACCTAAAGCCGAGGACACACTGCAAGGTTCTTTGCCAGCTTTTTGCCTTGATTCCTAGTTGGGTTAGGTCTGCACCAGTCTAAACTTCTTAGGGATATTGCCATGACTAGTTGGCACAAAAATCTGAAAGTATGTAAAGTTGCAGACGAGATCCAACCTCAGTCACCTTCTTCTTCTTCCTATTCTAATTCTTATTTTAATTCTTATTCATGTTCTTCCTCTTTTAATTGTTCTTATTCTAATCTTTATTCGTATTTGTATTCATATTCTAATTATTCTTATTCTTCTCCTTTTTCCTCTTCTTATTGTTTTAATTCTTATTATGCTTATTCATATTATTCTTATTATTCTGATTCTTCTTGTACGTCTTAGTCATATTGTTATTATTCCGATTATTGTTATACTTCTTAATCACATTTTTCTTATAATTATTATTGTTAATATTCAGATCCCCCTCTGTGTCAGCAGCAGAGGTTCAGGATGGTAATGGCAGTGCTGTCTAAAATGCAGTCATGTGCTGCAAAATAGGGGTGTGAGAAAATACCAATACACCAGTTTACTTATGTATTTTTATATGTTAGCTTTTAACTCAGCCTGAGAGTTGTATGATCTCTGTTTTTAATGTGGTCTCTGTCCACATTAATTAACACTGAAATGGAGCTGGGACGTTGTGTGAAACATGAAAAACAAAACCAGATTACAACAACGTGTAAATCCTTTTAGACCTATATCTAATTGAATACGCCACAAAGACAACATATTAAATTTTCAAACTGGTTAACTTGTTTTTTTAACTGTTCACTCATTTTTAATTTGATGCTCGCTGTGTTTCAACATCTTTACTTTAACAATACCCAGTAAGCGTTTGGGAACTCAAGACACTAATTATTGACACTTTGTTGGAGTGAGTCTTTCCCATTCTTGCTTGATGTATGACGAGTTGTTCAACAGTCCAGGATCTCAATTGTCATAATTTGCGCTTCACAATGTGGTCTGGACTGCAGGTAGGCCAGTCTAGTACCCACACTCTTTTACTTCTATAACATGCGCAGAATGTGGCGTGGTGTTCTGGAATCACAGGAATCTACTCAATTCTCATGACCAACATTACCTTAAAATCTCGTCAAAATCTGTTCCAACTTATTGAGTTATTTGCAAAAATGCGGAAAACTGGCCTATCTTGCAATGTTATCAAATCATTTTTAAAAAAGTCCTGGATTTGGAGTCAGATCCCACCAAAATCTACTCACTTCTTCCTTGTCCCATTACCAACATTTCCTGAAAACTGCATTAGAGTCTGTTCATTACTTTTTGAGTTGTCCTGTTCACAAACAAATAATCTAACATCATTGGCGAAACCATAACCTCCTTGGTAAAGGTGATAAAGCACAGGACCTGCTTCAGTCACTGTTTATTTTTAGCAAAATGCATTACTGGCATGAAAACAAACAGTTGATGTCATTGACTTTATTAGTTTTATGTTTTATTTACCTAATTTCTTTTTTAGATAAGTACTTTAAATTTTTCATAGGACTTAAAAGGACAAACTTGAATTTTTACAAGAATGATGCAACACTCAACAGTATGACAAAAATTTGATAAGATGGACACATCATTAATGTCACTGCAAAATCTTAACAGTTTTAGAAACTATTATAGTATAAAGTTTGTCATCCCTTAGGAAAAGCAGCTTCTCTATGTGTTGTGTAATTGTCTTTTGTTTCATGACTTGTGCTTTGCATTCAATTAACCTGAAATATGTACCTAATGAACTGTTGCTTCAGTGTATACCCACATGAAACCATAATGACTTACATGAATGTCATCATAAACAAATGCAATTAAAAGCACATTATGTGCCACCAACACTGTTTATAGCTTTACAAAATCAGCATGCACAGAATGTAACATATTTCATAAAAGTTATTTCAGTGTTAATTAGCCTTGAGACTTAATATGGTAGCTTCCATTAGCTTGGCCTGTCTGGTTTAGTTTGTCATATGTTGTTAGCTTCTCTCTAACCGTATGCTTCCTTTTTTATATCAAGATTGTGGACATTGGAAAATTTGAAGGCAAATATGCCTTAATGCTCAAAACACAGTTAAAGCAAACAGAGAAGGGTGTTAATAATCAGAGGCAAGGTTTCACACTGTCAAGAACAAAAATGAAAACAGAAAAGCATCTCCCTCAAAGCCACTCTCTAGACACTGTAATGCTGCTTAAATCACAAATAATCAGTTCAAAGATTGATTGCATGTGCCTCACACTAACCTCAGTAATGCTCAGCAGCTGCTCTGGCCTGCTATGAAAAAACATTTAAACATTTATCTTATGGAAATTAACTTAAAGTATATCAAAGTAGCAATAGGTTATAAATATTGGTTAATTATGGATACCCGAAGATATTTAATCCTGGGAAATTTTTAGCCAGCTTGCCCCTGAAATCCTTCTTAAGTTCTTCAGCAGGAAATGTAACCATCAGGCCAGAATGGGCGTCCCAGATGGCAGGGCCGGTGCAAAAATGAAAATGTGAATATGATAGACAAAATAAGAGAGTCCAGTGAAATTTCAAGAACATACACGGAAAATTGAGATGAGTTAAAATGTTGTCCAAAAAACTTCAGCAAATAGAGAGATAATCAGAGTCTGGGTGAAGTCAAATCCTTGAAAATGTACTCTCAGCTGAAAAGGAGTTAAAACAAGTGAAGAAATTCATGTTTCAGTAAGTTAAATACATAGATGTCACTGTGTGATCTTTCACTTGCGTCCTCCATTATTGGGCAACAGATGCCACAAACCCACGTTTAAATAATTGTATTTTTATTTTGGTGTATTTTCCTCATCAATATACAGCAAATAAACCAATGTTTTACACCTTTCAGTGTTATTATAGAATTAACACTTTATTACTAAAAATACACTCCAAGAGTTTGCCTTCCTAACACTAAATTAAAAGTGTAAATGGGAATTCACACAGTTAAGTGTAACAAAGTTCTAAATTTTAACTCCAAAAACAGTGAAAACAACACTTTGTCTTGTGGACCCATATAGGCACTTAAGAAGAGTTGATATCAACTCTGATAGTGTCAATTTGTCTATGCTGATTTTGCAGTGTAGGAGAAGAGGTGTGGTGCAGCAGAAGGACACATGCATGGCTAAATTTTTACTCTGCGTTTGGTCGTATCTGGATGTTTGATTTCCATGAACAAGCATAATATGCATGTTGAATCTGGGGCTGAAATGTGGTGGCGTGGTATTGATATGGCATCCTTACCTCACAACAACATGTTCAATTTTAACCCTTTAACACCTTTTGTATCATATTTGATACATACTTTTATGATACCTCTATCTAATCAATATGATCAACAATCACTAAAAAAACATCTGAATACAATCAGATAAATGATAAAAATGTCCTCAAGTGTATTATCAGTTGCCAAAAACACCTAATGTATCAAATGAGATACAAAAAATATATATGTTAAATTTTATGGAAATTTGTATTTTTTAGGATTTCAGTAGAAAGTGAAATAAACATTTCAGCTCCAAAAAATTAGAATTATCTGGCTTTAATCTGTGTTTTCAGGCATTAAAGGGTTAAAGTTTGATTTTTTCATTGATTTAAAAAGACTAATGTAAGGCCATGTGTATAAATACAGTAAATGTTTTTGTTGGGGTATTTCTTTGACCTCAAATATTTCTAACAGTTTTCACAGCCAAAGAGGTCCTAACATTTTTATTTGAAGCATGAATGAGCATTTCTGCCCCTGCAAAAGAGCCAGCAAATTTTAATTTGGCACTGTTCTGAAGTGAAAGAAAGGAGAATGGTTTGACAGATTTACATGTTGATCCAAAAGCATCACTTGATCCCCAGGTACGCCAGCCCCTTATGGGTTGACCTGGTCATTTCTACCAGTTTTGTTAATTTTTGCCATCAACTCCAGCCCTTTTTGGTTTATTCAGTCGTTTCTCGTTTGGCATTTTTCTTAATAAAAACATAATTAACTTTGGCTGTAGTGTGGCTTCCTCTTATATGTTTCTGGTCTCCTATAGTTTACCCCTGAGCAGGTTTTTTTTGTATTTGGAGGCTGCTAGATCTGTTCACAAGGATCTGGTTATTCTTCAAAATAAAACATTCTTCAGTCTCTGTTATTCAACAAATGGTAATCAAATTTTTGTTTCTCTACCACCCAGTACCAAATGATCTTTTGTGGTTGGAGACGTCTGCTTTAAAGGCATCGTCACTCTCACTTCAAGGCAAATCTGCTGGAGTCCTAAGGCTAACAGAGCCCAAAGAGAAAAAGGTGTCACTGCTTTAACACCTTCTGCCTGCACAGCGTACCTGGCAGGATAGTTTTCAGTGGCTCAGGGCGTGTAGGGTACTATCTCTAAATGTAGGTAAATCCATCTGTGTTAAGTTCAGCTTTTCACTGAAGCCCTCCAGATGTTTTTCCTCACAAAGAGATATGGAATTGTGTGACTCTAAATGTGTGAATTCAGTGTGTGAACGGTTTATCTTTGTCCTTCTCTGTCTGGAAATTTAAGTCTAATCGCCATTTTTCACGTGAAGGTGACTTCATTTGCATAGCAATCTCCCTGCGTGCTCACCCTCTTTCTAAGACTCTCGCTCTCGTCGCCTCGCTCTCCTCTGTATGTCACCTCACATAAGGTCTGTAACATCGATTCAGATCCATCAATCTTCCTCTCTCCCTCGCTCCATCTCTCTCTCACACACACACACACTCAAACACTGCCACAGCCCCTTTTATGTTTCACCTGACAAATTATTTTTTAATAATTCCCATAATGAGTCTGTGTCCTGGAGTGGGTAAAAGCACATTTATTTCTTCCCCGTGTTCACATTTTCCAACATGTGGGATAATAATGTGTGGAGAATCGTGGCTAACGTGAGCTGCAGATTAATATCCAAAACAGTGACGCTCAAATAGAAAGTGACAGACGTGAAAGACACCACAGGACTGTGCATCGACCCCCGGCTGTCCATCAATCAAGCACCACCACTGACACCTTTCCCACAATGCCACGGGGTGCCCGCTGTGAATATTCAACATGCAGGGATGTCTCTGATTGGCTCCTCAGGGACCTTAATGGCTCAGGTGCATGACTGTGAAGGGTCAGTTCTGATCTTTGTCTCTTTATGTCAACAAAGTGAGGAGTTTGACTTTGTGTCTGCTTGAGTGTTTGTGTGTCCACATGAAGTGAAGGATTATCCATCTGGAGGTTTGGTAATTACCAAGAAGGCTGCCTAGCTATGGATTGTTTGGGCCAATCAGATGGTAGGAACTCACTACTAGTTCTAAGAGAGGGAAAAATGCTTCTAGTCCTTATTTGCTAATTGATATTTTGCACAGAAATAAATATTAAGGGAGACCAAAAGTCAGCCGACCTTTATGTTTAAACAAAAACATTTTGTCCCGTTTGGAAGAGTAGAAAGGTCAATCAAGGTTGGCAGTAACCTCTGGCTTTCTTAGGCGCCCAGCACAAAAGCATTGTGGCATGCAGTACCTTTCCTTTCTTTCCTTTTAATTTGCTATCTTTCTAGTGTTTAGAAAGCAAATAAACATGCTGGTCCATATAAGGAGTTGTCATTTGTAAAGGTAATGCATTCCCATCTTCAGGAGAAAGAAAAACAGCCATGCGACCCCTTAGAGCTGCAATAGGTGGGATACCTAAAGAATGGTTACAAGATGCTCTTTAAAATTCAAGAAAAATAGATTTAAAGAGATTGACAGTCCTATATTTTACCCATTATTAAAAAAAACACATATGATAATTCATGTAAAGTTCGTAAAATTAGTTTGATTTAGGATAAAGAAGATGCCTTTAGGTTATATTTTGGCTGAAGTGAGATTAATATGTGAAAAACATGGTTCTATGTAAACAGTAGGGCTGGGTATTGCCATCAACCTCACAATAAGATATCCCAACACTAATATGCTGTTAACTATTCATTTTATAAACAAATGTATATTTACACTTCCAGAATGGATTTTTATCCCCATGCTCGAACGGATGTTCTAATTTTGAGTATGAGGTGGCAGCCTTTTTACAAGCTTTATGTCATGTCCATCTCTTAAGGCCCTTTCAATGTCCAAAATAAGTTTACACGACGGATTTAAATACTTATGATGCATTCCTTCCGTTTCTCTTCTGTGCGGCCAACATCTTGCTCTAACTTTAACTCTCCTGCCTAATGAATGTCACTCGTCTGACTCAACAGCACCATCATGTAAACTTAGCGAGTAATTGATTTTATTTCTTTAGAACCAAAAGCTTTATTAAATGTTGGAAATTAATTAATAAAAAATATTAATATTAAATATAATATTGCCACGCCGAATATTGTGATACCATAGTGTATCAATTTTGCCCCCACTCATACTGCAGACTGTACAGAATGCAGCTGCATGACTTCTAAATGCAAAAAGCTTACTTTACTCAGTTATATCCTTCCTGCTCTGGCTGCCAGAATCAACTTTAAGATCTTAGTACTGATTTTGAGGGCCCTTTATGGACAATTCCCCTTACACATCTCTGACTTCTTACGTCCCCATTCTACTGCCAATCATTATTGATCTATCTATCAATCTATCTATCTATTTATCTATCTATCTATCTATCTATCTATCTATCTATCTATCTATCTATCTGCCTGTCTGTCTATAGCCTGTCTGGCTATCTAGCTATCAGATAAATTGCATGAATTCTGATGTAAAAGCAAGCTGTAGTAAATAGGTAAGAACTATATTGACATGAAGTATTGTATAAAAAATCTGTAAAATGTTACATTATTTCATGCTCTTACCTCCTCCAGACCCTGTCGGGGGCCCCTTTTGTTGGCGCTGTTATACCAGTGATCACAGGCTAAAAAGTTTGAGGACCTCTGGTGAACAGGGCCGGTCTGTTGCATATACCAAGGCCTTATCCTTAATCCTTGTCCCTCACTGTTCGTATGTGTGTTTGCACAGCAGTGTTTGTTTCTTAGAGCAAATATATTTGTTTAAGTATACTCTCTGAGCCCACAGCACCGTATCTTCCCACTCCTTTCTCTCCAGATAGGAGGCATTGAGTCGATAATGTGAGACTCCAACACCAAGAGGGCAGAACTCTCTTGCATTATCTTGCATCTTACTTTTGCTTCCTACGGCGTTTCCCTTTAAGTCATCTTTTATATTGTAGAAGTATACAGTATGTTTTTTTTTTTTTTTCTTATTCCAAGAGCTGTTTTTTCTTCTGCACATCTCATTGCTATCTCTGCCTTATTCTCCACAGCTGCATGTTGCTGCATTTGTCTCCAAAGCCTATGTATGTGTGTGTGTGTCTACATCAGTGTTTTATGGTCCCAAGGGGTCAGAGGTGTTTATACGGGAGAGGTGACTCCCTTATTGCTTCCATAACCTGAGTAGATCATATGAAACCCTGTCATTTACAGTGAATGGGAGCATCTGGTGAGCTGTAAATGTAATGTAATGAAACGAAATGAAAGCCCATATGGCTGCACGCATGCGGCCTCCCATTCCAACAACCGGGTGACTGACCGAGTCAAATCACAAAGCAGGATAGGCCGGGCAGCAGGTGATAGAAACACAGACATTTATTATAAAAAACATGGAGTCTGGGGCAGTTTGTACTGTTTTGGACCATGAAGCCATTCATTTCAAATGAAGGAAAATCTTAACTCTGCAGCTAATAAGATTTTGGTTTATAGTGTAATTTCAGGCTTGAGGTAACACCCAGGAGGCTGAGATTGCTTGTCTCAACTTAAAGTTACCTCCATGCAAAGAGAAAAAGCATTAGTCCTGGAATATTGTCAGAATTCTTCAGTAAGCTTCTACTTTTTAAGACCTTTTTTGCTTGCTAATTTCTATCCTCGTGACCACATCACCCCTGTCCTGCATCATGCTTCTTCAACTTTTTCAAAACTCAAACTTCAAGCAGTAATCTTGCTCATCTCCAAAGTCAATCAAGTCTAAGTCCACATGTTTGATGATTTTTCAAAATTAAAGTTGTCCCCCTTTATTTAAAAATAAACAAGTCCCATCAATCAATCAATTAATCTTTATTTGTACAGCACCAAATCATAACACGCTGTATGTTACCTCAAGACACTAAACAAAAGAGCAGGCCAGTGTATTTTTGTTTGCAATTTCATTTTATTTTTATTTTAAACCCAGCTTGAATCCACCACGAGTACAGCACTTCGCCACAATCAGCAGCAGTTACAGTGGCATCAAAAAACCTCTGTTAAGCAGCAGGAAATCTTCAGCAAAACCAGACTCATGTTGAACAGCCACCCAATGAAGCTGTGTCAGGGGTGTGAGTGGACAGAGACAAAGGGGCTAAAATGAGAATTCATGATAGGATATATTTATGGATACCCAGACCATAAATTTGCCCTTATCATATTTGTCTCTGTTGAATTGAAACATATTTAAGGATAACCCCCTTGAGATGTGGTGTCTTGTTTTTGAAAGGGTCCCTTTCTATATGGTTGTAAAGTTAGTTATTATGGTGGAATTAGCAATGACACTCATGGATTGAGAGACTGTTCGAATATTTGCATTGCTGTAATTATTATGAAGTAGAGAGGACTTATGTTGATCAGTATAGTAGCTATATTTAGTTGATCTGCAAAAAAGTTTGATTTAATAGATTTAAAATTGAGAATTGGTGCCAAATGGCATTTTTGTTGTTGGTTGATGCAGAAAACAGCAGATGGAGTCAAGCTGGTCCACAGCAGCAGATCGTCCATGTTGGTAGTTATGGCTACTGTAATATTTGGATGGTATTTGCAGGAACTGCCATGTATTTTAATTTATTGATCACTCCGAGGTTAATATTAGGAACTGTAAAGATAATGGCGTACAGTTTGGGGAAAATATATTAAGCTCATATTATGTTAATTGGACAAAATTTCTATATTTTCTAATTTATGTAAAAATCTGGCCCTTATAGACAAGATAGTCAAGGAAAAAACTGGTGCTTGTACAACTGATAACCTCTTGTATATTTGTAAGCATAAAAAACTCAAGTTAGTACGTTCTAAAGCATCCAAAGTTAAGCAACTTCAACCCTAAGTGTCCAATTTTATTGGCATGAAGTTTTCTATTATCCCGGAGGTTTTAGTAGGTCTGTAGTCAAGAGAACGAATGCAATATTAACTTCTGTCTTGGCCTACAAAAATACTAAATTTACATAATATCACCACAGAATAAGAAACATAATGAACTAGTAAAACAGCATTTTAAATAAATCCAAACAGATATGACATTGAAAACAACAACAAGAATCAAAACAAAATAGAAATAAAACCTGAAAAAAATATCCCAAACTTTTATAACCTCTGTCTTGAAATCCTAAAACCCATCTATTATGAACAAATAATGACCTAAGACCTCTCCAGCCAGGACCTTCCCCTTACTTTTCCAGTCTAATGTGAGAAATCCCTCCAGTAATACATAATAAAACTTTCGCTAAAGCGTAGGCTCACATAACAGAAAGTTTGAGATTACTTCCTGGAGTGTCCACACATGTTTAGCCTTGAAGGAGCAGTCATGGCCCTGGACGGTATTGTTTTGTAGTTGATGTGGTCCGAAATAAGGCGGTTTTGATTATGATTAATGTGACACTAATGGTATTAATAACAGGGTGAGGAGAAGAGAGAGGGACAGAGACAGAGACCTCTCTGCCAGCTTGAATGCATTAGAGGTGAAGTGTGCTGATGGCCACTGGGAGACGATGGAGAGGGCGGGGTGTGTAGGGTTGGGGGACTAACTCCTTGTGATGACCAAGCAGCTTTCTCATCCTTTATGTTCATGAGGGGCCCCTCTCAATGTTTGTCTCTCCTCTGATTAGCATTCCCAGGCCCGGCTGACTCCCCCCATAAATCCAATAGCGGTGGTGAGCGTGAGTCATTGACTCGGTAAAGCTGCTGAACACGTCGTTATTGCTAACCCCACAAACAGAGGGGGGAGGGCTGGAGGCAGCGGAGGGATGCATAAGGATAAAAATAACTGTGAGGGTATCAAAGGGGCTGAGATGAATATTCTGCTCATTTGATTGTGTGCAGTGGTATCAATAGTCCAGTTTTTGTTTCTGCCTAAAGCTTTTTTATCATTTTTTACTGAAGAATGTCACCTCCATATTGTCAGTACTGAATGTGTTCTTACTAAATTCCTCTTATCAAAGAAGTACTGAAGAATCTTGATCACTTACTTCTTTGTTTTCATCCCACAGAAACTCCACTTACTGTATGAAGGTGTCCATGTCTCTGACTGTGGCCGACAACGACACAAACCTGTGCTACAACTCCAACATGAGACATTATGAGAAGGCCGAACTCAGCAAGAGTAAAGACATCCTCTGTCCCGACATAGACGACTATGTTGAACCAGGCAAAGACCCGGACATCACCTGGTACAAGGTACGCTGTCTGCCTCTTAAAGTGAATTAAAAGTTTGCTATCACACCTGACTAGTTTGGTTAAACTGTTTGCCAAGTTATTGTGACACAACCACGGTTTGTCTTGCACTTTTTTTAGGATTTTCTTTTTTTTTTGTAGTTTTTTTAGGTGAAATAAATTCAGTACACTCAATTCTAGTGTGTAACAGCAACATCTCAGATTGTTTTAGTCTGAGAGGGCCTGCTGCAGTTTTTACATATCCATATATATATATATATATATATATATATATATATATGTATGTGTGTGTGTGTGTATATATATATATATATATAATATATATATATGTATATGTATATATATATATATATATATATATATATATATATATATATATATATATATATATATATATATATATATATATATATATATATATATATATATATATATATATATATATATGTATATATATATATGTATACATACACATATACACTGGTGTGTGTGTAGATATATACTTACATGATTACTGCACACCTGCATATATTAACATATCTTTCTCCTGAAGAAGTGTGCAGTTAAAATATTGTGTAAATTTATCTTACTTTCTATATTTTTTGTATTATGATAAATGCTTTACCACTTTATTTTAATCTTGATAAGTGCAATTTTTTTTTCTCTTTATTATGGCTTATGGCCACCAAATTTTAACTAAGTTTATCTTATCTTATCTAATAGACACAAGAGTATGTTAACTTTTTCTCTTTAATCAAGACATGATAGATAGATAGATAGATAGATAGATAGATAGATAGATAGATAGATAGATAGAGACTTTTTTTTTTTTTTACTTTGACAGAAATGTCAAGATTTCAACCAAAACTGATCACACGATTGTCTGCCTGTCTGTTTGCAGGTTAACCCAAAAACTTATTAACGCATTTTGATGAAATTTCAGGAAATGTTGGTGATGGCAAATAGAAGAACTGAGTAGATTTTAGTGGTGATCTGAATTAAGATGCAGATCTGGCAATTGTTTAAAGAAATGGGTGATATTGCACATAAGGGCAGTTTTCCACATATTCCATAAAAATTTGGCTAACACTGGGTCTGTGTTTTCAAAGAACTTCTAGTTACACTATAAAATGTTCTTAAACCTAAACAAACAAGTCATTGGTTTGAACACATGTAAGCAGCTCTCAAAGCTGTTGATATGAAGACTAAAATCCCTGCAGTTTATGGATAAATAAAAAATGCACACCAACGTTTCAGCACTCAGCCTGTGAGTCACAGACAGAAAGAGACTCTGCAGCGCCGCATCTGCACATAATGCTGTCATTTTTGTGGAGACTAAAGTTGCAGCAGAAAGATCACACATTTACCTCATCACTTCCAGCAACTTATGTTAATTGTAAACATACTCTGTGCTATACAGGAGGTGACTATTGTTCAGTTCAGTGTTTGTCTTATCCTCAGTTGCTGAAGAGAGCCTTTAACTGAGCTCTCTGTGTCATGAATTGTTCTGTTATACTTTTGTTTAACTGCTACAATAGCTGGTAGTTTTCAGGATGTCACTGTGATGTCATTTTATCCTGTGGTGAGCACAGCAACACAGCATGGTGGTTTACTCTGGTGAAGATAGTGACATAAAAATCCATAACATGGCACAAAAAAGTCCTGGTGACAGTGTTAACTCTGGTCTACCATCCAGCACTAATTTGGAACAAAGCGAACAAACATTAAGTATAAAAACACTAGAATGTGATTTATTACCTAATGATCTGTATCATTCCTATTTATGCTCGAAGGCTTATTAAATTTTCTGTTTATATGTGTCTTGAATATAAATAATACAAGAAGAGAGAACTGAATCTGTGGTTATACAAAAAAGAAATATTCTTAAATGGTCCATTAGTTTGTTTTTATCTAATTTCTTGGGTGTTTATTTAAAAGTCTTATTGGAAGCATGGTTTCAGACCACTCAGGCAGATTATGTATAGATGCAAATGATCTGCATGAATTACATAAGTGCCTTTGTTCGAGAGTCGTCGTCTAAGGAGAAGGACTTAGCAGAGGGCAGCCGCGGAGCTGGCTTGTGGTAATGAGCAGAAATCTTGTGCAGGGAGAAAATTGTGCAATGTCACCGTGGTGCCCTGCAGAATGAGTTGATGTCCTCCAGTTGCTCCTTGTCCCTGATCTTTATTCAGCCTGCACCTTCTCCTCTCCCACCCGGACTCCCTCCGACTTTCCCAGGTCAGGCATGGCCCGCAGACAACAAAGTGTATCCCAGAGAAGGGCTCAGGCCAGACTAATCACAGGCAGATCAGGAGTAGATTAGCCATCCGGGCTTGACCTCTAGGTTTTTCCAGAATTCAATTATGGTGTGGGTAATGACTGGGAGTGCTGGAACCCAGAGTTATTTGGACCACTGCGGAGCCACGGTGATTAAATTCGAAGGTTGCCAGGAGCAATGGTAGAATAGAATCCACAGAGCCATCGTTGTCCCTGCCGCAGCATCAAGGGGGCTGCAGTGAGGATTCATGTCATGGAGTCACTCATTGTGCCTGCACTCACATATACTCACAAACGCAGCACAAATGGGGCGCAAACCCACTTATTTTGTCAACAGAGACTATTGAAAATAACATTCTCTGTCCTCTGTGACTATGCAGGATTATTGGATGGAGAATATTTAGTTCAGTGCAATAAATCTTTATCAGATAAGTAGGATAACAGCAAAGCATTATCATTTTACTGTATGGAGTCTTTATATCTGAGTGCCAAGCTATTCAAGGTACCAAGGTAAGACAGTGTAGATGTGCTAAAAACTGCAGTTCCCTTAGTGTTTGCTTTAAATGATCAACCAAGAATTCTCCATTAATTGCTATGATTCACAAATACAACACAAATAAGCATTTTTACCAGCTGGAGGCATTTCTTCAACAGTCAAACTGTTTGGCGCTTTGGAAGGGATCTTTTTCTCTTACAACTTTTCTGTTGATTTTCCGGCTAAGAGTTTTGCATGATCAGATAATATCAGTGTTCTGACGGTATGTATGCAACTTAGATGAGACTGAATCGAAAGCAATCAAATGGTTGAGCTCCTAGAAACGCCCCCTCCCTTATGCACAACCAATCCAC
Organism: Cetoscarus ocellatus; assembly: GCA_037902135.1. Lineage (NCBI taxonomy): Eukaryota > Metazoa > Chordata > Actinopteri > Labriformes > Labridae > Cetoscarus > Cetoscarus ocellatus. Next base: position 1,887,522 of record JBAMNC010000688.1, read on the forward strand.
TGTGTTTATGTACCTGATCTGCCATTAGCATTATGCCAATCTAATGTATTTGCAGCCACAAAAGAGCCACAAACCACATGTACCTTCATAAAATTGACATTACCTGTACAATCTAAACAACAACTAAAGCTCTTTTAGATATAACAATCACATATTCCTTAGTAGAGGATCCAATAAGAGCGCTGTCCCTGAACTGAACCCTGATAGGCCGAAAAGCAGGTGTCCCTTGCTAGATTTTCTAGAGGCTTAAGGCAGAGCAAAGAGGGGCACAGATGTCAAATAATGATCTCAGTAACAAGTTGTTGACATGTAATCAATATTCTGGGCCAGTGACACACACAAAAGAACTTCATATTGCAGTTTTACAGGCTTCTCTGTTGTGGCTGTGGGAAAATACACAGAATGTATACATTTAGACCCTAAACTGAGATCTGGAATCATTTTTTGATAACTAGACTATTTACATGACCACACACTCCTTCACTATGAGGCAGGATTAAGAACAGAAATGCTGCCAACTACAAGACCTGTTACTGTTTCACAAGTGACAATGTTGGCTGGTAACTTGCTCTTTGGTTGCCATGGTTATAACAGTTGGTAAAACCAGCAGTTTTGAGTGCACATAAAACTTTTTAATAGCTAGATTTGATCAAGATTATCAGATGCGTCTCCAATTGAAATATAAACAAATAAATATTTACTCAACATGCTTGGGATCGCCAGTTAACAAAGTCACAAGTTAACTGAAACACCAGCCGTTCATGGTGGAGGGAATAGATATGAAAATAAAACTGCTTTTGCCATATCTCGAATAAGCTTTTGGTCACTTAGCGCTGTCATCACCCCCTTAGCTTCCACCTCTTTTCCTTAGCTACTCATTCGACCATGCTTTTGCAGACCAAGTTGAGGCACCAGCCTGAAATTCTGCATGGATCTACCAGAAGACAGACATGAAATCTGTATATCCAGCTGGTTATAAAGGTTATATGGCAACCACCGGTGTTGAACCAATAGCAGTACCTCAGCGAGCAGTGGATGACGTTAGCCCGACTACCTCTATGTTTCATAAGGACTATTGTTTGTACCACTTCATGCTCTGTGTCCAGCTTGTGGTACTTTAAACTGAATGGATCTAATTTAGTTAACCTGTCAAATCAGAAAATGTTTTTGCAGCGTATCACCTCAGAGCTCAAAACCACAGCCTCCTGAAGCGTCCCCTCCTCCTCAGATCTGAGCATTTCCAAAGGGGAGTGACAAAGAGCTGCATCTGATCCTCTATTCAACTTACAGTAAATCAAATCCTTGCTTAATAGACACCCAACACATGACATGAACTGACAAACACACCAGGACATGGGACCTTTAATTTCTTTTTGCTCTTTGAGTGAAAAATCTTGAGTCTGATGTCTGTTTATTTCCCATTTCATAGGAGTGTCGTCCAAAGCAATGGCGTTCCAGTATCATCATGAAGAGAGACATTCTATCAATCCAAGAGGTCAAAGAAGATGACATTGGGAATTATACCTGTGAAGTCCAGTTTGGCGGTTTTGTGGTGAGAAGGACGACTGAGCTCAGAGTAACCGGTAAGTCATCAGTCGAGTCATAAATAGGAACCATTCTGTTTTTACCTGAGTGTGAAGCAGTTTGTGAGTGTCTCTTTTACAAGTTAGTAGAAGGTGGCTGGAGAGTAGCAGCCAGAAGCTCTTGTGGAAAGGAATAGATGGCTAAGAACACACACTTAAACACACACTCCTGAGCACTGCAGTGATGTCCTGCTGCTGTGTTAATTGCTGGGGGAGGTTGAATGCTGTTGCCTGGCCTCTTTCCCTTTCTCTAACTCAGCACTTTCCAGCCAACCGAGCGGTGTTGAAATATTTAAGGCCGTGGGCTAAACCCCTTCACACTGAGAGCTAAAGAGCAATGACCAAGGTCAGGAAATTTACGCCGCTCAGCCAGCTCCTCTCCTATCCATCTCTCTATCTCTCTTCGCCTTGCACAGGTGAACACACAACAAATGCACGCAATCATTTGTTTCTTTCTCAGCATGACTGGACTCCAGGGTGAGGCCAGGGGATAGATGATATAAGCCGGTGATCTGCCAGGTCAACTGTGCCTATCAGGGATGGTGAAAAGGTCAAATCCAGCCTTTCAATTCCAACAAAGTTGGGATTTTATGTTAAATGTAGATAAAAACAGAACACAATAAATTGCAGATTATTTTCAACCCAAATATATCGAATGCAGTACATATACAAAATGTTTACTGTAAATTGATAGACATGAACTTTGCTACTTTAAACACTTTTTTTCGGCAACTTTTCCTCGCGTCTGTGGGTCCGTGAGCGGAAATGGCTCCCATTGTTTACAGTAGGGATCAGCTGTTGGCCCTGCGTAACACAGCTGTGCGACCGGAGGAGCGACCTGATATCCCCCGAGAGTTACGGAGGAGGATGCGGGGATGCCGTGCTGGGACTAGACGCCGTGAAAGCAGGAGAGCTTATAGACCGACTCTCCCGTCCATCATCATGGGGAACGTAAGATCTCTCCCCAATAAGATGGATGAGCTGGCGGCGTTGACCCGGTATCAGCAGGAGTTCCGGCGGTGCAGCATGCTGCTGTTTACGGAGACATGGCTGAGCACAACGCACACAGACGCGACCGTAAAGCTGGATGGATTCTCCCTCATACGGGCAGACAGGACAAAGAGGAGCGGTAAGAGAAAAGGAGGGGGGCTGGCGGTGTTTGTGAACGATAGATGGTGTAACTCCAGGCACATCACTGTCAAAGAGCAGCACTGCTGTCCGGACATTGAGCTGTTGGCTGTTAGTTTGAGGCCGTACTATCTGCCGCGGGAATTTTCACACGCCATTGTGGTGACTGTGTATATTCCTCCCTCTGCTAACGCCGATGCAGCCTGTGACGTCATCAACACCGCGATCCACAGGCTGCAGACTCAGAGCCCCCAGGCCCTCTTACTGATCTCTGGGGACTTCAACCATGCCTCTCTGTCCTCCACTCTGCCTAAATTCATCCAGTATGTCACATGTGCCACCAGAGAAAATAAAACACTGGACTTATTCTATGCCAACACCAAGGAGGCATATAACTCATCACCTCTCCCCCCTCTGGGAAAAGCTGATCACAACCTGGTTCATCTCCTGCCTGTTTACAAGCCCCTGTTTAACAGGCAACCAGCTGTGTCCCGCACGGTGAAGAAGTGGTCTGACGAGGCTGAAGAGGCTCTGAGGGACTGCTTTGAAACTACAGTGTGGGAAATATTCAGTGACTCTCATGAGGAGGACATCGACAGTTTAACAGACACCATCACGGACTATATAAACTTCTGTGTGGAGAATACCGTACCCACCAGGACAGTACGGTATTTCTCTAACAACAAACCCTGGATCACTCCTGACATTAAGGCTCTTTTAAAGGAGAAGAAGAGGGCCTTCAGGTCAGGAAACAGAGAGGAGCTAAAGACTGTCCAGAAGGAGCTGAGGAGGAAAATCAGGGAGGAGAAGGACAGATACAGGAAGAAGATGGAGGAACAGCTGCAGGAGAGAAACACCAAGGGAGTCTGGGAAGGCCTAAAAACCATCTCGGGCCACCAGGGGTCCAACTCCCAGACAGCCGGGGACCAGAGGTGGGCAGATGAACTGAACACCTACTTCTGTAGGTTTGAGGAAGTGTCTGCCCCTCCCCCAGCTGTGACAGCCCTGCAGCAGCCCCCGTCCATCGCTCTCCCAGCACTCTGCCCAAGTCCTCCCCCCACCCCCCTCACCTCCCCCGCTACAGTACCCAGCTCACCACCACCAGCACTCTGCCCAAGTCCTCCCCCCACCTCCCTCACCTCCCCCGCTACAGTACCCAGCTCACCACCACCAGCTCCCCCCCAACCCCCCCTCACCTCCCCCTCCCCCCCCTACAGTACCCAGGAGACCATCACCAGCCCCCCCTCACCTCTCCCCCTACAGTACCCAGCTCACCACCACCAGCTCCCCCCCAGCCCCCCCTCACCACCCCCCCTCCAGCATCCAGCCCCACACCCCAGGACACACAGCCCCCCTGCTCCACCCTGTCCCTCACACCTCTCCAGGTGAGGAATCAGCTCAGGAGGATAAAGACCAGGAAGGCTGCAGGACCAGACGGCCTCAGTCCCAGACTGCTCAGGTCCTGCTCAGACCAGCTGAGTGGGATTATTGGACATCTGTTCAACCTGAGCCTGAAACTGGGAAGGGTACCACGCCTTTGGAAGACATCCTGCGTGGTACCAGTGCCAAAGACCCCCCATCCCAAGGACCCTAGCTGCTACAGACCGGTGGCCCTCACATCCCACCTCATGAAGGCCCTGGAGCGGCTGGTCCTTGCCAACCTGCGCCCCCTGGTGAGCTCGTCCATGGACCCACTGCAGTTTGCGTACCAGACTGGAATCGGAGTGGACGACGCCATCATTTTCCTCCTCCATCGAGCTCTGTCCCACCTGGAGTCGCCTGGGAGCTCTGTTCGGGTCCTTTTCCTGGACCTCAGCAGTGCTTTCAACACCATTAGGCCGGCCATCCTGAGGGACAAGCTGGAGCTCTCTGGTGTGGACCAACACCTCACATGCTGGATTGTGGACTACCTCACCAACCGCCCACAGTATGTGAGGACCCGGGACTGTGTGTCAGAGACTGCCCTCTGTAGTATAGGGGCCCCCCAGGGAACGGTGCTGGCGCCGTTCCTCTTCACCCTCTATACTGCAGACTTTTCCCACCTGTCACCCACCTGCCACCTCCAGAAATTCTCTGATGACTCTGCCATCGTTGGCCTCATCACAGACGGGAACGACCTGTCGTATAGAGAACTTATCCAGGACTTTGTGGACTGGTGCCAGCAGAACCACCTGCACATCAACTCTGATAAGACCAAGGAGTTGGTTGTGGACTTCCGCAGGCGCCCCCACTCCCCCCCATCACCAGTGAACATTCAGGGAAGGGACATTGAGATGGTGACATCTTATAAGTACCTGGGTGTTCATCTTAACAATAAACTGGACTGGACTCATAATACTACTGCACTTTACAAAAGAGGACAGAGCAGACTCTACCTGCTGAGGAGACTGAGGTCTTTTGGGGTGCAGGGGGCACTCCTGAAGACCTTCTATGACTCTGTTGTGGCCTCGGCAGTCTTCTATGGAGTGGTCTGTTGGGGGAGCAGCATCACAGCAGCTGACAGGAAGAGACTGGATAAACTGATAAAGAAGGCCAGCTCAGTCCTGGGATGCCCTCTGGAACTGGTGGAGGAGGTGGTGGAGAGGAGGACTACAACCAAGCTGTCCTCTATGATGGACAAAGACTCCCACCCCCTCCAACACACACTCACTGCACTAAGGAGCTCCGTGAGTGACAGGATGCTCCACCCGAAGTGTGTGACGGAGAGGTATCGCAGGTCCTTCCTTCCTGCAGCTGTCAGACTTTATAACAAAAACCTCTCCAGTGTGCAATAAACCACATTTATATTTATATGTGATAATGTTTCTCTGCAAAATACCAGACATGTACATAGCCACCATATTTATATTATAATATCACAAATCTCATCCTGTAAAATATCAACATGTACATAACCATCTGTCAAACAACAAACATGTACATCAGGACTGTAAATATGCCACTGACTGTATAGTATATACTTTTTTTTTACATTTTTCAAAAAAATTTTATTTCTATTTTTGCATTACTGTACTTGATCTGTAATTACCTTATCTCTCAGTACTTCTCTTGTATCCTGCAACTGCTGTATATTTTGGAATTTCCCCCTGTGGGACTAATAAAGGATATCTTATCTTATCTTATCTTATCTTATCTTATCTTATGAATATTTTTGGTGATTTACACTCATTCTGAATGTGATGCTTTATTGCATCTTGATTTTGTATTGAAGTAATGCAGTAAAGCATCATAATATGATTTTCAATTTCAATCCAATTCTTCATCATTTAACAAATTGATTCCTGTGGATTTTCTGTTGGAGTTAAGCTATATCCTAACAGAGGTGGGTATGTTTGAGTTTTTTCTGTCCTCATTTGTCCTCATGTCCACATGTTAACTGCACTTTGGATTACTGAAGATGCATAATATGAAAAACTCTGGCCAAAGTAGAGATCTTCGAAAACATTGCTTTGGGCGTCTTTGTGTGGACAGGGGAAACAGAGTTCTGGGCTGGAATAGTCACAGTCTGTGCCAACCTCTCCTCAGGGTGATGTCCTTTTATGCAACATTCTCTGTACTGTTTAAAAAAAAACATTCACACCTGCAAAAAACACCCTAAATTATCCGGTCATTACTGGGGCAAGCTGTATGTGTGAGTGCAAACCACTGAGTTTTTCACTTTCATTTCACATGGGTAATTTCCTCGTCCCCCCCCCCCCCCCACCCCCCCCCCCCACCCCCCCACCCCCCCCCCACCCCCCCCCCCCACCCCCCCACCCCACCCCCACACACACACCCACGGGCACACCCCCACACACACAGTATTTTATCCATGTAAAGTTCGGTTGGACTCATGTCTGAACGCTGCAGCGAATTAACATGGTAATTCACTGAGGTGGTGGGGGGCTGATGACATCATCCTGTGCACCCAACACAAACTCAGAGCCCTAGAAAGAGAGAGAAAACCAAAACACGGTGTTCTGTTATTTTTTACTAGTTGACTACTTATCCATAATTTCTTATTTCAGTGAATATAAAGCAATAAAACAATGGCTTACACATTTTCTTAAAAACATTTTTTTCAAAGCTGTTGTTTCCAGATTAAACATACAGACCTATTACAAAAGAGTATTCATCAAGGATGTAACAAGAGGCAGACCAAGGACCACATTAAAACTAATATTTTGTTTTAAAACTGATGGGCTATCGTGCTTTAAATTACATAGTTAGTTTGATTCAAATGTACTTGTAAGATGGTCATCAGTAAAATGTCAGCTGTATTTTCCTACCTGTAAATTGACCTTCAATTAATGTGAGAAACATTCAGTCCCCAAAGCAATCCTATTGCCTCGGTTGCATTGTTTGAAACTATCGAGGGCTCCCATGATCCGCCATTGCCATCAAATAATTGGCCCACTGGTGTCCATGGAGTTGCTGCAACTCTCTCTTTCCACAGCTCTGCGCAAATCAGGAAAAGAGAGAGTTGACAGGGTGGATCAAAACAAATTCAATTTCAAAATTTACTGTCATCAAATGAAAGTATTTATGAACTGCTGGGCCATTAAACCACACAATCTTTCGCTGAAAGTACACATCAGTAATTGAAAATGACTGAGCCTTTCAAAAGTGCTCTGTTTATACCCTGTTATGGCACTATTACCTGTTACCAGGTGGCCTTCAGTGCTTGCCTGTGGAGTATCCGAGATGTTTTTGAACCTTTCTACAACTTTCTGTCCCTCCTTTTTAATGTGTTGCAGGCATCAAATTCAGAGTGTGTGTTTATTTCCATAAAAGCAATAACATTTATTTATAAGAGCATTTTTATGACCTTTGTGCATCAATTGAAAATTGATTTGAGTGGCAAATCAGTGCAGTCTGCTTTTATTTACAATTAACATGATGTCCCATTAACTTTTGAAATGGGTTTTAGGGTCAGATTATTAGATTTTAGGCCTACACTTGTGTTGTTTTGTCCTCAATGGTCCTGTTTATAATTTAAAAAGGCCAGTATTTTGTACTGATCTTCACCATGATACAAAAATGTAATGAAAGCTAGAACTCATCATTGCATCAGTTTGATCCTGCTCAGGATGATTTCTATCAGAGGGCATACGTCATTATGATTAACTGATTTGAGGATTAAGCTGAAAACATGTCAACATTGCTTCACCCTTCCCCACATCCCTGGTTGCTGGGTCATTACATCATTTTGGTGTGCTGTTTGGTGTCTTATCAAAGTCTTATCAAAACATATTGACAGCATTTTTGCCTGAGATGCTGTTGTCTGTGTGTGTTTAGTCTCTTTCAGCACACAGGAGTAGTGTTGGCTCTTGATTGATATCTTGTTTGGTTTTTATTTGTGCACCTGGTTGTGGTTCTTGTGAGAGTGATAAAGGCATAGGATGCAAAGCTTTCTGTCTAGCTTTCTCTGAGAACATACCTTGGGTATTATGCTCAGCGTAAACAAATGTTTCCCAAAAAGCAGTTGAAACACGAAATATCTTGTCTTTGTGCTGTTATCAATTGAGTATATATGGCATAAAGATTTGCAATTTAGTTTTTAATCGCATCTAACAAAATGTTTCCTTTGCAACAGAGGTTATTTTGTACCTCAATCCGATCACTATTTTGCTTTGGTTTGTGCTTTTTAGGGAACATAAACACAATGAACTGCTGCAGCATTTGATTAGTATCTTGTTTTGTGTTTCTCTCTGTGCCCTGTCATTGCTCTTCTGTGATATAAGCGTGATAAGGGTGTAAGATACATCCGCTATTTGCTATCTTACAAACAGCAAGACCCATACTTCAACCTGAGCATGAAGAACTCTGGGATAGGGCTAAAGCCTTATCCAGGAGATGTGGCTTCCAGATTGGCTGCTCTTGTGATTGATGAAGTAGTGTTATATACCCGGTGGGGCTCAATAAATATGAGGTAGATAGGAAGAAGATACACTGGCTTCCATTTTATCACCATTACCATCACTGTATGGCACTCCCATGTGCTAGCTGTGACCAGGGTACTCTATAAAGGGCCTAAATTAGAAATTCCTTTGGGTCACATGTCACTGTATACAGTGAGAGAGACCAGTGGCAGTAGGTCCGTTGGATTCTTTATCAGAATGGCTCCAATGTCAGTTTAAAGGGCCATTTCCCCCATTTATAGCGCACATATTTTTGCTTTGTGTATTTCTGTGGTGTTTGCTTGTCCTTGTGCTTTAGAGAGTAATCCATCTTAAACAATACAACAGATTGAACATAATATGAGTTCATTAATTAATGGGCAAATGAATGTGAATCCTTTCTTTTCCACAGTTTATTACCTTTTCTTGACTGCATTTATGACCAAAAAGAAATGAAAGACAAAATTCTACCCGGGCTCCAACTAACATGATACAAGAACACTTCTTTTCCACAACATGTTGAGACCTTGAGTCTTTGCACATGCAATAAGTCATGGATTGGGCCATTTCCTTCAGAGTTGGAAGGCAGATTTTACAAACTAAGCATGTCATGTGCTGTCTGATTTTCCAGCAGGGTTAGCTTTACGTATGCTTTACTGTCATCTGGGTTTGCTCTCTCTGGGTGGCACAAAGTGAGGTAAGATGTATTCCACATTTTTTAATCTAATGCATCAGTCCTTACAAGTTCAAGATGCTATTTTCATCTTTTATGTCCCTTTTAAAGTCCAAAGAAAGTCTGCACAATGGATTTAAATGCCAACTGTGCATACCTTTTGTCTCTGTCCTGTGCTGCCATGTTTGCTTACTAGCTCTCTCACTCTCTGCTGACCTCACCTGCATTGGCTCAACAGCACCAATGTGTGGACTTAATAAGTATTTGATTTTATTTCTATAGAAGCAAAAGCTTTATTAAGTGTTGAAAATTGATAGATTAAAAAGTGTCCATAGCTGTCGGCCACGTGACAGTATGGTGTAGGGCCTAACCGATATATCAGCTGGCCGATCAAATCGGCCAATTATAGCCCTTTTTAAAGTATTCTACATCGGCTAGAGTTTTGCTGATGTAATGCCGATATATTCTTATTTTCTCATTAAACAGCAAATGCTGTTCAGTGTCCAAGCTGCGCAGAATGGTGATGTTGCAAAAGATGGCAGTGTGCGTTGTTGAAGCGGCTCTGAGCTCTACTGATGCTGTGTGTCTGGATGATGGAGTGTATGGGGCAAAACTCGGCAACACTCACACGGAGTTGCTGAATGTTGTTTTTGCCTGCAAGTCCGACATAACAAGTGACTTTCAGCAAATGATATACCGCTGCTTGCTGGACATAGCGAGACCACCGGGCTTTCTGCTTGGCTACGGAAGCAGCCTCACAGACCAGCACTGACCAATGCCACATCTGTCGTTTACAAAACTGATGAATTGGACCTTCTGATGGCAGGGTATCAGTTCATTCATGACTGTTCTGTGATGATTATTATGGAAACCTGCAGTTGAGCGAACTAGCCACTCCACGTGTACACTTCACCAGATGCTAATGTTAGCATAGCTCTCTCGGAGCTCTACGATGTCATCAGCCGGCACGAGCAGACTCATCCATGGGAAGCCTTCATCGTAGCTGGGGACTTTAATCAGCCTGTTTAGAGAAGTTTGTGCAATATGTGCAGTGTCCACAAAATATTCAGATTTCTTCACACATAATTCCTAATGTTTACAGTAAAAGATAAAGTGGTTCTACCTGCACTAAAACCTACTTCTGATGCACTAATGAGGACTCTGGAACTGAAAGGCAGGTGAGACCAGACAGAGTTCATAATTCATCTATATGTTTACATTTTAAATAAGGTTATTTATTTTATTTTGCAGGAATTTACTGCATTTTTGCACACTATATTATTTGTACTTCATAGTTCTTTGTTTTGAAAGTTGCAGAGTAGAAAAATGAAAGAGGCTTATGAAAAGAATGTGACCTTAGTGTTTTTGTTGCTTTCCTCTCACAATAACCTTCTTAAAACTTAAAAAAAAAAGTTTTACCTTTACAATAACCTACCTCCAATTTTCATCAACAAGAAATACAAGATATAGAGTGAGTCTTTTTTTAAGGTTATATAATTCATTTCCCAGAGGTTTAATGCTATTTTGCATGGTTTTGTACTTGAAAATTTCTCTCTGCTGTAAAGTTAAACAAATACTTAAGGACAAAGTATTGCAAAACTGTAAAGTGTTCTGCCTGTAATTGATATATTCATTGTTGGAAGTGTTAAGGGACCAATTGTTTTTAAATTAATTTTATATTTTAGTAAATTAATCAGCCGATTAATCGGTAATCAGTATTCCTTTCTGCCATATATCAAAATATCAAAAATTCATATCGGTATATCGGTAGGGCCCTAGTATGTTGTATTAATTTTCACCCCCTACCCCTATTCTTATGCTACAGTGGACATTGATGAATACACCATGACGGATTCTTGAAATATCTCTTTCACAAGCAAAGGACCACAAAGATGACCTTGACCTTGATCATTAAAATCTAACCGTTTCATCCTTGCATAAAATGAATGTTCTTTGTACAGACAGAAAACCCAAAACATGATGCTTTTGGCCTCAGCTGTCCATGTGCAGAGGCATTACAGGTTTGTTAGTTTAGGGGTCTTCAACCACGGGACTGTGGACAGGTATCAGGCCTGGGATCTTTTGGCATCACAGTGTTCAAAGATATGAATAATTCATTTTATTCCCCTCTATTGATTAACAGTATCTATTAGGAATGGGAATGAAAATCAGTTGAGAACTTATAACAACCAGCTCAAGGAGTCAATATTGCTTATCTATGCTTAACAATTTTTTCACATTTTGTTCTGCATGCCTTGCAAATCAAGGACATCACACTCTCATCAATAACAGTTGGCAGAAACGATAGCAAAGAAGTCAGAGATGTGATCAGGACGGACAGGAAATGTACAGTTTTTTTCTCAAACACTGGGCGTGACAACTATGTAAGATGGATAAAAGGCAAGACACCTGTGCTGCATGCCAGCACACTTTGTGCCAGGTACATGATGGGGCCTTACTTCTGTCTTGGCCTAAACTGAAGGACTTAGGGAGATTTTTGACTTTGGCAAAATTGTTCACAATGGAAGCTTTATTAGGACATTCTTAATGGACAGACTCATCGCTGTTTGTTTCATATTTGGATCAAGACCAGTTTTATTATTTTACCTTTTTGGTGGCTAAATCCTTATAGCACAGCCAGTATGTGAGGTTGGGCATATGATGTATGTACTTTGGCTTTCTCCTTGTGTGTTTGTTAGCCTGTCTGTCATCATGACCTCAATGTCCTATAATGAAGATGGCCATTAAAACTTAATTGGGTTATAAATATACACAGTTCACATTAAATGAGAATAAGAAGGGAAGAGTGACCAGAGTGAGACTTGTGTGATCCAAGTGTGTGTATTGAGTAACCTAGCATGTTTTTTGTATTCAGTTTGAGGTATGGATTTACAACTGGAGGTATATATATATATATATATATATATATATATATATATATATATATATATATATATAGATAGATAGATAGATAGATATATATGAACAGAAACCCTCTCAGTAAAATCAGCCATGTGAACAAGCATTTGGAAAGCAGAAAGAAAAAGTCATTTTTCTCTGTATTTTCTGTCACTTTCAACATATTTTCCATTTGTCTTCCTGTTCTTATTTTAAACAACCGTACATTCCTCTTTGCCTGAGCTTGCATACCTATATAAACCTGCACAAAAACACACCCGCTCAGGTACCTTGATGCATGTTCCCCTTAATGAAATGTCAGTAAGTCATCAAAATAGGGGAAGTAATTTTATCTGGCACCAGAGATGAGATGTTCTCCACCTTTTACACAGCAGGTATATGTCAGTATCCAACAATTGATTCTGCTCTTGCAGCACATGAAATGATTTACTTGAGGCAGGTTTCTAAAATGAAGACAATGTTTAATATCCGCTTGTAAACTGACTGTGACTGACCCAGTGTCCCATATTTATTAGAAATCTTGCCAAACCAGCAGAAAATCTGTTACAGTCACCAACTCTGAGTCATTTACTGATAATTCTGATAATAATGTGTTTTATTTATGGGTACCATTCAGGACACTCAAGGTCACCTTGCAATATAACAACAATAAAAACAACTCTTTGTGAGGCTTCATTATATGATATGCAATAAAAGGCAAAAGTGTGCAAAAAAGTTACCCTGACCTGGCAAATCAAATGGGTTTTTAGGCAGGGTTTAAAGGTCCCATGTCCTTGAAAATCAGTTTTATTTGCTTTTAATATTGTTAGAAAAGGCTTGAAAACAGAAGACATGACACCTTCTTCTAAAACCTCAGTACACAGAGAAATGTGCTTTTTTTGGTAGATGCCATGAATGTTTTAAGTCTGCTCCATGGCTTGTAACTCCTCCTCCCCTCTCCCATCAGGCAATATATGGGCAGCCCATCAACACAAAGTACATTATCATAGACTTCCACAGCCTTCCCCCCCCCCCACCCCCCACCCCCCCTTATATGCAGGCGTTTCCTTTAGGGAGGAAGGAAGAGCTGCATCTGACCTTTCTCTGAGACAAAATATTTCAATGTTTTATCCAACTTAAATCAAATCTTTGCTCAAAAGACACCCTAGAAATGATGTAAGCAGTCCAGCACACCAGGACATGGGACCTTTAATAGTATGTGAGTTAAGGTCACTGATGACTTCTAGGACAGAGCTCCAGAGAAAGGGGGCTGCTCTGCCAAAAGAGACCCCGTCGACGTAAGTTAGGCAGAAGGCACAGTGAGAAGCATAAGTGTGAAAAATTGTAGAGTTTTGGTGGGGTTGTAGGCAGAAGAGGTCTATAGGATGTCAGAGAGGCTCAGAAATGCTGTAGCAGTCACTCCCAAAGTTGGACCCAAAGTCCTTGAGAAAGATCCACAGCTTTGTGTGTACTGCTGGCAATGACCATCAATTTTATAAGTCATTAGAACCAGAAGACAAAAAAAAGGACAAGAAAATAAACAGAGTTATATCTCACCCTCTCCTTCACTTGTACAGCAGCCATTTTGCCTGATGTTATAGACAGACAGACAGACAGACAGACATATACTTAATTGATGCCCTTAGGGAAATTCAGTTGTTAAAAACTTGGAAGTTGTATAGCAATGTTTCTTTTAAAAGTCATTTTACTTTTGATTGCAGCAGCCTTTCAAGTTGTTGTTATAAATTCTTTGCAGAAGATGTTTAGCTTAAATTCAAAAGTTTAGGAATATGTTAGCTAAGGCTGTGACGAACACTGTGTTTGCTATTTGTCGATATTTGTGTTAAAGAAGGGCAGAAGTAGATCTCTGTAGACAACATGTCCATACTTGAAAAACCTTTTGTGTGGATACTTCTAAACCCATCTCCATGTGGACAGCTCCTTTGTTTGAGTGAGTTGTCAGAGAACCACAATTTAATTTGAGGGAATCTGCTTAGCAATGAAATAAACATCGAATTTCCAGAAGATTTAGCTAGTGATAGGAAGTTTATAATGAATACCCAGGATGGAGCCTTGAGGAGCACCACTGGTAATTGGTTCTGCTCTGTGGTTTTTAAAGTGTATGAAGGGGAAGATTTTAGCAAGTGATAGGAGGTAGATAATGAATAGGAGTGGACCCAGGATGGAGCCTTGAGGAACACCACTGGTAACTGAAGAGACTGCAGCCAGAAAGGTAAGAACTGAACAAGGTGTCAGTGAATCAATGTAAGTTTATCTGTGAGATAGATGGTGCAGGAGATGTATTTATTATGCACCTCCTGCTGTAAAACTGTGACCAGCTCTGAATCACGCCAGCATATTGCCTCATTACCAAACCAGTGGGCACCTCCTCCTCAAAGCTGTAGTATCCTGGTAAAATTAGATTAGCTTTCCCTCGCCAAAGGCTCATTTCCTTTAATAAACCTACACCATCATCCCCTCAAGTGGGCATGAGATTACCCACATTTTATCACATCCTGTTAAAACCAGTGCTGCCTGGATGGCAAGCATAAAAAGCCCAAACTACATCTGAGCACCGAGGGCTAATGTTGTAGTTTATTTGATAGTCCAAGAGGATTGAGGAGGTTGTTAAGTTTAACTGATCTTAAATACAGTGCAATAGACACTGGCCTTTGCTTTGACCCTGCTCTGCTGCAGACTATATGTGTGTCTCCGTGTGCGTGTTTCCTCTTTCTCTGTGCGACCCCTGTTTCAGTGTCTAACAGCCTCCATTAAAAGCAGAAGAGGAGCTGCTATCAGAACTGAGGTCGCTCTTGTAATAGAGGTTAACTATGGGCATAAACACAGGCTTGCTCAGATCATTCAGACCCACGAGCGCCTTAATCAAGCCCCAATGCTCCCCAGGTTAATAGAAATGTAAAAGAAACAGGGACCCCCCTCACTTCACTTAATGTTCCCTTTAGTTTTATGTCAGGGTGCGTTTAAATGTTTCTTATCTCATTCTGAGCAGGTGGACACAGCCCGCACAGCTTTGGGCTCTGGGAATATAAAACACTATTATCAACAGATGGTAAGATTTTGTTTTGTTTTTTCCCAGCTCCCCCTGTGTAGACCTTCACCTCAACCTCCCATATGTAAAGAGAGTGCCTTTTTGTGTACTCTTATAATTGATTCATAGCTGCAGCAGGTTTCGCTATTTCCCTGCTCCTCTGAGGAATAGTGAGCGTGGTTGGATTAGTTGACTGTTGTGTTTACTATCAGAGACACGAGGAGTGGCACCTTAGCTCGCCTACAATAAAATGACACATGCACATGGTGCTGTACATGAGTTGCCTCTCATATACTGTAGCTGTTTATAAATGCAATACCCAAACATACTGTATACATGATACTGACATGGCAGATAATCAGAGAGGAAAGTTGAGGTATTCTAAAGGCTCTTTCTTATAGCATGAAATTTCCCAGAATACCAAAGGCTTCTTGAGGATCTTTGTGTGTTTCCCTTGCAGGGACCAGGGTCTAAACTTGATGAGGTGTAGATGATTTTCACCCAAATGGCTCCTGCTCAGGGGGTACTTCTTCCCATAGGCCCAGAAACTTAGGGGGAAGGGCCTGCTGTGCCACATATTTCTGATTGGTTATGTGTTTGAAGCTTTTATTTACTCTTTGGATTGACAATATGTTTCCGGTGATACTCCCAGCTGTATCTCACTGTCAACTAACATATCAATCCAAAAGGGTGATTCACCAAATGTTCAACAATGGTGTCCCGAAAAAGCATCACTAAACAATGAAAGCCTATAAAAAGGAAGAGAGGTAGATGGTTGTTCTTTCTGTCTGTCTCTATCATTTTTATGTTTATGTAATATAAGTTTTGACCATAAAACCCAATCAAAACAAAAATCTCACAGAACTTTATACAAACCAACCACAGATCAATAATGAACAAGTTTCTTCACGTCTGATTCTGTCCAACCTTTGCTATCAGAAAATTAAAATTAAAGTGTGCAAAGAAACATACAGCAAAAATTATTTACATATTTATAATTATTCCTCAAGATGTTTTTTTTTTTTTTTCTCCATTTGGTCTTTGTGCCACTTTGGAAGTGTCTTTTGTCTCAAATGCTACAAAAGGGCCAAATCACATAACTATGGCTTCCTTTTTGTTCTTTCGGGAACTGACAGGTAACTATCCGGTCTCTTGTTACCTCTGGCTGCTCCTAATTAGACACTACTATCAAGAAGACGAGACGGGACATCTCTCTGGTCAATAGACAGATAGGAAGTTCTCATGTTCTCTAATGTGTTCTCTCATGTGTTCACACCTAACACAATTAAGGCGACCTGGATAACCAATCGCCGTGCAATGTCAATGTACAGCCACTTTCAGGCGTGACCAGATATCACAGGATGCAATGGACAAAATCTGGGCAACTTGGTTGCGCTACCGGGTCGCTTTGGACACGAGACCAGGTCACATGGCACGGTCACCCAAGTTGAAAAATTTGAACTTTTCAGGCAACATCACGTGTGGCTGTGCCGCCACAGCCAATCAGCATTGTGTGGGTGTGTGACGACACCCGTGACGGAACTTTGTTTATTCCTGTTTACATTCGAGTGGCAATAAATGTCCGTGTGGGAACGGTAATTGGTGAGTTCATTTGTTCCACCTTGATGGGACCGCAGAGAACTCCCTATTTGAGGTGCAGCTGACAGATGGTGCTGTAGCAGGGCCATCAGCGGAGACAGCATCATCTGTAGTGTTTTACAGTTGGTAGATGAGTGAAAAGGATACGGTTGGAATAATGTCAAATAAACCTGTACATAGAAATATTTGATATGATATGATTGCGGTGAAACTTGAGCAGGCATGACGTCACTGAGCAACACGACGGTGACAAAATGAGCTATTTATGGACAGGCAATTCGACTTGGGTGGGCAACGTGATCTTGGTCGCCAAGTCACATTTGGTGTGAGAACACCTTAAGGGTTATAATGGAGGTCTTTTTACAACATTGCTATATATTTCATAAAAATGGGTTAAAAAAACACCAAGGATAAATTTATCGCTGCGGACCCATAAATACAACATACCTGGAAAACACTACACTTAATGGCTGGATTAAAAAACATTTGTTAGGGAAATATTTCGCCTGAAGCCCTCCAAAGTTTGACAAACACAGTTTTTCCTATAAACATCTGATGTAGAGTTCCAAATATACAAGTTAACAAATGAGTGTTACCGCCTTGAGGGTATAGGTGAGCCAATGGTGTTGGGAGGGTTAAAATTGATCAGTTAAGTCTTGAAATCAATTCTTAAATGGACAGGCAGCAGATGAAGAGAAAAAAAGATAGGAGTGATGTGATGTGATCAATAAAAAACAGTAAAATGTCTTAGTTCTTAAGCAATTTTTCTTATGTTTGAGTTTCTTTCAATGTAATTGTCTTTGGTTGAGATTCATACAGTGCTATTTTGTAGTAAAAGGTTGTAGACTAATACATTTTATGCCTTTATTTTGGCAGGGTTGGAGGTTGTGGCAGAGAATTGTGCCACCAGCCAAATGAATGAGAGGAGAAACACTGTCAAAGATATACATATGCACACCAATACGCCGTCTGGCGTGATGTGTCTGTTTTTTTTAACACTACATCTGAATCATTTCTATTCAATCTTTATGGTTCTCCCAGGCCTCATTCCAGCTCTGTGATGGTAATGCTACAATACTATAACACCAGATAAAAGGCCCGTTTGGCTGATGTATGCGTCTCCCTCTGCATTCTGTCGAATGTGGAAATATTATACAGAGGGAGTGGAAAAGGATAAAGAGAACAAGGGAGCGAAAGTGACTGATAAGGAAGAAGAGAGGGGAGGAGGGATGGAGGGAACGGGAAAGATAGAGAGGTTGCTGCTCCTGTATCTTATCTGTATTCCCTGCCAGTGTTTCCCAGCAGAAACAGTGTGTCCAGGACTATAAACAGACTATTATCCCAGTGTTTATCACAGTGCACATTACCGCTTGCCTCCGTCGGACTTACTGTAATGGAGTCGTTTGGTTTGATGGATGCCTCAGGCGTGGGTTTCTATCTATCGCTCCCATTATACCTCCGTCTGCATCCCCTTTCCACTGTAGAAATGTCTGTCTGCACATTCAGCATAGCCTGTGAGCATAGTGATTGAGGTTATGACCAATGTAAATGTACCATTTGGCACAGTGAATTGGAGGGGCAGAGGGCAAGAAGAAATCGAGGGGCGGAGAGGAATCGTCTGTGTCACTTTGTTTGTGGTGAGAGGGGAGGCGATTGGGAATCTCACTTTATGTTGAGTGAATAAATATGTACAATATTTGTGGGAGTATAATATGTGAGTGTGACAGGTGTTCTTGTTGTTTTGAATGCAACATTTGCGCAAATACATTTAAGAATCATCCATCAGACCTTGCTGTAACCTGATAGTCCTTGTCCCTCATGGCTAGAGCTCAGATCTGAGATAGGACAACATGCTTACGTATATGTGCATGTATGTGGTTTGTTGTGTGTGTGACGAGGAGCCGAGGCATGGGGAGGTGATCTAGGACACCGTCTCATCGCAGTAAAAGGTTCCTCACAGTTCGCCTTGCCATTGGGTCACCTTCAGACGCATGAACACATCACAGCCTTATAAAATGTAACAGCCTGTGTGCACATGTGTGAGTCTGAATTTGTGATTGATTTACTTCTGGACTCCTGTAAGGAACATTCAGGTTGTCTTGATTTTGGTACTCTTGTAGATGAAGTTGCATCTCTCAACCTATTTTATAAAGAAATGTAGTGCAGATCTAATAAAACTGCTAGCTGTTTGCATCTGTGCCAAAATCCTCACGAGCTGTCACTTCTTGGTGTGGTCTTGCTCATAGCTTAGCAAGCTCAGAATCAAGGCATCTGTCTGATTACAGACAACGAATCAGGCAGATTCGGCTGGACTGCAAGGTTAGGAATAGCTTCCTTGCATTTTGAAAGTCTTATATATCTAATCCTGTGGTCATTATTCATTATTTATCATTACAGTCCAGGCATACTCTTTTTAGGACCTACTTGTACTTTGTTTTTTGCCCCACTTTTTGGATTTTTGAGGGCCTGAACATGCGGGTAAACTCTTGAAAATGTGCAGGTGCTTCAGGTTTTGTGAAAAATTTAATGTCCCAGTAGTTTCCAGTAAATCATAAAGGGACTGGTGGAAAAAGTGCCACCAACCAGTTTTAAAAAGAACAACCCTATGAGGGATTTTAACCAAAAATATGAAATTTTGTACACGCCTGGCTCCCTGAGACTTAGAGAAAAAGCTTCTTGTAAAGTGGCGACAGGAAAACCATTTTGGGTCTAAGACTACATTTTAAGCCATTGTTGGCCATTTCAGGGGTACCTCAAGGACTCACTGATTCAAGGGCATTTGTCTTATCATCTAAACATCATCTAAAATCAGACCAGATTTACAGAAAACGATGAATTTGCATAACTTCAGCAAACCAGGAGGTAGAATGTCTCAGCTGTGCATGATCCTATCTATCCATAGACTTCCATGGATTATAAAAGGAGCCATTGGAACTCTTTGGATGCCTTGTTATGGATGCTGCCATACTACATGTCATCTCAACCAAACTTTGGCTCAACATGCTCACAGACAGAGAGGCCATGTTAAGGCGAGACTTAAGTCGAGCCATCAATAGCGACAGAAATCCTCAATAAATCCTCAATAAAAGAGAATCAGGCACAATACAAAACACACATTGGTAGCAAGAGCACATAGATGTATTTTTTATTTAGACTGAAGCATTTATTTTCAACCAGGCTGTAAAGATGTGTATTTAGGCCATAAAAATATATTTTCCTACATACATAATTTGGGTATCAGGTTTCTGCAGCCAGCCTCAAGTGGACACTTGAGGTACTACAAGTTTTGGTACTTCTGTTTTGGCTTCCATTTACAACCCCAGAGGCTGCTGCCGCTATCTGTCCCAAACTTTTGTGCGTGTCAAGAATTCAGGCCTGGAAACACTTGTAAAGAAAATAAGTACATAGATTATAGGACCTCCTAGTGGTGAAAGAGTAAACTCTTGTAGCTCTTGTTTTAAGACTAAATAATGTCCAGTTTAGAGCCTGACCGATATGGATTTTTTTGAGGCCGATGCTGATGCCGATATTTGGCAGAAAAAAAATACCGATTACCAATTAATTGGGCGATTAATTTAAAAAATATATATAAAATGAACTCTTAAAAAATGTGGTCCAAAAAACACTTACAGCGATGAATATATGAATTACAGGAAGAACATTTTACTGTTTTACAATACTTTGTCCCTAAGTATTTAACTTTACAACACAGAGGAATTTTGAAGTACAAAAACATACAGAAAAGCATTAAACCTCTGGGAAATTAATTAAAAAACCTTAAAAAGAGTCACTCTTTAGCTTGTACTTCTTGTTGATGAAAAGAAGAGGTAGGTAAAAGTACAGGTAGAACAACTTTTAAAAAGTTATAAACAGGTCATTGTGAGAGGAGAGCAACAACATTCTTTTCATAAGCCTCTTTTATTTTTCTACTCTGCAACTTTCAAGAGCAAAGAACTTTCAAGTACAAAATAAAATAGTGGGCAAAACTGCAGTCAATTCCTGCAAAATAAAATAAATAACCTTATTTAAAATGTAAATATATAGATGAATTATGAACTCTTGTCCTGTCATATCTGCCTTTAAGTCCTGAGTCCTCATTAGTGTATCAGAAGTAGGTTTTAGTGCAGGTAGAACCACTTTTTTATTGTAAACATGAGGTAATATGTGTGATGAAATCAAAATATTTTTTGGGACACTACGCATATTGCACAAACTTCGTGCCTGATTAAAGTTCCCAGCTATGATGAAGGCTCCCCTGGGTGAGTCCGCTGCAGCCGGTGGATGACATTGTAGAGCTCTGAGGGAACTATGCTAATGATAGCATAGTTAGCTAGCTAGCTCGTTAGCTAGTTAGCACCGAACACTTTTTCTGTGACGATTTCCTTGCGAGCTTCTAATAAGGATATGGAAAGTAGGAATCTTTTATTATTATTATCTTTTTTAATACCACTTCTAAAAACTTTTCTATTATTTGTTGCAAAGACCATAAGATGTTTTTTTTTTTTTTTTTTTTTTTTTTTTTTTTATCACAACTTGTGTGACATTGCTAGAGTTTTGAATTCTATCTCTCGCTTGTTTGGTAAACTAGAAAAAAGTTTGCTTTTAGCATCAGAAAAGGTGTTTTCTTATTAAGCTGACAGAAAGTTTATAAATATAAAGATATTAATAATGATAAAAATATTTATAATCAGGCATTAAAACAGTACAATATAGACATTTAAACCTTGTTGCTGATGCTCTTGTCTGCTTTGGATGGTCATAAAGGAACACCACTATACAATTTAGCCTGTTTCATAACCACTTGCAAACAACCAACAGGAGCTTTGATGTGGCATAAACTTTAATTTTACATTTATGTTATTCCACCATAGGAATGGGAAGGCAGAGAACATAAAAAAAAAAAAAAATGAGCATGACATCTAAACCTCCTCCACATGTTCTCCCTCCTGAATATTTGGTTGGAGATGCAGTTAGCACTGATGTTATCCCAGAAAGTGGAGTGGAACAAGCAAGGTGAGATAAAAGGTGTGGGATGAGAAAAATCTCAAACATCCTCCATCTCCCAGTCTCTGCACACGCTGGAGTCATGTGTAAATATGTGGCGCCCGGGCTGCCTGCAGTGCGGTCATGCTAAACACTCAACCGCACGTCCTCAAGGGGAGAAGATGATAAAATCACACCTGAGATAAGTGTTACTCCAGCAGTTGACTTTTGCTGACTTCGCCTACACACGTACGTAACTGTAGACACAGATATGTATGTCAATCACACCCAAGAGGGGCGAGTGTACACACAATAAAAGCTTTAATACCTGCGAGAAATGTGATACAAGGACCTGTGCAGTGTGTTTGAACTCTCGTAAGGGGATTATCTATTGCAATGGCCCCCGAGCTTTTCTTCAACCATGGACAAGTTTGATGGTGTCAGTATTTTCTAGCTGTTGTGGAGGTCGGGCAGTTAAGAAATACGAAACATGCACACATCAAAACTCAGGTCTAGTCAGAGCAATGAGCTGGTTTCCCTGAAAAATTTTGTGGAAACGAAGATATTTTGGTCAACATTCTCAGATGAGTGCTTCCATGGCTGTTTCTATTAGTTTAGATTTTTCACTTTATGCATATCTCATAAGGGAATTTTGATATTATGTCAGCAAGCCAAACAAAGAGACATTCGCTAGGATACATCCTGTTTTTACAGCTGCCATAACAATAGCATCTTTTGACATGCCAAGAAAGTAGTCACCAGTTAACACATTCACCCATTATGCCATTACGACAAAGCACATAGAGGATGCATAAAAAAATGCCAAAAAATTGGGTTGCATTTTGTGCCTTGATTAAACATTGGTCTGTTTTGGGTCTTACGTACATCAGACCATTTAGAGTGGCTGCTCTCATTTCTTTTAAATCAGTGCATGCTGGATGACTGGTATTTTGCTATTTACACAGCGTGTTTAGGTGTCTGGTCTGAATTTTGGATTCCGGCGTGTAGCATATGTGTGGTTCGTTTAGCTTAGCTGATGAGATTTTAGATCCTGTCCCCAAAGACAATAATGTATTAGTTTTAAAATGTCCCCTGTAAACATGACATTGTTACATGTAATGCGTCTGTCCACACAAAAACACTGAAAACTCTGTAGTACATATGCCAGGCCTGTAAGTGGCACTGTAACACTACTGCAGACATAAACCAAAACCAGAGAAGGAGACATGAAGCAAATGCATACATCATGTGCCGTCTAAACAATGAATGCTGTACTCCATCCACTTGTTGTTCATGGTGGTCGTGGAGGAGCAGAAGATTTTTCTTTGAGCAGCCTCCCATGCTTCATTCTGCTGTTGACAGAGATAGTGTATGCAGTTCAAGGGATTCAAGATTCTATTTTAGTAGTGTCCCAGAGAGCAAGTTGTGTTGCAGCAAGAGGCATGAAGAAACACATATGACATGGAGTGACAGTGCAAACACATAACATGCACACACAAGTCATCATGACTGCAATAGACTGAGAATAAATTAGCTAAAAAATAAAATGAAATATATATATATATATATATATATATATATATATATATATATATATATATATATATATATATATATATATATATATATATAGATATATAGATATATATATATGCTAAAATGGAGAGAATGAGCTAAAATAATGCTAAAATAATACTAAATGTTGGGTCTGGGCACACTGGGACCAGTAAAGTGCGCAGAGTGATGTCGAGACACAGTGTCTGGTAGGTGTTGTCTCCCGAAGAGTTAAAGTGCTAGGACGATGGCAGCAGCGACATGTACATTACTCAGCAGCATTCAATGCTCGACAGGAGGACAGGACCAATGAGTGTTTGTACCTGGTTTTAGTGGCCCAAGGTGCACACGGGCGAAGACCAGAAAGGAGGAGCCTGTTCTCAGAAGACTCAGAGGGTGAGAGGGGGGGACTATGAGGTAATCGATTCTTAAAATGTGTGTATTTGTTGCAAACTCAGAAATGCAAAGGTCCCGTTTTGAGATTTATTCACTCTGAGACCCATTTTTAAAACTTGTGCCTTCGGGCTCCCAAAATGGCATTTTCATGTGGACAGCCCCTTACCTGGCATACCAGATGGATGGTTCAGATATTTCACTAGTCCATCTGGGAAACAGCCAATAGAAAGTGTCTGGGGAGAACAGAACCTTTCAGAAGCAAATCCAGCAGGTGATTGGACGATTGTTTCGTCAAACAACATTTAATAGAGAATGTAGTAAGTGGGTGCTGCTGCGATACAGAACTTGCGCCACTTCGTAAAACAAACTCTCGTCAAAACATGTGAGAAGTGGAGCGAAATATTCTTTCTATAGAGAAGTGAATTAACATTTTGACTAGAACTTTTGAGTGAAAAGTTTTGGGAATTGTTCAACAGTTTATCAAGAGGAAGACAGAGCAGCAGAAGCAGCAGGAGAGGATGACCTCCACAAGAAAACATGAGGTTAATCCACAGGTGATTGGCATTGGTGACTACAGGCATTCATTTCAATCAACTGATCACATTTTTTTTGTTGGCAAATACTGATCTGTCGTCAGGTATTGTTCCAAATAAAACACCCTGCAGACTCTGTTTGACAAAAAAAAGAACACAAAACTAATTATTTTTACAGGCTGGCACTGCTCCACGGCCCACGGTTCTGTTAGACATGTGGGTCAATACACTTTTAATGGATACAAATATACTAAGTTACTCATGAAGCTGTGTTATGGGTGGGCTTCAGTGGCTCATTAGCTTAAGGTCAGCCATCACTCTCATCATTTAACTAACTACCCTGTCTCAGTCCCTCACCCCTAACCCCCCCATCTCCCCTGGAGTGTCTCTTTACCTCACTTCATCACGATTCACCAGCTGTCCCCCGACCCAGTCCACAAGAAAGCCAAGGTTCACATTGTTTTAATTCAATTAAAATTGACATCAATCTGCATGTGACGAATGAAATTTACATCCCCCACAATTAATCTTGCTCGACATACCCTGCTCCACCCACCCACCTACACTCTTTCTGTGGTGGCTTTCATTATCTGGGCCTACAGTGCTGCAATAAACCAGAGCAGGAGGAGGGAGAAATTAAAATGATAATCTCGTATTCTCAAGCCTTTTGAAGTCGAGGTCAATAATTAATCAGTGTTTTTCATGTCATTGGCGAGCAAAACACATCTGGAAATGACATAACGTGTTACTTTCTAGAGGCCACTGAGTTCCTCTCCAGCAAAAATGCGGTTCAGTATGCAGTTTGAATGCAGCAGAAACTAAACATTTTGAATAACACTCGACATTAAATATCACAGCTGGGAGGATGATACTCAACTTAACATTTCACTACCTCCAGATCACACTGACACTTCAGACTGCTTAGCTTTTTACCTGAAGGACAGAGTTTTTCACACGCGACATCTTACTGAAGATTTCTTTCATCCTTAGGAGGCCTTCTAAACATTATCATGAAAAAGCAGCCACTTTTTCCAGATTATCCCATAAGATTAAGTTATCTCACACAGCCTAAGATTGTTCATTTGATTCCTGGTAGGACATGTATCCACTAATTGCATCCTTCTGAGAGAGGGAAGCAGCAGATATTGACCATTTGTAGGTATGTGAGTACCGCTGTTGTCAAGAGACTGTAATGCAGTTTAGCTGATAATTACTGTGAAGATGCATTTTTTAACTCCTAAAGTAACAGAGAGTGTCATTAGTATGGAACAGAAATGTCACTGAGTCTGTCAAATGAGCTGGGTTGCCTTAAGAAGATTCACAAACCATGTGCCTCATACAACCCCACTTCAGAGATCCCCAACTATATCTTCAAGTACTGGTTTAGAGAAAGTTCAGGGGCAGGAGCCATCTTAGATTAACTGTTAAGCTCTGGTACTGGACAAAAAAAACCCAACATATGACACCAACCCTACTTTTGCTGTAGCTGCTTTGACTCGAGTCATGAATGCTTTCTTTAAAAGCCAACTGAAATACAGCTCAACACTTATTACTGCAGCACTACTTTCAATGAGGTGCAATGAGAAACTCAGCTTTGTTGATGATGTAGAATCAGTCATGTTAGCGCAGCATTTAGTTTTCAATCCTTCCTCTCTGGAGAAGATGAATCTCGGCTTCCTGTCTCATTTTGCACTCTCTATATGGAACCAATTACCTTTGCATGCATGCACAAGCAGCTACTGGAAAGCTGTAATCTTGCTTCCAATTTGCTTTCTATTTCTGCTTCAAGGCCTGGTGACAATTACCTCTGCATATCTCTTGGCCTATATTTGAATTCATGCTTTCTTCTACAGTAATGTAAATTTCGATGTGACACAGAATGTTTAGAAAAATGGGGATGGAGAAGGTGGACTAGCTGGATGGAGGAGGTGCTTTTTTGTGTTGTCTGCAATGCTACTACACTCTAGCTAAAGATTGTAGTGATATACCCATAGATTAAGCATTTAATATGGAGGTGTTTTCCCTAAGCTTCCCTAAATGAGTTTGAAGCTACTTTATGTGAGGGGAGTTGTGAGTGCCTTTGACTTTCATCAAAGGGAAAAAAAAACCCAGCAACAGCAGATTTTGCCTAACCTAGTTAGTTACAAGGGAGGATGGTGCCTAGCAAAGAATCACTTCCTAAAAAGGGTGGAGCTTGATAAATGGTCAGTTCTAAATACACCGAAAGCAGATGAAGGGGACTGTGAATCTCCATTCAGCTTGTAAATATCTATTTTCAGAAGACAGGGGATTTGAAAAAAATCTAATTTCTAACAACTTTACATATTGCATCTCTAAATGTGTTGCTGCCCATCATGTTCAGGACACTTGTAAATGAGAATCTTAATCTTATTCAGATTTTCCTGGTTCAACACAAGTTAAAAAAAAAAAAAAAAAAAGAAAAAAAAGATCAAGCTTTAAGTCTCCATAAAACAATAATACTTCAAACGATCATGCTGAACTGAATAGTCCATACAACCAAAACACAAGTATTTCAGTTGCCACCGTTACCCAACAAACTGAAAATAAATCACAAGATAGATTAACAAAAAAATATAACATGCAGAAGTGGTTGGACAGAAAGTGTCCAGGTCCGTTTGGGTTAGGGCTCACCCCGCCCAATGTGGCAGTTTAACTGTGGATCTGCACAGTTTCAGCAAAATAAAGGTTAGAGCAGGATCTCAAGTCTCAGTGTAGTGCTGGAGCTCTGATGTCCTCATTGTGTAGTTTAATTTAACTGCTAAGTGGAGAAGTTTTGTGTGTTAGCTCCTTGCTTACAGTATAACACCTTGTACTTACATTAGTGTTTTTTCTCCTCTTTTATGCTTGCCTTCCTCCCTTTTATGTGTTCTCTAATGAGCTAACAATACCATGTTGGCCATTTAGATGTGGATCATGTTATGACTTTTGGTACCCTGATCTCTCTGCTATCCCTGTTCTCTTTGCCAGCAGTCCTGTGGTAATTGGCCCCTTACATCCTGTCGCAGACATTTTTTGCTTCTCCTTCCCCTTCTTTCTCTCTCTTTTTCTCTCCTCCAACAGGCAGAAGCCACCTAACTTTGGGTCTGCTGCTGCTGCATCGACAGAATATTGTGTGCTAGCAGTCCTGTTATAATCAGAACATCTGCAGTGAGCTTCTCATGACAGGATATGAAAAGGCTGAAGGTCAATTAGAAGGCCCTAAATAACCCTCTCATTATACAGTGTCCTTAAGAAGTCAGCGCTGTGGAGAAGCCTCTGTCCAATTAAAAGATAAAAAGATGACCGTTAACAACCACCAGGGACGGTGACAAAACAGAAGGATTGTCAGATATCTGATCTCAGACACAGAGCAGGCATGGACATGCTTTCAGCAAGCTCAGAAAAGTGTAGGATAATAAGGGGTTACAACAGAAGAGAGAGAATCTGGGAACTTTCAGGCACTTTTAGGCATGCCTTCAAACTTGTGTATTCTCCTGCAGTCAGTGAAGGTAGTTAAGCAAACTGTTGTCATTCCCAGAGTGTTAAAAGCAGCATCTTTAAAAAAATCACTCACTGAAGATTGATCACTGTGAATTGAAAAATACGTTTCTGAAATAAAACACTGCACTTTATAGCTGTGAGCTTCCAAACACAGTTGTATCCACAAAGATATTTTGCAGTGTTCCAGAGATATTAGCAAACAACTTGAGTGTTACCAGTCCGGCAATACCTTGGAGTTGGTGCAGTTAAGAGATAAACCACACTATTAAATTACATCATGACAATTCAGGACCACCTTGTCAAAAAAGACACACATGCAGCTATTTGGATTGGCTTTCTTTGCATTTACTTGCATATTTTGAATTTGGCAATGTGGCCTTGATGGCGGCAGTGTAGCTCAGTCCATACAGGCTTGGGCTGGAGACTGGAGGGTGGCCCTTTGAAGACCTTATTGAGACACACTCAGTACTTGGTTTGGTAGCTGCGATGCAAGCTGACTTCCTGGGGCACTGCTGCCAGATTGGCCAGGTGGTAACACAGCCAAAAGGGGTTGGCGTCCCTTGCCTCTGCCTCTGGAGCGTTGGGGCATATGGTTTGCACCCTTGTGCCTTAAACTTCATCGTACTAAACACCTATGAAAGAAGGGTCAACATGGCTGGTGGTGCAGATGAGTTGTCAGGAATGACGAATGGCAAATGTGGTGTCATGACCTGACCTTTTCTGATGGTCCCTCTGATCTTCTTGATAGTGAAAGCCTTAAGCAGGATCAGCACACGTTCCTCCCCACCTTGCGCCGTACAAGGAAAGCATGTGACCGGGAGAGAGGCAGCCAAATCCACCAGAGCAAACATCAATGTCAAAGCCAGAAATAGCATAAAGGAGGAACTGGGGTGGAGGAGGGTTGCAAAGCAGCTTGCAGTGGGAACAGTGGAGAGTAGGCAGGCTAGAGCAGCTTAAATAAGGTGGTCTGAGTGCATTTAGATAACGGCAGCTTAAGCTACAAGTAAACAGCATATTTTGGTCACTTAAACCGCAGATTTTGGGAAAGATGAAGATTTTTGAAAATGACATTTTGGGTGTTTCTGTGCATGCCAACCTCTCCGTGGGTCGATGTCACTTTATGCTACTATTTATGTATGTTGCAGGAGAGGTTGTTTAACTGCTGCTGTTTTAATTGTTGATAATTGGACTATTCACATGCCAACACATACTTTATGTTGCTCCTTCACTATGCTGCTGAATTAAAAAACTATACAAATGCTGCTGACATTATGGCAGCGACCAGGTGTTCTGCTTTTTAAGCAACCGTGTCGACTGGTGACCCATGTCCACTTGCTCTGTGGTCATGGCAGTTGTTGAAACCAACAAGAGAACCCACAAAACTTTTTAATAACAGGATTTGATCAAGACTGTCGAATAAGTCTCAAACTGAAATATAGACAAAGGAAAATTTACTCAACATGGCTGCTATCACCAGTTAACATAGCCACAAGTTAAACCATAACACCAATCAAACATGGTGGTGGGACTAAATAATAAGCTGGCTGTTAGCAGCGGTGGGCTAGAGTTTGGATCTGCTGTTTAACAATGGACATGTTTTGATCTTGACTCCCTGTCCTGCCAGAACTAACGTTATGCTCCATTCAGTAAACTTAATTATCAGTGGTTTGGTGTATGCATTTTTAATAAGAGACTATTGGATTATTCAATGGGCCAGAGCCAACCATGTAAACACTTAGTTTGGGGCACCCCTTCTTTTAACTCTAACTTGTCTGCTTGGAGTTGAACGTCCCATCGAGTGCTTCTTATATTGTGTGTAGCCTTATCACAGAGCTTTATACTTTCCTTCTTCATGCCTAATATGTTTGTTGCCTGCCATGTTTTGAGGCCAAAGACCAAGCTTCTGTTTTTGACACTTTTGGAGTGAGAGAACACATTTGGTGTTTACTGTTTGAAGAGGTGGAGATATGAAAAGATTCTGTTTGTGTGAAGAGGTGGGGATTATTTTCCCTGTCAGCGTCCTACAAAGAAAACCAAAGCTCACAGCTGTACATGAGGTTTAATGATGACAGTTGCTTGACACGATCTGTCATTTTCCCTGTGTTTCTCTGCTGCTATATGTCTGTACCTCCAGTTGTTTTCCTTTTTTCCTCCCTGGAGTTATGGAGCTTCAGAGGGCTGATGCAACCCTCGCCCTCCCTGTGTCGCTCAATACTTTAAATCATACATAGTGTGGAGTGAAAGCCTCTCAGCCTTTCAGCCTCTCAGTCCCGGGGTGGAGCTGTAAAGAGATCTTGGCAAAGACTGTGTGATGCAGGAGCTCCCCTTCTAACATTACCATGCCTCTACAAGTGTGTTTATGGCTACTGAAAATGCATGTGTGTGTGGAGGTGAGCTAAATGGTTAGCTTTTTTTTTTTTTGCATTTTGGACCTGTTAGCGATGCCTCTGAGAATGTGGGTTATGTCAAAATATGTGCTTTTTTTCCTGTTCCTTGCAGTGAGTCCGTGACTAAACGCCTTAACTGTCATTACCATTTTGTGTTGCCACCACTTCCCCTGCTACACAATGGAAATGATGTCTTTACAGCAGCATGGCTCTCTCTTTTCTCTCCTCCTCTGGCATCTTTGCACGGTTAGAGAGGCTGTCCAGGAAGCTCGAGTTAGCATCCACAGTGTGTGTTTGTAGATGTGTGTTTGTGAGGGTAGTCTGCTGTTTGTGCCTGTGCTTATTGGCCACATATGAGAGTGTGTGTTTGTTTTGGTGCATGTTTTTTTTTTTTTTTTTTTTTTTTTTATTTCTACCTGTCTGTGTGCACGTCCATGCATGCCTGCCCAGCTGAGATAACTGTGAACGAATGGCAGAGTTTCTGTTCCACCTGGTCATCCCTTCAAGCAAGTTGACTTGTAAGAAAAACGGGTTAAGGCAGTGGGCAGTTTTAACTATTTAAGGGGGGCAGTATGTGGACCTTCTCCATTTTGTTTGGAGCTAAAATGATGAGTGCAGAAACAAAATATTTCAAATTTACAAAGCAACATAACTCTGTAACCTAATGTGACTGTTAACCTGCTAGACTAACCCCATTTTAAGAGTACGTTTTAACTCTTGAAAAGCCCATATTTTGTCTTAACTCAGCCTCATGCATAAAGTTTTGATTTTTTTTTATTTTTATTTATTTCGAACTTGAATGAAAAGAAAAAAAAATACATACATATATATGTATACATTTATGCATATAAAACAAGATAAAATAAAATTGTAGCTATAACAGCATTTTACTCTACTACCAGTAAGCAATTTCAACACCAGATTCTGTTCGAAAAGGGTGTAGGAAGAAGTAAAAACAACTTATCTAGTCCCACCCCGTATTCCTTATCAAAATGTATCGCTTAAATTCACCCTGAAGCCCTGTTCAGGTCATAGCAAATAATTTAGTTAACAACAAAAGCAACAGCAAAATCAAACGAATAACATCATCAACCACAAAATTTAAACAAAAACAAAAAAAATAGCATCACTGGATACACAACACCCATGATGCTACTTATTTTACCCCTGTTTCTCTATTCTTTTTCTATTCTGTATCTGTTTAGTATTTCAGTTTTAAAGATGTTTTTAAACCTACCTATAGTTTTACAGGGTTTCAGTTCATCACTGCAGCTGTTCCATAGTGAAACTCCTTTCACTGAGACACAGTGAAGTTTCATATAAGTTCTAACTTGTTGTTTTTTGAACATAAAAATTCTTCTGAGAAGACTGCTAGAGGATGTTCACACTTGCAATGTTCAAAAAATTGATGTAGTTTTCATATATAGTATACCCGTGATCCAGCAGTACTCTCAGTCTGACAGTCTTTGCGACCTCTATCCCCATGTTAGCTCACTCCACTCTGATTTGTTAACTTATCTGTTCCGTGGTAATTGGTTAGTTTAGCATTGGTCATCACCATGTTGTCAACAACTCTGCATCCATTCTACAGTCTCTGCTCTGCATTGGGCTTGCCAGCTGTTCTATGGAAGCCAGTTTATACTGAATCTGTGGTCACTGAATCTGTCCCTCACCAGGACTTTTCTCAGTGAGGGATCTTTTTCAGAGCTCGGATAATCTGCCAATTTGTATTCTCTGTTTAGGACCGAATAACTTTTTAATTTGCTTTGTTTTTGGGTTGTTTTTTTCCCAGTATTTCACACAAATTCCTTTTTTTAGTGATTGATAACTTGACTTGGTCTTTTTGTGGGGCATTGAGGTCCTGAGTCTGATTTGGTTGTATCAGGTGGATGATGTGGTCCTGGTGCTCCCCAGCTGGTTCATGTGAATTTCAAGAAGCCTTTGGACCAGTAACCTGGCACACCAGATGGAAAGTTCAATGTTAATTTCATGAGACCATCTGGGCAACAACCCGTAGAAAGCATTTAGTAAAGGTAGAACCTTTTAAAAGTATACCCACCAGGTGATTGGATGATTGTTCTGTTATTTGTATTCATTATGGTAGGCCCATCGGATGTTGGCCTACCGTAATGAATGCGGGCGCTACTGCTATAATGTCAAGTAAAAAACTGAAGCCACTTCGTAGAAAAAAACTCTGTCCAAAACGTGTCAAAAAAGAAGGGGAAATATCCTCTCTATTGAGAAATGCCTTCAGTGTTATTTTTCATTCAATAGATAAACATGGTTTTAGATCTGACGAAACTGCTACTGAAGCTGTCAGCATTTATGTCTGTCCCTGTGGGTGGTGAGAATTTAGAAGTTGTGGAGCAGTTCACTTACCTTGGCAGTGTAATTTATCAATCCACCAATTGTGAGGCTGAAATCAATCACACTTTGACTTGCTAATGCAGTTGCGAGTTCACTGGACAAGCAGTATGGTGCTGTGCTCACGGCTCCATCTGAGCATGCAGACAAAGGTCAGAGTCTTTAGGTCCCTGGTCCTACCAGTCCTGCTATACTCTTGTGAGGCTTGGTCATCTGTGAGTGGCCAGAGATGCTGGCTGGATTCCTTCATGACTATTTCCCTGCAACACATTATTTGGTATTGTTGGCAGGACTGAGTGCCCAATGCTGTTGGGCTCGAGAGGGCAGGAATAGGAAAGGTCAGCTGCTGGAGAGGCTGAATACAGGAGTGGCAGCTGCATTTCTACAGGCACCTGGCATGGTTTGCTGAACCTGATCCAGCTTACTGCATTCTGGGTGCCCGGGACCAGGAAGGCTGGACCAGGCCATGAGGGTGCCTACTTGCAACGTGAAACGAGGTGAATACCTAACCTGACCTGACCTAATCTCTCTACAAGTAGTCGTGTCCTGCTGTCTTTCGCTCATAGCTCACGCTGCTTCCTGCTTTAAAGGATGCTGAGTGGGCCGAGCACAGGAGTTGTAGATTGGAGCTTGGCAAGATGGATCTGACTGATTGTGGAAATGAATAAGGAGGATCCATCTGTACTGCAAGGTTATTGGATCAGCAGGTTGAGGGGACTTTCCTCTGGCTTTCATCTCTTGGCAGCTCAGGGGAATGTGATAGGACGGGTGCTCGACAGCGTTCAAGTGTTGGTAAAATGTAAGTGCTCTTTTATGGATTTTGAGTATGAAGGGATGTTGACTTAGTCTTGCTCTACATGTGTCATTTAGGGTCTTTTTTAAACATGTAAGTGGGTCTAACAGAACTTTGATTCAGTTATTGTTTTGTCCCATTTATTACACCCTCATGGTCAGCAACAAAAGAGTTATGTCAAAATGTTCTTGTATAAATTGTTTTAAATGAAAAGTACCAAAATGTTGTAATATTTCTGTGTACTGTGCAACACTGCATCTGCACCCCTACATTGGTCTACCATTGCTAAACATGTAGAAGTCTCATGAAATAACTGAGAGCCACTATCTCTCTGAAATTAAGGAAATTATGTTGTCATGGTAAAAACTGTTTCTCATAATGTCTCCACAACCACCTCTTCTCCTGCTGCATCTCCACCTCAGCACCAGATACCTGCAGTCCCTTAATCTCAGGTGTGTGGGACAACGCGAGAGGCAAAAAAAAAAAGAAGTGCATCGCTGGAGGAGGTTGAGTCAGGCTTTATCCCTGACGAGCCAGTTTGCTGCAAAATGATGTGGGTGTCAGTAGTGTCAGCGCAGTTTTCTCTCCTCCTCTATATGCTCACACATTTCCTCTCTCTCCTCTCTTCACCTCTCCTCTGTACTCCAGCTCTGGGCTCATTCAGTCTCCTCTCCCCCTCAATCTGTCTCTCCCCCTTCCTCCCAGCTAACTCCTTTTGTTGCCGCTCAAAAAAAAAAAAAGAGGGGGGGAAGAAGTAGAGGCAGGTAATTACCGTGGGCGAGGGATGTGTCCGCTCCTTTTCTTTAGATTCTCTCCCACAAACTCCTTTTTTCCCTCTCTCGCTTTATCCCTCCCTCCCTCTGCAGTTATTTTTAAATTCCCTTAAATTACTCATTTCATAGAGAATAGAGGGACTACCAGCGCTGTGTATGAATTTTTATCTTGCCTCTGTGCCTGAGTGGCTGAGACCCAGCGTGGTGCAGTGTGAGGGTTGGGCCCATTCCTGCAGTGGTTGTTTAGCTGTGCACCGGAGCAGGCTTTATGCTGATTAACTGCATCACATCTGATGGATTCCCAGCGACCTCTCCACCCTTCAATATAGCTCTGGGAGCCTTTCGGGGGAAAAAGGCTTCCCTTTTTAATTAGACAAGAATAGGAAATCTATTAGTGAATGCAGAGAGGGGCCCTGTGCTGAATGAGGAAGTGCTGAGTTCAGATGTTGTTGGACTAACTACAGTCATCTCCCCTGTCACATGTAAACAAGTGATGGGCCCCCTGATTTTCTCAGAAATCAGACAGATGGAAAAACAGATATAAGGTGGATGTAAGTTGACAAAGCATAACCCTCTTCATCAGTTAAAGAAAGATAAAAGCAGGATTTAGAAAAGCTTTTGCTGCTATCACTAGCTGTGTTTCCAATACAGTTTTTCGCAAAATAAAAGTGATATTTGAAAATTTCGACAAAGCATAATTGCATTAAGAACGTGTTTCCATTGAAGCTTGTTTTGGGCAGGAACTCTCGTGAAACCTCATCCCGCGAGATTTCACTGAAGGAAGATGGACACCCAAAACCTGTTGCGTGTAGGTGTTGTTATGTTTACATCTACAGCGGTTGCCTTGACAGTTTTCAACAAAAAATGAAGACAACAGGGGATAGTTCAGAGACAAAGTCCAAAGTTCCTTTGCTGCTTGCTGTCTAGTATGGCAGTGATGTTTTTCTCAAGTATAATGCTAAGAAAAGTCTCGGTCTCTTCTTCTGTCCACACGTATCATGCTGTGTTTTCTCCGAGAGAAGTGGTCATGTGACCAGGTACGTCACGTCCTGTAACATTTAATTGTGGAAAAAGTGTTTCCATTTCGCTTTTGCAATATATTTCATTAACAAAACGTCTGAAAAACCTCCTCATGAAAGCGTAAAAACTTTTTAGCGAAATTTGAGTGTTTTTTCAAAAGTCAGGTGTTTCCATTACCAGTTTGTTATTTCGCTATTTAGATTTTGCGTATTTCCAAGGGTAATGGAAACGCAGCTATTTATAAGTATGATAGAGTGGTGCAAGGGGGACATATTTTCATTGGCCAGCGTGGAAGTTAGCATCACTCTGGTTCCCTCGATATTTACTTACTCCTCTGTCTATGATGTCATCCTTATCTTAGTTCACTTCTGATGCTGGCTGGCTGTTGTGCCATGGCTTCAGGTGAATTTGTCGCAGAATTTGCGTTTTTGCACATCAATTTGGTTGGTCGCAACAACAAAAACTTTTCAACATCCCATTCACCTTCAGCGCATTTTCATCCCATGACAAACAGAAATTCATGTTTACTGTGAACACAACTGTAAAGTATTGAATCATTCAAAGTAGAATTCTTCTCTATATATGCTTGATGTCCACCTGGAGTTGTGTAACAAA
The DNA here is from genome assembly GCA_037902135.1 of Cetoscarus ocellatus. NCBI lineage: Eukaryota > Metazoa > Chordata > Actinopteri > Labriformes > Labridae > Cetoscarus > Cetoscarus ocellatus. Next base: position 1,923,250 of record JBAMNC010000688.1, read on the forward strand.
GAGGGTTTCTTCTATTGCATTTTGTCCCTCGGTCTAGTACCTGCTGTGTTCAACTGCACAACCATGATGTTGTATCTAATACAAACACTTCACAGTCTGTCTTTGACTTCACCAGTCTAACAGAATTTGGTCGTAAGTTTAGGGCTGACATCAAACAATGCTGCCTCTCTGTATGTCGTAACACCAGCTTACAATTATATGGAGTTTTGCCACATTTTTTGGGCTCTACCCACACATTTGCTTAATCCACGAATGCACAATCTTTACAAGTAGGATGTTGTTGTAAAGGGGACAAATCATGGTTTCAGTGTCCCAACTCTTTTTGTAACTGGGGCTTCTGAATTCAACCATGGAAGAAATTAGTTCTTAACCAATGCTTTTCTTACTGTAACTTCAGTTGAGAGTGAGAATGTTAACTTAGACTTAACCAGCCTGCTGTCTTTGGAAATTACCAAGCCTTTGTAAAAAATTAAAGCAGATATTTTGGACCTTGTGTTTAAAGATTAAAGTCTTAAAAAATAAATGAGCTCAGGACCCAGAGCTGCACACAAGGTAGGGGAGTCATAAAGAATTGAAAGACGGAGTAACACATTGTCAGTTTGGGAGTTTTATGGGATTTGTTGGCAATAACAGAAACATAAAAAAATGGCAGCCCTGTGATTTGATGGAAGTGTCATGTTCAGATTCAAGCACAGAAACAGCAGGTTGTTAATACAGACGCTGTTTCTCGTTTTAAAGGAAGGGCCCAGATCCTAATGCCCCCCTCTGGTGACCATGTGGAGAACTCTGCAGTGTATGTTGTGTAAGACTTCATGACTTTGATGAATAAAAAAATAGAGAGGTCGTCTTCATAGTCATAATAAATTCATGCGGAGGAACAAACAGACAGCTTCAGTGTGCCACAGCTCCGTCCCAAGCCTAACTGCTCCCTGCCTGCAAAGACAGAACGCAGCATCACTGCTCATTACTTTCACAGCGAAATATAAATAAATACATTTATAATCTCCGAGCTGAACTTTCACTGAGTAATGTTTGTTGAAAAATTTATTCTGAGTATCTATGCTTGTAAAGAAGGATATTCTTTGACAGCGGTTCATACGAGGCTGCGTTCAGAGCTGAAACACAAGTTTTCCCTGCTTTTCACAGAAACAGATGCAGACGACGACTTCTCGCACGCCTGTTCTCCAAATGCTGGGATTGTGCACACCCTTTGTCTCGCGGCATCTGCGGTGTCTCGCTGGGATAACATATTACATAATTAGCACCAAATTAACACTCAATTAGGCAACCCGTGTTGAGAGGGTGGGGACAGACTGTCTTCAGAGGCTGCAGAATTCACATCAGAGCTTCAAACACCACCTGGCCTACTGAGAACACCATGCACGTCACTTGTATATCCAATCCATGCTAAAAAAAAAAAAAAAATTCCTGAACTTTTTAAGTAGAATTATAGTGTGCAGGAATCCCGGATAGAGCAAAGGATCAGGGTTGATGTGTCCCAATAAGATGTGCCCATTGCAGAGAGCTTTGATCTGCAAATTAAGCCACTACAAAGTCAGTTAGTTTGTCATTTTTTTTATGCCTCTCTTGAGAGTGAAGGGATGAGAAAAAGATTGGGGGCGGGCAGGCTGGGATGCCAGCTCAGAATAGGGTTGGTACATTTCAATGCAAAATTTAGATCAAACCATTGAAATTTTAGCTTGTAACCTTGGAAGTAATAACAAAATTGCATTCGATGTTCATAGTCATGTGTATGTTAATATTCAAATGACAGAGGAACATACACATATATTCCTCAATATTTAACCAGCTTTTTCAGTCAACATGTGATGTCCCAATGCCATGTCCCCATTACTCATTTCACAGTCTCAAACCCTCGTGGCCACACTCACACATTAAGACCTGAAGTCTTTTGAATCTGTATTTAGGGATTGCACAAATGCTTCTTAAGAACTTAGCTCCAGTCCAGTTCGCTGGTTTAGTCATTATTCATATTACTATGATTTTTTTCAACTATCCTACTATAAGTAGTGTGCAAGTACTAGGGCCGGGTATTTCCATCAACCTCATGATATGTACCCCGACAGTGAGGCCATGATACGATATGTAACCCGATACACGTAAATTGTGAGCATTGATTACGCTTAACAGAATTCCCAACAAATTTTGTTTATTAATACAAGAAGAAGAAGAACAAGGATGAGTTTTAAATGATGCTCCATCTTGAGAAACTTAAATTCAGGTCCTCAAAGATGGTAGACCTAAGTTCAAATTTGAAACATATACTTCCTGAAAACGAGATCTTGCGTCTCAAGGGGCTAACCTCTAATAAATTTATATTCAGCAGAGACAAGTGTGACAAAGACAGGTCTATGATTGGTCCATGGATCTGTTGCTAGCTTTAGTTCTTACTTTAGTCCACTTGTCCAAACAGAGGTTTTTTCTTGCCGCCATGATGAAGGGATTCATGATTGGCTATATGGATTCATATTGGGTGCTGGATGTATGTATTTGTATATTTATATGTATAAGAGTATTTCATGTGTATAAATGCATATATGTGTATCCATAAAATGACGAGTTTGTCTTCAGCGTGCTCTATTGTAAAGTGTCTTGAGATAACACTTGTTATGAATTAGCGCTATACAAATAAAGATTGATTGATTGATTGGTTACTTCATCATTTAGTTTGGCTTCTACTTTGAACCATGCCATTCTAAACATTACTCAAAGTGTATTGACAACAACTGTCAAACATTGAGGCCGTATCAATTCTGTACAATCCGCATCGATACATGTACATCGATACAAGGAGTGCATGACGATATTTTGCTGTATCGATATTTTGAGCAAAGGTCTAGCAAGTACTGGGGTAGTGAAGCTTTAAATAAACAAGTCACACTAGTGGCCAAACTAATGAGCCAACATCCCTGATGTATGGTGCCAGGGCTTACCCTGCTTTTGCGATGCAACAACATAAAACACTGCAAGACACTGAATCTTCTCTAGCATAGTTTAAATGAAATGTTTGATCACACAACTCAGCACAGAATAACTTGGTGTTCTAAGAACACAGAGCTTGTCACTTTGATATCAATTCCGAGTACATGCATATTTTTGTCCTCAATATTCAAGCAGAATTTCAGTGCACAGGAATCCCCAGTGGAGCAAAGGATCAGGGTTGATGCGTCCCAATAAGATGTGCCTTCTGCAGAAAGCTTTGATCTGTAAATTGAGCCACTATAAAGCCGGCTAGTTTGTCATTTTTTTGTGCTCCTCTTGAGAGTTAAAGGATGAGGAAAAAGTAAGAAAGTTTTCACAAAGTTCAACTTGAAAGCCTTCCTTTGCAGATCTGCCTGCGATAGGGGCCATATGCAAGGCTCCTCTGTGTTATTAAGAAGAAGTAAGACCCAGACTGGTCTGTTTTATTTACTCAAAGCTACCTTACTGATGAGCAAAGAAAAAGAGGAAAATCTCAGTGCACATTTTTCCTTTGAACCATAAGTTTTGTTTGCAGCCCAATATCTCATTGTAGCTGTCTCTCCACTCCGACTCAGACTCCCTCGAGCAAAAAGATTACAAAAAGACAGAATTAACATCCAGTCAACATGGCTACAAAGTCCTTGTTGTCCCAGATTATTTCTGTATTATGCAGCCCTGTCTGAGATAAGCAACCAAAGCATCCACAGCTGAGGGGAACAGTGTATTTGTAAATAAAAAAAAGGCACAAGGGGATGCACAAATACAAAATACATAGTTAGAAAGTTTGAGACTTTAACCTGATGCACACTACAAAGGTTTTTCAAAATATGATGGACCCTCACATGAGAAATGATGGCAGATGTAACTATTTATTTCACATGCACAAAAACCCTAACAATATTTAAAATGTACTCAGTTAAGCCAAGTTTTTCACTCAGAATCTATCTCTCACATGCCACACCTGGTATTTCTCACATATTAAAATGTATTACGTACACTCTAAAATCTAACAAGTTGGCATTACTTAAAAAATTTTTGCAAACCAATAGCCTTAAAAAAGTTAGGTAAATATGATTAATAGTCTTAGATTACATTTACTTGTTTTGTGTACTCGGAACCCTGTTGTATTTACTTAATTTTATTAAGTTATTTTAACTTGGATTAAGAAAGTTATGTCAACTCCCTATGTTAGTTATCCACCAGTATCAACTCACACATTTACACACCAGTGGGAGCAACTTAGGGTTAAGTGTCTTGCCCAAGAACTTATCACCATTTGTTGCCCAGAGCTGGATTAGAACTTGCAACCTCTTGATTACTGACTGAGCATACGCACAAGCACAACAAAGGATGCTTAGCAGTTTAAAAAAAAAAATGGCGTTTCACTTCCATTTTGGCTTAACGTCGCCATGTTGCAGCTTAATGCAGATGCATTAAATAACTCACGTTGAGACTTAGAGTAATTCTGCGACCCCCAACATCGAAATCAGTCTGCAGAGTAGTCTCCCGCCTGGCTTTACTGCGCATGTGCAATCCTGAACTCAGTGTTCAATCACCATGATAAAAGGTTTCGAGTCCAGCTTACACATGGGAATTAAACTGTATAATTTTCTCAAGCTAAATTGGTTCCTTACTCATACTGATTGAGTTCAATCAACAGATTATTAAGATTTAAGTGAAGTGCACAAATGTAATTTAAGCAAGAATAGCTATTACATTTTAGAGTGTAGAGCCCACCAGTTACACCACTATATGTGCTTTGGAACGTGTAGTAAGACGCGCTAAGCATCATAGCCCTCAACAGCAGCTTGACATATCAGCCAATCAGAAAATAGCACTGCTGTATCCGGGTAAGATTCAGTCAATCTGACCGCAGAGGATGCATACTGCACAGACACGACGGGAGTGCCTAATGGCACGAGTACATTAAGTTATCTCATCATTTGATTTTGCAGCGCACTGATTAGTGAAAGTACTTATTGTACAAAAGGAAACAATGGCAGCTTATTCTTATTCTTTCTCCACAGTAAAAGTCTAATCATGCTGAGTCTAATCACATTGACATACAACTGTGGTTACCAGGCATCATATTAAAACAAAATCTTCAATGTTGAATTAGTTAGGCTAATAGTTCTACTTTGAACATGAGAAATGTTTGACTTTAATTAAAATCAAAATTGCACATTTTTAGTTTGATTGAGCATGGTCAAATGTTGGAGGTCAATCATAATAATAATAAAACAATAATACAATAATTTGTATTATTATTTTGCATCATAACTTGATGTAATATACTAAGATCACAAAGTAACAATAGCACCCATTAGGTAATTGTGGGGGCAAGAAAAGCACCGGACTACTAATTAACCCAATTTTAATTTTAAAACACAATTAGATCATACAGATGGTTATAATCTTCTATAAACTATCATATCCAAAGGTCAGCGCATCGTTTCACATTTCAGTAATAAAATTGTCAAAACATCAAAATTACTTTGTATTTCTTTCTTGCTTTAGGTGAAATGTAGCTGAGTGTGTTAAATGTGTACATAATATCGTCTTAAATCGATCAAAGGCCCTTAAATCAAATTGAATCAAAATCGAATGGTGGCAGACTTTGTGATATCAGCAAATATCATATCGTTGTCCAAAGAATCGATACCGTATCGTATCGTCATGAAACTGGTGATTTACACCCCTACTGACTACACAGCTGTCCCATTAATGTGGTCATATCTCGCTTCAATTCAAGTTCAAATATCTAATTTTAAGTATCTACTAGAGTAAATACAGTCTAATATCACTCATGTTAAAAAAGTCTTTAGTAGTATGCACACCAAGATCATTTAGGAGAGTTGCTCTGACAAAAGTGGGCGTTTCATGTTTGATACAGTATGTTTAAATACATTTGAACACAGCAATTAACCCTGTTACTGTACAGACAACCAAGCCAAGCTTGCCTGAGAGAAGTGGTGTCTGCTTGCTTCCAGCCCACCCCTTAAGCGATTTGTTTGCAGTGAAGACATAGCCGACCCAGCAGCATACACAAATAGGTTCAGGATTTAACTCAACACACTGCTGTAGAAGTATAGGCAGCAGTAGTAGTAAAATAACTACAAATAGCCCTACAACTGACACAATTTATTACTTAATAATAATGTTTTGGAACCCATAGAGTCGCATTCTGTGCACAGGCAAAAATACCTTGCAAACAGCAACAGGTTAACATTTCTCATTGTCACCACAGTAGATCATTCCAGGACTCGAAAGCATCAACTAGTTAAAAAACTGTCATTCCCAAAATTTAGTCCAGCGCTTTCAAGCAGGAGAAGTGTTACCGTGCAGAAAGTTACCATGCTATCTGTTGTCCTCTGTGGTCTCCTGTAGACACTGGCAAGCATTTAAAGCCCCTCTTCTTTGTGCATGGAGTTTGTATACATTGATATCTTAAGGCATGTCAAACTTATAATTCATGTGTAGAATCGCCCATGAGACATTTGACTTCCCCTTTAAACAAGAGCTCATTTTGGTGTAAGCTTAGCCTGCTAATTTGACATAAGGCTAGCCCTGCCTTTTTGTGTGTTTTTGCACAGTTCAAAATGCTGTAGCATGAACATGGAACAATATAAAGGACACATGCAAATTTTAACTTCTTTTGGACACTGTTGGAACTTCTGTTCCTTAAAGCCCCTGTCCTCTCGAAGGGTCTGTTTGTTTTGATTTGTTTCCAAATACCATGTTTAAAGGCTCTTGTTTCTACTGGGAGAGAGGCCAGCAACAACAGATTTTGTTGAACCCAGTAACAGTTACCAAGGAGGGCGGGGCTTCAAAAAGGAACACCTCCTGTAAAGGGCAGGGCTTGACAAAGGGTCAATTATGGCTCTATTTTGTGAAAAAAAAATGCTTTTTATGTTTTTTTATCTTTTCCTGGCAGATGTTATCATGTTTCTTTGTGAATATATCTTGATTTGTGACATAGTAAGGGGTCACATATGTGGCTGCCAGTTGCCCACCACTGATCTCTGCTATACTTTCACAAATATGACAAACTTCAACACAGCCAACTTGAATGAAAGCCCCATTTCACACACTAAATCACCAGCTCAACATTAAATCATCTTTAACAATGGCTCCCCCATCAGAGACAAGTTAAAGTTTCAGGATTCTCTCCTAAACTTACTCACCCTACAGTAATGTCGTAACAGCAATCTTAACATCCTTTGAAGCATGCATTATTCACAAAACCCTGTGAGAAATTTGTGCCACTGACAACAAAATTCTGGGGCTCAGATAAAAGAGAATAAAACAGTAAACTCGAGGCAGCCACTCGGTACAGTTTCACGAAGAGGCCCCATCAGCGCTGTACGATTACATTCTCTTAGAGCGAAGAGAGACATGCGAGTAGAGGGACGATATCTGCGGTATTTGCATTTCGGATACAGCCACTTGTTAGCTTCAAAGCATGATGAGAAGAGGGAAACATAGAGGGTTTGACAGTAATGACTAATCACGGACCAGCGATACAAAGCAGCCCTCTTCACGGGAGCCTTTGATGCAGGTGAATCACATCCTAAACATACTTATTAGCAGGAGTGGGGGAGGAGAGAGCGGGAGGAAAGGGGACAAGGAAGAGGAGGTGGGGGGGAGAAATTTGTTCCGCACGTTAGCTGGCATGCTTGGCTGCGTGAGAACAGAAGGTTGGCATAATGAATTTTGGCGTGCAAGCGTCTGTTAATGAAATAAAGAACCCCACCCCAACAGAGGTGTGAAAGTGTGTGCGCGCTGGAGTGTGTGCGTGGATGAGAGTAGCAATGGACAAGACAGAGGAAGATGAAGAAGTGAAGAAAGAGATGGGAGAGGGTTATTTGAGTCCACAACAGAGAGAGGGAGATGAAGAGAAAGGATGAAGCTGCGAACATCCTACATCAAAAGCCAGCAAAGGCTCATTTATCTGAGGGCCTTGATGGGTGTCCTTTGGTTTGGGGTCAGGCTGACCTTATGTCCTGCTTTTTGTGAAGCTGCTATCACCTCTCCTGTATTATGCAAATAAAGATGATATGCCATTATTGGCTGTAGATTTCCAAAGTTTGGACTGTCTGGTTTCTGAAATCTGGCTTCAAAGATGTCATATTGTATTTTTTTTTTTAGTTTATCTGTCTTTCATCTTCTGCCTATCCAAGGCCTCTCCCTTGCAAAGTTTTCCAGTTCCTCCTTGGGAATTGTAAGGCAGATATAACAGGGTGAGTTCTGGTTCTACCCTGGGGTCCTTATTAGAAGCCCAAACCACCTCAACTGGATCCTTTTTAATATGATAGAGCAACAGCTCTACTTTGAGTACCTTTCATATGTCTCTAAGTCCAAGCCCAGCCACTCTCTAGAGGCATCTCCAAGAATCACCACCTTATTGTGGTGAAGGGGTTTGTGTGACCCTGTAATCCCAAGTCGAGAGAACTAGAATCTAGTAGGGTCTCCCATGGCAAATTGGTACCAGGGCAGGGTCCTGTTTAACTGTGGTTCAGAAAAACTCTATGAATAGGCAGTTGTGGTTTGCAGCTACCTTGCTGGGAAACTGGGGAGCACCCCTAAAGCTAGCCCTTGGGGAGGGAGGGGCCTTAATGGCAAGTGTCTAGTGCCTCCCTGGTTGCAGTCAGCCCAAAAATCAACATGGAGCCATTGGCCAGCAGTCTAAAGGGAAAACCCAGGCTTGGTGATCTCTTTCAACTGAGACTGGTTTCCTATGAGATAGTTGTCACTTGTAACTTAAAGACACTGTGAAGTCCAAAATAACGAAATTGAGGTTTTTGATTTAAAAAAAGAAATAAATAAAATAAAGCAATTGCTGACCTCAAGCTTGGTACATTTACTTATGAAGTGGTGCAAATATTAGAAAACTCAGAAAAGAGCTAGCATTTTAGCACTCCCAGTTCCCAAAGCCCAAAGTCTGTGTGATTTAGAGTAGCTTTTTGGACAAATGCTCAAAATAAGGTCTGTGATAAACACATATGAGATTTAGTGTTTCATTATGCTACATAAAATCCATCAGGTTTTTCTTTAATTCAGCGGTTGTAGTGGGTTTCTTTAATGGTTGAGAATGAACTGCTAACAAACACTACAAGAGTGGCTGGGGACCCAAATACAGCTTTTTTGATGGTTTTTATGTAATTGTTAATACAGACACATTAGCCACAGCTATGGCCACCAACTTGATCAGCTCATTAGACTAAGAGGAAATTCTCCAACAGGGAGGTACAATAGGTTGGAATTGTGCTACCTGCGTCTGGGTTGAACTGCCATGCTGCTGCCATAATAGCTTGATGATTGCTTTTTGGTCTTGCCGATTATGTTTAAGTTTTAAAAACTGTGAAAGACAGGTCCATATCGAAAGGTCATGCTAAAAAAAACATGAACTTTTGTTCACCACAGACCTTATTATCAGCAACTATCCAACTCTTTGAAGAATCTCATTGGCTATTAATCGAGGGAATAAGCGATGCTAACTTCCAGGTTGGCCTTAAAAGATATGTTATCCCACATTACCCTATATGTACAGTCTTAAGTAAATTCAAAGTTTACCATAGAATATGTCATACGGTTAGTCTCAGGTCAGACATACTTCATGAATGATATCATGAACAGTTTATGGTGACCATACATCCTCTTTTGGTCATAAAGTTATGTCTGGGGGGGATTTTATAAAATTCCCTAAAATGACTGGATTTTGCTCAGCTTGTTCTACAAACTATTAGTATCCCTTATATCATGAAGCTGTGGCCGGTGACAGAAATTGACGTGCCTGATTCAAATTACCGTAACTTCAAATATCCACGTTATCGAAATAATTCCAGCAAATTCATAAAGCTGAGAAGCAGAGCTTTCCACTGATATATGGTACATTACAGTAAAGGATGGAGCAGAGCAAGAGGATTAAGAACGAAACTTTGGAGTGATTTATCAGTGGTTCATCATTATTTTCTGTGTAAATAATGTAAAAATATTGTAAATAATAGCATTAGTATCATTTTGGAGTGTTTCCTTGATGCTCTTTTACTGTGTTTCGCCGTCTTTTGCAGTATTTTCTCTGTGTTTCGCCGTAATTTCACCAAATTTCTGCTGAAGCTCATCCTTTTTGTCATTGATGGTCTTTTTCATCATAATTTGTGTTTTATAGATTAAATAGATAGTAATTTTGCAATCATTGGAGGGAGACCTTTCGAAGAGGGAGAGGAGAGTCCAGAAGAGATACATGGAGGGGGTTTAAACAGGGAGGAGGAGGAGTCAGGAGTGTATTTGAATCTAATATTACAAGAGAATCACACGTCTATTTAGCATGAGCTGTTTCTTCACAGTCTTTCAATCTCAAGTAAACATCCACCCCTGGAGAAAACTGCTCCCGAAACTCTTTTTAATGTTTGCCATGGCACCTACCTTGTTGCCATGGAAATTGATAGGGTAGCACCTCAGGTTGCTCTGTGTTGTCACAAGTTATAAGTGGAATGAAAAGGGGCTTTGTTTTGAAGCAAATAGGTGGCTTAGAGGGGCTTTCCAGCCTTTTGGGACGTTCCTTATTTATGAGGTGCAAGTAAGCAGACTGGCATAGAATAAAACAGAGAACCATGACTGCCTCTGGGGTTTCTCTGTCCAGGGAAAAGAGAAATATGTGTTTGTAGGATACTTTGAGATGATTTGTTTATGGGCTTCCTGAGTGAGGATGACAAAAAATGCTACCAGTAATTTATCAAGTCAAAAAGACAACACATGGTAGCTTTTTATGCTATTATCATGTTTGTAGCTAATTTTCTTCAATCTACTGCACTTCTTTCCTGATGTTACACAAATACACTACTCTGCCTTTTAGTTCCTGCTCCGAGCTGCAGCCGTGGTCAGATAGTACAGCAGCACTGTTTTTGTGTGTATATATCTATACGCCCTGTGTGTACGTGAGTGGGTTTTTGTGGGGTTGTAATTGCCGGTTGATTTGTGGTCAGAGGGGTTCAGACTTCCTGCAGGGAACATGTCAGGCTTTTAAAAGCTGAGAAAAAGAGCCGGGCCCTGCACCCATTTAACCTCGACCACCTCCAGGGAGGTCAAAGCACTCAATCAGCTCCCCTACTTTTATTAGCCTGGGATGCAGTGCAAAAATACTGGAAAGAATATGGCTTTTAGTCCTTTCTTGTGTGGATGCATTTTTTTTTTTTCTTACATGCCCTGTGAGGTTGCTGTTTTTTTTTTTTTTTTTTTTTTTTGTTAGATTGTGAACAGGATAATTCAGAAAGTTGGGAACAGATTTTGATTACATTTTTTAGGGAATATTGGTCATGGCACAAGGAACAAGTGATGCTAGGTGCTGAATCTGGATACAGATAAAGATTTTTTCGAACATCTCTTAGGTCTTGGCACAAAGAAGAAAAAATGACGTTTGGGTGGTGATGTGAATCTGGATATGGATCCAGTAAGTTTTTAGAATATTTCTTAACATTGAGAAATAGGGCAGATGTCCGCATTTTCTCTTAAAAAATAATACATTTTGAACAGATTTTGATTATATTTTTTTAGGGAATATTTGTCATGGCACAAAGACAAAGTGATAAGATTTTGGTGGTGATGCAAATTGAGGTGCAGATCCAGGATTTGTTTCAAGGATATGTTACGGGATCCACATTTTGGACAATAACTCGCCCGGCAATATTAGAAGTGCCCTGGCAGAGGTTTGTGCTCTCAGAGCGCTTCTAGTTTAATTCTTTAGATGATTTCTTAAATGGAAAAGAGCAAAAATAAAACAATGACAACTTTCTCAGAGGTATCCTTGGTATTTACATATTTTTGACACTCTATTTACTGGAAAATCTTGCCAAAATCTGATTTATCTTCTCAACATGGGTTCCCGTGTGAGGGCACCCCTTTTTTGCATAAATGTATTTATAAATTGAATGCCACCATATGCAACAAAACAAAGATGCCATCTCCAATCTTCATTAATGCTGATACACTACTGTACCTGCCAAATACTTCAGACTGACCTTGAGGTGCTGTTTTGACAGTATATATAATTAGATAGACTATTTAATAGGTTTATTTGTCACTTCCACTGACTTTTCAAACTAAACGATGGTAACTGTGGAAGAAAAAACATTATAGAAAGTAATGTCCAAACATCAGTATGCAAAACCTGTGGATCTAAATCCATGGCTGTATAAAACATGGATGTAGTCTCTGTGATATCACCCACTGGTTTCTGAAGAAGCATCCAAAGCCTGAGCAGTAACCAATTGTTTTGAACATAAGTTATTGTGAACATACTCTAGCAGTCATCAAAATTGAATATGATCTTGAGTTACGGCTCAATTTGTCTGGAGGCCTAGACTAACCGCCTCCCCTTTCTTTACTTTTAGGGCATCACATGAAGCTAAAGCTGGTATAGGCTACATTTACCTTTATTTGTGCCAATTTAGCACCAAAAAAAGTTTCTTTGGTGTCTTGAGAAAAGAAACATGTTGCACCCATAAATTATGTGTAAAACATGAAGAGTTGCATAAGCTAGGACACAGAGTTTCACCTCATTTGCTATATTTATCTTATAATTATCCACTGCAAATTCACCTCATATCCTGTAGGCCTAGACTATTTCTGCAATGCACCTATTTCTACAATGTAAACATAATATAAAACACTCGTAAAAAAATCACTTTTCTTGAAATTATGCCAATTTATGTATGTTATTTCCCTCCCTAACCCAATAATTTAGCTCATTTCTGCATGAAAATAATAGTAAAAGTTGCTAAATTAAAGTTCATTAACAGACTAAACAAAGTCTTACAAGTGATTAATTTGGTTTTTCATGATTTTTAAAACTGAACTCCCACACGAGAAATGTTTAACATCCATTTAACGACTCAAAAGGTTTTAATTTACCATGTCTGAGTGGCTTTATTGTTGTATAAATGTAGCAGAATCAATGCTAATGCTAATATTGCTAATGCTGGCTGTCTATACTGCTAGTATAATATGTGCTTTTAAAAATGGCCTATGTCTGTATTGGAAGGAGTGTGCTCATCTTAATTGTTGCATAATTCTAAAAAAAGTTTTTACAAAATAAAAACATCAACAGTTTTCACTTCAAAATTCTCAAATTCCATGAAAACGACAGTTAATTGCAAAATAAATAACATTTATGTATCAATTTAACTTATTAGAGCCATTTTGTGATATGTCAGATGTCGTGATATAGTGATGTTTAACATTCTTCTTATAATTACAGTATTGCCGTAATGGGTGTGTCATGTACCATGTGTTATGTATCATGTGAGCTGTTCAGTGATTGTAAGCCCTGAGATGACAGGGTGAAATGTGCGGCACACAGTTCACCTGCTCCCACAGTAAAATCAGTGCATGAATTTAAAATCAGACACAGCCTATAACAGTCAGAGGAGACTCTTTAGATACAATCCACACAACCCTGAAGAATACTTGAGGTTCCTGCTTAAACCAACCCATTTTTCAGCCTAATAAGTAACTTAATGTGCCTCCTGATTAGCAAGTTAAAGGGTAAGGCAGGTAATACAAAGATAGCCTTGTATTGTTGAATTAATGTAATGAAAACTATTTTGTGAGTAAATCCTCTGTAACAGTACATAAAAAGACTGCATGCCACAGTCGCTTCCTCCTTTCCCCTACATGCAGCTTTGCCCTCAGGCTAACACTTTAAAGATCAGCTCCCATAAACCCACTCACTACTTTTGTTTCAAGATGATAAAGCATTTTAAGCCCACAGGAGCCTTATTCAACCTTTACGTGCTGGTGATAACCAGGATGTAATCAAGTATTTATCATCCATTTCATTTTCTGGTTTCTTTGTGTCACTTTTACCAGAGAGATAAAACATCCATGTCACCACAAAATAAGACAGCACGGCATTGGCTCTGGGCTAAATGCCTCCTTCCAGGAGCTGGTCCACACAACCACGGTGTCATAATGAGATATTAGGAGTCAGGGCCACGGAGGACGTGCAGGAGGAAGTGATGGATTCAGTCCAGATGGTCACTGGTGCAGGCAGGACAGCGGGGGCTCTGTTAACACTTTTCAACACTACTGCAAACAGGCACACAGCAAAAACGGTAACACTGCTTACTACAAATGCCAGCATCCGTCACTATGTGGACCTTGTTTAGCTGCACCGGTCGCTCTAATAGTTACATCAATGAAAATCATACGAGACAATTCAAAGGCTCTACATGTCTTTACAGATTTTGGTGGGCTGGTTAATTGCTTTGGGCACCTGTGGGCATCTGTTGCCAACAGGGAAGTTCATTTTTAGAGTTCTTTTTTTTTTTTCTTCTTTAAATGGTCTACATTCGTTTTAACAAATTAGCTCTGGATCAGATCAAATATTAGACCATTTCTGTCACATTAAGATTTAGAGAAAGCCACCCATTCCTTGATATCCTGCAGCCTCGGCTACTGTTATTCGTTGTATTTTGGTATCAACCAGGCATCCACACAGCGCTTACAACTGGTTCAAAATGCTGCAGCATGACTGTCCTTCAAGCGTAAGAAAAAGGGTGAAATAACACCAGGAAGAGCATCATTATGCTGGCTTCCTGCTTAGTTTAGAATACAGTACCAAATTCTTCTGTTTGTATTTAAAGCTCTTTACAGCACTGCTCCCAGCTACATGACTGAGCTCATATCACCGTACAACACAACAATGCCCCTCAGATCATCAGATCAAGGACTTCTTACTGTACCAAGGTCCCAGAGAAAAGCTTTTGGAGACAGGGCCTTTTCTCCAAGGCTGTGGATCAACCTTCCACGACTCACTTTTATTCTCTCGCCTTCTCTTAAGGTGATTTCTAATCTAAATCAAGCTATAACCTGTTTTGCTAACCGGTCATTTGTGTAAGAATATGCATGTGTGTCTGTTTATGGGCATACATTGTTGGCTGGTTGTCTGTGGTAGTTGTAGTTCTCAGCCATGATTCCATCCAATAATAGCTACGGAATTCTGTGTGTAGTATGTTTGTGCTGTCCAGACGCAAATGTGTTAGTATTTTTTAAAATTTTTTTCAGATTTTTCTGCCACATTATAATCTTATCATTTGTTGTGTTCAATATGTTTTTAAATTCCTGTTATTGATATCCTGAATTGTCCTGCTGTAGCACTTTGGCTCAATCCCTCTTTGTATTTAAAGTACTCTATAAATAAAGTTGAGTTAAGTAAAACTTTTTGATGTCCACATGATATCAG
The DNA here is from genome assembly GCA_037902135.1 of Cetoscarus ocellatus. Taxonomy (NCBI): domain Eukaryota; kingdom Metazoa; phylum Chordata; class Actinopteri; order Labriformes; family Labridae; genus Cetoscarus; species Cetoscarus ocellatus. Next base: position 1,938,473 of record JBAMNC010000688.1, read on the forward strand.
TGTTAGACCCTTATTAAAGAGGACATACCAAGAAACAGCACTGTTCAGTTTTGCACATGTTTTGGGGCATCCAGAGTATTTACCAACCCATACAAAGCCAAATAAGCCATCCCACCCTTTAGTCATGGTCCAACTATGTCTGAAAACATTAAATCTGGCACCCAAAGTACAAAAAAGCTGAGGATAAAAAACAGGTCTTTGCTTCACCTCGGGTACAGCATGTTCAGGGTCACTAGTCGTTCCTCATACCAGACTTGAAACCAATACTATACTATAGTATACCTATACACTGGAACTGTCTCCCACTGGAGCTGAGAACTGTGGACACTGTGGACATTTTTAAGAAACATTGTAAGACCCATCTGCTCAGACAAACCTCAGTCTAATCTGTCTTTCTTGTTACCTCTGCCAAGGAGGCTATGTTTTCGCCAGGGTCTGTCTGTTTGTTTGTTTGTTTGTCTGTTAGCAAGAATACGGAAAAACTACTGGATGGATTTACATGAAAATTTTACCAGAAATGTAGTTTGGTCCAAGGAAGAAGCCATTAATTTTTCAGATATTGGTCTGGATTAAAAAAAATTGCCAAAATTATGAATTTAAAAAAATCATATCTCTGCCATTTCTCAACGGATTTGCTTTCAATTTTACAGGATAATATGGGGTCCATGTCTCTATCATCAGGCAAATTTCATCTGGATCTGATCCAGATTGATGTCACAAAAAAACATTGAACTTTATAATGGGTAATCCCATTGGCATCATTCAATAATTCATATAAAATCCAAATATGTTCCCAAAACGTGTTGTGTTCATCGGATAACAACCTACATGTATGTGTTGAGTTTGGTCCGGATCCTGGCACTATTCTGGATCTGGTGATCCAGAATTGTATCTTTTACAGGGGTTGTGGAAAAGCCACTGCTGGAACTGAGCTTAGGTGGAGCTCTTCTAGTTTGGATTTTTTTTTTTTTTTCTTCTCATTTTACCTTGAGAGGTTTTTTATTGTGAAGCACTTAGTGGCCTCTGCTCTAGAAAGGTGCTTTACAAATAAACTTTACTTACTTGTAGGGGTAGGAGTCGAAAACCAGTTCAAGTTATAGTTCCTGATATCACCTTAGGAGAAATCAGCATCATTTAGTACATGGTAGTTCCTGCAAACAGCACACATATATTAGTATGGCCTTGGCTAACAATTATGGATGACCTGTTGCTGTGGCGCTGCACGACTCCAAGTGCTTTATCTTTCATAAACAGAAATGGGATCATTTGACATAAATTCTTATTTTTGGACAAATTAATGGCAGTTCAACTAAATGCTAGCACATAGCCCTCCTATCCTGGCACCAACTTTTAACACTTCTGTGCTTCCTGCAAGCCTGTGGTGGTGATTTATGTCTGCCTCTAGTTTCGCTTTGTTTTGCCTCTTATGACTTCTGTTGTGGAAGTTTTTTCCCTGTTTCTGGTGAAGAATAAAATAGAGACTTCTTGCCAGCCGACATCGTTATATTTTCTGTGTAAAGAAAAGGTCAGTCAACACACGAGTGGTTCGAATGAAGGAAAGACCCCAACTCAAGAGGAGAACAGGGTTTAAGTACAGTAGGAAACAAATGGGATGCAACAAATGGGATACACCAAATGAAAAGAGGGGCAAAGAGAGGGACACTGAGCAGACATGGTAAAAACAATAGCAGACAAAAGTCATACGATTTACATGGAGATGTCATTTTTCATTGATCAAGGATACCAGGATGGGTGGGGGTCTGTCTGAGCTGAAGGTGTCAGGAGGGGAATGCATATCTGAGGGACACCCCCCTAAGGTGGGTTTCACAGGCTTCTGTTGAAGCAGTGGTGTCAGGGGTCTAGACATTGTTATTTAAAACATAAAAGGGACCTGGTCTCTCCTGGAGCCAGGAGAGACGTCATAATTTTACCATTTCACTTCATTAAAGGATCTATTTTGTTTCATACTGTAAAAAAGACATCTTTACATCAGTGTGGGTTCAGCGTGGTGAAACAGTGGTGACACAAGAGCGTCCGCCGTCCATGCTTCTATGTCAAGGACTGCAGGGATGCCGAGATGGAGGCCCTCCCTGCTCGCTCCAGGATCAGCAGAGTCTAATGGCCACTCATCAATTCCTCCTGTCTTGGGAAGTGTGTGTCATGACTCCTGTAACTACTTCTGACAAGAGTGATGAAGCACTTGTTAAAGTTGTACGATTCTGCCAGAGTTTGAAACCTTTTAGATATAAATCTGTGTAGAGAGAGATGGACAAAGACAGTGAGTGAGAGGGCCATACGGAAGAGGGGACGAGTAAAAAAAAAGGGGTGAGACAAGGAGGGCCTGTGGTTGAGACATGACAGATCGGAGAGTGAAACAGAGAGAGGGGTAAGGGAGGAGGGGGGAGTGAGAGGAGCTAATGATCTCCATCTGTCTTAGAAGGCTTGGAGAGAGGAGCATCGTTAGGCTTTTGGATAAGGGGAAGCAAACAAACACATGATTTGCAGATCTCACCCTGGCACTGTGTAATGTGACTGGCTGCTAGCTTAGAGACACAGACGAGCATCGTTTGTGTCACGCTAATGATCACTGCTCTCCAGTTAAAGGGTTTGTGTGACAATATGTCTGCTGTATGTATGCCAGAGTCTGTTTTGGCGAGTGTGTTTACAGTATCTATGTTAATCTATGTTTGTGTATTTTGTTTTTGAGAGCCTATAATGATTTCAGATGAAATGACTGTAGCTCTAATTAGTATTTGGCGCAGACGAGACACACTCAGACATGAAGGAGAGGGAGTGTGTGACCATTAGTGTGGCCACTCATGCTAGAACAAAGCATTTGTTTATGTCTGGCTGGAAAAATGGTCCATCCATCCCTCTAAGTATAAAATAAATCTGTGTCCATCTTTGCTACAGTGGCACAGAAGCTTTGTCTGATTTGATCCACTTTTAAAGTGGATACTGTTAAGAATCCACTTTAAAAGAAAAGATAACACTGAAAAAAAGTTTAGGGTGGATCAAGGAATAAGGTTTATGGATCAACAGATGGATACATGGATGATCAGACAGAAAAACTTATATATGTATATACATTAGGGCTGTAATCAACCAAAGAATTTGTTGGTCGACTGACACACTGAAATTGTCGACCAGAAATCGACCAATCGGGGGAGGAGGGGGGGGTCCGACTCTGACGGGAAACCCTCCTGCGTGGGGATGGTTCGGCTTGGCTCGGCGCAGCTCGGCGGAGCGCGGCTCGGCGGAGCGCGGCTCGGCGGAGCGCGGGTCCGACTCTGAAGGGAAACCCTCCTGCACGGGGACGGCTCGGCTCAGCGGAGCGCTGGTCCGACTCTGACGGGAAACCCTCCTGCGCGGGGACGGCTCGGCTCGGCTCGGCTCGGCTCGGCTCAGCGGAGTGCGTCTTGGCGGGGGAGGGGGGGTCCAACTCTGACGGGAAAACCTCCTGCATGGGAACGGTTCGGCTTGGCTTGGCGGAGGGTAGAGGAGGATGCTCAAAATAAAAATAAATACTCAGCAAACCACCGGACGTTAAATAGGCTAAGGTAGGCGCTCTTCAATCCTCCTGTCTCCAGCCAGGTCTCCAGATGGTGGGCGAATCCAAAGTGGTGAAAACAAGGGGGTGTTCTGAGACAGGCAAGTTACCTGTGAAACCGGGGTGGTCTGAAAACACCCCCATTTGCATTTGGAACATTCCTCCTGATGACTGTAAATCGCCGCGGGAAAAAATAAATTGAAGCGGAAAAAAAAATACGATTGGTCGACCAATCAGAGTTCTGGTCGCCCCAGCACTTATCGACCAATGAGTCGACCAGTTGACTAACACATTACAGCCCTAATATAAATATTGTATGTATGTTTGTTTACATGTAGGAATGGATGGATGGATATTGAGAGAGATGGTTGGACGGAGAGATGGAAGTTCAGGTAGGTAAACACATAAATGGGTAGATAGAGGGATGGTTTATACGTTTGATGACTGATGAGATGGACATAAGAAAGACAAAGAAATTGAATGGATGAAGCAGTGGATCGATGGATAGGTGGATGGTCAGACAGACAAATTGATCAATGAAGGGATAGCTGGATGGATAAAGACAGCTAGATCAATCAATGGAAAGATAGATGAAAGGATGACCAGACAGACAGACTGATGGACAAAAGGCTAGAATAATGGATAGGTTGATGGATAATTGATGAATGGATGGATAGCCAGATGGATGGACAAAAATACAGAACCAAAGGTAGATGGATTGATGGACAATGGATGGATGAATGAATGAATGGATGCCTAGATCAATGGACAAAAAGAGAGAACAATAGATACTTGTTAGGCATGCAGGATATTTATTGGACCGATACAATAGTAATTTTGTATGAACACGATACGTACATTTTATCAGATAAAAATATTCAATAAATTGCTTAAATTGGGAAAATTGTTTGCAGGCTGCGTAGCCCCAAAACAAGCCATGTCGCACTGTTTACGTCATCTATTGTACCTTACTAGAATGACCCAAGCTTGCCCCCATCTCTCTGCCAGACCAAAAGTGAACATAGCTTCACTAGTGTGGTTGTTTTTCTCAGTGGCAGAAGACAACAACAGCATTGCTGTTTCCACAGCCTGTTCGGCTAGAATACTGAGAGGAGGAAAGAGGACTTCAGGTTTTAGCACAACAGATTCTTATAGCTCACCTGAAAAGTGGTCATCGCGGTGAAGTGGTATTGAAAGAAGATGAAGCAGCCACGGAGCAGCTAGCAGTGCTAAGGCTAAAAACAACAACATGGAGCGTGGATGTCCCCATTTAAGATGCGTTTGAAAACTGCAAAAACTTTATAAGAGACAGTGAAAAGGCTAAAGCCATTAACGACAAAGTGATGGAGTTCATAGCGCTCGACAACCAGCCCTTTTCTGTCGTTGAAAGCCTGGGTTTCGCAAGTTAATAGCGCATTTGGAACCACATTACACCCTCCCAAGCCGGCGCTTCTTCTTGGATGTATCCCTCCATGCCCTCTAAGATATCGTTGCCACACACATTCATAACTTGATAACATAACACATACACTATATTGCCAAAGGTATTCGCTCACCCATCCAAATAATCAGAATCAGGTATTCCAATCACTTCTATGGCCACAGGTGTATAAAATCAAGCACCTAGGCATGCAGACTGCTTTTACAAACATTTGTGAGGAATGGGTCGCTCTCAGGAGCTCAGTGAATTCCAGCGTGGAACTGTGATAGGATGCCACCTGTGCAATAAATCCAGTCGTGAAATTTCCTCGCTCCTAAATATTCCACAATCAACTGTCAGCTGTATTATAAGAACATGGAAGTGTTTGGGAACGACAGCAACTCAGCCACGAAGTGGTAGGCCACGTAAAAACTGACAGAGCAGGCTCCAGCCAGATGCTGAGGTGCATAGTGCGCAAGAGGATGCCCAACTTTCTTCAGTCAATCCCTACAGACCTCCAAACTTCATGTGGCCTTCAGATTAGCTCAAGAACAGTGTGCAGAGAGCTTCATGGAATGGGTTTCCATGGCTGATCAGCTGCATCCAAGCCATACATCACCAAGTGCAATGCAAAGTGTCGGATGCAGTGTGTAAAGCACGCCGCCACAGGACTCTAGAGCAGTGGAGATGCGTTCTGTGGAGTGACAAAACATGCTTCTCCATCTGGCAATCTGATGACAAGTCTTAGATTTTGGGTGCCCATGAGAACGGTACTGTCTGACTGCCATGCTGCCAAATGTAAAGTTGGTGGATGGGCATTATGAGTGGGGTTGTTTTTCAGTAGCTGGGCTTGGCCCTTAGTTCCAGTGAAAGGAACTCTGAATGCTTCAGCATACCAAGAGATTTTGGCAATTCCATGCTCCCAACTTTGTGGGAACAGTTTGGAGCTGGACCCTTCCTCTTCCAACATGAACTGTGCACAGTGCACAAAGCAAGGTCCCATAAAGACCATGGATAGTAGAGTCTGGTGTGATGAACTTCCTGAGTCCTGAACTCGCACCTGCATAGAACGCCTTTGGCATGATTAGAATGGATAAAAGAGAGGCATGGCCTTCTGGTCTAACATCAGTGTGTGGCCTTACAAATGTGCTTCTGGAAGAATGGTCAAAAATCCACATAAACACACTCCTGAACCTTGTGGACAGCCTTCACAGAGAGTTGAAAGCTGCTGCAAGGGTGGACCCGACGGCATATTGAATCATATGGATTAGGAATGGAATGTCACTTAAGTTCACATGCGAGTCAAGGCAGGTGAGCGAATACTTTTGGCAATATAGTGTAACAAGAACAGACTACACCTAAGTTTTACCACTGACATATGGACATCTGACCTTAATCTGGTCAGCAAGCTTAGCTTAACGGTTCAGTGGTTGGATCAAGATTTCAAAATGCAAAAAGATTATATTAGATATAAAAATATGAACTTATCGGTTATCGGTATCGGCCATGAGAAGCAGGAAATTATCGGTATTGGTTGAAATTTTTCATATCGTGCATCACTAAAACTTGTTTTGAATGATGGATGGATTGATGATCAGACATACATGTGGATGGGTGGATGGATGGGTTGACAGATTTGTGTTCAAACAGGTAGGCATATAGTGGATGAACTGACAGACAAAGCAATGGTTGCAGTGATGGATAATTGGTAGGATGAATAGATAAACGAAGAGTCAAAGAGACGGACCAATGGATGGATGGATGACTGGAGAATAATGGACAGGAGTATAGCAGGATGGATGGATGGATGGATATATGGCCAGACAGACAGACTTACTGACCAAATTATAAATGGCTAATAAAAGAATGATGAAGTTCTGAGACAAGTGTCTGAAGAAGACCTGCTGCACTGCTTTGACCATTGGAAGACTCCAGTGCAGCTGTGTTGATGCAGGAGGGAAGAATATTAAAGGAAGAAGGCGCTAAAAAATGTTTACATTCAATAACATTGTATTACATCATTAGTCTCATTATTTAAACGCCACACCTCGCACTGTAGCCTCATAACTGGAAGGCCGGTCCATGACTCTATTGTATTTCCTAAGACCAGGCCATGGTACAAAACAGTTTGGGGACCACTGTTCTACAGCACTAATTGGTTCTGTGTATATATCAGTTTTGTTTGACTTGTTTGTCCTCTATGAAATCCTCATGAAGGTTGTGTCCATCCATAAAACCTTTTTATTTGACTTTGCTTCAGTGTAGTTCAAATGTTAGCCGGTGGACTGTGCCAGTTTTAAAATATCAAACAGTGTGTTTTGGCCAGGGCTCTCCCTGAAATGACTGATGGGGTTGTTGTTTTTAGGTGGACAGTCGCCTTTACTTTGGCAAACATCCTTGGCGTGTAGAAATGACTGCATGTAGCATTTCGCTGCCCCTGAATGGAGTTTAAACAGAGTAGAAACGTGTTATGTAAGGACAAGACCCAGAAAATCAATCAACAAAACGGCCTTTGTTGCAGGTGAGTTCAAGAGAACTATTTTGGCATACTTTAAGAAACAGTTCTGCTACTGTATCTCAAGCAAGTTCCTCTGTGTGTGTTTTCAGATGCAGGCTTAGCTCTTTAAGCTGTGAGCTGATTGACACAGTAAAAGGAGAGGAGAATTGTCTCTGCCTTCCTGCTCCACAGTACTTGTTTTTTTCTATGGAAACTGCCTATGCTCATCAGCTAGTCTAACATCACCCCCTTTTACCTGGGCATTATCCATTTTGCATGTCTGCCCTATTTTAAAAGGAACGACCGGGGTGCCAAATGAGAGTTAAGCTGCTCAGAGAGAGAGAGATGTAAAAATAATTTGGTCTGCCGAGAGAATCTGGCTCCACTGACAATCAATTCTCACCGCTTAAAAAAATAATTCATTTTCTTTGTTCACATGTTGGAGTTTTTTAATGTCCAAATGTGTTTTTTATTCGATTTTAAAAGGTTTGTCCAAACTGTGAAGGACACCATTTCAGTTTATTAGACAAACACATGCTCGGGCTCATGTAAAATTCTCTTTTATCTGTTTCCCATTGGAGTCTGTTTTATGGACAGATTAGAGCTAGAAACTGTGTTGAAAGCAAACTTTTAACTCAAATATGACTAAAACAAACATGATAAATCATTAATAGAGCAGAGGCTTGGGCAGACAAAACGTTGTTTATCATTCATTGTATAGCTTGACAGCAGCATAACACCAACCAGCAAACAATATAATAATCTGCAGGTCAATCAAAAAGTGGCAAGTGCAGAGACAGGGACTCTAGTTTTAGACTCTGGCTCCAATCGACTTAAGTCACACCAAAAGGTTAATTGAGACGACTTGAACTCGCCCCCAAAGGACTTCAGACTTGACTCGGACTCGAGCTTTAGTTTGGTGCTTGAAGATGATTATTAAAATGCTTTTCATAAATCAAACAGCATGACGAAGAATTCATGTTGCTTTTAAAGGCCATAATAATTTCATATACTGTATATCTCTTAAAAACAAGCTACGAGTTCAAAAGGACACATTTCTATAAATTTTTGAGCCTGCTGCAGGTCAGCTAACAGTGCTCCTGGGCCGTAGTTTGGGCACCCCTGGTATCGATAATGGATCAGGGCATGGATGTTTTTCATTAAGGAAATACTATTCGTGTATTTAAAAAGCAGCTAGTTTGTTATAAGTCATATTTTCAGGCAGGGTTGGTAATCATGGAAAACTAGCATGATTTTGAATTTTCTTGCTCTGTTTAGCAGGAGGAGCAGTTACCAGTAATCAGGGTATAAGTAATTTCTCTGCCATTCTCCAGCATACTTGGATCCCTCTTAGCTCGGCTATGCGCATGAATCAGGGTCAGTGCATGCCGACAAAATGTACGCGCAGAAGGTGGGCAGAACGGCAGTATGGGATCCGATTGGTTTAATTAATTCAGTCCGAATCGCTGTGATTGGTTGGTGTTTTCCCTGGTTTACTTCTGCTGTAGACAGCGGCTATTTTTCCCTCTCTTTTAAGAACACATCATGCATTGATTGCCATCGAGACATAACGATCATTTGACCAGTATAACAAAAAGTGTATCGAAATCTGATTACCAACCCTGCCTTTAAGCATGATGTGTAAAATAAGACTTGTTAATATTTGTACTTGTGGATTTAAAACACTTGTGTATCAGTGAGAAATTTTGCTGCCATCCAGGGGACACCATCTTAAATCTCGCCTAGAGCTTCAAATTTGTTAGGGCCAGCTCTGCACATATGAGTCATCTTTCTGTTAAACAAATTAAAAGCACCTTGGGTTTACTGGAAAAAGAAGACTCACCATGCCACCGGCCTTTTGTCATTTTTATAAGTGCATGGAAAAGGCTCTTGAGAACTGTAATTTCTCCGTTTAGTGGAGCATATTTTGAAGATCTAAATTGCATTAATCACAGACTCATTCTGCACGACTGAGGGGAAAACAGCCGATTCTGTGAACTGCTGAGGTTACCGTGGTGATGGGTCAAAGGGAGCTGATGGAGCAGATGGCAGTCAGGTGACCCCGCAGGCAGCCTATCTGCTCCTGTGCTACCTCTTGTAAATCTCAACCCCTCTTTGTGTGTCACCTCAGCTACAGCCTGGTGACACAACCAATGTGTCCACACACCTGGGCGGACCTGAGGCTGCTTAGAACATGTAAAAAACAAGACAGAGACACAAGTGTACACACACCTTTGGGGCTTATGCACCGTGCATGCTGCTTGTAATGCTCCAGGACAGTGTTAATCCTCCACCCCAGGTGTGTATCCACCTGCTTTGGCTGCTCCCTGCAGTTGGCGGGGTTAGCCTGGTCCCCTTCTCTGACAGAGGAACAGAATGGACCCGGGCCGCTCGGGGCTTCCCTGTGAATGCCCCACAGAGATGGACACTGATTAAAGGGCTAATCCTCTTTCATTGCCTGCTGTAGAACTACCTACTGATGTTCTGATGGTCAGTATCTGCCATGTCAGGGCATATTTCTTCCATTTCAGTCATGTGCTAACTGTCTCTGGTGTCCATTTTCCCCCCCTTTGCCATCTGTTTATCTATTGTGCGTTTTACTCTTTTATTTAGCGACGTCTTTATCACCGCTGCACTGCCGGCTTCTGTTATCTGATGCCAACAGGAAGCTGTGTGTACCGTGAAGAGAATGCACGTGTGTGTAAGCCAGAATAAGCGGTCTACGTGTCAGACAGGAGCAAATGCTTGCATGTGTTCATCTGTGTGTGTGTGGAGGAGCAGGATGTCAAGGCCTATGCTGATGTTGCACTGGTAGACTTTAAGCGCCGACCTGCATTATTGAGTGTGTACAAGCGGAGTGTGAGCCGAGCCCTAATGGAGGAATGGTGTAGAGAGCAATTCACCCAATAGGCAACATTAGGGTTCACAGTGATATTATCAGAGACACACTGTACACAAATTGAACACAATAACACACACGCAGTCAGACATATGCTGTGCAGAGCAGGGATGATTTAAAGGGATAGTTCGGGGTTTTTAAAGTAGGGTTTTATTGAATATATATACATATATGTATATAATAATATGGCATCTATACAGAAATAGTCTGTATGGAAACTAGAGTTATACATTGCTGCACATGGGGCCTCTTTCTTTGCATAGTTACCTCTGCCAATGAGGTCATGTTTTTGCCAACTTATATTTGTTTGTTTATTAGCAAGATTACACAAAAACTACAGGACATATTTTGCTGAAATATGTTGGTAATGGCCCAAATTAAAAATTATTCGATTTTGGTGGTGATCCAGATAATCGCCATTAGCAAACGATTATCTTTGCTCAATAACTGTCTAACTAATAACAATATCAACAGGATTCCATGCGCTGTGTGTGTTTTCAGAATCAAGGAATCATATTATGATGGTAAGTTTATCATGGCACTATTGCTTATAGATGTAAAAGTGATATGTGAGCTACCTTGGCAGAGGTTTGCGCTCTCCAAGTGCTTTCTTTTGCTTTTTTGTTTTGTTTTGGGTTTTTTTTGTTGGTTTTTTTGGGAGGGGCTTGGACCTTGAAGGTTGGGCCTGAGACATTTATTTGGCTATTTAAATCTATTACCATATAAAAATAAGATTTGCTTGTGTTTTATTATTTAATGTTTTTTTTTTGTTTATTTTTTTTTGCATACAGTGTGTTCAATACTCACCCATGATGGCCACAGCTTGAGGCCCCTTGGAGCATAAGAGCCCAAGCAATTCCCTGCTACTGTCTATCAGTAAACCTCATATGATGCAGGGGGAGCCTTGGACTTAAGCTGGTTTAAAAAAAAAGAGAGAGAGAGAACGACCAGGAGGTAAAAAAGAGTGTAGCAGGGCCAATTCCAGGACAGTGACAAAAGGATGGAAAAGAGGACAGTCACAGACAAACGTCTCCACTTTAGTGAGATGAAATGTAAGAAAATATCTGTGTGTGGTGCAGGGAGAGAGGTTAAGAACGGAGTGGATGAAAAGAGTGAGCTGTTGAGCTCCGAGATGGCACAAAGCAGAGTGCTAAGCTACGCCCACACAGATTGCTGATGTGTCAATACTTCATCAGGAGTGTGGTTGAGGCTGCAGACTTTGTGAGCACACAAGGATCTCCTCTCCATCAGGTTCTCCTCCTCTCCCTCCTATTTGCTCCCTTTTTTCTTCTGTCTTAACCCCTCCACCCTCTTTTATCCCCTCCTTCATTCCTCCTCCTCTCCTCTTCATCTCTGTTTTCTTCCTCTTCCATCCATGCTCCCAGAAGCAGTGATGTTCTCGCTCATAGAACAAACACAGACATACGCGTTACACGTGTGGTGTGCCCTCCCATTTCTTTATACCCATTTGAACTTTGAATAACATCACACACATTCTCACATGCTCCATCTTTCTGTACCCTCACAGGCACGTAACCCTGTGAAGATCATAAGAACGTGCAGCGTGAGCGCTCCATCTCACACCTTCTCCCTCTCTTTCTGCTCCTTGTTTGTAGTCCCCCTGTATTCCCGCTCACTACATTCATACCAGCACGCATGAGCGCACACATTTGCAGGGCTTTAAAAACAGGCAGACATGTACCCTCGCTTGTCGGGCTAACACATCGACACAGTTCCCTCCCGTGCTCTGCATGGTTGGTTCACTGAGTTTTCTGAACTTTGTTTTGTTCCTTTAAAGTGCATTCAGAAAGTATTGAGAATCTTTCTAACTTTGCCTTGTTTACTCAGGTCTATATTTCTTATGCAAGATTTTTTTGGTGACAGAATTGGCAGCTTAAAGGCCTAAAGAGCCTTTTAAATGCACAGTGTGGAAATGCCACTGTCAGGAGGCTCATATTTAAATGCTCAATATTATGCAAAATAAGTTTTACTTTTTTAAGGAGAATATTTGTCTATGGCTCATTTGCACTTTTCCCTCATAAACTATTTAGAATAGGTCAAAGCCATATCATTGGAGCCCGTAGATGCCCTCTAATGGACGCTGCCATACTGCACATGTTATCTCAACCAAATTTAGCTCCATTTACTCACAGACAGAGAGGCCATTTTGAGGCTTAAGGTCTTTTGATCGATGGCAACGCTGCATTTCCAGAACCAGAACTCCTCACTAAATCCGCCATAAAAGGAAACAAACATGATTTTAAAAATAATAAAATAAACTAGAAAGCACTCTGAGAGCATAATCTTCTGCCTTGGTAGCTCACATATTGCTGTTACATCTATACGCAATAGTTTCATGATAAAGTTACCATCATAATGTGATTCCTTGTCCTTGAAAACCCACACCTAGCACTCAGAATCATGCTGATATCATTATTAGTTCGACAGTCATTGTCCGCTAATGGTTATCTGGATCACCACCAAAATCGAATCACTTTTAAGTTGGGCCATTACCAGCATCTCCTGAAAGTTTCAGCAAAATCAATCCAGTAGTTTTTGCATGATCTTGCAAACAAATGCTGTAGATGTGTTTTAGTTTTAGACTGAAGCTGTTTTTGAACCAGGCTGTAAATATGTGCATTAAGGCTGTAAAAAACATCTTTGCCTTCCATACAATCATTCAGGCGTCATTTTTCCGCAGTCAGCCTCAAGTGGACACTCAGGGTACTACAGCATTTGCCACTTCTGCATGCACCTCCATTTACACCTCCTGAAGTTGCCGCCTGCTCCCACTTTGTGGGAAACATCCCTTTCCCCCTCTGTTGCTTGCTCTACCTTTAAAAAATTGTGACATGCCACCTCTTCAAGATGGGTGAAAATCCCTAAGCCAGGTATTTTTTAAACCCACAGCCGGCTCAAGTTAAGGACAAAGCATGTCAGTGCAGCCATATCAAACATAAGCATTATTTGTTTCAAGGCCCTTGGGCTTTACAGAAAATTAAAATAAAATGTTTATGAAAGGGACTTTAGATTATGTCGTGATGATGCAAAATTTGGAAATGCAAGTGTGACAAATCCTGCATTCAAAGTTATATTGATATAATACTAAAAGAGGTGTCAAACGGAAGGTGTACTGAAAATGATTTTATGATGAAAACATCTTAATCAGTAAGTTACTTTGGGGAAAAAATATACAACACAAAAACCTGTAATGATGTAAAACCTGTGTTTCTGTGTTAATGTATGATTTAAAGTCACCAAAGTAGTGACATATTTTTTGATCATTAGAACAAGTTTGTTTTTATGTTGTTATTTTTGTAAGAGCCAAGCCTGCCTGAGAGTCAGATCCTGACATCCTCTGACACAGGCCCCACGGCCATCAGACTGCTAAATTTCATCCTGTGGGAAATTGCCATGAGGGCCATGTGGTAGATGAGATAGCATCAGTAGCACAGTAATCATCAATGATACTCTTCATTAAGTGCTTATCTTTCATTTGGGCACAAGTATCAAGCATAAAATAATATTGCTGTATTTTTTTTTTCTTTCACAATATATTGCGATAAATCAGGGTCACTTTTTGGATGAATATAGTGTTTATTCGCAAAAATATTTCTTCAAACTAACTTGTTCATCTGTTGCACACTGCATTCATCTGCCAGCAATTGTGATTAACACACATCAGCACAAAGACGAAGAGTGGGGCAACATTTTTTTTTAATTAACTTTTAAAATTAAAATTTCCGTTCTTGAAGTCTTCATTAATAACCATTTGCTTTCCTCCACGAGCAGCCTCATTCGTTTAACTTCTGAAAGCTCACCATGCTGTGCTGATAAGTGTCCGTGGTTGTAGCTGTTAAGGCTGCTGTTATTGGCAGAAAAGAGTCTAACAAAGGCCACAATGTTCTGGTGTTTGCAACACACATGATGATTATTTTTATAGTTATGATTAAAACAAAAATGACGGAAAAAAAAACTTCTTTTGAAAGTCCTCAGTTATCACGGCCACTCTTTGAACTGTAACACTGCAGTATCTGCAAACATCATGTGTAGTTTGGACATTTGTGCAAAAACAGCACAAACTTCACATTCACTGTGGTCCAGTCTCTAAATAAGCCTGCTGATGGTGACACATGATGGGCTTTTGTTGCAATCAGTTGTAGAAATTGGCAGTTTTGGTTTCCATTATACATCTCACAAATGGCAGCATGAGTTATGTGACTTACATTGCATGTCCTGCAATGCGACTGTTGTGCATAAGCACAATGCAACTACAATTTTAAAATGATATATTGTCACTGTCGGGCACATACCTCATATAAATCCAAAATTACTACTTTTCAGGAAATGAAAAAGACGCTACTGAATTAATAAATATTGTATTTTCCTTAATCCAGAATAATTTTTAATGCTTTTAGAGGTTTTAGGATGAATTTTAAGTCTGGATCTATATTTCAACTCTTCTGTGTATCCTTTTCAGTCTCCCATGTTTATCTATGAAGCTGAGTGAGTAAGTTTGGCCCTGAGGAATAGAGCTACAGAAGCTGACCACTGAACACACATACTGAGGGTCTAAAGTTACAGGTATCCGTATAAGGATTGCACCACCCGTATACAGAACCAGTGAGCATGTCTGAACAGATATAAGTGAGAGAAGAACATTTCACCCTTTGTTGACATTCTTTGTCTGAACCGGTCGTAATAAACTTTCCAGATAATTTCTCCAGTCTTGTCTCTAGATATTTTATTCCCTGCACGTGACTAACATCTCTTACTATCAATGAGTCAAAAACATATAAAACCCACTTATCAGCATGAAAGGTGTCCAACAGCACTGTTTTGTGGAAAATAATGGAAATCATAAAAAATGGAGATATGAGGTTTGTGCCCAACAGCATATTGTTATCAAAAAAAAGGATGTAGAATGACCAGTGTTCTGTCAAAGCATAATTTTTTGTTAATAATTGTGCAACCATTAAAGAAGCACCACCATCACAACAAAACAAACTTCACTTCACCTCTTCCTGTTATTATAAGGACTATGAGTGACTCTAACATACACTGAAAATGCAGGAGGAAGAAGAAAGGGGCTCATGTGCCACAAAGAGCTCAGGTCAAAATCCCACACAGGCCTTCATGATAAGGACTAAATGTTACACGCTCTACCAGGTGAGACATCCCTCAAGGCGGGCTATCAAAGACAGGAGCAAACTTTGACACAGCGCAGGCTCCTTAACAGTCAAGATGGCTGCCAAGATATAACAAAGGGGGATTATTTCATGTCATACTTCGTCTCACTTCAGTGGATTATAACAGAGCCATGACAGAGGCCAAAATGTGGCCTGGGACAGACCAGATAAGGACTGTTTTTAAGTTAGGTGACTGATAACTATACTGTGTTTATTCACTATCATTCTAGAAGTTGTCTAACATATTGATAACCAATGCTAAATATCTGACTTGTTGTGCTCCACTGTTTACACACAGGTCCTAATGCATCACACTTCCCCTCTGGCTGTAAGGAGAGATGATTGGTTGAATTGTTTGTAAGAAACAAGTGGGAGAGGGAGCATTTGTTACACAGTTCCTCTGGTACTGAACCCACTTTATCAGGGTAATTACTTTCATTTAATTTAATTACACCAAGAGACAAAGCCGTTGATGTCATTGTAACACGAACGCAAAACCTGCCCAACATCAGTCATCAAAGCCTCACTTCTTCTTATTGTACACATCCCATAAATATGAGTTAGAATTACATTATGTGTGCGAACATGTTTTCATGCATACAAGTGTTCTGCAGACGGTTTCTGTTCTTCTGCCCTACTCAGATGCACAGGCGGAGACCATTAAATCTTGAGGGCACCTCTGACTCTCTCATCAGCTTCCCTGCTTTCTGCTCACTATTCTGTAAACAATGGAGCCATAAAAATGCTCCTCATTCATTTCAATCGCTCCCCACATTCCCTGCCTGCGTAATTGAACCTCGTACTGTGAGCACATTGTCAAGTTACTCCGTCAAACTGCGTAAAATGTAATCCTTGTTGAGAGTGTGCAAGAAACAAATTAAGGCTGCCGTAATGAGGTTGCGTTTAAGAAGGGGGTATTATTATACCGTGTTGAGGTGCATGTGTGCATCCTGAGTGTTTATTTCTTTATCCACTTGACGTCTGTCTTAAGAAGATGCCTCTGCTAATTGATGATGGAGTAAGAGGCCTGTTGGAGTTGGAGTGTAGACATGTGCACAGTGTAATCAGAGGCATTTTTGAAGAATGGGCGAGACTCTGCTTTTGATGGAATGACTAGCAATGGCGGGGGCTAGTAGGAACTGCATTCAGTGGTGTATTTTGCTTAAATTATATCTACTTAAACTATATTACTGTTGTTAGGATTCTTATTAGGGGTGGAAGAAAATATTGGTTCACCAGTATATCCTTGTTGATGTTTGTCGTGATTTGGTCTCAAACTGCTTCCAGTCTAAATTCAGCTGAGGTGGCTAATGTATCCAACTAAAGCCTGTTGATGCATATTCAACACATACCAAGGATCATATGGGGAGCTGTGCCACTTCGGGTCACTTATAATCATCAGATTACAGACATAATATCAGGAAGATCCATCTGAGCACCCAAAACACATTTGTTTACATGAGCTTCTGTAGTGCGTAGTTGTAACAGGGGCTATGCTGGTAGTAGCTGGTTCCGCTGCTAAAGTTAGCCTTTTAGCTCGCTGTGTCCCCTGTCACATGGAAAGCCAGTTAGCCTGTTTGCTTACTGCATCACCCATAAGCTTGCTGCATAGACTGTTAGCTCATTAGCTCACTGGGTTGGTAATGTTTCTGTATGGAGCAGCAAAGAAAAACCCGGCCCTCCTTCACAAAAAACAAGCATGTGGTTGCACTTTGGATTGTACAATTCTAGTATTAAATGATCCACTGAAAGCCACACCAATACCCCACTTTCGGGGTAAAGCTACACAAATACAGTGTTGGCTTGACTAGATGCTATAACAAGATTGTTTACAGCTTTTCACTTTCCCTTGACAAAGACCCTGGAACTTCTGTGCTAGAGGGGTGAATCCTGATATTCATATTTAAAACAAGACAAAATTGGTATCGTCATGCAATAGAAGTCAGTACTGTGACCATTTGTTTTGCCTTTTTTTGCATCCAGGACAAATACAGGAGCAACCTATCCTCTAAGAGGAGAGTTTGTTTTATATCAGTGTGTGCTCCACTGGTCCCTAACTCAACCTGCCGAAGCACTTTGAGGGTGTTGCTGGCGGTAGGGTACGTCGCCCATAGGCTGCATCATGAAATAGTTTAAAACACAGAGGCTTGGTTGAATAAAAGTGAAATGCTATAGGGAATGTTACTGTAGCGTCAAGTAAAGCTGACACAACTTTTGTGTAGTTTTACCCTCAAAGTGGGGTAATTACAAAGCTTTTCGTGGCACCATTTACTGCTATGTCTTGCCTAGTGTCCATACCTGGTTGTCTTTCCTCGACCCCTTTTATGTCAGCTCTACAGACCATGTGTGAATATGTAAATGAGGGGTGAAACTTTTATGAAAGATTAGAGCTGATAAGTGCCGTCCATTTTGTGTTTACCCTTACTCTTGTTAGTGAAAAGACAGAATCATGGTATACCTCCACCAATCAATAACACATTTTCTCAGTCCGCTCCCTTCAGTCTTTGTCTCTGTATCGCTCCCTTGCTTCATCTTCCTCTAATAGTCTCCTCCTCTTTGAGTCCAATTCCTCTTTAATTGGCCTCCATGTTCTACTTAATAGGTAATGAATTGTTAAATGTTGTTCCCATTGGTTAGTTTCTTGCAAATGGGGCAAGAACTGACATGCTTTTAATTTATCCTTTTTCTTATTTCACAAAGATAGGGATTATCCAGGCCTCTCAGCTGGACTCTGACTTTGAAAAGCTTGATCAGTGTCATGTTTCATCGGCTGAGGGTTTGGCTAGACGAGGGCAATCGTTGTAAAATTTTGCAAATCTTGAAACATTTCTTTTTTGTTCCGTTTTGAAGGACCTGGATGTCCCATTATTTAAATTTCCTGCTCTGATTACCTACTCATTTACACCTGTACTAATTAACCACCTGCTCCTGATTATGTCATTAGTCAAAGTGGTTCATTAGCTCCTTGGTTTCCATCCATTCTTAATGGTTGTTTTTCATTTTCCCTTTCCTGGTTTTCATATTTTTTTTTCTTTTTGAATATAAAGCCTGTTTGCCTTTGAGACTATGCAGTGTTGGTAACTGTTGTGGTATCCAGTTTTAATTTTAATGCCAAATCCACCCATATACCCAACCATTGTCCGTATTGCTTATCCCTGTCAGGCTTAGGCTCTAGGGTTGGTGCCTGTCCCAGCTAAAACTGGGCAAAGGGGCCGGGCCCACCCTAGACTGGTAGCCAGCGCTGACATAGAGAGACAGACGGCTATTCACACATACAGTTTGGAGTCACTGTTCACCTAACAAGCATGTTTTGGTCTGTGGTAGGAAACCAGAGTACCAAAAGAATATGTGCACAGTGATAAAATCCAAACTCCACAAAGAAAGCCCCAGCACAACTGGGAATTTGAACCTGCAACTCTGTAGCTGGGAGACACCTACACAACATGATCCATAAAGATGATGTAAGGATAATGTATGAACTATAATCATTCGATGCAAGAAGAGTCCGTTAGACTGAGTTTTTTTCTCATCTGTCTAGATATCTCAACAAGTGTCCTCCATCACATTTTTTTTTTAAATCAATGCTTTCAAAACTTTAAATACAATTGAAAAATGTCAAAAATAGTAATAATTAAATTAGAGAGGATGTTAGCTACACCTTGGCAACAAGACCCACTTTTATATCAAGGACCACTTCAGTTTAGCAAAAAGCTAGGGAGCTAACAGCTACAAGTTAACAGGCTAATGGTTGAAATCTAGAAGGCTAATGTTAGCTTGCTACACTCAAAGTTAGCTTTTAAGTTTTACAGATACACAATCACGCAAACAGGATGTTAATGCATCCAATGAGTTACTGCTAACAGCCTTATTATTGTCCCAATAATCTGCTTCATTGTACATTTAGCCCCATAGCTTACAAAAGAAAGTTTCTAGAGTGTTTTAAACAAATACTTTGTTAAAATATTCCCTACGTACTGAGATACTTTTGTACTGCAACCAGAACTGTTATACAATGCCTCCAGAAATATTGTTCAGCCATGCTATAAAAAAGAAAAATTGCATTTATTGAGATAAATTTAGACCAGGTATGGGCAAATTTGGTGACAACATGGATCACACAAATATTATTTTGCCAGAAGGGTGTTTTTTTTTTTTTTTTTAACATTAAACATTCAACATGACATTCAAAATGGCTTATTATATGACAAAAACAGAAAATATAAAGCTTTTTGCAGATAGAATATATCAGTATAAATTGGCAAGTTTTTAATCTTTAATGAAAGCTAAACATCTGAAATCAACCTGTTTAAGATCATCTTTTCAATCCAGTGAGCAAATTACTTTCCAGAGACTGACTATGATTAAGTTACATTTTTATTCTTTAAATCAATATAGAAAATCTTTTTTTTTTTAAGTTGTATGGACACAAATCCAGCCAATCATATGGACAAATTAGTAGCAAAACATACTAAAAATTCAAGAATTTAAAAATTATTGATTATAGAAATGTTGGTAGGACATGGCACAAATCTAGAGAATTTGATGAACCATGATCTAATGGTCTGGTCTTTTTGTATAGCTTCATGTACTTGCTTGAATGTAATGGAAAATGACTTGGGACCCTCATTGAATGAGGTGGGGGGGCACACATGTTTATCATTAAGACTCATTGTCATCATTATGGGTTAGCCTTAAGCTAGTACTCAGTCCATGTGTGAAAATTTCGCCAAAACTTGCAAGTGACTTTGAAAAATGGCTTTATTTGAAATGCGCATCATTTTTCTGTTGCCAAGACTAACTTAGTTTTGCATGGCCTCTGTTTACGCTCCTACTAGAAACAGGACAAGTAAGAAAGAGGTTTATTTATAAGAGCAGACTGCTGAACATACAGGCCATTGTGTGTCTGCAGAAACTTAGCGTTTAATGGTTGAGGACAGCACAGCCTTTTTTAACTTCCACACAGACTGCTACCTTGGCCAAAACAATTCAAGGACAACACCACTGGGAAAACAAATACAACTCAGGATACACCAATTACCAAAAACCGTGACACTTACCAGCAGATTCTGCATGCATAAATGTCCATCTTGATAACAGCCATTTGACTTCACCACTGACCACAATTCAGGAGCCTGTCTGACCATATTTGTGACAGAGAACACAATCCTGTCGCCTCAATGTTGAAGCACTCCAGTTTAGCCAGAGGCAGATCTCATAGTCCACGGCTGTATTGGACAGTAAGGGAGCGTGATGTGGTTTAGGATGAATATAACTGCTTTTATTAGCTTTCTTTGGATGACACCATCCAGCATTTCTCATGGGAGAAATGGTCAGGTGTGGAATTAAATTCTGTATTCTCTGAGGTGACTTCATAAGGGAATCATACAGGCTGGTTATTGCACCATCAGGAATGTAATGAAACTGGCTCAAAGATGACAACCACACAGAGGAAGGTCACTGTTAATATATTGCGATCTCCTGCAGTAGAAGAAAGGTATAGAGGGGTATAGGAGTCTGCCAGCCATGGATGCGATTCGAGACTTCTCTAGCCAAGCTTAGCACTCATGGGAGACATGTATTTACTTTGAATTTGCCCAAGTCTCCATCCGTCTTTTTATGTGCCTTTCTTCTCTGTTCTTTGTCGGAACAAAAATACTAAAACCTCTGGGAGCCAATTTCCTGAGACCAAAGGACAATGCCGGCCTGTTCCCACAACTTTATACAAGAATGCATGAGTGCGTGCGTGCTCGCCCATGCAAAAATGTGTGTGAGAAGCAAACACATTACAAATATTCTGCGCGTGCCAGTAATTTATACATGTCATTTGTTCTTATTTTCACCTCTGTCACCAATTTGCCAACAGCATTTTTCTCTCTTGCAAATCCCCAACAGCCAACCCTGAAAATTGAATGACTAACAGAAAAAAGCCCAGTGATCCAAGTATCTCAGCTCCATCCTTAATTCATTAATTTGCTGTTTCCCTACAGTCACTCACCCAGAATAATCCATCCGGAAAGTCCAGTGAGCTTTTCCGCCACCAAGCAGAAATGGGATTGTGGATGACTGATCACAAAGCTTATATCCACAGTCCTGCTCTGTGTGAATGTGTCCTTATGTGGGCCTGAGGGCGCTCACACACATACACAGAATGCTTGATTTAGCCCCTCCTTAATAGCACTTCAAACCAGCTCACAGTGAACTATCTTTAGCTATACACTAGAACTACTTCTTGGTAGTTTTATCTCTCTGCAAGGCATACAACTGCCAGACTATCTAAGTAAGGATCTAGGTGTTTGGTCAAAAAGAGGGGCTTGGGTGTTAATTGTGGTAGCATGATTTGTGGAAATGTTAAAAGCAAGACGTTAACCTTTGGGGTCAATTTCACACCTAAAATTCAGCAGACTGGGTTTGTTTCAGAGATGAATTTGCAACATTGTTTCATATTTTTTTGGTTTGCTTTGCTTTCACACTGCACCTAGTTGGTCGGACCAAAGCCCCTCAGATGTTGTGTAACCTAGCCTCCTGCTGTCTTTGTTCCTGTCATACGGCAAATTGTTGCATTATGAGCCGGAAGTCCACAAACAGCTTCAATCAATAGTATTGTTTAGCTTGAAGCAGTTCAGAAGTATTTTGTGCCATAGAGCATTGACAAATCTGCATTTAGGCTGAATCACATGAGTATTGACTGGGGTGGATGTATAACCCTATTCTACAAAGGGGATCAAAAGCTAGTGGTGCTAGCATTGCTAACATGAGCTGCACTCCGCTTCTTATTGCCAGTGAACACCACATTAGCTTCTCTGTTGTCATATCCATCCAGATCCAGCCCACATTTCACTCCCAAACTTGTCTTGTTTGGTTTTGATTACTTTCACACTAAGCCCCTGTCTGCTTGGAAGAGAACATAGACCCCTGTTTTTGACAGATCAGAATTTGATTCTGTAGTCCACACCAGAGTTCGTGTGAGCTTTCACACCAGCCCAAGCAAACTGAACTTTCCAAAAAAGCGAACAAGAAGTGTTCAGTGTGAAAGCACCCTGGGTCAAACTTCCTGGTTCAGGCTTTAGTCGGTGTATACATTTGTGCAGTTTTAAGAATCATCTATATGTGTTCTTGAAGTACAACCTCTGCAAGCAATTTATAACAATGAGGCCTAATGACCTGAAACAAAAGCACTCTAGTATCCTTTCATTTTAACCTTGAGTGAGAGAATGTGGACTTTGTTAGAAATTTTGAAGAATGACCTTAAAGTTCCTTTTTAGATGTTACACTTGATAGCAAGAAATGATCATGGTGTTTAATGATTGTGATCCCATACGTTCAAAATCTAATCAGTCAGCTTGAGAGAGAGTTGGTTTCAAAAGCAAGAGTCAAAATGATGTTTCAGAAAATCAAATTCATTAGTGTCACCATGGGATCCTTAACTCTGAACTTTTCATTCTGAACTTGTAGCTGACATTTATGGTGCCATCCAGTCCTTCCCCCACCAACAGATGCCACAAGCCTTTTTGTTTTAATTGAAATTTCAGCAGGTAGAATTGCCTTTGGCCTGGATTTGTTTAAGGTGGACCACGACTTGCCAGGAAGTGACCCACTCACTATGATTCCAGAAACTTCCACTGCGGCGCATATGAGATGCAACATGTAGTACCCCAACCAAACATGGTATCTTTATTTCAGCAATTTTTTCCCCAGTAATGTATAGTAAATAAATCAGTGGCTCTCACGGTGTGACAGGGCATACTGGTGTGCCTTCAGGCAAGTTCGAGTGTGCCTTGGGAGATTTAGCATCATGCAAGACAATCTCTAATGAAAGATTTTATTTTTAGTCTACTCTCTTAGTTATTACCATATAAAGCTACAGTATCTGGAATATCATCAAACTACCACATAGCTGTTTATTTTTCTCTTCATTTCATCAGTTTACCTTTTTTTTTCAGGAAATTGTGGCCTGTCAAGTTTAAGTTGTGTTGCTGAATTTTAGAAAATTCAACAAACTTTCTAATGGATTTGTGAATAATCTTGCCAATGAAAGTTTCATGAGTAATAAAGCTTTATGCCAAATTATATAAGGAATTAATAGATAAAATAATACTTGGAAAGAACAATACTATCCTATAAATATATAGGGCTCTAATTTCGTAGACCAGGCGCAGGCGCGGCGCACCTGCCCTGCGCCGTGCCTGCGCCGCGCCAACAGGGTGTGTCCAGGGCATTTTGCAAGTTTCGTTCACGGCGCAGTCTTGCGCAGGGAGGCGCACCCACGCCTCCGTCTCAAATGGCAGAGAGGGAGGAGAGTAGGGTTTAACACAGCCGAGTGTGATCTTCACCAATCAAATGAACGCCTCTCCTCACCTTTAAATGCGCTGCAGGCGAGGCACAGTGACAATTTCACCTCGGTGGAGAAGAAGGTCAGAGCCACTGTCACTTTTGCAGCAACTGGGAGAGTGCAGGGGCCACCGGGCCGCGCATCGGAGGACACAATGCGCGGCACCGTGTGGACCATCTCGTGGGACGGATGTAATCTGTTCCTGTCTCATAAATAGGAGTACAAAATTAAGTGATAATTACATTTAAACACAGCAGCAGGCTAATCCATTCATCATGCTTGTGATCCACCTGCATTCCTGGTCTGTCATCGCCAAATAGCAGAACCTTTGGTGAAAATATATCTCCTCCTCATCCTCCTTGCAATAATGTACTCCATCTTTTTAGATCACGTTACAAATAAAGATTAAAAGAGGGAAATATGGGCAATCACAGGTAAATCCTTATAAAAACACTGAGTGACTTACATTTATTCAGCGAGTGTCTCTCTCTTTTTTCTTTTCTTTTGAATTTCATGAGATGACAGAAGCCTGGTTGCTGTGATTGTTTATTGCATTGAAATGTGCCTGACACTGTGGATACCTGCCTGTGAGGTTTTGGTGACGTGTGCGCACTGTGCGCCTGTCAGCCGAATTACCACTGCCCGGGGTGCGCCTCATCTGCGCCGAGAATAGACCAGGTCGGAGCTGGCGAGCTTTCAGCGCACCTTCCGCGCGTTTTTTTGGCACGAAATTGTCACTGCGCAAAGCTGAATCTGTCGACACCTCCCCCTGGTGCGCTGTCACACCCATCTCGGCGCAGCCGGTCTACCAAATTGCCAAATTGGCTGTGCACGGCGGTGCGCCGGATGAAATTACCACTGCGCGGGGTGCGCCACCCTGCGCCACCCTGAGTTGCGCCAGGAAATTAGAGCCCAAAGTCTGTTCCGGTGTGCCTTAAGATTTTGACCTGATCTTAGGTGTGTCTTGGACAAAAAAGTTTGAAAACCACTGAAATGAATACAGCAATGTTTACACTTTGCAGTATTAATGTAAAGTAAACACTCAAGTTGTTAAAAATGTACTCTGAGGGAGTGCATTCCTAAAACTACATAGAAGTGTTGATCAAATTTCACACTGTCAAGCGTTACAAAATTTTAAACTTTAACTCCAAATAGAGTCAACAGTTTAAGTACCAGCTGTCCAATAAGAGTGAATCAACACTTTGTAGTGTGGACCCTAAATACATGTGTCAATAATTTGTCTATGCAGATTGAAAAGATAGTTTTCATGGATCTGTGTTCCCAGGGGCTTCAAAAGTGTTAGGGAAAACTTACATTCACAGGAATCAGACTATAAGGCTGATGGACAGTTCATGCCCCTGCGCTGTGCCAGGTATCGAGGCATAAAAGCTTTAAAAACATGCTCTAAGCTTCACACATTAGACCCATTGAGAGGTTGTTTTAGTTTACTCAACATATCACACACTGCCCCTCTTATTATACTGATGGAGCTACTTAAATTTTTCCCCTTTTTCCTTGGCTGGGTCTTGACTGGTCTGTGACTAAAACATGCTGGGACCCGCCCACTGTCATGACTATAATGAGATTCCCCACAATGACATGACAGAAATGCAGAGACTTGTTAACGCTACCGTGTCATGTAGGTTAAGTTTTCTTTTGTTTTTGCATGTTCGTGTCTCATGTCTTGTCTTCCCTGTTTTATTTTGGAGCACTGACCCTTGTCTCTGTTACAGATTCGATTCGTGTTTGTCCTGCTTCTGTCTTGTCTCACCTGTCTCCTGATTGTTCGCACCACTGTTTCCCAGCACCCCTCGTTACTTCTTGTATTTAACCTCATGTCTCTCACTGTCTCGTCGCCAGTTCATTGTACCTCACAGTCTTCGTTCCAGCACTCTTCATACGTTGTTTAGCCATGTATAACCTTGCCTGTTTTTCTGACTTGCCTTTTGCCTCACATTTTCTGTATTTTGCTGCCTCATCTGATTCTCTTTTCGTGTACCGACCTGCCTGCTCTTCTGTTTTTTGTCTCATGTTTTTGGACACTGTTGTCTCGCTGGCTTCTTGCCTTATTCCAACCCTTGCCTGTTTTATATTAGACCTTTTGCCTTTTTGACCCTGGTCTCAGGGTTGTGCATTTGTGTCAGACTCCTCTGTGCTACGTTCATGACATAACGCTACTCCAATAAGGAACAGCCCACTGGATGTGGTCTTGTGAGGGAAGCACCATCAAATGGGCCTGTTTATGGTGAAATTTGGGCACTCCTATTGGCTGGATGTTGGCTGGTAATTCGGGTAATTCAGGCATTCAGCTAAAAGGGGAAAATTGATGCAGCTGCATCCGTAAGCGTCATACTACCCGAGCTGAAAAAAGGCTGGCCGTCATGTGGCTCTGGAAGTTACGAGAGATACTTTGTGTCACCTTTGAAATGCAGTCAGCCTGGCTGGCTGCAGAGAATAGACAATACCTCTGCCCTGAGGACACACAGACGTCAATGTTTGAGAGCGAATCATTGATCTCAGAGCATAAAATTTGCAGAAGCGTACCATTTTGCCATTCTGCTCCCCCTAAAGACACATGTTCATGCAGGAGATGTTAATTGAGTCTGCACAAAGAAAACCATGTGATACAGAACATGTCGTACCCACGCAGTATCAATGAGGATCAGTCCTAAAACAGCAGTAACATCACAGACAGGCTGCAGCGTCTGGAACATTTCAAGTGTGGTTGCAGTTTTTCCTTGAAGTTTGGCTTCCATGGTGTGCTGTTGCTGCAAGACATTATTTAATTGCAGGGCTGTGCACATGTTTTTTTATTCTTATGTTTTCTTTTTTACAAGATAGCAGATAATTGTGTTTTGATTGAGTTTCCACAAATATGAGTTTTTTCAAAAGCATCATGACTTATCTTACTGACACATGACAAGTTTAACGAGGAACTTCGTGCAGATTGAGTGAAGTGGAATATAAGCTTCCTGTTGAGCAAGAAGAGGTGTGGCCTGAGGGCATGACCACAGCAGATTGTTTTATTATTTCATTAACCTATATTTAACCAGGTTTTTTCCCATTGAGATCAATAGATCTCTTTTGCAAGGGAGACCTGAACAAGAAAGGCAGCTAAACACAGATTAGCATAGATGCTAACAGCTTCAGTAGCATTTCTTGACCGAAAGGATATTTTCTCTCCACTTCTGTCATGTTTGGGTGAGAGTTTGTTTAACATTTAAGGTGCTCTTGTTACGTGTTAAACACTGTGACAATAGTGCCTACTACGTGATCTGGGTAACCTGTAATGAATGTTATTGATGTAATACCAAACACTTTCTGCTGGCTCTTACCTGGATGGACTGGTGGAAGATATTGAATGGTCCATCCGGTGTGTCAAGTCACTTCGATCCAGCATTATTTTGTAAATCCTTAAATATACAGTCAGTAAATCTTTCAGGGTTTTTTTTCCATCTAAATAGACAAGCCTGTCTTTTAGATGCAAAAGGAACTTATGTTTTATTACCAAACAAACTTTAAAAGTAGTTTGAAGAAGGACCCGATTCTGACCTTGATTGTAACTCTCTTAATTGCCTCAAGTCTCTTGGAAATAACAGATAGAATAACATCACCCTTTTTACCTCCGCCAAGGAGGTTATGTTTTCGCCAGAGTTTGTTTGTTTGTTTGTTTGTTTGTCTTTATTCTGTTTGTTAGCTAGATTAAACAAAAACTACTAGATGGATGTACATGAAAATTTTACCAAAGGTGTGGTTTGGTCAAAGGAAGAAGCCAATACATTTTGGTGCTGATCTGATGTAGATTGGCATCACAAAAAACATTGAAGTTTATAACGGCAAATCCCGTTCATTTACGGCATTATGGGAATTGTAGTTTATTTGCAAACGGACGTCTAGTTTTTCAAGCCTATGTCACTACATTTCCCAGCTTCCCATGCAATGCCAGGGGAGTTCTCCACACCGCTCCATCTGCTGTCTCATGGAACGCTGAACGGTAAATCAGCACTGAAAGCTGTGCATGCAGGGTTCTGCTCACAGACGTAGCAGAGAGGAGGAAGTCATTCCTAATGGAGCCTCTTAATCACTCGAAACAAGGCTGCTGATAATGTCAAGACGGACATAGTCCGTCATAGCAGAAGTCTGTGTGTGTGTGAGTAAAAACCTAACACCCCTATTCCACATAGAGCAGATGCGCTGCACACCGAAGTGCTGTGGTTTTACTTTGACTTACAGGCTGGCAACATCGCCCATGGGAACCGCCGCAAATTGGTTCAGTCGACAAGTTACAAGACCTACTACTAACTAGGCCACTCTATTGGATGATATTTATATCAACAATAATCACACTTCTTGCAGATTGATATTTTTCGTTCCACAATTTGCATATAAAATAAATATAGGACTATAGTGTTAGGTGGAAATCACAATTTATGGGTGGAGGTGAGCTGCTTGGCGGAGGTCTGCACTCTCGGAGTGCTTTTCTAGTTTTTAATGATGCTTTCACAACCTTTCATTACATTAACTGCTCACTAAATATATTTGCATCTCTAATCACCTGTTTGTGTCCACACTTGCTTAATTGTACACTTTGCATACTAATGACAGTCAGAGTCCTTCCTTTGTGACGAGCTGCTCCCAATCCCCCACATTTTATAAATGGTGTCCCCCTCCTGAACCGTGATAATTGATGCATTTCCCATAAAGGAATCGTAATTAAGATAATGAGATTTTCAGAGGCAAGTGTAGCATCCCAAAATGAAGAGGGTGCATGTTTCTTGACTGGTTCACTTTGGCTTTATGAATGCTCCTCTTTTGTTCTCCTCATCTCTACTTCTCTTCTCCTCCTATCTGAGCTCTGCTCTCCACATATGCCTCTCCTCTCCCATACACAGCCTGTCCTCATTTGTTTGCCCAACGTGTAATTGGCTATAGGATCACCCATTGTGTAATTATGTATAGCAATTTGATATGTAATTAAAATTGTATCAGTATCTAGTGTAATTTGTGCTATGTGATTACCTATTAACAGAGCAAACAGTTGTGCCTAAGAGCCCGTGACCACCTCTCTTATAGATGTTACTGCGCATCTCTGTCATTATTTACAAATCGTCAGGTAGGTCATGGGAGCATAGCACTTACAATCACGTCTCAGCATCCAGTTGCAAATAAATGACTTCCTGACAAGTACGGTAAATGTTCAGTGTATCAGAAAATAGGACTACAACTATTGCAGCCGCCAGGAGGCGTTGGTTAGCTTTGTCTATACTCTATCATTAGTCACAAAGTTGAGGGTTTTGTGCCCAGCTATGATTGTCACATGTTGATGTGTCCTTGGGCAAGACACAAACCCCAAGTTGCTCAAACTGCTGCGTCTGTGGTGTGGAATTGGGTACGAAAGAGAGTGAATGTGTTAGCTAACACTGATGGACAACTTACATGGGAACTCAGAACCATCAGTGAGGGGATGTGAGAGTAAATGGGTGTGTATGGCTAAACTTTGAGTGGTCAGAAATACTATAAAATGAGCTATATAACCTCAAGTCCATTTACCATTTGCTTAGCACTCATTAGCACACAAACAGCAGCCACTTAATCAGGTACACCTCACTAGCCCTTGGCTGGACCTCCATTTTTCCTTCAGAGCTGCCTCAATTCTTTGTGGCAAAGATTCAAAAAGTTGCTGGAAACATCAGGGATTTAAGTTCATGTTGACATGAAGGCATCAAGCAGTTGCTGCAGATTTGTTTGCCAGTACATCCAAATTTGCCATTGATCCACGTCCCAAGTTGCTCTATTGGATTAAGATCTGGTTACTGTGGAGGCCACCAAAGTACAGTGAAATCAATGTCATGTTTTAGAAACCAGTTTGAAACGATTTGAGAATAAGAGAACCTGCTTAGCATAAAATAGCAAAGCAAACACACTAAAAAAAGCATAAATGCTTCCTTAAATTTGAGATACGTGGCATGGCATGTTATTCAGTCAGAAGTATCCATCAGATGATGGGTACATTGTGGTCGAAAAGGGATGGACGGCCACCCTAGAAGTTAACATTGTGCTGGTTTAATGTTCCAGTCAGTGCAAAGCCTTTAGTTTTTATTCTGTTTTATTTCATGTTTTTTAAGTTTTTGGATTATTGCTGAAAATTAGCTTTTCAGCAAAGTGTATGAATGATGCTCACATGTTTTGTCATTAAGTTTATACTCTCAAATTAGCTCCTAGGCAATGAGAAGAGATAAAATCTTTATTCTTTTCTGTATTTAAGGACTTTTAATCACAGCACTCTAACTAATTATAGTCTGAAACAGATCAGATTTATTGTTTATTAATCAGTTGTCTTTATTTCCACCCACACCGTTTTTCACATCATTTTCCTGAGAGAGTAAAGTCAGCAAATTTGCACAGCTTCTTCCTCCAAAATAAAGACATCTAAAGAAGAAGAGGGCTTTCAAATGGCTTGTTAGTGCACTGGTATAATCAGGCTAAAGAAGAGGGCTTGTGAGGACACTCTGAGGAAACATCTTAATAAAAGCACCAAGCTACACACTGGCCTGAGAAAACCCCATTACAAGTTCACCACAAAATAATTAGACACGCCTGAAAGGTTTGCTGTTAGGAATACCCTCTGTTTTATTCAGGGAAGGCTCTCTTCCTCTTCAGCTGGTTAAGGAGTGCAGAGGTCCTTAGTACATTTACTTTAAGGAGGCATTATGCTTTTTTTTAGTGTGTTTGCTTTGCTATTTTATGCTAAGCAGGTTCTCTTATCCGAGCAACTCAGACTATATAAAGCAGAGATTTATCAACAAAATGAATTGTTCTGGTCACTGTACACTGAAATGGCAGAGTAATCTTTATGTAAACAAACTGTATTTCAAAGTTCAGCCATATGAGCATTGTGCTTTAAAAAGTAAAGGTTTGGGTTTTGCACTCGAAATTCAGCCGTCTGAAATCATATCAAACATGTCAGGCTTGCCAGCAGTGGAATGTGGGTTCGATTGAGCTTAACATGCCCAAATATTTTGGCCCTGATGTAATGCAAGAGCAACAGAGTATAAAAAAAAAGTTTGGATAGATCACTGATAATTACAACTCAAACAGACTGTTAAAGGTCCCACATCCTACAAATCAATTTTCTTTACTTTAAATGTTGTCAGAAGAGGCTGTGATGCAGAAGAAAATAGTACTTTTTATTAAACTCTGTGTACACAGAGAAACATTCTATGCCTCTCCATCTTTTTCACTTCTGTTTTTCAGGACTTATCAAAAATTGAAAGCCTAAAATGGCATCATTTAGGTTGACTTTGACATCTACTTTTGTTCCTGTGTTATCAAAATAATATCAATGATTCTGGTATTGTAACAACCACTGATTTTTTCACCTTGGGAAAATAAATAAAGAAGCCATAAATGTGAAGATAAGGTTTTTGGTCCATATTGCTTTAACTCAAAATATCTGATCCAACAACTCAAAAACCAGGATGAAGTAAGACACCTCTTAAATATCAAGCAGAGAAAAGATTATTCAATTGTTTCTCAGTACCTTGTGATGTAACATGAAGCACCTCAGTTCCTCTCTCTTAGTCTAACTGTTCAGTCTTGTACATATCTGACCCTCTCTCTGTTCCTGTAAGTGCACAGCCTGTCTCTACGAACACACAAATGCTTTTACCAACAATAAAACATCTGCGTGTTCAGGCGTTCCCCAGAGGAAGGACTTAAGCAGCAGGTCTGACATCCGCCGTATGGATGATTAGCATCATCAGAGCATCAGCTGCTCTCGCACACATTCCGAAGCACACACTTACACACACCACGATGGCTCTTGAAATACACCCAACACTCATGCAGATTAAATGGTGCCATGATTTAGGCAAAGAGGTGATTAATTTATGATGAAAAGTGGGTCAGATGAATGGGACTCGAGGTCTATAGGCACTAGAGAGCAATATGCCGCCAAGGAGACAAAGAGCAAGTTAGGAGAGCGAGAGGAATGAAGGCAGACAGAAAGAGGATGAGCATTAGTTCAGTCAGAGATAACGTCGGTCTGCGTTAAATTTCAAAGCTAACAAATGTCTTTAAGAAGAGGGAAAAAAATGGGAACACGATGCAAGAAACATAATGGAAGCTGGATAAAAATAGCTCAAAAACATCCTTACCTTTCCTCTGCAAAGATTATTAAAACACCAAGACCCTTTTTCACCTAAGAATAAAGAAAGCATCATTTATTAAAATGAAGTTGAAGATTCTTGCTATTTTATTCACATCATGTATATCTGACATTATTTTTCCCACCATCTTGTAATAACGCTGGAATACAGTCGATGGTGGCGGCAGATCATCTACAGGCCAGTGACCCAAACTACTGCTGATAAACAGAAGGAGTGATAAAAAAAAACTTTTTTTTGTCCATTTATGGGTCTTTGTAATGCAGTGCAGATAGGATTTACATTTCAGTGCATAGAGTTTACTTTGCTGTCAAACATTTTTAAAATATTAGTCTGTAACTTAAAGATAAATGGGTATGGAGCGGTGCAGGAATGAGTCCAGAAACATGGAGGTCAGTTAATATTTAGCACTTCCTGTTCCCAAGCCTGAAACTATATGGGACTGAGAATATTGGTTGTGGATATATGCCCGAAATAAGGTTTGAGATGAACTCATGCACGCTGTATTTTAATGTTTAATCTGAAATAATAAAATGCATCTGGACCACAATTGTCTAGAAAATAATTAACAAATAACAACATTGAAAGCATTTAATGGATATAAAGGGTTTTTTGCTCCCCTTCCAACATGTTTGGCAAAACTTTGTTCTACAAAGAGGCTTCAGTATTGTGTTTTGCACTGCAGCAGTAGTGCCCACCTGCTGTCACCTATTATCTGACTGGCCCATAATGAATGTGATTGATAGAACGATAATCCAGTCGCTTTTGAAAGGTTCCAAACACATTCTTTGGGCTGTTGCCCAGACTGACCTCTGAAATATATTAAACGATCCACCCGGTGTGTCAGGTTATGTTATTGTGTGCTGTTTCTTTGCAAGTACTGGGACAAGTCTGTTTGTATTGTGCAAGGCTTTGTGCTCTCAAATTTTGGGTGTCATGGGCTGAAAAGTCTGTTGACCTCTGCGCTGTACGAACAATATATAATCATTCACTTCAACAAATACTCTTAAGCAAACAGAAAGTTGTAAATGTAATAGTTATAGCCAAATTTAGAAGCAGGCTCCACCAATCAGAGACTTCCTCTTGACATTCTGTGAGTATTGCAGTTCAGTCACTGAGATCATAAATAAACAATGGTTTTCTTAGGACAAAACTGAAAACACTCAAACTGTGGTTCTTTACAGTAGGACATACCATTGTCTCATGTTCAGGCAGATTGTTGTAGCTCTCATGTATGGTTAAGACATCTGCAAGATATTTACTGACTGTGTCGTTATGGCTGATAAAGACAGCATAACTTAAGTAGTATGCTGGAGTGTTTCATCTTCTCAGCCTTTTTTGTGGCATCTAAAAAGCATTTATTTTTTCATTCCAGCACCTCAGCTGAAACTCTTCTGCTTCGTTACTCTTTTGAGGCTGAGTTTGTCATCATTGTTGCTTCTTTTTTGTATCTAAATCCCTTCTCTTTTCTTCTTTTTTAGCTCCTTTGACCGACAAGCCGCCAAAGATCCTGTTCCCCTCGGAAAACAAGATTAGCAACATGGAGCTGCAGCTAGGTAAGAGCATCATGGGATTTCCTCCAGCTGCATACACACACTTCTATCTGTGTCGTTCTCCAAAATGACAGCAAATGGATGACTTTACAAATCCTCTCCAACACACCTCCAGGCGCCCAACACAGATTGATGATGGCACTTTTATTTTTCTGGAGGAGCGTGCAAGAGCAGAAACAATCATAAAAGTGTTTTCCATAAATGCAAATGGTGGCTGCTGAACATCCCCCCGGGGACTGTTTTGTCAACAATGAAGAGCCCATATGGTGCCAGGGTTCCATACGCTGGCTCGCCACATGGACAGGCGGCTGCTTTCACTCGCCGTTGTTTGTCTTCTTTGACGTGGGGTCATGGCGGGCTCCACCATGTGTGCACAAGCGTGTGTGTGTGTGTGTTTGTTTTCTCTCTGTGACAGCATATTGCTTGATTTCTGGGCACAGGCGGACATCCACATGGTGCTTGCCACTCCATGAATGAGCTTATGTGTCCGTCATGGTGAAGCTGATCGGACAGGGCTGAGAGGTCCGGGGAAGCTGAGAAGGATTGGATGAGAAAGTGACAGACAAAAAGAGAGAAGAAGAGGGAGAGATAAGATTGAGAAGGAAAGATGGAGGGAAACAAAGAGGGTGCAGCGAAGGGGTTGTCTTTTGTCTCCCGTCCGATGCTGTTTGAATCCAGGTAGTTCATTTAAAATGCCTCCACGCTTGACTGATCAAGGGTGAAAAATTGCAGCCGTTGATAAACTGACAAGCACGGCCTCCCGTGTCGGCACACTCACGCCCAGCGCATGAACAGGTTGAACAATGCAGGGCCCCCTCAGCTGTTTGTGTCGTTTGTCTTTGCCTCAATTAAGGGAGGGATTGTCTTGTCCTCTGAAACTTTTCCTGCAATTACTTAAAACGTCAGCGTCACTTCTGTCTCCAGCTGTGAGACAAAGTGTTTTTCCTGAGTTTTGGAGAGTGTGTCTTAAAGGGTTGGTACACTTAGTGATCTAGTGCTGCTGATACATCAAATTAAGAGACTCGAGGAACAGCTGTGTAGGAAGAATGGTCTATATCGGTCTATCAGAGGATGTCCTTTGTCTGGGATTTGTTGTTCAGATAAAAACATAAATAAAAAGTGTTTTTTTTGTTTTGAAGTTGTTGTAAATGCAAGTGCTTTATCCTACATCAACCATCAACCGAAATGTCATCATTTAACATAAATTCATACTTTTAGACCAGTTAAACCCAATTTAAGGCAGTTCATCAAGCTGCTGCTGTATTAATCATTATTTAACATATATGTTTCTTGTATCTCATTTGATACATTAGGTGTTTTTGGCAGCTGATAATCCTTTTGAGGACATTTTTATCATTTATCTGATTATATTCAGATGTTTTTTTAGTAATTTGTTGACTATATTGATTAGATAGAGGTATCATAATAGTCTGTATCAAATATGATACAAAAGGTGTTAAGGGGTTAATCATACCACCATAATTACTATCTTTACAACCATACAGACATGAGGACCCTCTTGAAAACTAGATGTCACATCTCGAGGGGCCAGAGCAGAGCGGGAGCGGGAGCGGAAGGAATTTGGCCGGAGTGCGGAGCATTTTTTTTTTCAAAATAGCTGGAGCGGCACCTTGTCTTTGCTCCATCCCTCTCCAATTTCTCTCCAGTACCGCTCACACCAAGTGTCTGAAGCATGTCTCACACAGAGTGCATTTGCATGTAATTAATTGTTCAGCCACCCACACTGTTTTCTGTCGGAAACTGTACGTTGACAACTCGGATCAGCACCGCGGACAGTGCAAAAGCTCTCAGACCTCAGTGCAGGTCACCTGCAATGGTCTATTTATTTATTTATTTATTTTTTTATCCAGTGAATCTAATGCACTTCCGTATTTTCGTAGAGTGAACGGTGAGTAATTTGAGTGGAGCGGGTAGAAGTTTGAGTGAGCGGCGGAGCGGTCATGAGTGGAGCATCCGCTCTGAGCAGCGGAGCGGGTGCCAGAGACGACTCTGTGAGCGAGGAGCGGGAAATCTCACCACTCCACTCCACTCACATGCTCTGCAAGGGGCTAAGCTCTAATAGTTTTCAATTCACTACAGATATTTGTGAAAAGTTCATGGTCTAGGCATCAATGAATTTTTTGCTATTGTCAATTCTTAATTCTTAATTTAATATCTTTGTCTCTGCTCACTCACACCCCCAACACAGCTTTGGTGGGATTGTGGGATAAAATGAAGAATCCTGCTTTGGTGTGTTCTTTTGTAAAGTGGCTTGGGATGACATTTGTTATAATTTGGGGCGATACAACTTAAGATTGATTGATGATTGGTAATGAACTGTTTTGGAAACACAGCAGCATGGTGGCTTAGCATGTAGTGTGAGTCTCATGGCAAGATGTTTGCTGGTTCAAACCCCATGTTAATCAGGGCCTTTCTGTGTGTCGTTTGCATTTTCTTAAAAAAAGCATGCTTGTTAGGTAAATTGATGACTCCAAATTGCCCTTAAGGTGAGTGTGAATGGTTGTCTGTCTTGCAATGTTGCCCTGTGATTGGCTGGTGACTAGTCCAGGGTGTACCCTGCCACTCACCCAGTGTCCGCTGGGATAGGCTTCAGCCCTCCATGACCCTCAAAAGGAATACATAGTATACATATTAGATAGATGGATATCTAGAAAACATGTTTACTTGTGCAGAGTTTTCAGGCACAACACGGTAGAACAGATTAGCCTCTGCAAGAAGGTGTGTTTCATTTCCACAAGCCCCAATATGCTGTGCATTACATGCTATTTTACATTATGCTTCATGCTTTTAAAACAGGTCTCTGTGTTTTAACCCTAACCCTGACCCTGACCTGCTTACAGAAGCATTGGCTGAGCTTGTGCTCGCAATTGCAGAACCTCAGGGGCCAAAAAACATTGATGAGAAAACTGACTAAGGTCAGTATGTTAAATCAATATTTTACAAATTTTACAGTTCTTTGTTTTGTGTGTTTGGCTCAAGTCAAGTTCCAGAATCACTGGGTCATATTTCTGTCTAACACAGTTCATTAGTGTCGTCAGATCCTCCATGCCCAGTTAAAGCATGTTTCCAAACTCCATTTCAGTGTGTCTCCAAGCTCCAAAGCAGCAGAGTTATTTTATCAAACTCAATACGATTCCCTCCTGAGCTGTGTGACATTATAAAACCAGCTAATTGGTACTCCCTCTGACAAGTAAACTGATCCTGATGTGTAAAAGGAGAGGAGTCACCCTCTAATGGTGTGCTACACGAGGGCTGGGCCCTGCAGTGGCAAAAAAAGAGCCAGAAGCAAAGACAGATAGTCAGAAAGTGTGTGTGATGCCGTGAGGCGCGGCCCCCACTGACTCCCAGCAGAGTGTCTAAAGCACAGAGACACTGAGGTAAATATTTTACAGCCGGGTTCCATTTTGTGCGAGGAAAAGTTGTCTCTCCCTGCAGACGTGAGTTTTCTCTTTTATTTAGCTTTATTTATTTATTCTCCTCTTCCTTAATATTTGTTGAGTCATGCCCTAAGCAGCTTTATGGAGCAATGTGGCAGATTTATGGTGGTGAGAACGTGCACAGAGAGAAGCTGGTCCCTCATGGCGAGTGGGAGATAGAAGGAAGGAGAGAAAAGAGGGAGAGGTGGGATCCAGCGGAGGCTGTAGTGGATGGGCAGTAAAATCAAAGCCGTAAGCAGAGAGATAAATCTGCAAGCACTGCCGGGAAATGCAGCCCCACTTTATCTCCTCGGCTGCTGCAACCGGTGCGGGTCTCAGACTGCCGCCATGACGGGCAGCTTTACACATCAAACACACAAGCAGGCATTAATAAAACACATGTATATGTTGCATAAAGTCCCGCAGAGGACATGGAGAAGGGATAAAGCAGGAAGTCAAAGAGGATGATGCAGAAAGAAGGAGGCAAACAGAGGTCCTAG
Source organism: Cetoscarus ocellatus (assembly GCA_037902135.1). NCBI lineage: Eukaryota > Metazoa > Chordata > Actinopteri > Labriformes > Labridae > Cetoscarus > Cetoscarus ocellatus. Next base: position 1,976,012 of record JBAMNC010000688.1, read on the forward strand.
GAGGAAGGAGAAAACAGGTCATAGATGGCAGCCTTTAGATGCCACAAGAGCTGTGATAGTTCACAAAAGAAACACATTAACACGAATGTATTTCAAAGAGAAGTAGCCACGACTCAAAATTAATGTAGGCCTATGATTATGGGAGATGCATCCACAATCAAAATATCCAAACTTACTGTAATATTTGACTCTTTGTCTTGAGTGTTTGGTTACAGTCACAAGGAAAGAGGCTGAACAGATTTTTGTCAAACCTCAAAAAACTTGTTTAAAGATTCAAAAGTACTCCCAAGGTCTGATGTTAGAGTTCTAGGCTAAGATCTTAATGTGCTGAAAGAGAAAACAACATGTGTTATTCATTTTTACTGTCCTAACTAGATCAGCAGTAATAGTAAGTTGCAAATTAGTGTTAACATTAGTAAGCTAATGTCACAAAATAGCAACATTATGCTAACATAACATTATCAACAATTTAACATTAGTTAGGGTAGGGTGACGAGACGTCCCAATTTTGCTGCGATCATCATGTTTACAGGCCTTGTGTCCCCATAAATAACACAAAAACTCTTACGTGTCCCGATTTTGTAGGTCTATATTGGGGGATTTGACCATCAGGTCATCTAAATTCCATTTCTACAATATTGCCCTCTTTGCACTGTCAGAGCTGTCTCAGTGTACAGGTGTAATGAGTTATCATGGTAACTGATGGCCTGCGGCTGACTGTGCTGATAGATGTTGTAATCAAAACACCAGAAAAAGCAGAGGGTGCACCCTCTAATATTTCATTTGTATTATCATTGTAAAAAGAGCACTTCATTAGTTATATGTGAGAAAATACAGCCAAGGAAACCAAGCTCACATAAACATCTATGGATAAAGTCAGCCATGGCGTCAACTCCAAGTAACCAATTGGCACACTCAACAGTTGAATTCTTACACCCAACTTATTCCTCCTTCTAAAGGAGAGTTTATCTGTCATCAGCCCAATGAACTTGCAGATTTGTGTCTGTACAAGGTCATACATCGTTTGGATGTTGATAATTATTACCTCCACCAAGGAGATTATGTTTTTGGCCCAGTTTATTTGTTTGTCTGTTTGACTGTTAGCAAGATTACACAAAAATACTGGATGGATTCACATAAAAATTTTACCAGAGGTGTTGTTTGGTCCAAGGAAGAGGCAATAAAATTTTGGTGGAGATCTGCATATTGGTCTTGATGCAAAAAAAATCCCAAAATTTTGAAAAATCCCATAAGTTAACATAGGGCTGAATTTGAAAAATATCACGTCTCTGACATAGCTTAATGGATTTGCTTCAAAATTTACCGAGTGATATTTATATTATAATTCTATCATCAAGTTAACTTTCACATAGATCTGATCTAGACCGATGTCACAAAAAACACTGAAGTTTATAATGGGAAATCCCATTCATTTCTCCTCAGCAGCTGCGAGGGTTTCACGCTCTTTACGTCATTATGGGAACTGTAGTTTATTTGCAAAATGACGTCAATGTTTTCAAGCCTATGTGGCTTCATCTCCCAGCGTACTTTGCAATGCCAGTGGAGGAGCCCTACACATGGACAGACATGAGTGGAGACTTGGCCGTCCAATCAGAGTGCGTGGTGATCCAGAATTGTATCTTTTTCAGGGGTTGTGGAAAAGTTACTGCCATAACTGAGCTGCTAGGCGGAGGTCTGCGCTCTCTGAGTGCTTTCGTAGTTATGGTCTTGATTGATCAATTTGTCTTTAAAACTTTAAAATACTGTTGTTCCTGCTGCTGTGATCATTTGGTCATCTCTCCGCTGCCTCTACACTGATCCCACTGGGGGCACGTAGACTGCAGCTCCACGTTAACTCTGGATGATGTGCAGACCCAATACATTGAATCTACATAGGGGACACGTCTGCATACTTAACAGCAAGTTTATCGGTGGATTATCTGTGCAGATATCTTTGAGCTTGGTTGATAGAGCAGCATTCTGGGAAATAGAGAAAGGAGCGTAAGAGGGGAGTTTGTTTGTCTCTGGAGGGTGTCACAGTGTCCCTCCTTTTGCTCTCCTTGCATGTCCCTGCCACCGCGTCCCTTTTCTGCTGAAGGGGCCCGAAATCCCACAGCTACAGATGCTGTCACTCAGGACTACACACCAGACAGCAGTGTGTGTTTGTGTGTGTGTGTGCAGCTATCAGCAAAGAGCTACAAGGATCCAGAGCTTCAGGGGTCCTGGGGGAGGTGTGACAGTGCGAATTCTGATAACAGGCCTCTTTTACGTCACGATTTTTACTTCTGCTCTTGACATTCTCAGCCTCCAAAAGGAGGCAAAATACAAGGCTGTGTAGGAGTGTTTTTGGACTTTTTCTTTGCTCTGCAGCCGTCCTGTGTTTCTCTGTGCTTCTCAGATTTACTGCTGTCCCCCAGTGGTGAGTTGGTGCAGTCCACTTCTGCAGATTAGGCGGATGATTCATATTGTGGGGTTTGAATTTGTGCCTCTGCTGTGTTGTGTTTTGGGGGCTCTTAAGACTGTGAGGCACACGCTGGATAAAACACACAGCCATAACACACAAAAGCTACATGCTTAAAATGACGCACACGCGCACACAGGGCTCACTGACTTGGTGTTGACTCCCTCGGGATGATTTGTCATGGATTCGACACCCCGGAGGACGAGCTGCAGGGATTCAGCTCACGCTTACGCAGCACTCCACCCCGAGAATATCCATCACACACACACACTCGCACTGATGTTTTCACACATGCCCCCTTCTGCTTTACTCGGGGTTGTAGGTCACACACACTCTGGCTGCGCAGTCCCTGGTAACTGTGGGATAATTGTAACAGATAGAGGATTTTACTGTCCCCTAAAGCCAGCAGATGGGTGCACTCTAGTGGAAAGGAATTAGAATCAATTATTTCAGAGAGCACGACCCAACAGTACCAGAGGGGGTGGAAGGACGGGGGACTCTTTTAACTACTTCACTTCAGGACTTGGAAGAAATGCATTTTAAGGCCCTTTCCTACAGAGGTTTTTGATAATACAGCAAGTTTAGACTTTAAGATCAGGGTTGGAATAAGATATTAAGAAAAGTTTAACCATTCTGACCCATGTATGGTATATACTGTAGTTTATTTTCATTTTTCAAGGATTTTGTTGTTTACCTAAAAATGACTAAAATATTTTGACTGTTAATGACTACAAATGATGTCTGTGTGTGGCTTAAAGGGTTAGTTTGGGTTTTTGAAATGGGTTTGCTCGATGCCCATGGCATTAGTAAATTTAAGTGCCAATATAGAAACTTGCGAGCTTTTTCCTGGGGGGACAAATTTTTTCATAGACATTAGCAGAGATGGAGAGATGGGCATGTCACTTGTTGCAAGTCCATTTCAAGTCTTTCATCAAGGTACAATACTTACAAGAAATATTGCTAGCACTATTACGTGAGCAATACGGCGTTAAATGTTTGAGGGTATTAGTGTTTAATTAGACTGGGTCCTAACTAGTAGTAATAATTTTCTATTAATGAATTAAAAAAAAAACTCTGGCCTCTTGAACAAATTAATGGTAATCTACTAAGGTTATATAATCAATGTTACAAAGTCAGTGATAAACTTGTTTCATCAATTTGCCTTTAGATTGTTTAATGACTTTGTATAATTAGGTATATATTTAAATAATGATATTGCATATAACATCTGAGTTACTGGGTGTTTTTTTTTTTAACGCTTTCTGACATTTTCCTTCATAACTCACAGATAATTGGCATGCACTTGTCATCTTTTAATATACACTGCCTGGCCAAAAAAAAGTCACCACCAAAAAACAAGGTCACACACTCTAATATTTTGTTGGACCACCTTTAGCTTTGATTACAGCACGCATTCGCTGTGGAACTGTTTCGATAAGCTTCTGCAATGTCACAAGATTTGTCACAGACCATAGCACTGCCCCCCACAGGCCTGTACAGTACGCACTAGGCATGATGGGTGCATCACTTCACCTGCCTCTCTTCTTACCCTGATGCTCCCATCACTCTGGAACAGGGTAAATCTGGACTCATCAGACCACATGACCTTCTTCCAGTCCTCCAGAGTCCAATCTTTATGCTCCCTAGCAAACTGAAGCCTTTTTTTCTGGTTAGCCTTACTGATTAGTGGTTTTCTTGAGGCTACACAGCTGTTCAGTCCCAATCCCTTGAGTTCCCTTTGCATTGTGCGTGTGGAAATGCTCTTACTTTCACTATTAAACATACCCCTGATTTCTACTGTTGTTTTCTTCGATTTGATTTGGCCAAACGTTTAAGTGATCGTGGATCATGATCTGTCAGGATTTTTTACAGACCACATTTCTTACTCAAAGACGATGGTTCCCCACTATCCTTCCAGTTTTTAATAATGCATTGGACAGTTCTTAACCCAATTTTAGTAGTTTCTTCAATCTTCTTAGATGTTTTCTCCGTTTGATGTATGCCAATGATTTGACCCTTCTTAAACAGACTAACATCTTTTCCACGACAACAGGATGGGTCTTTCAACATGGTCGTTTAAGAAATGAGAAGCTACTCATTGCGTCAGCTGGGGTTATATAACTTGTTTCCAGCTGAAAGATAATCACCCATTCAGTAATTATCCAATAGGAGGCTCGTACCTATTTGCTTGGTTAAATCCACGTGGCGATTTTTTTTTTGGCCAGGCAGTGTAAAAACACAGTTAAGAGCACTACTGAGCACATGCAGACTTGATTTCAACACTTAAGCTTAATTATAGGGGTATTTAGTATGTTATAATTGCCTACTGGTCAAGAGGTGTTTTTGTTGTTGTAGTCATTTGTAGAAGAGTATGAGTGCAGTTGTAGTGGTAGAAGTAGTAGTAGTAGGCAGCCTAATAGTAGTGCTGACTCTATGGTTATCACAAGAGGGGCTTCTTTAAAACATTCATGTTGAAGGGTTTGAGGCAGTGCTCCTCTTCCATGTGTCACCTGCCACCAGCTTGTCTAATCCTGCTGCTGGTGTCGTGCTCGTCCATAGTAATTTATCTACTCACGCACCAGATCCAGAAGCTTACACACGATGTGAGGGGATGACGTACCATTGCAGCTCGTATTTACTATGGGCCCAATGTACAAAATAAAATGATTGGGCTCAAGTTTCAAAGCTCAAGTCCAAGTTGAATCTGAAGTCATTTCTGGGTGCTACTTAAGTGTGAGTCCCCATCTCTTGTCATTAGCCTACCAAGATGAACTGGGGCATCAGTGGTGCAGTCTGGTAGTGTGCTCTGTTGGTAATCAGGTTTCCGGTTCAAGTCCAGCACCAGCTGATACGTGCCAATGTGTCCTTAGGCAAGACACTGAACCCCAAGATACTCCCTGAGTCAATGGCGTGTGAATGGGTATGAAAAAGGTGAGAGTGTTAGCTAATACTGATGGACGACTGACACAGAAACTCAGAACCGTCACTTCAAATGTGAGAGTGACTATGTAGATGTGACCTGTGGAGTAATGCAGCTTTGACTGGTCAACAAAGACTAGAAGTGTGCTATAAAAGCTCAAGTCTATTTACCATTTACCAAGCGGGTTTAATTCCAAGCAGTGCATTGTTTCCTGCATATAGTTTGGATCAAGGTTAGCCACTGTTCTCATGGCCAGTGAACCACAGCAGAGCCTGGTCTTGGTGCTGTTTTTTGGTCCACGCCACAGTTTAGTTTTCATCTTTCACACCGGTGTGTCTCTATCTCAATACTATGGGTCGAGTTTGTTCTACTAGAACCAAAAGGTAACATATAAAAGCACCCTTAAACAACTCAGGAGATTAAACCAAAATAGTTGCAACTGAATGTTGGAAAAGTTAAAAACATAAGGTAACATGATTTGGGACAGCCCATAGAGGTAGACCTGGGGCAAGAAGGGTTTATCTAAGGTTTGAGGAAGTTATCATGCTTGTGTAACACATTTTGAACACCTGCGCCATTGCCCCATGAGTTTTAGCAGGAGGTTTTTTAACTTTCTTGGACAGTAACCCCCTATAATACCCCTCTCCCCTCCCTGTCCTTGAATACCTCCGCCTTCCTCCTTTAAAAACACTCACACATCCTCCTACAGGCATCAACCAGTAGAAGGTTTTTGTGTCCTTTTTTTTCTCTTTTGATTTGAATGGAACCTTAAATCTGTAAATTTGCTTGTGTAAGCAAAGTGAAGCCATCAAGAGTTCAGCCTTCAATTTATGTAAGCCTTATTTTCTGGCTTGTTTACCTCACCCTGAAAATTGATTTACCGTCCACTTTTAAGCTTTTTTGTCTGAATTAGAAAAACAGAGCAGTAAAGTATATGAAGCCTTTCAAAATCTTGCTCAGATTTAACTGAAGCCAAAGAGGTTTCACTGTTCTTAGGCCACATCGCCATGGTAACTACATTTCAATAAAGGGCAGAAGAAACTTTTGTTGCCAAAGATTTTTTGACTTAAAAACTTTTACTTTATTGTGCAACACAAAATTTTACATACACATTTTCTGGAATAAAAAGAGAGAGAGAGAGAGAGAGAGAGCGATAAAGGATGGATGGAGGGGGGAAAAGAGGTGTCAAAGTAGGATCTTAGGGGGGAGAGGTGAAACAGAGAGATGTGGAGGAGGATTAAGAGTGAAATAAGAATGTTAGACAAACATGCAGAGGAATGAAAAGAGGGGATCTGATGGATAAAAAATGGATGGATGGGTGAATAGATCAATGCAAAAGGGACTGAAAGAAGATGGATGAAGTTATATCTCACCTCTTTATTGAATGTGGCCATTAACCATTATCATACTCGCTCAAATGACTGGATAACAATTGAAGTTCCAAGAGTAAAAAATAAAATTGGAGAAACATCTTTCAGCTATCGTGCACCTCACAGCTGGATTACTGTACAGCAAACACAAAATCTAAGCTATGTACATGTCTGTAATCATTTTTAAACTGTGCTCTACCTATCCTAAAGTAACTGTTTGAACTTTTGTTCCCTTCCTTCTTTCTCCTTGCTCATTTGTTATCTTGCATTTTATGTTTTACTGTACTGTCGATGTCATTGTAAATGAGAGCGTGCTCTCAATGGCATAGAGGTCGAATGAATGAAGCCATGAATAGATCGAAGAGGTGTAGGGATTGACATAGAAGGAAAGGATGGATAGATGAATGGACATATGGATGGGTGGATTGATGAATAGATGGGATGATAATTGGATATAAGGATGGATGATGGATGGATGGATATATGGACTATTAGATACTATATGGATGGATGGATATTTGGATAAATTAATGGATGGATAATTGGATGGATATAAATATGAATTGATGATGACTGATTTCTTTACCTCTCCTGATTCTTCTCCCCTCACTGCCTCATATGGACCTCTGCCTGATGGAAGATTTGAGGATTTGTGAAAGAGGATATCTTGATTTTGTCCAGTCACCTGAATTCCCATCTCTTCTCTCCTTTTCTCTTCTCTGTCTAAAAAGTCCACCAAACTGCAGACATTTCGTTTTTTGTCTGTGGATCCCCCACTGTGACAGCAGACATGTCACCTTTCCTTTGTGAGGGCTGAGATTGAAATTGACATGACTCCAGAGAGTTCCTAAAGGTCAGCGCGGAGTCACTTCTCTAAATTACTTTCTGTCTCTCTCGCGGTCTCCGTCTGTCTGTATGATATACACACTGTCTCACACACACACTTCAATAATACACACTTTTCAGCCACCTACTTGAATGCCATACCTCTGACAGTCCCTCTCCCACTTAAGGCATATTTCTGTTTTTAACTTGAGCGTAGTCCCTGAAGTCCCTCTTTGGAGTGAGAAATGCTCGTGTTTTTAAGTGTGGATATTAAGATGAGTGAAGGACCAACTGCCTGGAAGTGAAGCTATAAACTGAAGACCTGCTAGCTTTCCAATATATCCTAAGCTCATCAATGTCCATGTTTACTGATAAGACTTAAACTTTTAACTCAAAACATGTACCAGATACATTTTTGCTAAACCTGTACTTTGTTTTGACTATTAATATAGTTCACGTTACAGTTAGCATTGTGGTTTATTTGTTTAGAGGGAACACTGGGGCACCTTCCTCTTCAAATATTGAGAAAATAAGTTGTCTATGTGCACAGAATTCAATCAGAAGACATTACCCACTGGCTCTTTGCTGTAATAAAATTATTTTTCTTCCTTTTTTCTCTGTAAAACTTAATGAGTGTTGTGTGCTGAGGGAGGTTCTGAAAGGGTGAAAAATAGAATAATTTTTCAATATTTTAAATTTCTGAAAGAACTAGGGTTAATTAAAAGATTACAACAGTTTGGATCAAAAATGTTGTTAATAAATGAGGGCTTGTTACTCTTATGTGTCAATATTTGGACACCAGACCTGATGTGGCATCACATTCTACACAAAAGCTGACCCTGCACAAAAAAATGAGATTAAAAATAAGATAAAATCAAGATATTCGTTAATCAACATGCCTCAGATTTGGAATTAAAACTCCACCCACATGCTCTTTTATTTCAGAAAATGATTATTACATGACTTGATTCTTTTATTGCTCTCTCTGTGTGAAAATTGGTAAGGATTGAGTGCTGTGTGTGAGTGGTATGGAAAGTGTTAGAAACTGAATAACTGATCAGTATTTCATACTTTTAGAAAGAACTGAAGTTAATAAAATAAATGTGAACAATATAGTTTGATTTTATTTAAGAAAAATGGCTTGGTACTCTAACGTCAACTTTTTGGACACAAATCTTATGATTCACATTAATTCAAATTTCTGACCCACAGGCTGTAGAAAATATGCACCGCATCCCAACTATTCCTTCTTCTTTGCCATCGTCATTATTGCTACCTACTGGTGTTGACGGAGATCGTCATCCGGGAGAGAGTAAAAGGTTTCATGTGTGAGGGACCAGCTCTGAGAGTGACCAATCACTTAAGGGGCAAGAGCCTGTCCCTTTAATGTTAAAAGTCTATTTTCTCTGGGAGCAGAATTTTACTTCTGGCAAGCAGAGAGTTGAGTGAGATGGAGGTCCAAATGTGGCCACAGGGCTGCTTGTTTCCCAACACTGATCCAGATCCTCCCCTTTTGTAAATGTCTTGAGATTATTTGTTCAGAGTTGTCATTGTACAAATAAAGATTTGATTTCTAAGTGTATGAAGAGGATATTTTTGCTCAAATTTACTAGGAGATAAAGACACAGTGTCTTTATAGATAAAGTCAGTAATTATAGTGGTATTAAAGAGTCATAATCTTAACTATAATTCATGTGAAAAAGGAGAGTTCCTGATATGACGGCACCTTTAATGCTTTAAAGTGATAGATTTTTTCATTAAATTAGGTATTATCTCTCAGCAGAGGATTTGCCTTTTCAATTAGCTAAATAAAAGTATCTCTATCTGTAATGGAGGAGCAGAGAGTCCACAAGGCACTTTCTAAATTAGCTGTGCAGTTATGTTACATTCTCACTTGATAAATGACATATTTTTAGCCGAACACAGGGAAAAAATCAAAGAGGGGACCAGCCCTTAAAGGTCACACTGCAGATATGAGAGGGGAGGGAAAGAACTTCTGTCGTCATTCAATTTAGTTTTAGCCCCACAGTGAACCAACATTAAGTAACCCGTGGTGACCGCTATGGTAACTAGTGTGTCAGCGAAACAAAGCTGAATGTTTAAGTGTGTGAACGGTCGTCATTAATCACTGGGTCCGAGGCTGAGAGCTGGAGCCTGCTGTATGATAAATGAAGTAAAAGCGCCGGGTATGCATGCCTAACAGGAAGAGGAGAGGAAGAAGGAGAGAGAACATGAAGAAAATGACTGAAACAGCAGCATACAGCAGGCGATGAAGACAGAACAGGACCCTGCTGTGTGTCAGACACGCCTGTTTGGTTTATTTAGATGCAGAGAGGTTTGAATCGGCTATTTATGTTTACTACATGCATTGTACCGGTGCAGAAAATTTCAGTTTGCTTTGGTTTTTGGTTTTTGAGTCACGGTTCAGCATGTAATTGGTATGCTTTCATGGTATGGCTCATTTTGCAACTACTCTGACATTCTCATACGTTGACACACAATTTACACAAATTAGTCTCATTTAAATACTTTAATTAACACACAGACTCCAGTCCTCAATGGCCCGCATTTACCTATGTGGCATAGAAACTTGCACAGATTTTTTTTTTTTTTTAAGATTGTTTTTTGGGAATTTTGTGCCTTTAATGACAGGAGCAAGAGACAGCGGACAGGCTTGTGAAAGGGGGTGAGAAAGGGTAGGGGGAGGACACTCTGCAAACTGGTCACAGGCTGGGTATGAACCCAGGCTGGCAGAAGCAAGTTAGGTCGTGCCTGGTTGTTTACCACTCCGCCAAGCACCCCCCACTTGCACAGATTTATGTGTAGAAATAATCTTACACCAGCTCCTGAGCTTGATTCATGAAACATGCTGAAAAGAATCATTACTTGAATAACATCCCCTTAAATTGTCATGGTTAAGCCCCAAATTTACAACATGGAGGGACTAAAAGAGAGGACACTTTGTGCTTGTTCACTATACACAGCAAACTCAGCACAGACAAATTAACACTGTCAGAGTTAATATTGACATTTCCTTATTGTCTATACGTGTTCACATCACAAAGTGTTTTCACTCTTTTTGGAGAGTTGGTGCTTTTTTCAAGTGTAATTGTTGACTCTTTTTGGGTGGTTGGTTATTTTCAAGAAATGCTTAAAGTGCTAATCTTAGTCTAAAAATAGATAGCATAACATAACTCGGTCAATTACAAAAATACAGCAAGCACACTGGCTAAAGACAGGCTAAAGCGTTAGCTACCCATAGTGTTGGAGCTAAGCTAACTAGCAGGGGGGAAAACTTTGTCCGTCTTTTCCTTGTTACTGGACGCACAGTCAAAAGAATGGTGTCTACCTGCTTGTCATGGACTCGGGAATGAGGTAAGACACGAAAACAACAAAATTGGTTGATTTTGGTTAATTCCTGTAACTGTTATCTGACCCAAAACTGCAATTTAAACAGTTTTATCAGGAATTACTTAGTGTTTGATCTATTTTAAAGAAATCCACCCGTGAGCCATTATAAGCATACACTTAAACCTAGAGCAAGTATATTTGAGTTAAACCCAGAGATGGAAATAGGGATGGGAATTGAAAACCAACTCCAGTTGAGAATCAATAACAATTTCCTCAAAGAATCTATATCATTGGTCTTTTTGCTTATCAATTCCTTCCACTTTGTTCTGCATGATCTGCAAATCATGGACATCATCAGAGGCAATCAAGAGGACAGAAAAGTCACAAATCATGGCAGACAGGAGGCAGAAGCAGTCAAAAGTTTGTATTATTCTTAAAAGACACTTGCTCCACAACTTTCAGTGAGTGGAGACACGACATCTTGCAGAAGCATTTATCTACACAGCACGACACTGAACACCTGGAGTGCCATGTGTTTGACATTGTTGCCACTGAAAACCTGTGTAGGCCAACTTTTTCCACAAAGAAATTCTGAAGGAATGGATAAGACAATCATGAAAGAATTGGACTGATAAGCAGAATCATTAATGGAACTGTTATCAATAAAATCATATCGATTCCCATCCCTAGATGGAAAACATGACAACCCCAGAAAGAAGTAGCCAATATATCTGCTAAATATCCCCATGTGGGTGGCTGCAGGATGGCTGATAGGGATTTAACTCAGTTTTAAACTCTAGGGAAAATTCAAATTAAAATACAATAATATTTTAATTAAACCAAATTATTCATTTGATATTTGATTTATTATTATTATTATTATTATTATTATATTTACCTTTCAGTCTGGCCCCCATGTTGATGATCCCTGTTCTAGGCTCTGTTGAGGTGGACATGTGATGTATATTGAATGCTCTATATGGTGTGCCAGGTTAGACTAGTCCCCCTAATGTTAGTGTAGCTAAATAAGTCCTGATTTATAGTTTTTGCTTGTAATGTGCTCCTTATTTTTAATTCAGGTCTTGTTCATACTTAACTCACCAACAGTTTCACATGTATTATCCAAAGTTTGCCTCAGTTAAAATATGCCAACACTTCTCATTAAATGCTTTCAGTGTAGTTCACGACTAAAGCAGGTTCAAGAAGTACTTAGTGGATCAAATAATAACAAAAAAATAAACCATAAAACAGTTTATCAGTGAACCATTTCAAGCATTTCGAGGCATTGACAAAACCAAGAGGTATTTTGCTCAAACTCAGTGTTCCCTTTTTTTACCAAGAAACTTGTTGGTGTGTTCAGGGCAAAAAGAACTGATACTTGTTTATACGAATACAAACTTGTTGATATTCTACACAGTTTTCAGAAACAAGCCCCATACGCCTCTCCTGTTTGTCTTTGTTCTCTGAGGCTGATGTGGAACTGTCAGACGCCGTCCTCCAGCAGCTGTAGTTTTAGCCGCGTGTCCAGCCCTGTTGGTTTTAATGGACCTTATCAGCAGCCGTTCAGCCGATTCAGCATGTTGAATCAGCGGCAGAGGCAAACGCTGCTGAGAGAAGGAGCTGTCTGCCTAGCTGCTCAGCCCAGTGAATCAGTGATTTTGCCCATTTAGTTCAGTATCCCCCCTCTTTTTTTTTTCTTACCTTGTGCGTCTCTAACAGAACAGCAGTGCGAAGCAAAACTTCCACAGTGACAACGCCAACTTTTTATCAGACAAATTCTAAGTTTGCATCCCACTTACTCTGCAAAGCATTGTCTTAGATTTGACTTGTGCTCTGTATAATTAAAATCCAACTTTCTTGCACATGAAAGTGGCGCTCTCGTATGTCCAGGAGGCAGAGCGAAAACGTTTAATGAGGTTTGTTGTTTACAGAAGAAAAATAACTCCTTCATGGTTTTATCACATATCATAAATAATTATAATAATTCTGTCTTGTTGCATTTAAAGTTATAATAACAGCAGCTATTAAAAAAAAGCATTTTAGATGGAGGAGATTGCATTATGAATAAAAAACAAGCACAAATCAGCAGTAAGATTTTAGAAGAGACCCAAAGCCGAAGATGCTCAGCAGTGTACTTATAATATTAAAGAAATAAAGCATACTGAATTTTTACCAAAGCTCTTAATACAAACTAGCCAACTGGTAAACCTTAGAATTAATCTCGTTAGACTGTAAAAACTATTATGATTTCTAATTAAGATTTCTTTTATTAGAAGTGCTCCTAGAGCTCTTTAAACAGTCTTTAAGCAGTCATGTAACAGGCTGAAATTAATGTAATTTCTTCTGACTGACCTACAAATAAAACTAAAGTTATCCGCATCAAGATTAAATACTTGGCTGAAAATGTATTAGGAACACAAGGTTTACCACTAACCTGACACAACAGATGGACCATTGCGCATATTTCACTGCTCCATCTGGGCAACAGCTTATAGAAAGTGTTTGTGTATGTGCAGAAAGTGTATCTAGGAGGTAATTGGACAATCTCTCCGTCAATCAGAATCATTACGGGCCAATCAGATAATGCTGTAGGCAGGCGCTATTGTCACAGTGTAAAATACAAAGCGTAAGCCACTTGGTAGAACAAACTCTTGCCTAAAAATGTCAGAAATGGAGCAAAAATATAATTTGTATTGAGAAGTCCTTTCAGTGTTGTTGTTTATTTTTTCATTTGATACAGAAATGCAGTCCAGATATGATAATACTACCACTGAAGCGGTTAGCATCTATGCGGTCACTTCCTGTTGTCATCTTTCTCATAGCTCCCACATCTTCCTGCTCTAAAAGATGGCTGTGTTGATTTGTTCTGATTCAGGTGGGTGAAAAAACATACCAGATTTTCATATTTCCATGTTGCAGCATAACAAGATACCATTTTATTTAAACACTTGCTGCTGTAGGCACTGTCCAGCCCCTTCTCTTTGTGCATTAAATTTTTCTTCATTTCTATCATAAGGTTGTCAAACACAATTAAATATGCTCATCTCTATAATTGTTCATGAAATATCCTTTATAATTATTAGAATTATCCTTCCTTATAGGTTATATTTTTGACGGTAATTGGTAGTTTGTGAACAGGATAAGTCAAAAAGTAATGGACGAGTTTTGATAAAAAAAAAATTTATGGAATCTTGGTCATGACACAAGGAAAAGGTTTAAAGATTTTGATGGTGATACAAATCCAGATACTGATCCAGGAACTTTTAAAGATTTTGTTAACATTGCAAAATAGTGCAGTTTCCACATTTGCAAAAATAACTTAAGAAGTTCTCGATGGATTTTGTTTACATTTTCAGACAATGTTGGGCAGTTTTCTATATTTTTTGACAATAACTTGCTCAGCACTGTTGGAACTGTGTTAGCAGAGGTTTGTGCAGTCAGAGCACTTCTAGTCAAACAATGGTTCATTTTGTTGGTAGCTTAGCTTGCTGACTTCCTTCCCATAATACACAGCAGGACTTGTGCCTGCTGTGACGTAATAATGAAAGGCCAGCCCTGCCTTTTTATATAATTTTACCAGCTTCAAAATACTGCTTTGAGATCATGAAACAATCCATAGAAAATATCAAATATTATGATGGTTTTTTTTTTCAATTGAATCATAACAAAGCAACCGAGCTGTAGGTGTGAAAAACACCTTACGCACTGATGAACCAGTATTTCCTATTTTATGCTCAGCGGCTAAATTAGCATAAAAAGTCCCTGTTCTCTGCCTCAGGTGATTCAACATTATTTACAACTCCTCATATGTCTCATCTCTTGTCTTTTTTGGAATAATGGCATCATAACTTTGTGTTTCTGTCTTTAGAGTTCTTGTGCACAAATGAGTAGGGACCATTTCAAGACCAGGATACAGATTGCACTGCAGTTTTAGCAATTTTGTGGGGTGCTGCTAAGTGACATAGACAAGTATATTTGAGTATAGATTTAATGCAGAAGCATAAATCAACTCTTTATTTCATTGTCTACAAAAAAATCTCATCTAGGGATCTTTAAAAATAGATGAACCATTCAAAAAGTGTTGGACTTCTGCTCAGAAAGTCCTTTTATTACCCTTAAAATGTTCAAAACATGCATTGACTGTATGATCTGGAAACACATGGCTCCATTGGTGTAATAAAGATACTGCAGTTGTTCTCTGTGAAGAAACATAAATTAATGGCTTTATCTCCTCCACCAGCAGAAAGAGCATGCATGTTGGCACGATTGTCTGCCTCGCTCTCTGTTCTGTGCTTAAGTGCTACTTAGAAGATGTGAGGTGATGCGGGGTGACGCACCAGTCACTTTTTGTCAGCACTTTCCATTCAGTGTGTCGGGTCTGTGAGGCGACAGATCTGCTCCCGTCTCTCTCTCTTTCTCTCTCTCTCTCTGGCCTGAGCTCAACTTTATGCTTACTGTCAGTGTGTGTATTCCATTTTGTCAGTCATGCGTTAGTGCGTGCGCATGTGCCAGTATTTATAACCATTATCCAGGCCGTCCTAGGCAGTTGTGTTGCATCAGTCACCGGTGATAGTTTCTCCACCTTTTAAGCCAAGGGATGTCTTTAAAGGGAGAGGATTTTGGTAATGGTAGCTTTTACCTCGTCCTGCCTCTGACGCTTGGCTCACTGACAGGTAATCCAGGAGAAGGAGCGTCCCTGCATCATGCTGTATTTGATACAAGGGCAGATGGGAAGAGAGGGGCACACATGATGAGAGCACACTCCTGTCACACATTTTATAACTACACTCAGGAAAGTGCTGGTAATGCATCAGTAAATACTTAACTTGGAGTCTATAAAGCAGTGGTTCTCAACTGGACTGGTCTTGGGAACCACCATAACCCTTTAATGAAAAGCCGCGACCCAAATCGAGGGGATTTTCAACTTCTCAAATTTATTTATCGAAAAATTTGTACTGAATATCACAAAATGCTAACAAGAAAAAGACAAGTTTAATTGTTATCCAAAATAACCAGCAGGTGGCGACAATAAAGAGGGAAATATTTCCTTTTACATTCAATTAGCTGCATTAATAAAATAAAAAAGTGCATCTAAAGGACACCATGTTTCAAGAATGTAGCCATACTGAATAGCCCTCTGTTACCAATATTAAGTAGGTAGAACTTAGTAAGCTATTGTTTTGAGGCTGTTACAATGCATTATTGTACCTTCAGCCACGTTTAACATAAACATAACATAATTTCAGTAACACCCATTTTTATCAGATCCAGTCTGTTTTCATGCAAAATTACATAAACTCAGAAAGTGCATACTGAGAAATCTTTTCAAAATACTCAAGTTATGTAGCTTTAGCTGAGAATACTCACTCACTGGATCTATAACAATCAATACTGCACTATGGAAAAACATCTCTTTCAGAGAAAATTTTTGTCCACAAACTCAAAATACATTTAATACAAAGTCCAGTTCAAAAATACTCAAGAATACAAAATTAACTATCTTCTGATCACCTTTACAGTAAGTAAATACTAAAAAAACACTGCTTTGAAGAATATTAAGCAGCACTCACCTCAACCTTTGGAGTAACATTACCACGATAGACCTGAATTTGGAAGAATTAATTAGAGAACTGGAGTGTTTTCTGCTTCTAACAAGGGTCTCAAAGTCTGGAGTTATAGTGGACAAAGCCACTCTGAGGTCATACTCAATGTCCAGTCTGTTTCTGTTTTTTGTCTTCAGCTGAACCAAAGTTGAGAAACCACTCTCACAGAGATAGGTAGTGCCGAATGGTAGGAGGATTTTCACTGCTTGAGTGGCAAGGGAAGGATATTCAGTCATTGCAGCGCTGCACCAGAACTGAGAGAGGCTTACCTCTGTGAACTTCTTTTTCAGTGCACAGTCACAGGACAGTTCCACCAGCTGACTCTCTTGGTTGCTTGGCAACATGACGCTTTCCATGACAACTGCAAAGGGGTCGCAAATCCAGTCATCATCTCTGTGTTTATCGGGAAAGTAGTCATTAAACCGCTCCAGAAGTTTACTCAGATGTGCCATGATCGTTTTCTTCATTGCAGTTTTTCCTGCCGTATCCAGTTGCTGTCCCTTATGACAGACATTGGGGAACATGTCGTGTCAGTGTTTAGAAACCACACTGAGGTCTTCTTTTTGAAGACATCGAATTTGTCACATTGTTCAAAAATGTTGTATCCCCTGCATTGACACATTTAATGTATTTAATTGTTCAAACACATCGCTGAGGTAAGCAACGTGTGGGAGCCACACTCTGTTGCTGAACAGGTCTGCAAGAGGCGAATTGTTCTGGGCAAAGGCGGCGATTTCTGCTCGTAGTTCATAAAAACGGGACAGTACCTTTCCCCTCAAAGCCTTTGAGGGCTTCATGCTTTCATGTGTCAACACCTCGCTGCGCAAAACACACTGTGGTTTTTGTGCTCCTTTGTCCTCGATGTAAGTATCTCATGTAGTCAGCGTTATATTTGCGTTTAGCCATGCTAAATTATCATGTGAAAGCAAACTTTCCGGTCTTCTTTTATGCTGTGAAATGGTGAGTGTGAATCAGCATTACTTGATATTATCGCCACCTGCTGTTAAGGAATCTGAATAGATTGCAGCCCAGTGCATAAACAGTGCCCTTCAAAATAAAAGCACAGAATTTAATTTCTTTACTTTTTTTTGCCCAGGCAGATGCCCGCGACCCACTAAAGACGGGACCCACCAGTTGAGAGTCACTGCTATAAAGCATGCTAGATTATGTATATTATGTAGACGTAAGTCTTTTCAGCCAATCAAAGTAAAGTGTCAAGATATTAGATCTATGTTGGCAAGTGAAGTCTTAGATCTTTGAAACCAAGTCCAAGTCAGGCCTCATTTTTTGAGTACAGCTCAAGGTCTAATCTCCAGTCTTTGTAACCAAGTCCAATAGAAGACTTAATTCTCTAGGCCAAGTCCAAGTCAAGCCTCAGAGCCCTGAAGGCTTAGTACAAGTTCAAGTAAGGTCTCTTGTGGTTTTAAAAAATAATAATACAGTTTCTAGCAGTGGGGTAAATAATGATATGATATGAGAAAGTGACATGTAGATCTCATTGATCATTTGCAAATTATATAAAACCCATAAGATTGACAAGAGTCTCAAACCCTGAGTCCAAGTTAAGTCCACAGTTGCATTTTTGTGCATTTTGGAGACATTTAAGTCCAAGTTTTGAACTCAAGTCCTTATCTGTCCCTTACCCTCACCCTCACCCTAATCCTAACTTTTTCTCTTACTATTTTCTCATCTACTGATGAAGCATTTATCACTGTGGAACATGATATTTAATTCATAGATTCTGCTTCATGAATGAAGAATATCTTATAATGTTGTACCACTTGATTATTAAAGTGTTACTATTTGTCCTTTTCTATGGCTTCTAGAAATTTCTTTTCCTCTTCCTCATCATTACTTCAGTTTGGTCAAGGTTGTGGCAAAAAGGACGATCTAAGAGTGTCGAAAATTGACCCAAAATGGCTGTGGAAGATGATTGTACAGTAATGAAAAAGATGGATGAGGGATGGAGAAGTGAGAAAAGATGGAGAAAGGGAGGAGAGAGCTGGCACTGGAATGACATGCATGAACAGCAAAGCGAGCAGGGGAAAAGGCGGCTTTGCCATTCACTTTGAAGCTTGCTCTACTTCTGTCTGTCTTATGTAACAGGAAAACGAGAGAAAAACAAGTGCCAAAAAACAGCGAAACTAGGCAGGGGTGGAGAGAAAGAGGGCGAGAAGAGAGAGAGAAAGAAAAGGAGGTAAGACACAACTTCCAAACTTTGTCTCTGATGTGTCCAGAGAGAGAGCGAGGAAGCTTCATCTGGACGATGGAGTTAGTTACCACGCCACACTGAGCTGTGGCGAGGAGCAGAGGGGGGTAACGAAGGAGAATAAAGAGAGAGAGATCAGTCAGTGGTGTGAAGAGAGACAAGAAAGGAGGGTTTGAGAGGAGGCTGTTGGACAGAAAAAAGATAAGGAGACGTAGGAGGAGGGAGGGTACACGGAAAAAGAGAGGAGAAAGACCACATCGAGCATTTGAACCCATGAGAGCTAACTATCTTTCTCCTTCGCTCCGTGTTACATAAGCACATCCCTCCATCCTCAGCAGACAAGTATTCAGGGACCAGATGAGCCTCTTCACACATGTCTGTTCTTCATTAACCACAGGAGACCCCCAGCTGGAGGCCCCGGCTCCCTCCTGCAAGCTAGCAGCCTTGTTGCTAACACCTTTAGCTCACACCTCAGTCACCGTTACCCTCCTTCTGCTGTACTGTTGCTTTTTTATGACAATCAATCTTCATGATGTCACCATCGCCCACGGCTCCGAATGTTGCTATGGAGATCAGTAGATCTGCACCGAACTGCAGCCTGCAGGAAGAGTGTATGCAAAGCTTACTTAGTGCATGTGTGTGTGTGCTTCTCCGCGCACACACGCCTCATGTTTAATTGCCATCTGCAATCTGCATCCTGAACACAGGCGGTAATTCTGAGCGGCCCAGCGTGGGGTAAATAGCCGAGACTCATTTACAAGTGTGTTAATGGACTTTCTCCATCCTTGTCTTTCTTGTTTCCCTTCCTCTGCCAGTCTCCCTCTCTCTCTCTTTCTCTCTCTACAGAGCGAGCACACATTGTACAGTAGATCAAAACACACTGCAGAGCATATACAGAAAGCAGCAAGATGTGGTTTGTGCAAAATTTGCATAATTTTATGAATAAACACGCTGTTTAAGGCTGTGGGTGATTATCTTTAATTTTGTCATTAGCATAAACATTGTTTGATTGATTGCAAGTTGCTGCTACTGTCTTAATCTGTCTACACACAAGATGATTATGAACCCAAATTTGGACTCAGTTTTCCACTGAACAATCGAGGGGGCATGACCAGATTTGAAGTTTGTCACAAATGACTGCTGGCCTCAGTAATCCACAAATATTAGGTGTCAGTGTAATCATTAACTGTCTGCAGCTGGGTCAAAGCCTCCTAAAACATGCCTGTAGTACTCCAGCAATAGAGTATGTCCTAATTTCAGAGCCAATGATCCTGTAACTGAGTGCCTCTGCTCATGGAGTATTGAAGATGGAAGTGTAACCTTAGTTCCCTAAATAAGCTCAGGGCTATCCTGTCTGGAGGATGTGGGTGTTTGACTTGTCCATGCCGCAGCCAGGTCATTCTCTGACTCATAGTGGTGGTCTTCCAGGGCCAGCGTGCACGTGGTCCTTGGTTATTCAGGTTATGAAAGTGCAACATGAACTCATGGCATAGTAATGAGTCAAAAAAACTTTAACTGAGTCTTTCATTGTCTTAAGTGTTTTGTGTTTCTTCACATATTCACCTGTCTTAAAGAGCCTTTATATTGCCTCAATATTGGTTCCTTTTTTTTTTTTTTTTTTTTTTTCCAACAAAACTGCTGCTCCTGTTCAATCCTCCTCCCTGAGTCCTGATCCCTTTTCACAGTGCATTTACACAAAAGTGCCACAATGAAGCCCTGTCACCAGATATTGACGAGGACATAATATCTGTGTCAAGTCATGGTGCTACATGATTCGGTTGATTCCTTCGGACTGCTGTGGAGTTTGAAGTGTGAATGGGGCTTCAGCTAATTTCATTAGCTAGCTAACTTGAAATTAAATAGAGGAAGTTTTACATGGTAACTATAGGGATGTTTGCCTAATATTATGGCCTGTACAGTATTGCAGCATGGTATTATTTGACCAGTTGTTCTTGACTTATTGTGTATGCTTGATGACACTTTTAACTTTGGTATCATTTTTTTTTATTTATAGTCAAATATTCAGAGGCTTAAAGCAGCAAAGTTAGCAATGATGATGCCAGCCTAAGAGCATGCTAATTGCGTATAATAAACACAAACATCAGAAGTTTTGTTTATTTTGCATTCAGTACTGTTCAAGACACTGCTTTAGAGATGTTTTTATTGTTTTGTAATAAGAAAACTGTTTCTTTACTCTATTTTACCCACTTAAAGCATGAGAAGAACCCTCATTTCCCTGAGCTATTTTGGCCCCTCTGCGCAATATCTTCCTCCGTCCCTCCTCCTGCTCCTTTCCTTCCTCCTTAACTGCTCTCTTCAACCCCTGAAATGTGTTATTAGTATTGAACAATGGAGGAGCAGGCATTTCAAGTACCAGCTTTACTTTACTTAATAAGTACTCTCCATGGTAATAATTATGCCCTTTGAAACATAAGGAAAAAAAACAGTGTGCAGCTGGGATTGTGTGCGTGCATGTGTGATTGTGATTTCACTTTTTTCTCATTAATATAGTTAAACAAAAAAAAAAAAAGATTTTTTGTGTTAATGTTCAGATTTTGTTCTACTTAACAAGCAGCTGACTTGTGTTACAAAGCACAACTCTTTTGTTAAAGGTTTGTTAAGAGATTCTTTGCTATTATTAGATTTTCTCATCAATTTTTCAGGTGAGAAAAAGTTTGTAGTATTTCAGAAAGCTGGCTTAATCTAAAGTGATGTTTTAAAGGAGAAAAATGTTTATTTTAAGTAAAGTAGAGGCTTCTACTATGTAATTCAGAAAACAATCATCTAAGTTTACAAAGAATATGATCCCACACAGCAAATTGAGAAGAGTTGAAAAAATTGCAGTGAGTGCAGCATTAATTATACTCTGAATGGAGGCAAATCCCTGAATATTTACTCTCAGTAGAAATAGGGTTTAAGGTTAAAAAAGATTTAAAAGAAAAAAATAGATGTCAATAAATTAAATATGTAGCTGTCGCTGAAGCATCTTGAGTTTGCACTGGAAAATTTCATGACCTCCCTTTTTTGAGAAAATCTCCAATATCATGACATGAACATGGTGCTTTAAGCTTAGGGAGAGCTGTTAATGCACTTTGCTGAACACTTTCATGCATAATGTATAGAGGAACAAACAGATAACCTCATTCTGCGCATTGTCTTATTTATTTTTGGCCCTTTGAAAAAATAAAAAAATAAAAAAATAAAAATGACAAAGCACTCATTATTCCAAATTGTTGCATGTTTTGGAAAGTATTTAAAATTTCTGTGGTTTAAATCTTAAAAATAAATGACTTATTGCCAAACAGACTATTTTCATTTCAGAATAAAACCCACAATTTAACACCTTGCAGTGTTTATTTTTGAGGTTACGCTTTAAGTTACAAAAGATACTCCAAGAGAGTACATTTTCAGCACTACATAGAAGTGTTCATCATAAGTTACACTGTAAAATGTTATAAAGTATTCAATTTTTACTCCTATGAGAGTCAATAATTACATTTCATTAGTGGTAAAGTACAATCTCTCTAAACAGAGTCATATCAACTCTGTGGAGTGGACCCATATAGGCACTTAAGAGGTCTTCATATTAACTCTGGTGGTGTTAATGATTATGTTAAACCATATCATACCTTGAATGCAATATGATTCAATAATGAATGACACAGCTCTTTACAATATGACACGAGACAATGGATTAAGATGTATGAAACACTACAGTGTGATCCAGTGCAATACAATTCTATACAACAATATCATATCACATGTCCTTCAGTATATTTAGTAATGACATGACATGATATGAAGTGATGTGATATGATTTGATTTATTTCTTTACAATGGGTTATTATATAGTGCAGTGTGTTTCAGTGTAGTAGGACACAGTACCATCCAATGATAAAATAAAATGTGATCAAATGAGATGCAGTTTAAACACTATAAAACTGTACCATAGCACTCTGCTCTATACAAAACAATATCTTAATTCCCCGGTGGGATACAGGTGGATATTGTACAGACATAGCATACATCTTTGAGGATGTAGTCTTAAAAAAATAATAATTTGGTAATTATACGGATAAAGATTTTTCCATTTTTATTTTTATGCAGTACATATGTTTACAGAGTCAGGGCTCATTGAGAAAAGTCTTCCTCTTGAAATAAATATTAACAGCGTATGTACCTTGGCCACATAACACTGTAGTAACCTGTCTTTAATGTGGATTGATAACAGCAGGTCGATATTTAATAAGGTCACTACTGACACTGATACAGTTCAAATGATGATACAGTTGGTGATTAGTTTCTCCTTTATACTCGTTAGGGTAGATTATAGTTTTATCGACAGTTGACTGCACTCCAGGTTCCCTGTTGTCTCATCACACATTCTCATGTTTTCTGTGCCTGACACCATGTGTTTACATCTCTGTTTGTTCTATGTTTATACTTCCCTGCCAGACAAATTTTCCCTCAGGGACATAAAAGTTGAATCTGAGTTCAGGGACCCATCTGCATATATGAGCGCTGCATTTAAATCTACCTTCATACTTCAACTCGGTCATTCCTGTGAGATAACAACATCAGCCCATGTCTCAATAACACATTCATGCTGTCATTTAAAAGCATTTAACAGGCTAACTGGCCTGTTTGGGCCAAAATTGATCTCAGTGGCTCAATAATGTTTGTTGTATGAAAGATAAGGAGAATTGATTTGTTTTGAAAAAGCCAGCGGGCTTCACTTTGTGCCTTTACAATAAAGGAAGCTCCCTTACAATCTCTTGACCTCACTCTTTAATATCTGTTTCCTTATTGAATTAAAACTGGCAAGACATTAGACCAGACTTTCCAAATGTGAATATACCATGGCCTGATGTGAAGCCTGGAAACCTCTGGGGCCCAGTAAAAACCTTAGTAGTTATCCTCATATCCTTATTCCATGACCCAAGAGTTCCACTGTGAGTGCTTTGTTTTGCTTTCACAATGCAGGTAAATAATACAGGGTAAATAATGCACTAGAGAGCAGTAAAAATGTATAACTGTGTGTAACAGGAGTGCAAAGTCCTGCACTGAAAATGACTGGGACAATGAATCCATAAACATAAATACATAGATGTATGAAATCATGACAGAAATTATACTTGAGTTCATTTATATGAAGTTTATTGAAAATTATTGCATTAGGGTCCCCAGCTATTTTGTAGTCCTTATAAGAGTTTATTAGCAAACAAACTTATTATCTGTATTTGTGAACCATAGAAGCCTCCACACTGTTCCCAGGGGTTATTAGAAAAAATGTATGTATTTGTTCATCTGAGCTAGAGTGGAAAAATAGTGCAATGTCACAAAGTAATGGTATAAGCTACAAATTTGAAGCCTGGTGCTTGATTATTTGCTTGAAATTGAACATTGGTTATCTCTATGGTGCAGTGACCAAACATTCAAATACTAGTTAAAATGGGTTTCAATGGGTCAAAGAGTGGACACAGGTTCACGTAAGATGCTTTTCTTGTTTGATGGAGCTTTACAGACCTTATATAACTAATATTACTAAAATCTTAGAGAACTGAGTCAAAATACACACTTACCACAACACTGATAATTAAAAATATTATCAAAATAAGTTTTAGAGTGTCCAAAAGTTATTTAAGGGTTACACAATTCTTTAGGAGGTAGTCGTGGAAAAAACAGAACCTTATAATAATGTACAAAGAGAGGTTTTTATAGTTATACTAGTTAAAGTGAAATTCTGTTGTAAATCAGTGCCGCCTCAGTCTGAGAGCGAATGTGTGCATCAGTCATGCTGATAATTATTATACCAGGGAACATTTTTTTCTCACACATTGTATATGTCAGGAGTGGAGCAGAAATGTGGTATGTGGTATGTGGTACATTTAGTTATGTTGTTTTGTTTGTACAAAGATAAACAACTGTTCTATTTGGTGTCCTGGGGAGAGTAATAATCCTGATGGATCATCATCATCATCATCGCTACCATCAAAGCCCTGACAGTGTTGGAGGAGAGGAGGCATGCATTATTGTTAGAGTGTTTAACTGCCAAAAATATGACAAGACGCCTTTTATTTGCCCTATGATTAAAATAATAAAACAGATAAAAACCCAAGCATTGATTTGTTTCCTTGATCCTAAAGCTTCAATGAAAATGACTCAAAAATATGACAGCATTCTCACTTTAAACAGGGTGTGAGGATTTATAGAAAATTATGCAGCAGCCTTGCTCTAAAACTTTGACACACAACTAAGAGAGGACTATTTTTATAAAGTTATATCCTCATGCCTGACACATTTAAGTCAGTGTCAGATTTTAACCCCATCAACATTTAAAGATGACTTTAAACAGCCAGTGCCTGAGAACCAAAGTGAGATCTTTAACTTTCCAATCTTAACAAAAAACAACTTAGAACATCAGTCCTCAACCAAAGTTTCCTCTAAGCTGGAAACAAGTGGTCATATCGATTTATGCTTTATATTCCAGCAGAAATACAAACCCTAACTCCAAAGATGTTGGGACACTTGTAAAATGTAAACACGAACAGAATACAATGACTTGCAAATAATTTTCAGCCCATGTTTAATTAAATATACCACAAAGACACGATATCTAATGTTCAAACTGATAGACGTTGTATTTTGCAAATATTCACTAACTTGAATTTGATGCCTGTAATGCGATTCAAAAAAGGTCGGACAGGGGCAACAAAAGACTGCAGAAAGTTGAGGAATGTTCAAAAAACACCTGTTTGGAGCAACCCACAGATGAGTATCATGATTGGGTATTAAAGGAGCGTTCCTGACAGGCCCGTTAATTCACAAGCAAGGATGAGGAAAGGTTCATCGCTTTGTGAACAACTGTGTGAGCAAATAGACCAACAGTTTAAGAAGAATGTTTCTCAACGTACAATTGCAAGGAAATCAGGGACTCCATCATCTACAGTCCATAAAACCAGCAAAAGATTCAGAGAATCTGGAGAAAACTCTGCATGGAGGTGGCAAAGCCCAAACCAACATTGAATGCCTGTGACCTTTGATCACTCAGACAGCTCTGCGTTAAAAACTGAAAGATATTAACACATGGGTTCAGGAACACTTTAGACACAGTTTGTCACTACATCTGCAACTGCAAACGAACCATGCAAAACAAAGGCCAAATATCAATGACACCTAATGCTGCTGGCTTCTCTGGGCCTTAACTCATCCGAGATGGACTGGTACAAAGTGTAAAAGTGTGCTGTGGTCTGATGAATCCACATTTCAAATTGCTTTTGGAAATTTGCTCTCCGGGCTAAAGAGGAAAATGACAATCCAGATTGTTATCAGCCCAAATTTTAAAAGCCAGCCTCTGTGATGGTATGGGGATGTGTCAGTGCCCATGGCATGGGTAACTTGCACATCTGTGAAGGCACTATTAGTGCTGTAAGGGACATACATGTCTTGGAGCAACATATGCTGCCATTCAAGCAACGTCTTTTTGTTAACGTCCGTGCTTATTTCCGAAAGACAGTGTCAAGCAACATTCTTCACGTTACAACAGCGTGAACTCAGTAGTTTAAGAGTGAGAGTACTAGACTGGCCTGCCTGCAGCTTAGACCTGTCTCCCATTGAACATGTGTGGTGCATTTTCAAACACAAAATACATCAACGTTGATCCTTGACTGTTAAGCAAATAAAGTTGTACATCGAACAAGAATTGGAAAGAATTCAATTAACAGATCTTCAACAATTAATGTCCTCATTCCCAAATGCTTATTAGGAAAGGCGATGCAACACAAAGATAAACATGCTCCTGTCCCAGCTTTTTTGGAACATGTTGCAGGCATCAAATTCAAAATGAGAAAAAAAAGTTTATGAACATTAAAAAATATTGTCTATGTAGTTTATTCAGTTAAATATATGATAAAAAGAATTTTTCAATCATTTTAGTCTGTTTTTATTGATGTTTGACACAATGTTCTATCTACATTGGAATTGGGGTTTGTGAACATGTTTATGGCCCGGTTCAAAGGCTGTTTGACAGGAGTATTGAGACCTGCCTCAGCTTCACCTCTTGTCTGATATTAGGTTGATTCAGTGTTTTTTAGGTTTGAGTGCACCTTCAGAAACAAACACCTGATGTCAGTCAGTTCAGTCTTCTCCACCTTCTGTGGACTAGCCACAAGTTTAAATGCCTTTTAAAGCTCTCAGGCCTAATGATGACTATGAAACCATGCCACACACTTCCTGTCCTGTCATCTCTCCTTTCTTTCTCTCACTTCACATGCCCATCTCTGTCTCTGTCAACACTCAGAGGACGTGTTCTTTAGATTCCTGTAGAGCTGTCACCATCTGTCCAGTGGCGCCTGCTGGCATCAGAGCCTGCATGCTGTGAGGACTGTGAGGGTGTGTGTGTGCCTCCAACTGAGTGCCTCTTTGAATCTGACTCCTTATTTTAGACTTCTACATTTTTATTTGTATGTTTGAAGTGATTGGCCCATGAGGTAGAGTCCATCAGTTTTAGTTATGAATACGACTACATCTGCATCATGTTTTGGTTGAAACAGCGATCTAAAAAAAAATGCTACAAATGTACAAATTAACTTGTGTAAAGAATAAATGCCACTTTTGATCTGAAGTCAGTGACCACAAACAAAGTACTTGTAAGTCTATCTGCATGTGTGCCTTTATTTGGCTTGCCTTATAGTAGGGGGTCTGTAGGACTGAATATTGTGTCACTTCAATTATGTCCGACCTTCAGTTTTGTACATTTCAGGTTTATTCACATTTATTCCAGTTTATTCCTACAGATCCCCTTAAATTCCTGTTGATTCACATGTAAAGTTTCCATCTTTGCAACCCTAGCTGTGAGCCAATGATCCTCTCCTCTGTCCTAATGACGCACTGAAAAGACATCTTGTCTTCTAAGGTTCAGCCCAAGTACCATGCTGTAATGCAGTCAGTGATTACAGACTCTGTGGAAGGTCACCACCAATTTTAAAGAAAGTCATGCTTTCTAAAAGCAATATGCAAACATTTTTTTTCTTTTCTGACCTTCACGACCTTCACTTTCTCACCACTGATGTTGATGTGGAGATGCACGTTGGGCCTCAACCTCCTGAAGTCCTGGGTCATCTCCTTCATCTTTATCATATTGAGGATCAGGTTGTTGTTCTGGCTCCAGCCCCCCAGATTCTCCACCTCTGCTGTGTAGGCTGACTCATCATTGTTTATGATTCTGCCTATGACGATGATATCAACTGCAAACTTTCTGATGGTCTTTGTCTCGTGGGTAGGTTTTCAGTCCAGTGTTCAGCCTCATGATAAAATCAACAGGGTTACAAAAACAGCTCAAAATCAACATAAAAACTCAATTCTGTATTTTTTAAAGCCTGATTTTCTCCTGAATTGTTAACAAAAAATGAGACCCCTTGTGTTTGGAGAGGAACATAATCACCCAGCTTATTTCCCAGGCCCACTTTAGCTATAAGTACTGTAATACAAGCATGGCCTTTTCCATATGAGCTCTGACCCCACAAACAATAAAACATGCATACAGCTACATCATCTGCCTCTCTATATTATCTCTCCTTTCCTGTATTTCCTTCTCCACGGCGAGCTTTTTAGTCACATGCGCTCCCTTATTAGAGATAACATGACCTTTAGTGTGTTGGCAGTTTCCTGTGCGACCTTTAAGAGTGAGGCGGACTGAGAACAGCTGTGGATCGAGTGGAGCATAATGTGGAGCTCCATCACCCGGTTCACCCTGAGAGGGCCATTACAACTCTTTGTCCTCAGCTGGAAAATGAGAAAATTAGTCACCTTTACGTATGTGCAAGTGTAGCCGAGCTTACAAGGACTCCTCTGACCTCATCTCTTGTTCTTTTCGGCGGAGCAGGCCTGGCAGATCACGCCTTGTTTCACAAGTAATCTGTCACTTTCACTCTTTCGCCGTGTTCTTCCTCATCACACTCTTTGCCACCCATTGGTTTCAGACTCTTGCCTCTTCGCTCTCTTTGCCGCCATCACCATTTCAATGTATCTCCCACTCTGTCCTGAGTCCCATTTACCAGAGGATACATGTTAGGTATTAGGACCTAAAGGTGACATATTATCCTCCTCTTTCCACTTTTAAACACAGTCTTGCGTGTTCAAGAAGAAATATCTTTGTCATACTGTTATCAAAATAAGATGTTTATACCAGCAGAGGGTGTTTTTGACTCTATGTAAACCAGCTCTAAGCAGCCTTTTCAAAACATTTGCTTTTGTATTCTGTATCTTAAAATGTCAATGACCTCCCTCTTCCACTGCATTTCCTGGCAGCTGCAGGTATCCTTGGTTGCACGAGAGAAACATGGCTGCTGAGGGTGGTTTTCTTTTAACCCTAAATAAGAATCCCACAGAAAACCACAGGAACTTGTATGCAGGTGCAAAGCTAACATGTTACTTTATTAGCAGACCAAGCACCCTATCATATGCTTGGAGCAAAGTGTCATGTTGTCTCTACGTAATTTCCACCTGACATGGTTGTCATTTTACACCAAATGATCATGACCTCCCATTTGTACCCATGGGTGTGTTTGTCTGAAAATGAAAAGTGGTCAGGAGCAAAGCTGGCATGTTCCTAATTTGAGGACGTAGAAATTTACTGCTCCTTAAACCTCCTTGTACCTTGTTTTAAGTCTGAAGTCTGTGTTTATGAGTGTTTATACTATTTTTAAGACACATTAGATAGATCGACACATCCAAGAGATCAAAACACACTTTACTGAGCTTGTTTCACTCATATATGATACACAGCAGTGCATCTCTCCTTTTAAATATAAGAACGTTTCCCAATCAAAAGATTCAGAGAAAGTGGAAAATGTCTTCATGTAAACAGCAAAGTTAACATTGTACGCCTGTGACCTTTAATCCTTTAGGGGCGCTGCATTACAAACTGATGTCATTCTGTAAAGGATATTACCACATGGGCGGAAAACCATTGTCAAGAGGAAAAGGACCATCCAGATTGTTACCCGTGCAAAGTTTAAAAGCCAGCAGCTGTGATAGTATGGGGGTGTGTTAATGCCCATGGCATGGGCAACTTGCACATATGTGATGGCACCATTAATGCTGAAAGGTACATACAGGTTTTGAAGCAACATTTGCTGCCATCCAAGCAATGTCCTATTCAGGGGCATCCCTGCTTATTTCAGCAAGACATTGCCAAACCACATTCTGCAGAGTTACAACAGTGTGGCTTTGTTGTAAAATAGTGCGGGTACTAGATAGAATATGTGTGATGCACAAAATGTGACAATGGAGACCCTGGACTGTTAGGCAACTGAAGTCATACATTGAATGAGAATGGAGAAGACTTCCATCCACAAATCTTCAACAATAAGTGTCCTCAGTTCCCAAATGTTTGTTGAGTGTTGTTTAAAAGATAGGTGATGTGACACAGTGGTAAATATGCCACTGTCCCAGCCTTTGTTGAAAAATGTTGTTTGCATCAAATTCAAAATGAGGAAATATTTAAGGAAGAGAACTCTGGTCTTTGGACTTTAAATATCTTGTCTTTGTAATACTTTCAGTTAAAAATAGGTTGGAATGGATTTGTAGATCATTGTACTCTGTGTTTATTTAGGTTTAACACAATGTCCCAACTTTGAATCGGGGTTTGTAGATGAAGCAGGTGCAAAGGACTTTCTGGCCTCAGATTTTGTGAGTTGAAGGACACTACTATCACCCAAAAATTTATGTGGAAAAATACTAATAATAGAAAAGTCTTGGGGGATTTTCATATCCCTCCTAAAAAGTGAGTCATCATGTACTCTGTCATTTAAAGCCCAAACTTAAAGCAAAGAATGTAAAGCTGCCTTGTGCAGCACAGAAGTCAAATTAGCTTAGACTTTTCCTTCACTCCCCTTGAGTTTTAAAAATAATATGGGTTTTATGACCTCCATATACACCTTACTCACAGGTGAGTGATAATTGTATAGAACGTAATGAGGACTAAGCTTACAGTCATAACAATAAGCTCCGGGAAGCTTTATGGGTTCAGTTAATGTTCAGTGGCTGATTAAAAAAGTAAGGACTGATAAAACAATGTGTGCTGTTTGTATTGTAGCAGAGTGGTGCAGTCTAATACTGTTTCTCCCTTTAGAAACCCCTCCTTGTTCTATTGTTAGAGTGTGCGCTCATGTTATTTCCAACAGAACAAGACTATTCCCATTTGGCTTTAACTCTATTTGTGAAACAAATAACTTTTCCATTACCCAGATTCCCTGTGCTCTGCAGGTAGCTTGGCTTTTCACCTCTGTGAATTAACAGCACACACATATAAACACACATACATAAACTGGTGAAAGTACAAAGAGGCAAACGTACGTGCAAGCTGACATGCGCCTGCAAACAGACTCAGACTGCCAGGCCTGATTAGGGAATTGTTGTTTATTGTTTGATGGATTTTCCATTCTGCCATTTTCTGCCCTCGAATCCTTTCTGCACAGCCACATCCTTCAAGTTCTCCTGCAAAATCGTGACACACTCCTTTGCCAGACGATATATATTCCTCCATAATTATTCCTCCAGCGTGTTCTGTGACTGCCCCCAGAGTCTCCTTCCCTCTTTGGTGTGAGTTTAACACCACGGAGATGACAGAGAGAGACAAAAGAGAAGGCAGTTAGGCCCACAGACTTAACAGAAGGTACCTGACAAATGAAGGATTTAGGTTCTTTCTACCTTTACTTATTTAGAGAAGTTTCTCTCTGAGCCCAGATTTCTCTTACAAGGAAGACCTAGGGCAATGGTTGATTTTAAGAGCCTCGCTGACGGGGATCTCATGGGTGGTAATGAGGGAATAAGTGAAACACCCTGTTTATCCTGCCAAACCTAAAGCCGGTTCCACCCCATTGCCCCATAGGCTAAATCATGCACCGTGAGCTGATTGATTAAGAGGCTGTTGTACCCTGGAGACTGTCGGCCAATAGGATTCATCACCATTTACTTACAGTCGTACTTTGTACCTTGCATTTGTGCTGAAAATGATCATTGCTAAAAAAACAAAAAAAAAACAAATATGCAGACATGCTGATAATGTTTTTTTCAATTTCTTAATTAATAAAATCCTTTTTGAGAAGTAATCAGCTCTGTTACAAAGTCATGCAAATTCTGACGTCTAAAAATGTAAGTAGATGAGGCTGAAAGAGTGGCAAGTCCACGCATATGAAGAACAAATTTTCTATCCATTAATACTCTTATAGATCACAGGGTGACAACATATTGATATTTTCAGGGGAAACACCTCTAATGCTTTTAAATGTCCCACAAATTTAACTGGCAAGTTCTTCAGGCAACATTTTCATGTTTATTCTTGGCTATGAAAAGAAATCTCTCAACTTCACATTCAAATATATCACAGCCCACACCTGTGTTTAATGAGGGTCATCGATCTTGAAGTCCTTAGACTAAAACATTGATGCAAAAGCACAGAGGGCCTCCAAAACAAAAATGTTATTACATTTGTAAGCCTAAAGCTCTAAATTTACAGGAAGTCCAATACAGCTTCATCAGCCAGACATGCATGAATTTAGGTAGCAGTGAGTTCACTGGACAAGGCGGTACGTCACTCATGGTATCTGAGCATTCGGACAAAGGTCAGAGTCTTCAGGTCCCTGGTCCTACCTTTCTTACTATACTCTTGCGAGGCCTGGTCATTGACTAGTGGCAAAAGACGCCAGCTGGACTCCATCATGGCTTTTTCCCTTAGACACTTATATGAGTATCATTGCCAGATCCATGTGCCCAATGCTGATGGGCTCAGGAGGGTGGGAACAGGAAAGGTCAGCATCTGATACGGGAATGGCAGCTCCACTTCTATGGGCACCTAGAATGCTTTCTGGAACCTGATCCAGCTCACCACATACTGGGTACCTAGGACCCTGTGGATTGGAACAGATCACAGGGCCAACGGTGTGCATCGTGGACGGGTCAGCTCGAAGGATACCTGAAGCGCTGGAACATGGGCCTGGCACAGGCCTGGACATGGACTATCAGTCGGGTTTATGAAGTGAAGTGCCAAAGGTGGATATGCTCCCATACCTGACTTGACTGTGCATCTACGTACTGGGATGCTGACTCCAGGGCTTTAAGATTGCCATAGCCACTAGCTCAAATAATTAAACACTTTTTGCAACTTTTTTAGGGCAGAGCTGAGCTTTCATGCTGACTAGGGATGGAAATTGATGATGTTTTATTGATACCACTGTCATTAACAAATCAGCTTACCATTCTGATTCTTTAACAATTTCGTATTCATTCGTGGATTCTTTTGTGCAGAATCAAATCAGCCTACAGTCGGGGTTTCAATATCAAACACATGACACTCCTCATATACAGTGCTGTGCTGCACATATAAATGCTTTGGAAAGTTGACAATGCAGCTACTTTACTGAAATTTTCAGAGTGGAAGGAACTGATAAGGGAATTGATAAGCAAAAAGACTAATGATAAAGATTCTTTAAGGGGGTTTTATCAATTCCCAACTGGAATTGGTTTTTGATTCCTGTCCCTAATGCTGACACTGTAAAATTCTGTCCACAGAAATCTTCATTATTTATTGTGAGGTCAAAAGTTTATTGTGTTTGTTATTTCACACTAGAAAGTAAACTGTTGCATTCATCATGATTCCAGTTCATCTCCACATGTATGATTATACTTCCAGCTGTCATAGACTCTTGACTGATTTAACCCCTTGTTATCATGACAACAAAAATGTCAGATTCATTTAATTTCGGTCGCTCACGATCATTGTAGACTGGAGCTTGTCCAGATGGAGCTGCCTGATTGCAGAAACTGAATCAGGCAGCTCCATCTCGACTAACACTGCTACAGAGTAGCATCCATTTGTTGTCTGAAAAAGGTAACAAGAGCTCAGCTCAGACTATTTTGGCTTTAACATCGATAAACATTTACTGGTAAAATGTGTAATGTCTATGGAAGAACTTTTGAAAGACAAAATACCGTACTATAAATGTAAATGGTGCTGAGGATAATAATGACGGTGTGTCCACAGACAGACATTGTTGCTATCAGCCATTTTGACCTCTGACCTTTACACAACATTTCAGCAAAAGAAGTGCCAGTGTGGTTGTTGGTGTCAAATGACCAATCACATCAGTTTTAATCAAATGAAAACCCTTAAATGTACATTACAGGAAATCATTGCATCTGTTTGCCTGCTGCATATTCAGTACATAATAACAAGCTCTAATCCACATGCACATGTAAAGTGCCAATGACACAAAAGGAAAACATATTTCCCAGTTGGCTGCCACAAGCTCTATATATAATTTTCATGTGGATGCTCCTGGTTTGTCTGCAGTGATGGGTTTGTCTTGGTGAGAACGATGCAGCACAGTGCAGAAGTACAGCATGGTAATGATATCCTACAGGAGAAGTTCCAGTCTTGCAGCGATAATCATTTCTACAGGATTAAGTCCTGACCCACATCAGCTCGGCAAATTAGCATTCTGAGAGAGTACTGCGGCAAGATTCCACACAGACTAAATGCCTGCAGTTAATAGGATGGGAAAGAGGAAGGGAAATAGGAGTGGGAGACAGAGCGAGTGGGAGAATCAAAGAAAGATTGAATAATGTAGGAGAGGGAGTAAGCTCTGAGAAAGTGTCAGGATTCCTATGTTTGTTGTGTGTTTTTTTGGCATGCTTTTTAGGAGGAGCCCTCCTGCCAACTTGTGCTTGGAGTCGCACACTGTGGATTCATTTGCATCTTAACTCCTGCATTGAAGCAGAGAGGGATCTGTGAATCGTCCTGCACCACAGCAACACTGAAACCTGATATGAAACTTCAGAAGAACTTAATTTGACTCTCTGTTTTATAGGCGACAGTTGGCATCTAAATGCAGAAGGCCTTGTGACCATTAAGAAGGCTGAACAGTTTATGCCTGAGAAAGATCAAGCACCAGAAATATAAACAAGAACAAGTTTTATGTTCTCTTCAAACATCAGCAGAGCCTGGAGCCATCTTTATCTCACAGAGCTTCTTCTTTGCTGCACTTTCACCTGTCAGTGATGTATAAACTCCGATCTTTAATACAGTTTAAGGTTGTAAGACTAAAATGCCTCTGGCAGTCATTTTCCTTATAAAAGATTTAGTATAGCAGCATCCCATAGTAATTATAAAGTTTTATCAAGCAGCTTTATAGTAGGCCTCGGCCTTGTTGTGGGTGTGAGCGAGCAGCAGATGGTTAGTTTGAAACAATAATGCACTGAACCACTGACCCATCAAGCTATTGAGAGAAATTGTACTTTTTCATGGAGTTTAATAGTTTTTTATTGTTTTATTTTTTTGTAAGACCATCAAGTTATGGATGAAAACAATGTCTGTTTTAAGTCTTAAAGGTAAGACTTTGTAGAATCAGTATTGATACTGAAAAAAAAACAAAGCAAATAGTATGGTATCGTTTCAGTTTGAAAAAGTCACTATACTTCAGTGTTATTCAGGAATTGGATAAAACGAAGGCATTTTTTTCAAACTGGTGACAAAAGCATGGAAGCAATTTAGTTTTTGGATAAGTACAGTTATCAGAAATTATTTTCAATAAAGGGCAAAATAGATAGAATGCAATTGTACTTTGTGGCACAAGATCGCCAATAAACAGTTTTTTTCAAAATGAAGATACATTATAAGAATTGGTGTTTGTCCCAGGAACATAAACTGTATCATCATTTCACCCTTAGGTAGCTCATTGTAAATCAACCTTGAATGATTACGGCATTACAGCTAAGAATCAAATCCACTTTGGAGACAATGAGCCAAACTTTTGGGCTCTATCTCTCGGTTCTTCTTGATATACAGTCTGTCTACTCAAACATACTAATTTCATAAATACTAACACTGTTGTCAGCTCTGGCCACAAATCTCCCCACACTGAATAAGAAACCAACACTTTTGAAAACCACCAGCTTTTTACAGGTTTGTACAGGGAATTTCCAAAGAAAATGATTGTAATGTCTCTTGCGGTGCATGATGGGTGAATATCAGTAAGGTTACAGTATTTCCTTATGGCATGCATACTTTAAGTCTACAGAGATTTACAGGCTTCTGAGTTGTGTGATTATGCAGTACAAACACTAACTTAAAAGTGTATATTGTTAGCACTAGATAGCATCATACTGTAATTTCACAATAAAACACTGGAAATTTACAAATGTCTGTTCAGATTAATGTAAAATCACAGTAAATTGACGAAAATTCACAGTAGTCTACAGAAAACAGTGATTTCACATAACTTAACTGTAATTTTATAATAAGGTTAGGCATAGTCCACCGTAAAATTACAGCTAAATGCTGTAAAATCCCAGTATTATAGTGTAAATGCATTTCTGTGAATGTGAATTCACAACAACTTACTGATTTTACAACACTGTTTTGTGATTTTACATTATTTATGTGTCAGGGTTGCTGTTAAACATAACTTAGTCTAATTTTCATTTATGCAGCTGATTTTACAACACTGTTTTGTGATTTTACATTATTTATGTGTCAGGGTTGCTGTTAAACATAACTTAGTCTAATTTTCATTTATGCAGCTGATTTTACAACACTGTTTTGTGATTTTACATTATTTATGTGTCAGGGTTGCTGTTAAACATAACTTAGTCTAATTTTCATTTATGCAGCTATAAACAACTTACAATACCATGAAATCACCACAATTAATAGCCAGTAATATTCTGTGAAATTACTAAGATATTTTTGACGGTACAGGTTAAGTTCAAAATGAAAGTATTTAAAAAACAAAAAAGACAAAAACAGGGGTAGTTTATGAATGAGAAGGACACTGATGGAGAAGTTCAGTGTTATCTGTATAAGGAAGCTTTTTTGGCTGGTAATAAATTACCTCCAACCCTTTAATTCTTTAAGTCTCGTCCTTGCTTTCGTCCTTCCTCATAACCGAATCCACCATAAACACACAAACCCCTCCTCAGCTCTGCATCTCACCTTGCAGTTCTCGTTGTAGCAACGTTAAGCGGCCCCACTATTGAATGTTGTGCTTGTTTTGTTTCCCCATCGCTTCTTGTTCTGTTTTTTTTTTTCTCATAATTGGAAAAAAGGGAAATTGATTCAGTCACCTCTGTGTACAAACAGCCTCTAACTGGGTGAGGAAAAGAGACTAATAGAATCCGACAGACAAAAATTACAGACAGACTCATCCGAGAAGTTCATCCCGGGTCAAAAACAAGCAAAAAGTCAAAACTGGGCCGCCCAGGGAGATAAGACGGACTTATCCAACGGACGATCAGGCTGAAGAGCAGAAATCCAAACAACAGACCTCTGGATCAAACTGAGGCTAAACTCAGACAGCGGCTGCAAGCACAAAGGGCTGATCTGTGGGTGGAGGCAGTACATGTGCTGAGGGATGATGTGGAGGAGTGGGGGTGAGGTGGAGGCTTAGGGGGAGGCAGGGGTTACTACAGGGCAGGTGGAGGTGTGAGGATCTGAAATGACAGGAGAGTGAGGGCAAAAGAGAAAAGGGAGGACGTGAGGAGAGATTGGGACTGAGAGTAAGCTGACAGCTGTGAAGTCTTAATGGTGACGACGACAATTAACCTTTGACAGCTATTTTGCATGAATTGAACAACGTGGATTTCTTCGCTTTAAGTACACACTATGCTGCTACACTAACTCTGGCTGAAGAGCACAGCCAGACTCTAGGGCTAGTGTGCCAGTAACTTTAAGCCTTTTATGTGAAAGTGTCACTTAAGCTTCCCTGAATGAGAGCAAAGGTAGTAGGGGTTTGTGTTTGTGACTTACTGTTATGCATCTTAATCTGTGTTGTGACCGTCCTTGGCCAGTTCCCGTACATTAGTTGTTTGCATTAAGAAGCGAGGACCCAAACCTGTAATGTGGTGAAGTGCTGTTAAGCTAAACAACAGTAGTTCTGTCTCTCATTGTCTCTGTTGTCTAAAATGGGGTGATGTGTATAAAAAGTCAATAACAGTAATTCAGTCTTACGTGTAATGATGTGTCGAAAAGCTCAACTAGTTACTTATTGTCTCCTGTGTCTTCTATGTAGCATTATATTGAAAATCTAAAAAGCAGGTCCTCAGTTTAATACTGTCTCCAGTGTCTTGTCTGTGTTATATATTGAAAAGCTCAACAACAGTAATTAGCAGCTTATTGTCTCCAGTACCTTGCATGTAGACACATATCACAAAGCTCAATGTCTGTGTTGGCTCTCAGTCATCCAGGTCATGGTTATCCAATTCTCCAATAATGCACCAGAGTTTGAATGAGCTTTCGTGTCTGCCACTCCAAACAAACCAAACTTACCAAAAAAGTGAAGCCAAGATCATTTGGTCCAGACCAAATATGTTAGGTGTGAAAGCACCCTCAGTTTCTCATTGTCTCCAGATTCTTGCATGAATTGATTTGTGTTAAAACTCAATAAAATTAACTCAATCTCATTGTCTCTTGAGTCTTGTATGAGGTGATATGTCAGAAAGCTCAATTACAGTATTTCAATCACTGCATGTCTCAGTGTCTTGCATATGATGTTATGTCAAAACAGCTCAAAAACAATACCTTAGTCCCTCATGGCTCCCGTGTCTTGCATGTCAGGATAGTAAAAGTTTAACAGTAACTGAGTCTCTAATTGTCAGTAGTGTCTTGCATGTTGTAATGTGTCATAAAGTTTAAAAGCTCATTAATACTGATTTACTAGCTCATTGTCTCCAGTGTCTTGCATGAAGTGATGTGTTGGGAAGCTCAATAACAGTAACTCAGTCCCTCATGTCTCCAGTGTCTCCATTTTCTCTTACATCTTTTGATGTTCTCCTCACATCTCTACTCCACCCACATTATGTTTATAACTCCTCACAACTGGGGCTAATGAGAGCCCAAGAGTTGAACATGGCACAAACCTTAATGTTTCATGTCATCGCTACCCCTAAATCTAAGCCTATATGAACCTCACCCTCCAAAAGAGGACACTAACACAAATAATTCTCCTTATCTTTATCCTCACAGTACTCCTGCACAAATTGGTTTGCTCCATGCTTATGAAGCACAGATATCAAGTCAGATTAAGATGCTTCTTTTCTGGGTCAGACTTCATCTTTCATCTGTTTTCTGTTTCAGTACACCAAAGAATCATTAATATTACATGTTTCATAGCTGTCTAAAAATAAGATCTGCATTGCAGTGGTCAAGAGTCAGTCTATTTGGCTTTATGTTGTATAAACTAGTCAATGAGAACTTCTTAAACTAATAATAAACCCCAATTATCTCCATTTCCCCCTTAATTGTAAAATTTCTAACTCAGTTTGACAATTTTACACTGGTTTGAGTTGTCCTCAGAATTTATGGTGAACAAATTCACTCAATTTTTTAAATTTTAACATGCTTATAAACCCCTCTGTGTCAGCCCTGCTCAGAACAGGCTGTTTTTGTGTAAATGCTCATTAGCCATGCCCTTCTTATGGGGTGGATGTGGCTGTGTGTTTTTATAGTTC
This sequence comes from Cetoscarus ocellatus, assembly GCA_037902135.1. Classification (NCBI taxonomy): domain Eukaryota; kingdom Metazoa; phylum Chordata; class Actinopteri; order Labriformes; family Labridae; genus Cetoscarus; species Cetoscarus ocellatus. The sequence goes on from JBAMNC010000688.1 coordinate 2,015,256, forward strand.
TGTAGTGTTTACAGTGGTTCCATAGAGGTGCTTAGACATGATCACCTCACTCAAGGAGTGTTTTACACAAATAGGTGGGAGGTGGCATCATTTGATAATTTTATTCAAGTGGACTGTTTAAGCACACATTTTTTGAAAGTGTGAGCAAGGAGTGAGCAAAAGAGGGAGAGGTGGATTTTTCTCCTTCTAGGAAGGTTTGCAGAAAAGCCATGGACACACACTTTCAAAAAATAAACATTAAAAGTGTATTCACAGAATTTGTGACCTTAAATTTACACTAATCACACATCTTCCTCTGCAACCTCGCAATGAAATGCAATGCCCCCCAAACTCTCTTTAAATTAGCTGGAAAGAAATCAAACTAATTTGATTTTAAAGGATGGTTCTAGTTTTTGTTTTGCTTTTTTTGTATTTACGACAAATAATGAGAGAGGTGTACAGAAGTCCCAGAGAACTCATGTCTCTTAGCTTTAATTTAACTTGTTTCTCATTCAAACAAGTAAATATTGGTTCTTTTGCTCAGGATCTGAACTTTATCTTGGTTTTGGGGAGAATAATGTTTGTTTTCCCCAATAGCTTGTTAATTGTAGACATTTTTCTGTGATATTTTATTTTTAAAATCTTATTTGATAGTTTTTGAGAAAATAAACGGAAAGTATTTGAAACTTATCAAGATAAATGTCAGTGGCATTACATATAATGTGTTAATCATGACATACTATAAAATTAATGCAAGAAGGAGAGAAAAAAAAAAACATACAAAAAAGAAACTTCTTTTCAGGTTATCCCCAAGCACAAGTCAACAACCCAGGTAATTCCTTGAAAACATAGAGAAGGAATAACAGACAAAGAAGCAACAAACAAAACCAAACACACAGAAATAAAACAAGCCAACAGACATAAAACAACACTGGCAACTTTAATCTTTAATTTGGATGGCGGAAGTCTTCTTTTTCTTTATTCTTGAGAAATGCACTCTCTTAAAAGCAAAACCAGTGGATAGTCAAGTAGAGCAAGATGTCAACTAAATCTCAATATCACAAGAGAGTAAAGCAAGAATGGAATGGGGCCTGAAAATGAGCCCTGAGGGACCCCACATTACAGCTCTATCATATTTATGTTAGCACAGAGCTTCAAAGAGAAACAAGATAAAGCAAACAAGAAATTCCCCCTATTTTGTTTCTCTGATGTTTTAAAGCTGTTTTTCTTCATCCTTGTTGAGTTATATCTCATCAGAAATCAAAGGGAACCAAAAATCACTTTAAATAAATATTTTCCTCTGGAGAGAACATTAATCTTTAAAGCAGCTTGTCAGGATTGATCCAATAATACAATGAAAAACAAATTTAATGCTTTAGCAGTTTTACTTTACCTCTGTTTTGCTCTCTTAAATAAATAATTTACCTTTTGGCAAAGTGTGTTTGTTTTATTATTATACTATTTACTGTTTTTATTTTTTACCCAGTGATAGTTAATATTTGAAAGAATGTGAGGACTGCATGGTATCTGACTTAAGTTAGCACCACTTAGACTAGTAAACCTCCATATTATATGTTACCTTCAATTTACTCGATGTAGAAACAATAAAAAAGAGTTTTTATTCTACCCACAGAATGGTAATGGACTGAAAAGATTTGGTTATACTTTTTTCACCTAAAGTAAACTGAAAGACTTTTAAAGGAAGCATTTTTTTCACAATAAATTACACACAACCTAGAAGGTTAAATTTGAGTTTATATATATTTACACCAACATTTTCGTGCCTCGGGGTATTTAAAATTATGTTGACACAGAGGCTTTTTATAATCCCAACCTACCAGCAGACCGCATTAAGAGCATAGATCAACATAAACAGGCACCCACACGGTCAAATGACGCTTTTCTATTAATCCCAAGGCATTTGAAGACTCAGAAACGCACAACAAACTTTTTGTCAGTGTGAACCCATAAGCTCAACATACCTTATTGTGGTGAGTTGTGAGAGCACTGCTATTCCAATGGCAATATCATCTTTTTGGTAGTTTCCTTGACTCTTGATAGTAACCTGTCATCATTTCCTGCAAAAGTTGTACTTTTCAGTTGTTAAAGTTTAGCAACAGTGCGTGCATACATCATAAAACAGCTGTATCCACTTCCCAATATGCATAGAATTAAACTGTACAATAATTATAATAAATACAATGTACTTCAAACCATCAATGTCAGAGTACAATGAACTTAAGCAAGTACATTTTACTTGAGTTTA